>RSEF01000004.1:84279733-84344834 GCA_003993805.1 Himantopus leucocephalus | reverse complement strand
GGTGCAGGACCTTGCACTTGGCCTTTTTGAACTTCATGAGGTTCGTGTAGGCCCACCTCTTAAGCTTGTCCAGGTCCCTCTGCATGGCATCCCTTCCCTCCAGTGTGTCAACGGCTCCATGCAGCTTGGTGTCATCGGCAAACTTGCTGAGGGTGCACTCAATCCCACTGTCCATGATGCCAACAAAGATGTTAAACAGCACTGGTCCCAATACCGACCCCTGAGGAACACCACTCATCACTGCTCACCACTTGGACATCGAGCCATTGACCACAACTTTTTGAGTGCAGCCATCCAGCCAACTCCTTATCCACCAAGTGGTCCATCTATTAAATCCATATCTCTTCAGTGTAGAGACCTCCCATGGCAGGGGGGTTGGAACTAGATTAAGGTCCCTTCCAACCTAACCCATTCTGTGATGATATCGGGGTGGTTGAAGTCCCCCATAAGGACCAGGGCTTGTGAACATGAAGCTGTTCCTATCTGTCTATAAAGGGCCTTATCCACTTAGTCTTCCTGGTCAGGTGGCCCCCACTGTAACATCACCTGTCCCTGCCCTTCCTTTAATCCTGACCCATAAGCTCCTGATCAGCTCCTCATCCATCCCCAGGTGGAGCTCCATGCACTCCAGCTGATCCTTGACATAGAAGGCAACACTCCCCCCTTGTCCCCTCTGCCTGTCCTTCCTGAAGAGCCTGTATCCTTCTATTCCAACACTCCAGTCATAGGAGCCATCCCACCATGTCTCCATGATGCCAATAAGATCATAGTCCTGCAGGCATGCGCATGTCTCTAACTCCTCCTGTAGCAAACTCTACATGTGTTTGCATCAAGGCATTTAAGCTGGGACCCCGATGGAGCTGACTTACTGGCTGGAGTGGCTGGCATTCCTCTGTGCTGCTCTCCAGGTGCTCTCCTGCTGACCTGTGCCATTCAACAGGAGATTGTATGTGATAATGTTGACATCTAAACAGGTGTAATTGTTTATTTTCTGAAGCTCCTGACAAACATGGATGAGTGTTTGTCATGGATGAGGGTGTGGACCTGACTGCGCTGGCATGTCTGGGGATGAGAGATGTCACAGGCAGACCCAGCTACAGCCCTGCCCTTTTCCTGGAGGGAGCAGCTCCCACAGCACAGCTGCTGAACGGGGTGGGAAGCAGCTCCTGAAACGCTGCAGTTTGCACCCAGCAATGCATACACTGAGACACTTTGGCCATCCCTACACAGCCCATTCAGCTGCTCTCCAGCAGCAGCTACAGGAAGAGCAGAAGCAGAGAGCAGGGACTGTGGTGTGTCAACTGTGCACCACCATGTGTGGCTTGACAGCCCCAATGATGGCCCAGTCAGGCCTTTTTGATCCGCTGCAATAGCTCTGCAGTGATGAAAGTACCTCTCTGTGTTTCATTTTAAAGTCTGGATTCAGATTTAGACAGAAACTTCAAGTATATGTACCTGAAACAGCCACATGTTATCCAACTGGAACAATGGGATAGTTCTCAGTTTAGTTTTTTGGTTTTTTTTCCTGAGAGCAGCAGGAAAAAAGGCAACATGATAGACTTATTCCAGGTGATTAAATCCTGCTAAATCCAGCTCCTGTGGAGGTCTGGCATACCATCTCTGATCTCAAGATGAGCTCAAGTTCATATTCAGTCTCTCCTGAAATCACATGCCTTTCCCAAGTTCTTACATTTTATAAAAAAATCTTTTGAAAACACCAGTTATGCCCCATGGAGCACTATTCACTGAAAAAAAAAGATCACCTGTCTCTTTGTAAACAGGTGTTGTCAATAAAATTAATTTACAAGCACAAAAGCCAATGAGATGTGGTTACTTAGCTAAGTGTTCAGCTGGGTGATGGAAAGAGAAAGATAACCTGCCAGCTAAAGCCAGCAGAGGGTCATATATTGCCCACAATTTCTTAAAATAAATACCCATGTGATTTTAATAAGACCATTAGAAATGGGAGTGGAATTTTAACACCATTAATATTACCCTTTATTTCTTAAGCTGATAGAGTCTAGCCTAGAAGAAAGCAAGTATTGCAGCTGAGGTTTTCAGAACAACCAAAAGATGTAGTTCTCTAAACCACATTGAAAACCTTTGGGATTTAAACATTTTAACCATTTTAGGTATCTTCAAAAATGATGGTCTAAGACCCTTTCTTCTGGATTATAATGCCTTGTCTGTGACTGTTTTGTTTCTTCCCACAGAGCAGTTAGTAGATAACAAAGGTGACTTGCGTAGTCATTTGTATGAAATGAAATGAGTGCACTGCAGATCTATCATCCCCATGACATTAATTAAGGCCTAAAGACTTTGGCCTGTCACTAAATTCCTCCCCCTCATGAATTTACAACATATAGCAACCTAGAACTCTGACCTAACACACAGGATTACTTGAATTATTTTCTGTGTTTTTTCTTCTAGCCACTGCTTTATTCTATTCATATACAATGTCAGTATCAGAATATGCTGTACATTTAAAATTAATCATTGCCAACTATTCATTTATATTGTGGTCGAAATCTGTGAACCTGGTTACAACAAGTTTTCTTAACTGTGTTCAGAATATGTGTACATATAGAAACTGCATATGCAATACTGTATGCATATAGATACTGATATAGAAACTGCATATGCAAATATATTTGCAAATGAACAGTTTGCAACAGATCTAATGCACCTGTGAGCAGGACTGAGGACTGGGCTCAGCGGCTATGCTGAAATCTGGCCAAGCTGGTCTCTATCCAGCCTTACTAGTAACTATACACAGGAGAAAAATAACTCGGGAGGCAGTGGGATCGAGTATAGGATTGGGTTTTGCTGCCTTAAATTTCATGTCTGAAGATGGGAGAATTACCTATACGGACAATGCGTGTATGGCAGACGCTGCACCAAATCTCACATTTTCCTGTAGTCAACACAGTGGACAAAGTTATATACCAGAGGCCTTGGGGACAGTGTCTTTACATTCAGGTACAGATCTACAGCACTTTTCTTCTGGGATCACTAAGACATTGTGTGGACTAAAGTCATCTTGGCATCTCTACACTGAATAGTTTTTTTTCTGAATATAGGACCAAATTCTTGGCAGCAATAGCTGTAAAGTTCAGAATATCACAAACTGGTATGAAGTAGGGGGTGAGGATATATCGTGGCCAGTTCATGTACATTAAAGGTGATTTTTTTGTTGTTGTTGGGTTTGATTTCCTTGCAAATCTTTCAAAAGATTTGCAAATTAATTTCTGGCATCTGTTTTCACATTGTAAACTTCTGCTTTTCTTTATGCTAAGCCTTTAAATAGATATTGATTAGTTGTTAGCACTAGACATAGTAAACATTCTTGTTTTAAGTACCAATATTTATTCTCATCTGTATAAATACATTTTCACATGCTTGCCAGTCTAATAGATGTACCGTTACTACATGACATATTTAAACATTTAAGGAATGGTTTAAAAAATAGTGCAGCTTTCTAGAAGACTAGGACAGCTAAAAAAAGAGAACGCATCAAGGAAATGCAATTGTCATGCTCTAAACATAACTTCGTGTATGTTTAGTTTAATATAACCAATGAGGACTATGTCACCGATGGAAGAAAAACTCTTGTTTTAGAGCTAATTCCCAATTTAAGTTAAATCAATAAGAGAGTATCCTTTAAAATAAAAATCTGGCCAAGAAGAATTATATAGATAAATAGTTTAGAACAGCCACTTTTAAGTAGCAAATTTCCACATAATTCCCAAGTGGAAATTTAATGTTATGAATGAATACATTATTTTTCTCTATTCCACAATCCAAATGCAAAATCAGCGATTTATGTTGGGAAGAGAATACAGATAAACTTGGATGAGAATCACAAGCCCGATCCATTTACGTTTTTGATGGTAAAAATAGAGGGTTTTTTTTCCTTCTGTGGCGTGAAAAGCATAAATCAAAATGACACTGCTCCTTAGGAAAATTAGGTCCTTGGATTTCAGTGGACCTGCTTGATGTGAGGTGGAAATTTCAGAGTTAAGAGTTTTCTGTTTGAGAACTATTTAGGTCTCGGCATTTTTAATGCTGTTCCTTGTGCTGATTACTACTTTTGTCACAAGTTCTAATCTGCTTCATTTCACCACCTAGTTTAAACTCTGATTACTGTCATGTTTTATCTCTTGCCTGCAAAGCTTTTCCACTCCTGTTTGGATAAAATCTTATTCTTCTTCGAAGAAAAAGCAGATGTCCGAGGAGATATCCCCTTATAACTTTGGTAGTATTATCCAACAGCTCAGCATTTACCAAATTTGGTAGTATGTTTGTCTTCAGTGTGTGTTTTGATGATTTCAAAGCCTGATATTTTTACTTTTTCCCTTTTGTTCTGTTCTTCCAGTCTTCTGTTCAGATCATTTATCCAGGGTACCAGTTCATCCTGATTTGAATTAATGAGAATTTGCACAGGGACCTTTTTGTTCTTCATTGGTCTTAGCATACAAGTGGATTTACCTCAGGTTTTTTTTTTCCAGTTTGCTTTAGTTTTCCCAGCAGTCTAAATATTCTCAGATGCAGCTTCATGTATGTCTTTAAATTGCTGGAAGTTCTTAACTGAAAATTTGCTATTTGTGTACAGAACTTTACCTGATTCTTTTCTGGGTTTTTCTGTTGTTTTGGTTTGGGTTTTTTTAGCATAACAGGCCAAAGAAACCATTTCTATTAACAAAGTGAAGTAACATCATATTTATGGCAAGGATAATAAATGACTATTAGCTCATTATATACCATTGCATGCTCACCGTTCTTCTTGTAATTTGTTTATTAGAGTTCACCAGAAAAAATCATCAGCAAAAACTCTGCATGGAATTTGGAAAAAAATTACTATCTCATTTTGGCAACAAAACTTCAAGTAGGAAAAAACCCACCTTACTGTTCTGCTATAGTATATGAGTCATATAAGTGCTTGCATTATATGTATTAAGTTTTCTTGAAGCGAAAATGTGTTATTTCAAATTTTTCCATTTATTACAAAAAAATAATGCCGGGACCATGCCACTCCCTCCCCCACAGCAAGCAGTTTTCTTAAGAATTAAGAAATTTTCATTGTGCAAACTCCATTTCAGTAGCTGGTGCTGCCTCATTTCACCTTACTTCAGTATTGGACTGTTCCTTAGGGAACCATTCAGTGTGTGGACGGATGCCAGATTCTGGCCCATTTTGATTCAAGGTTTAGATAATGAAACTCATGCTTTCCCCCCACCCCCACTGTTTTGCTTCTAGCCAGTGAACTCCTTTCAATGCCATAGTCTTTGCCCTAGAAAATGCTCATTCTATTCCCTCTATATTATTTTAAAACCTAAATCCATTTGCTCACCTTGTTTGAAGAGAAAGGAAGGGAAAGAGCTTCTTTTCTGCAGAGAATATTATTTCTTTCTGCCTTGTGATTTCTCTTTTGAGAAGAAAATATAAAGTAGTGATGTGTTAGTGAAACTAATCCCAAGTATCTTGGAGATATATATAGACTGGACTGAACTTTTAATTGGGAAAAAGGGGTTCTCTCTCTTCCAGCTCCTTGCTTCTACCCCACTGTACAAACTGGTGCTCTGACTTTGATCAACACGCTGCTCTCCCGTGTCAATCACGTGTGTCATGAGATCTATTATTCAAAGGAAAAACAAAGTGGCTGCAGTTTCCAATTCAACTGTAGAGACAGCTTTCTTCTTTCTTTTTTTTTTTTAATATCTTTCCTCCAAATGCAAAACAACTGTGTTCTTACTAGAGCCCTTTTAAGACTGCAGAGAGATACAGCTCCTCCTGGAAATGCTCCTCCCAGGCAAAATTGTGAAGGTTTTTCTCTCACCCTGTATAAAGGGCAGCTCCCGTGTTCCTGACCTCAGGGTGGATTGGTGCTGTGTTCCTGCTTCTTTCAGCTTTGCAGTAGTGCTGGAGGGAAGGTTTTTCTGCTGGGCAATGCCTAGCCGTGTGATGGCTCTCACCTTGTCCCTCTCTGTACTTGATTTTCTCAGGGAGAACGGTGAGGTGGAGGGACAATATTTCCTCCCCTGTTCTCTGGTAGTACAAGAAGCGTCAATGGAAGAGACCTATTTGTAGATGAGTAGGAGAGCTTATTCCCTGCCAACATTACATCAGTCCTTAATTGAATCTTTAGCTAAAAGACTTCAAGGCTTTTTTGTAACTCTCAGGAATTAATAGTGGAAGGAATGTTTTAAATTGGTTTTCTTTATGTAAAATGTTCAGATGCAAATTTATTTTGATCCCGACTCAGTTTTGAGACTGATTACATTTACAGAGTACTTTGCCCAGCTTTTTAATCTCATGCTGGAAACCTCTGCAGTATTTTTAATGTAACCTAAGATGCCTTATAGTGTGTTAACAATTAAAAGCATGAAGTTAAAACATATATTTGAAAATGTGTGCTTGGGAAATCATGGGAGGTTGTCCTAACAGCATTTTTACATTGCAACAGCAATAAAAACACACTATAGCTGGAATAAATTTAGAAATGCTTATTTTCTGTTTACACTGACAAATAGACTCTTAAACGTCCTCTTTTAATGACTTCTCTCATTGACCTCTGTGCAATGGCTGTATCAATGGGATCATGTATTTCCACATCTTCTGAACGTGTATGTTCCTAAAAACTTTATTCATTTTTTTTTTCTGTGGAAAACTGCATATAACGGAACACGAATGTCAGCATAGGACAGGAATTGACAGTTCTGAAAATACCAAGGGCCTTTTACCCCTGTGTCAGGGGATTATTTTGCTCTTTGGAGATATTTAGCCATGTTATTTTAATTCTCTTGATTTCCTTTTCTCTTCCCTGTGTCTGTTTTCTTCCCTGAATTTCTGTGCAGAGTTCCTGAAGTTATTCTCCCCAGGCCCCAAAGCTTTGTTGGTCTGTAATGTACTGATTTGGGATAATGCAGAGTGAGGTTAGTGCCATCTCCAGGGGGCTGGCCATCCCCAGAGACTCTGTCTTCATGACAGTCTTTGATCCCCATGGACTTGCTTTAAGTTACTAAAGGCTAGTGATGAACAACGTTGCTGCTTCGTTCTCGTGCTTACATGCCTGAAATTGTATCTACTCAAAGTCACACTGTGTTGAGTCTTGAAATATATTCCCAATTTGTGCCTGAGTGTGTTGAGCTGTTGTCAGAGCAAATGTGAAGTGTCAGAGAAAGATAATACAGCTACTAAAAAAGCGCATCAGCAACTGATTTGTAATTGTCCTGAAGTGGCTTTCTCTTATTGCTGAAGAGCTTTTTAAGAGAAATTACAGAGCCAAAATCACAGCTTGCAGAAAAAAGGTAGATATTAACATTACTTTGTTCAAGCTGTTGACCTGAGCTAGCAACTTGATAGGATGTGCCTCAGGACATACTCATCCAGAATAGCCATCACTCAGGGGGTGGCCCTTGAAAACTAAAAACTTTTAATTGTGCCATATANAGCCAAAATCACAGCTTGCAGAAAAAAGGTAGATATTAACATTATTTTGTTCAAGCTGTTGACCTGAGCTAGAAACTTGATAGGATGTGCCTCAGGACGTACTCATCCAGAATAGCCATCACCCAGGGCGTGGCCCTTGAAAACTAAAAATTNGCCCCCCCCCCCCCCCCCGGCTTTTCCCCCCCCTTTTTTCTTTTTTGCTCTAGTCATATGTGCTGTAGACTGGCATGGTCCTTTAAGAAAGAAAATTGTTATAGCCATGATCTGATGATCTGAAGCTTATTTTTAGTACCCCATCCTTTCTTACTCTCCTTCATTGTCTGAATTCGCCACAGACACTCTCTCTATTTACAGATATAATCTCCAGCATGTTGCTGTTAGTTCTCCATTTCTTATATTGCTCTAACAGGTCTGGAGACATTGCCAGTTTCCTTTTCCTTTTTTTTTTCCTGAGATAAGCATCTGAACCCAGCAATTCCAGAAGACAATTAATCCTGACTATCTGTCACCATTACTACAAAGTAAGGTTAGATACCTGGTTTTTACTAGACACCTAACTTTTAGATGTTATGAGCCATTGTGTATACCTGAAAGTGAAGGCCTCAAGCTACATTCTTTTGGCTGGTAAAATACTTCACCAGCAGCTGATTTATATATGTCCTGAAGTGGCTTGCTGTCATTGGTGAAGAGACCTTTCATTTAAAATTGCAGAGCCAAATCCTCAGTGAGCAGAAATCATGGGATGACAAAATATCAGTTTGTTGCAGTTCAGGATGCAGCCATGAATGAAATGTATAAACCATTCAAATAGTTTAAAAAAAAAAAACTTTTACATTTGAGTTAGACCAATGTAAAACCACAGAAATCATGTAACATCACATGCTAAATTAATTAAATAGAATGAAAAAAACCAGATTCTTCTGATCCATACTCTTAATAAGTATTACAACCAAATCAGAACTTTTCTGCTTTGAATTAGTTTGCTCGGAAAATAAATTCATGCAGGAAATAAGAGTAGAGCAAAAATTAGAAAATAAAAAGATGTAAACACTCTAGGTCTAATTTAGTAATTCTTTACGTGTTGAGTAATTGTACAGACCCGTGCTAAGTATATGGAAAAAAAAATCTTTTCACACCAGGATAAGGAAGCATTTTACATCAATTTTGCCTCCATAAATGACAGAGAAATGAAGAGAGCAATGGCAGTCCCTTCAGCAATTCTGATGGCATTGCTCCTGGCTGGCTCCTGGAAGGCAAGTAAGCAGGGTAGGTCAAAGTTAGGCCAGATTTGACTTTGTTGCTAACTAGCTTAATAGTGGTAAAATAGATTAAGAGGAGAATATAATCTTCATTATCTAATAAGAAGAGAAGCTAAAGTACTGTATGCTTAAACTAAATTACCGTATGCTTTCAGATACAGCCATGTTTCCAGCTCAAGGTGCAAGTAGAAGCCCGGCAATAGGCTGGGGGCTCCCTATGCTGTTGCACAGGGTACCGCGGGTGAGACTGTCTTCCCAGGGGGCAAGTTTTACATGTGGATGTGACGCACAGCCCTCCTGGCCCTGAGAGAACAGGGCCGTTCTCCTGAGCTGAGAGAAGCTGAACAGGAGCAGTTAGGAGAGTCGGAGAGGTTCACAAATAAGGCCCACAGGGACATCCTTGCTTCCTCTCAGAGCCTCGTGTTGCTGAGGAGGATGCAGGTCTCAGGGCAAGAGGGCTCTCGGATTAGATCCAGCACCTAGCTGGTTCCCTGATGTCTTCCTGTGCTGCAGGTGCTCCTGCCCCAGGGGGGTCTTCAGGGCTGGAAGAAGCAGGTGGTGGGAGCGGGACACTTGCTTCATAGGCAAGTGGATAGCTGAGTTTACAGCATTGGAGAGGATCATGTAGTATGTTGCCTGTGGGGTGCAAAGGCCGCAGACCTCACAAGGTCTTAGTTTGTTTTGATTAGGTTTGTTTGAGGAGCAGGGAATGATCCACTGGTCTTGGCCCGTGTTGGTACCACCGACATGAGGAAGTGCAGGAAAAACAGCCTTCACTGCAAATGCAAGCTGCTGGGCGGGAGACAGGCCTCCATGAACTCTCTACTCTGAAATACTGCCAGTTCCAGCATAAGGCCCATGAGATGGGCAGAGGTCCAGAGCCTCAGGGCATGGTTGACTCAAAGGTGTAGAAGAGAGGGATTTGTTTGTACTAGGAACTGGTGAATGTTTTGGGAATGTTGTATCCTAGAAAAATAGGCTGCACTTTAAGCAAAAGGGAGCCTGGCTGCTGGCACTGAAAATTAAAATGATCGTAGAGGATTGTCTAAACTAGAAGCAGAGGGAAAGCTGACAGGCATTGAGGAGCACTTGGTGCAGTCTGATGCAATCCTCAAAGAGGATATGGCTCATGTTCAATGCACCTCTAAAAAGGCCAGGAGGGGCATAAATAAAGAATTGCGATAAACGGAGAATGCAAATCAGATTGCTTACGGTGCCAGCTGAGTAGCATGTGCAATACTGAGCAAGGGCAAAAATTATAGATGCTTCTACAGCAGTAGTAGAAGCCTAAAAAATAAGATAGAAAAATTGGAGTAGTTGGCACCAGTGGCAAACCTGACAGAAGACACGTCACAGAGACTGGTTGAGGGGAGGTAAACAAGGTTATTATGATGCTAGGACATCGATTTTACAGGAATTACAGAGAGGATATTAGGGTGTGGGAGAGGCACAGTATAGGAAGGATAATGCTAAGTTAAAATAGATTATAATATTGTGGGAAAAGAAGAGCACAGGGGAACCTATGTGGGTGAAATCCAGCACTTATTTTTAAAAATGTAGCATTAGGATTATATTACCAAGACCTCCACTCCAATAGTAACAAAAAAGTGAAACTGAAGAAGCTGTACTTAAGATAGCTAAAATAATAGATTTTAACTCTCTAGATATAGTTCAGTGCCTCATCAGGATGAGATATAGAAAGAAAATTTTTTATTGCAATAAAAATCTCCTTCCAACAGGACCTGGGGAAAAAACCCAAACATTACCCTGAACTCGGTCTCAAGGGGTGTACAGGACCTCATTCAAGAGCTACTAGTGGGTGAGCTGCTCCGTAACTGTGATCACAATGTAGTTGAAGTTAATTTTTGTATCATGAGAGAAAAAGACAAATCCAGCAGACATATTCAGTTTCAAGAAAGAGCACTAGATTAAAAAAGAGACAGTTAGTAAAACAAAATAATAAAAATAA
The DNA here is from genome assembly GCA_003993805.1 of Himantopus leucocephalus. Classification (NCBI taxonomy): domain Eukaryota; kingdom Metazoa; phylum Chordata; class Aves; order Charadriiformes; family Recurvirostridae; genus Himantopus; species Himantopus leucocephalus. Next base: position 84,334,157 of record RSEF01000004.1, on the reverse strand, counting down.
AAAATTCAACCAGCTGACCAAAAATATCCTGTAAGGAATAGTTCAACAAGCAAGAGCCTGGAGTATGTATTGCAAGCCCAGTTAAACTGTGTACTGCAATTCCAGGAGAAAATGAAGTCATCAAATGAAATCTCCTCAAGGCTCAAGGGAAAAGCTATCACAGCAAATGATGGGAAATGGAAAAGGTTACTATCATAGGGAAAAGAATGGTGGTTAAAAAATGGGAGGCCTGCACAAAAGAGAAGAAAGCAAACCCTGTAATATATGGCAAGTACAAAAATAAACATAAAAGTATGAGGAATGAAAGAGAATTTGAAAAGTACCTTATAAAGGTACTCTCTGATTTCACAAATGATAGTAGGTTATTTTGGGTAGTCAAATACCATGCTGGTGGTGAGGATCATCAAAAGGACCTCAGTGAGTGAGTAGAAAAAAAAGCAATGGATAAGCTTTAGAGTAGATAACTGTAAGGCAGGAAAAATAATCCAAATCATGTTTACATGATGCTGAACTCGGAAATGGCAAGTACAGCTCAGGAGTGAGATTTCATTCCTCATTGGCAGCTGCCTGCAATTACCCGTTCAACAAGGAATGGCATCATCAGGAAAAGTATTGAGAACCAAACAAAAAGTATTATCTTGCTACTATTTGAAACACTCATATGCCCATATGCTGAATACTGTGTGTATTTCTGGTCTCCGCATCTCAGAAAAGTCAGTGTAGTTAGAGAAAGTACAGAGGAGGGCAGCTAAAATCAGTAAGGTGGTAAAGCAATTGCCTTACAAGGAGACACCAGGGAGTCTGGGACTCTTCAGTTTGGAGAGGAGAAAACAGAGTATGAACAAGGTTTGCAAAATCTACAAGGTGGTGAATAAGGTATATGTGGAACTGTTATTCACCAAACCCCACTGTACAAGATGAGTGAGCAGTAACTGAAGTAAACAGAAGGTAAGTTTAAATCAGACAATACAAAGTACCACTTTACACAGTGGGTAGAGGACTTGGTTTGTTGGTGAAACCAACTGAGTTTCTTGCAAAAGGAGGTTATGGAGACAAATAATATCAGCAGGATCATAAATGAATCATAAGGAAAGTCATGGAACTCCGGTCTAGAGACAGATACTAAAAGGAATAGGAAGGGACATGCTCTCTAACTTCACTCATACAGAGATTTTGGATGCTGGAAGTTACTAAGAGGAAGGGACTGAAGCTAGTCACCATTAGTCTCCCAAAATAGCACCTTTTACTGCCTCTGTTATAGACAGACTACTGGCCTGAATGGGCTAATGGTCTGACTCAGTATGGCATTTCTTCTGTCCTTACATTTTGCAAATTTACCCCAGTTTGAAGTGAAGGTTCTTTCAAAAAATATTCTTGGTCTTTTAAGATTTCTTCCCCTTCTTTTCAATAACCACTTCAAACCTTTGCTAATAGAACCTGAGCCAAGAATAGAGATTATTGCCACATAATAAAATACAAAAGAGAACTGGAATTTATCTGAAAAGTGGTGGAATGAAATGGGAGGGAAGGAAGAATGCAAAACCTTCCTACCTATTTCATGAGCATTAGTCATGCTTTGCTGTTATTTGATCATGCTGTAAATATCTGTGCTATTTAACACAATGTTCTCAATAGGCTCAGTAAAATGGTACCAAGAGTACCTTTATCCGTTAACTCTTCTCACTGCCTGCCACGACGTCTCCATCCAGTCTCCACACATTACAAGAGCCTGTGTCTTTGTAGCTGTACAGCATAGATAGGTTTTAGTAGTTCTTCATTCAGTTGCCTCTACAGCAGGAATAATAACAATACAAAGATCTAAAAATGCAAGTAAGCCCACCACTAGCAAGCTCAAGTACGTTTTGAGCCAGTCTCAAAAATATTTCAATAATAATGAAGTTAAAAACCATGACCAGTTAAAAAGGTCATGAGATTTTTAGTGAAAGCAAATATGCTGTTTCTTATGTCTTGCCATTGGGGTTTTTGAATCTGGTCAGGTTAGATCTTTAAGCTTTTCCACAGTCCTTGTAGCATTGGACACTTCCTTTTCAAAGAAAATGAAGCTTCTCGTTGCTCTAGGAAGTGGGGCTATAAAGAACATGACAAAAAGCTAGGGATGTGGCAACAAAGATAGCTGCTATATGGCACCTTAAAAGAGTAAGAAGTGTCTCATAAGAACACACTCTCAGCCAGCCAGAGAGGAACTTTGAGTTTTTAAATATGATTAGCTCTCCTAATAACCTATCCACAGATCTGCAAGACAGCAGAAGGAAGAGAGGCTGCACAGCCTGCATTTCTAGTTAGCCTTTCTCAGAGGATGTGTGCTAACACTTTACTCCGTGCTTTAATGCAAACCTGCACAGACTCACTCACAGCCTGTGCATATTTGCATATGCAAACCTTTAAGCTCTTAGCTGTATTTTTGGTTTCTTTACATGCAAACATATGCCCAGTTCCTATGTTTTATACTGCTTCTGTGCATAGCTTTCTTAAATCTTATTAATCATTTGGATTCATACTGTAAGAGGAAAGAGCAGGAAATAAGTTTTGAAGTAGGGCAGACTGGTATGACCTTCAGCTGCACAGCTGCAGGTACTGTCTTTCACAAATATATTAGCAAATGAAATGTTGCAATTTTCCTTTCATTTCACTGGTTTCACAGGGCTGCCAGTGTAACTATGATTTACATCAATGGAAGACAATCCATTTACTTTTCCCCCTATTTCCACCAAACCCCAGAATAAGGATTTAAACAAAGACAGCCTTATTTCTTAAACCAACCCCTTCCCACTCCTCCAAGCACATTTATACATGCATAAAATCTCCCTAGGCAATTATTTACTAACTTCCCTGCCTTTAATCACACACAATGTACAGATTAAGAGAAGAATGTTTTCCGGAAGTGTACCTTAATATTCCATGACAACTAAGTGCCATTTCTGTGAAACGTAAAGTTCCCAGGACAAATTAAAAACTAACACCCAAATGAATAGAGCTTGTTCCTAACAGTGGCTTCAGGAAGACAAAACGATAACTATTGCTTTCAGGAACCATTAGAAGAAATTAAACCACTTACTATCTGCATAAGTTTTCACTCAAATGATAAAAAGATGCAAGGTGTGCTTTTCCTTTCTTTTCTGCTACTTGGACATTAATGGGTTGTACCACTGTGGAACACCTAAAAGTGGGAGGAGAATTCCAGTATTTGTCTTCACACAAGGGAGAAGTTGCAGTTACCCTTGACTTTGATATAAAAATATCCTTTGAATACTCATTGCAAACATTGCCACTTAGGTATGGCGTATAGACTGGACTCACATGCTGAGTCTCAAAAGTCCTGTTGAAGTCAGTGATACTTCTTAGGTTTGCTCAAGGACTGTCCCTTATGCTTTGAATATATACACTCTTCTTTCAGTTCTGATTATTATGCATAGCTGATAAACTCTTTTATCTTGTAACATTACCTCAGTGTTACACTTTCCTCAATCACGTTTTCAAAATGAATTCCATTTGTCAGAAATACTGCATTGTCTTGACAGAAGATATAAACTAGGAAAGAAAGGAGGGAAATAAGCATATTTAAGCATGTCTCAGCTATCTTGTAATTAGAATTAGAGTCATTTACAGAAAAAAAATCATGATACTTTTCAATTACTACCATATAAGATGGCTTCCGTTCTGGGCTACATTCCTGGAAACCTCCCAACTGAAATGCCTGAAAAGTGAACGCAAAAGAAAGTACGTCTATTTAAAGAAATCATGCATGCCTTCAGGGGATAACAACCCATGTGTGTGCAAGATGGGTATCATTAACTGACTGCAGTGTTTGACAAGGGAGGAGACAAAGCAGACGGTACTAGGGGGACAGAAGGGCTAAGTCAAGATAAGAATTATGGCGTAATACAAGAGCCAGCGGCAGCTTCATAAAGGATAGTGTTGAAGGTCAGGTTGGATGAGACTTTGAACAACCTAATCTAGTGGGAGATGTCCCTGCCCATGGCAGGGAGGTTGGAACTAGATGGTATTTAAAGGTCCCTTTCAACCGAAACCATTCTGTATGATTCTACGATATTCCAAGTCACGTGCCAGGACTATCCTTCTAAAAACAGTGGGGGTTGATGTGTATGCCCAGGACGCAAGAGAAAAAGAAGTCACAGTATTTAGCATGAGAGGTGATGACTAGTGTCACGCAGAGCAACACATAAAAATATTCCAGTTGTTCAGTGGAAGGGCTTCGGCAGAAGCCAGTACCACCACATTACGGGAGCATCAGCTGTACTATGACCAAATACTATGAATAGTGTAACAAGTTACTGATGTTATGAGAGGAGAGATTAGATAGATCTGAAAAATATTGTTAGATTTTGAAATTAGCTTTCTAGCTAAGGATCATAAGTTTATCCCAAATGTTACAGCACCTGCAGTGGTCACATTCTTATTTTGATAGTTTAGGGAGGGTTAAGTTTGCATGTACATTTGTAAGTAAAATCACATACTTTCAGAGTACCAACTAGGCAAATATTTTATTGCATGTGTATCCTTTTTCTCTTGTTCAGATATAATCACATGCAGTATGGACAAACAAAATTCCATTTTTAACAGTGTTTACTGGAGATATTACCACTCAGTTAAGTGAAGCAACCAGAGCTGGTAGCCACGCATTTGTAATTTCATTCGTACTAGGACCGCACTGGATTTTGTGCTCCCTTAGAAGGTTTTCCACATATGGAATTTATTCTCCTCTTAGACCAGTGTATTCAGGAGAGACTTCAGAAAGCCCATGGAGTTACGCAGATGTAAATGAGGAGAGGAAGAACAAGCCCAGCTGACCCCATGAGTTGCTAGATTTATGTGAAATAAAAATCTCCAGTCCATGGGGAAACTGCAGCGCCTCAACACTCATTGTCACAGCAGATTAACGTAATCAAAAGATCATAGTACTTTTTACTGAAAACTATTCTGAAAAATCTAACGATTTGTGTCCCAGTACAAGCAGCTGCAAGTTGAAAACTTGAGTATCTGGCCCTTGTTTTGATACCCTGATGAGAACTAAGAGTTTTGGAAAAATCTGGCCTACGTTGTCATTCTGAATACTAAAAATATGGCTTTATACGTGCAATTCGCGTCACTTCTGTATTTAACAGTACTCAGTGCAGCAATGCCACCATATGGTGTAGTCCTCTTAGTTATACCAGTAATTAAATGACAACACCAACAGGAGCTCATGGAAATACAGCGATCATGAGTCAGTACGTGGGTAACAGTGCCAGCTACAGACATCCTCAGAAGTGGGAAATGCCTGCGGGAATTCATTAGTTTCTAAGATCCTTCCCCATTACTTTTAAGCCCCTACCTAATTTCTCTCTGTAGGATTCACAAGCCAGTTCATGTCTCCTGTCTTTTGAACACTGCAGGAGGAGATTTTTTCCCCCCACCTTGCAATAAGACAGGCCACGTGCAATTGAGCAGGCAAGAAATGTATAAGATGGACTCTAGTTTGCACTGAGTTTTTTCTGCCCAGGCATCCTACCTCCAAGGGGAGCACACTATTCAGTGTGTAGGAACGCTATCGTGCTGGGATCCTTATCAGAGTGCATCTGAATTTTCTCGCAAATTCTGGTTTTTATGGTGCATATGTGAAACATACAGCATTTTTCCATGAAACTGAAAGAAAAGACTTAAACCCAAACCTCGTACAGAATATTTTCCTTCTTTATTTATGTATCTTATCATTTCTAGAAAGGCTTGAGACTAGGAGTTAGACTTGTTCCATTCTGTTCCTTTAAAAGCTGCTCTGCACTATTTGCCCATGTAATTCTTCACAAAAGATGAGCCCAATACCAGATACAAAAATCCCTTAAAATTTTGGCAGTCAAAGAGCAGATCAAAACTGCGTTAACTCCACTGTCCTGGCCAGCTCCAGTTTGAGTATCCACCGTACGCTTATTTCCTTCTGCATTTTCGAGTAGGTAGTCCATTTTCTACAGTTCTTGTAAAGTGTCATAAGCTTTTAGAATATGTTTGAAGGGTACCTAAACTTACAGTTTGTTTGCAATATGCTTGGGCATCCTTTGTACTGAAAGCTGATCTGTTAATGTACTGTAACAGTTATTATGGACTTCTTCCAAAGTACATTAATGTCAATGGAAGACTCACAATAAACTTAGTGAAACCCAGATCCAACCCTGTTTCCTTATTATTACTGTCTGAAGGGGCAAAGATAAATAAGCTGTTCTTACAAATATTTCCTGAACTCTGCTCTCATAGGTGCCACACCAATTGTTTGTGCTGAGAGGTATACATCAAATAGCATCTTAACAGCATTGGCACAATGAAACTGGAATTCTTAGATATAAAGATACTATTTATATCACTGGGGATTCAATTCTCTTTCTAAAAAAAGTATTGGGAGACCAAAGATTCTTAAGTGTAGATGAGTAAAAAATTGAATAGAAAAAAAATTACAAAACTTTGGTTTCACATTTACATCCTCTTCTTGATTTACCTGTTCCCATATTTTAAACAGAGATCCAAGGATGAAAATTTTACTTTTAATAGCATACCACTCTAATTATGTATCACGTGAAAAAGTGTTTTTTTATTTAAAAAAAAACCCTAATCTATTTTGAGAGCCTAACAGTCTAACAAGGCCATAGACTGATTACAGTTCTGTTTCTAGAGACCTGTGCAAAATAAAGTTCTGAAAGGATTTAATCCTTGCTAATCCCAGTATCATTAACAGAGAATATTTTTCAAAAATCCCCTTTGCATATATACCAAGGCCTTAAGAGACTGTTTGATTTTTGATATGTAGCATTCACCAGCAGCTGGAACAAAAACATTACAGGGGGAGAACAGATGCTCTCACGGGCAGTTAATATTCATATCTTTCATATCCAGAATGTAGAATTACTGCTCTGTGATTGGCCTTCCATAATAGTCAAATCAAGTGTCAGTTTATTCCTGTAACATTGCAATAACATTTATGATATTTTTTTCTGTTACTTATTAATATGAAGACAATAAAAGAAAACTGATCAGTACCATCTGATCCCTGTTGGTTTTTCTAAACCTTATATAAGGGTTTCTAAAGTTAATGGAAATGTGCCTGTTGACTTCAGCAAATTGTAGGTTGAATTTTATTAGCATACTTGCTCTTGAACAAGCAAAAATGGAAGATATACATATCCCAGAATCTTCCAGTCTCACAATGCAGACAATACAGGACATCCAGCTTTAATACTGGGGAACCGATATCATCTTTTGCTGCATTTTAACAACTCTGCTCTCTCAAAAGGTTTAGAATTCTGTCTGGGCTAACCACTGAGCTCAAGGAATAGAAACAAGACCAGAAGCTCACCAAGAGTGCTCCAAGACAGATTTAAATGATCAAGAAACTACTATCAAAAAAAAAACCAACAAACCCACACAAATAAAAAACAGTATAAAAACAAAACTGAAGCAATCATTGTAGTAAATGGTGTAATACCCAGTTATTGCTGGGTCACATTTGTGTCCTAAAAGGTAACTGAAAGTCTCTGATTATGCCTGGGTCTATGAAGTGCTGGAATATTTGGCAGTGCAGATTTGGATCCAGGCTTCACCACATTATTTTGGTATTGTCAAAATCACTAGAGTACAGGATGCATTATTTACAGTGGCTGTGGAAGAAAAGATGGTGCCTATTCCAGTGCAGAGTGGCAAAGGCAAACTACAGTTGATCCATCATAAAGCCTACCATTACAAAGTAACCTGCCTGCAGCTTTCAGACAGATTTGAAAGTGGACAGTGAGTTTAAAGTCTTGATGGTAGGTCTTTAGGAGAATTTATGGTCTTTGGAAGGTGAGTTTTGTTACAAGAAATGAGAGAAAAACATTAAATATGAAAGCTGAATCTTTCAAGGCGGTTTAGAAAGTTTAGACATCCATATGTCATGAAAATTTTGCTAGGGTTTTCAGGGATTTGAAGCTGTGAAGAGGACTTGTTTTTCTGGATAGTCCCTACCCCATATTGCAAACTGGAGCCCTGAGAGGTCACAGTTCCTACATCCTATAGCTGCTTCAGGGTCTGTTTTCTTGTTTAGTTCTTGCTATACTGAGCCGGTGCTGACTCTAGGATTGCAGATAATTCAGGTTAAAATCTCAGAAAGATTCTTACTTTTATACCTTGCAGACACTCGGCACTTACATTCTTTTTAAGGTAACCTTGAGCTGTAAATGTATTTCTGCCACAGTTCAACAATTTTTAAATATCTAGATTTTAATATTGAATCAAATCTATTGCCATTCAACATGCCAATGATAAATGCAGTCTCTTTGCTCAAACACTTTTAAAAGGTTTTAGGGTTAACTTTGTCATGTCAGCTTGAACTATTAAAGAAATGATAAAGGCATCAAGCTGATACAAATTTTGTATCATGTTCTACAAGTAACATAAAATAAATGTGCCAAATTTATACCTATGTGTGGCAAGGTTGGTGCACAGTTGTGCTACTAATGATAATGGAATTATTTTCTAAGGTGCAAGCTAACTTAGTAAGTCCAAAGAAGAAAGATTGCCTGTTGATGATGATCATGTATAGAAAAAGCTACCAGGAATTTTTCAAAATTTACATCCAAGATGCTAAATTCTGGGCCAGGAACAATTTTAAGCAGAGATCCCATTCTGTCTTGTTAAGAAGTGAGGATAAACACAGGATTGCCAGATGTGTCCAAGTATGGCGAAACACAAGGAGGCTGAGACTGCTTTGATAAGGGGGGCCCAGTGCCAGTGTCTCTCAGTAACAAAAACAATACAAGTGTCCCAATAATAACAGAAGTGCAAAAGACATGGCAGAAAGTTTTTGCTAGGCTTTTGAAATTGTGGAAAACTGATTATTTCTGTTCAATTTTCAATAATTTGGTGAAGATACATGTATGATGCCTTGAGACTCCATTTTTGCAGTAAATAGTGGTTGCTAGAAAGGTCTGATGCAGACCATAGAACTGTGAAATAAAACCGGGTGGATCTAGACAGCCTGTGAATGAGCGCATTAAAATTCAAATGGCATTTTCCTGGGAGCAACAGAGGGTTCAGATAAAGTTTATTTTCTGAATGTCTTAGCTTCCATAAGATGGCTTAACTGCTAATGTTAAAAGTGGTGACTGAAGGCAGTTAGGCTCAGCTGGTGTCACACAGCTATGTATAAAACGATTACTTAAAGCTGCTCAGATGATTGAACCCAATAATTTATACTGCAATACCCTAGATGCTGCATGATCATTATGGGTAAGCAATTTTCAAAGCCCTGTATGTTTGCAACTTGCAGTGATACACCATTACTTCATAGCACAGTCATCTCTTGAGACTATCAATGACGCTATCGAGACTATCTTGAACTAAGTAATTAGCGACTGTCTAAGAAACAGAACTGCCCATTTGTGTCATTTATGTATTTTCCTATATTTAAGGGGTTAATATTATAAGTTAGAAGTCTAATTTGATTTTGAAGCATTTAGAAAAGTGTTTACTTAATTTTATTGCATATTAATATCTTACTAGATTTTGGAGGATTTTATCCCCAATTTTTTATCTCCTGAGAATTTACCAATATCATAAACCCAGTGTTTATTCAACCTTCAGTCAGCACTGCCTTAGAGGATTATAAAGCTGAATAAACCAAGCTATTATGCCTTTCGTTATTACAGCTTTGAACCCAATGAGCTTGCTGCTATCCAAAAGAAGGGTAGACACTGCTTAGAAAGATTAAGCAGAGTTTGGATAAGGCATCTAGTTTGCAGATAGTCCTACAGTATTGATTTAAAATATTAAATTCATCCTCACAATCAAAAGAAGAAAACATAAAATTTATGGTTTCATGTCTGGAAAGAGATCAGCAAGCTTCAGTTATTTGAAAATAGCTTTTACAACTTCCCAAACCAAATAAACTTGATTAGCAAAATAAACAAAGACAGACAGAGAGGTGACTGTAAACATCAGAAACTGTTAATGCAAAACAACTCTTGTTGCAGGGACTCACTCTGCAGTCAGGGAGGAGTGACGGGGCTGCTGCACGTTATCTCATAGTGCAGCGTGGTGTTTGGTGCCTCACGGTACTGAGCACTCGGGCCTTCACCCAGCGAAGCTCTCAAGGATATGCTGGTCCTTAAACACATACATAGTGAACTGAGGCACAAGTCTGAAGTTTCAGTATAGAGAGCTGAAATTTTTCAATGTGACCATCATGAGATCAAGTACTGACTATTTCTCCAGCCAGAGTAATAGTAGACTTTTGAAATGATGCAATGAGTTTTGTGTTGTTACTTTGAAGAAGATACTCTTTATCATAAACTAACCACCCATTACACACTTAGACAGGTAGATGATGTATATAAAAAATACATATATATAAAATTTGAGTGGTATTATGACAGCACTGAAACTGAACTTAAGATTTATAGATGTTAATGTAAAGCCCTCTACTCCTAAGATAAAAACCATGCTTTTTATTGCTATGCTGTTAACAGAGCCATCAAGCTCTAAACATGATCTACCTATCATTTTGGAAGGGTAGTGTATGATACTAAATAGTTCAAACTTATTCTTCATTCTAAGATCCATAAAGCTCAAATTCCTGAATACACTGTCACGTGCAAAAATGTTTGCGACCAGATCCTAAAAGATTTCTTAGATGAATACTCCAAGACAACCTTTGACTCTGTGTTTAGTGTCACAGAATAAGGGTGGGTTTTGTTCAATACAAAGCTGCTTTAAGATTTTTTGGAATTGTTTTTATGTGCAATCTCCCATGAAATTTTCTATATTAACTTTTTTTTGGCCATTTTTGTGGCAAAAATAGACTGCTTCTTTTTGCTAACTTTTGTGATAGAGTATTAAGGAGTTTTAAGGAGCTACACAGTTGCGGAAGCCATTATTAAAATACACAAGATAATAGTGGCATGTTCCAAAATGTACCCTTATTATCATTTGTTAAGTGATCAGAAAGCCTAACATTTTCTTTGGAACATTGCTAGTATTATGTACTTTACAACTGCGATAAGGTTCTTTAGCTATTGTATGTACTGTTGCAAAAAAATCACTTGAGTTGATTTTACCAACATGAAGACAAAAGAAGTAATGATTTTAAGTGTGTCTTTCATTGGCTTATTGAAATTATGTTCTGCTGTACCTTGGATTACTGACCAGGACTAAATTATGCACATCTAAAATAACATTGCTTTCTTCTTTGGTTGGGGTTTTTCTGGTTGGTTGGCTTTTTTGTTGTTTGGTGAGGATTTTTTTCGGGAAAATTTGTGTGCTTCTGAAGTAGTTTATGTAGAAATAAATTCAATAGGTTAGTCCGTAAGTAGTCTAATTTTCTTCAGAAGAGATGTTATCTACTTACAATGGATAAAAAGACAATCTCCTCATCCCTAAAAGAGTACAAAATATACATAATGCAGTAAATTAGTTATAATAGCAATCACATGTGCTATAGAGCTAATAATAGTGGCTTTGTGCATACAAACCTTTCCTTGATCTTAATTAGAAACTATGATTTCTATTTTCTAAAAGAAAGGAAGAAAAGTGGAAAGTGATAACATTTAATTAAAAAAAAAAGGAAAATATTTATTAATTTGTTTTTACTGAAGGAAAAAAAAGCTAAAGATTAAAGAGTTCCAATATTTTTCAAGATTTTTCTAGTTGCTTTCTGCAATTCACTAGGAATATATGCATTATGTCAGTTGAATAAAAGTGTGAAGAAATATTCAGAGGAGGAAGTCTCAGTTTGGAAACAAGCAAAAGTAACGAAATGAAAAGAACTGAGGAGCGACATGTAGCTTTGGTGCAGAGGTGAACTGTTTGCAGGAGAAAAAGCAAAAAGAGGTCATAAACCAGAGAAGGATAGGGTGGCACAGGGAGCGGGTTCCCTGATTACAGCTCCTTGGATAACAATGTAGGTACATCACTGCCGTGGCGTCAATCTGACAGTAGAGACTGAGCCACTGAACTTGGTACGAAACCAAAGAGATGCCACTGAAAGGGCTAGGAGGGAGATTAAATAGCCGGAACTGTGCAACAGAGAATTTTATCCTCTTTAGCAGTAGAAGTCCTGGTTGCATCTGTCTGTCCGCAGCCAAAATATCTGCCGTTATCTTTGCCTGGCACTTGAGCGCAAGGAAGGGAGTAGAGCTGCCGAGGTGGCAAAGGTTGCACACAAATCACAGCCTCCATACTTCCTGTGTAGAATATTTGTGTTTCTGACAGGATGGATGATCTTTTTAAACACAGTATATGCTAGCTTCCAAATACATTATTTCCTCAGCATCAGATGGGCTGCCATGTGATATTTCCTCAAGAATAAATACAAACTGTAGCCATCTGTGTCTGGACTCTTCTCCCATGCCTTCCCACACATTTCTTCTACAACTTCTTTTAGTTGTTTTTTTTTTTTTTCCTTTTGTACATACTTATGTATAACCTATAAAGTTCCAGCTGGAAAAAATGTCTCTTTTTGAAAAAATGTCTTTTTTTTCAAAAATGTCTAATCCAATTTACTCTTAATCACATGAATGTTCAGTCCCACTTTCTGACAGCTGATACTTGAATGCTTATATTCTGTCTGATATGTTGTAATTATTCACTTCCCTTCTGCTGTGTAAAGGTGTTATCACAGTATCTGCATTGTCTAAGCATGCTGGGTGGTGTAAGAGCAACTGTCATTTTATGGATAATAAATATACAGATTCTGTTTTTGTAAATATGCCAGGAAAATAAGGGAACAATTCTTCTAAGAGCAATAATATGAATTCCTAACTTGATCTTTGATTTATTTAAGAGATGATATGTGCTAGACATGTTCCTGAAGCCAGTTTTCCCCAAGCCCTATACTTTAGTACCTATACCTCCTACTTTTGAAGGAAATTTTGCCCAATGTTTCAGAATATTCTGAAAAATACTTTGTATTAATTATTAAGCAGTTTCTGAGAAAAACTATTAATTCCATCATAGCTTTGTTTTTCCTTTTCCTGATGAAGTCTGTAGGAAAGGTTGCTGCCAGATTGGTATGAGGAGCTTTAGGCTTATGCTTTCACCAGAATCTGCGTTAGTCAATGGATCTTCCTGACCCACGCAATGTAAATGATTAACTACTAGCTTAAATATTTGAGTGCTAACTACGTATTGTGTCTTCAAGTTAATTTCCTCAGTAATCACTTTTTACACATAGCAATTCTCTCTTCCACACACAGAGAAACAAAAACTGAACAAACCCATATAGCTTAAACAAACTGTGTCTCCTGTAGGCTGGAAAAAAAAGAAGGGAATGTTTGTTATTGGTAACGTGATTATTACTATCTTTACGGTATCGAACATAAATGCGTCACTAGATACTACTGTAATTTTGAAGGTAAGATCAACAATTAGGTATGCAAGATAGAAGGAAATGAAGGTTCAAATCTGGCTCTGGCATATCCTATTTCAAGTCAATTGAATTAAAATTAGTTAACTTAAAACTGGTTGTACCAGGTTACAGGAATGGTGAATTTATCCCAAGAACTTTCTGGAGTGTTTTTGAATAACTTGGTGTTAGCCTTTTTAATTTCACACTCCTGCTAGCTTGGAAAAAGGTGACAATAATGGTGGTGTGATTTGACCCAAATTCATCTTGCCGTCTCAGAACAGAAGAATTTACAAGAAAAGTGTATGGTTTACAAAATAGTGTTACAGTATTTTTTTCAGTGTTAGGGGACCATTTTAACTTATTTATAATCTACAAATATAGGCAGTAATTGATATATACAATGTACTTAAGTTTTCTTCTGTGTTAATGCTCTCTTAACAGGAGCAAGAGGTTTCATGCATCCAACATGTTTCCATATACTAAATACCTGGAGGGGAGGATCATTTTTTTATATTGAACATGCATTGTGCGGATTTGGTTTAACAGGAATTCTATTAAGTACTTCTGCAATATATGTAGCAAATTATAATGCAGTACTGTTCACATTTGGAAAATTCTCTGCATGTACAAATGAGATGCATAAACAGTTTAAAAGCCCTAATTTTCGTGTAAACTGTATTATCCACAACCTTTCTAGAAAATAAGATGGCAAGCTGAAATAAATTCAATACATTTGGTACACTGTGCTAAATTCTATATTTCTAAAACAATAGAATTAGGGGAGGAGAACCTTTCAGAATTGTTTTTTATTAAAGATATTAAAAACCTGCAAAAGAAGGGAAAAATTACTTACACACAAGTTTCTGTGCATAAATTCAGAACTGAAATCTAGCAGAAACCTTTATCACAAAACTATTTCATCTTCACTATCTTCCTGTAATTGCCTGTTATGTACTTACCCTTCAATCTCAAAGAGTTATTCCCACTATTTTTTTTCAGAAAGGTTTGGTAATTGCCCTTTATATTTTGCACAATGGAAGTGCTACAGCCCTGAAGTAGCCATTTTACAGCTAACTTTTACTTTCTGTATCTCTTCAGCTAGTTCATAAATGTTATTAACATTTGATATTCTTTTTCTTCTGTCTTTTTAAGAACGTGGAACATTTATATGGGCTCACCTTGACTCAGTAATACTTATGATTTTGAATTATGTTCTCCTTCATGTTTATGATGAGAAAAAAAGCCATCTACATGAAACTATTGATTTTTAGTGTAAAATTCTGGAGAGGTGACTCTTTTTGATTAAAAATAAGACTTTCTGAGCGGAAGCCCTTTTATAAGAACATCTCGAGCCTCTGCAGAACTTTCTTGTTCCTCCTATATGTTTAGGCAACACATTAGTCAGCCTGAAAGGCTGAGCATAGTCATCTTACCTGCTTACTCATCAGCTGTCGCTAATGCAGCTCTAAACCACTCAGGCATTTGGGGTAAATCAAGGACTGTTCCTCTCCATGGTGTGCTGGTAGGGTACCCAGCCATTGCTGCTGCTCCTGTTGCTCTTGCTGGCCAAAGCAACCACATACTTTATTGTGCCACATACTTTATTTTCCTGTGGAAAAGGATCATGCCCTTCGTTGTGTCTATACATTGGCTAATACTGTCTACTATACTCTATAGTAGTAATGATCCCAGCTGAGCACTGTTTAAGAAATCAAGGTGGGTGAGAAGACTTTCATATCTGTTTATTAACTATATTTGCACAGAAACTGGACAATTGTTACATTATGAAAAATGTTTTGTACAATGTTCTCGTGTACTTGTAGGTAGTGTCTTGAGAAGGAAAATGACCACTTGCAAAGAAACTCAGTAGTTAATATTTGGAACAAACACTTTGCAGTCATCCTTTGAATTTTTTTGCCAGATCTAATTATAAACATAATTCAAGAGAAAAGAAATTGCAACAGAAAAAATACTCACTTAAAGCCCTCAGAAGCTGCAGAAAACCCCACCAACACCATTATTTGTGAATTATGTTGTTAAGTCTTGGCATATGTAAACCTGTGAAAAATATCTTGTTGAATATTTTACATGCCAGTTTTATGTCCTAGTGATAGACGATTCGGATCTATTTGCAAATATGAGCTGAATTTTCTTGTATAACTTTGTTTTAATGTGTTTTTTCATAGTCCAGTGGTTAGAACATCCAATAGGAAGCTACAGATCTAAGTAAAAATCTACTGTTTTTCTAATTTAGTACAGGTATATGAGTTGAGTTCACTTCTCAGACGGCTGTTATTATTGCAAGGCTTTGTGAGTTGATCACCTTCAGGCTCCTCAGCTGATGCAATTTCTCACTGAATGAAGTGTTTATCTGTTTCTTGAGATAAAGTAAGTGTGAAAAGATGGCTGATCAAGTCTAGTCATTCAGAGATTCAGTAGAAAGGGCATGATATTTTGGTTTCAAACCACATATCAATACTTAAGTATTTTTGACACTGCAGAGCTTACCTCAAAGTATATCTAGCATAATTGTTTGTCCACTGTCCTGGGGTGCCCTAAGCAGAGAGCAATGAAAGACAACCCTCACCACATTTCTACAGCATATGATAGTCCTAAAAAATGATACTTTCATGTCCCTCCAAGGTTAAATAGGTGTTTTCTGGTACTTCTGAAATTTTTTTTTTTTTTGCAGAACCAGATGCCTTTGAAGTGAAGAAAATGGAGATTCTTTTTTTATTCAGTGAGTGACAATAAACTAACAAGCTAATAAATTTCCTAAATTCAAATGCAACAGAAAGGAAGCAATTAAACTGAGTATCAGAACAGGGCCAGATCTGATATCTTAACTTCCATTTTATCCTAGTCACCATAAGAATTTTTTGTGCTGGCTGGAATTTTTACATTTAAGATCATTGACTTCATAGGGCTAAAATTTTGACTGAAGCAGAAGGAACTTTTTATTGGGCAAGAATCCTAAGTATGTGGTAAAAAGGCTCAAAATATCCCCCTTGGAGTCATGAGACTCATGTTCTTGCTTCACTCAACTTCTGAAGTCAAAAGCAATGTATTGAAAACAAGTGTCAGTAATAGTTCAGGTGCTCTGTTAAATTTTCATGCAAGGGTCCCATGCTAGAATAGTTAGCAAAGTTGAAGACGTCTTGTTTTTATAATTTTACTGCTTAAATTTAGTGAAAATGTATCTGGGTTTCTTTCACACCAGTAACAATATCTGCTCTGAGTTTAACAAATAAAAAGCCTGAAAAACAGCAGACCAGTATTTTCTTTGGACATCAAACTGCTTTTACACATGGATGAATCTTGCTTTGGTATGGCTGAGATGCCTCTTTTAACAATACTGTATTGCTGACAGCAAAGAGCAAAATTTTACAGCCTGAAGCCAGTGGGAGTTCTGCCTTTGACCAGAGTCAAAAGCGTATCAGAGCACAGGTTATACTCACTCCCGTAAGACACTGTCAGATCTGAGATCCAGTCCTTGTTTGGGAATCTTTCGATTCAAATCTTCTTTTGCTTTAACAGAATCAGAGGTCTTTGACTCAGAATGCCTTAAACAATAGCTCATTGAAGACTGGCTAGGCATGTGGCTCTGATTCACTTTCTGACTTCCAGCTAACTTTTCTTTCAAAAATTGCATTACAAACCAGAAGCGACACCACAGGTCCAATATGTTTGCAGAGTATCTTTAAGTAAATTGAGACATACGTAAAGAATGATTATGTATTTATGAACTGGAGAGGAGGATGTGCTGCAGCTGAGATTAAAAAAGATATGTCTCATAAAAAGCTACTAGCAAGGGCTGCATTGTAAATTTCTGTGAAACCTGGTTATATTGAATAGTAATAATCCACTATACTGGGTTCATACAGCTAAAATCATGAACCTTCTATTTCTGACCCTAATACTTAGTTATGAACATCGGGGAATTTTTAATTTTTTTTTTTTTAAATCCTTCTCAGGAACAATTTTTTCACCAGAGTGAACATACCCTTAATTTTTTTTATCCTCCCCTCCCCCAAAATAAAACACAAACCCAAAACAGAAAAGAACTATTTCTTTGGACAATTGTGTTGAGGATGATCAGAGAACTCTCATTTTTTTGTGATCTTCACTTCCCTTTCAGTATTTATCTTGATGGGACTTCGACATGCAAAATCCTGCAGGCTGGAAATATGGCAAATACAATTGATGAAGCACTAATTTGTGTGCATTTGTCAGCAATTCAAACTCATTTGCGCAGTGAAGAGCTTTTTAACGTAGCTTTCTATTAAATGGTAGAGGAGAAAGTAGTTCGCTGCACTTATCAGAGAGCACATCTTTCATCCAGGGTTTTCAAAGTACTTCCCAAATTAAGCTTTCTGACCCTCTTTTGAATTAAGTATCAGACAGGTGAACTGAACATTTTATTTCAGCACTTATGTGTGAAACATACACACACAAAAGGGGTGAACCTGCAGAGATGTGAATGGTGCTCCATGGGATGTACAGAGCTCGGTCAGGCCCAGGTCCTGCAGACAAATGGGGCTTCTGAAGCAAGTGACTGTAATCACAGCATTGCACTTCATCTCTTGCGCTTCTGGATGCTGGTGTCAGGCTCATGCTGCCCGTGGCCGCTCACAAGAACTGTTCTGCTGCTCCCATTATGCCTCGAGCATCTACGTGTGCCTTACCTGCTGTCTGAGTGCTTTTCTATCATCTTAAAATTTAGGCATGATTTTGCCCTATATCATTAAGCTTGTTTTTAGATGTTGGACGATGTTATAATGTCAGGTATTTGTCCTGAAAATTTATACATGTGTATAAATACATATACATACGTAGTCTGATTCTCTGTTTGCTGTGAAAATGTATTAGAAGTCATATTTTAGAAAAATCTTTTGGCCATACCTGGGGAAAACATGCTGGGTTTTGCCAGATGTGCAGTTAGAATCAGAGTAATTAAGGCAGCTGGGATTGCAGGTGGTAGGAGGAGAATATTTCTTGGTTTATTCTCAAGAAAAATGGAATTATAAAACTCAACCACATTTTCATTTTGAGGACTTTAGCCAAAGTCCAGGGCCATATAGTTGAGTAAGAGGAGAAACAGAGTTATTCTTGTATTAAGACTGTAGAAAACCTGCTTTCGTTTACAGATTTCTAACAGGAAAGTCTATTTTTTTCATAATTCTCAGCTCCTTTTCAGATACTGCTCAGCTCAGAAATTCCCTCACAGCTTTTCTCAAGGTCATTTTCCAGTACTCAGACTTGATTTTCTGCTCCTTCCCTCTCAGCATTCCAGTTGTTTGTCTTCTTTTCTTTCTGAGGTGTTAAGTTTTTATCACCAGGCAGTGCTTGTAGTGAGTTCCCTCCAAGCCCACCTATGAACCTCTGTTCTGGTAAAGGTTACAATCCTTTCATCTCTTTGGTTCTATAAGGGAGTCCAGTTGCTTTTATATTTTTGGACAAGTATAAGCAGTCGTTTCACAAAAATATTTTTTTTTTAAAAAAAAAGAGTTCAACCCAAATTATAACACTTGAAATAGTTACGGTAATGTAGAATGTGATGTATACCATGAAGTGAGTCACATAGTGTTAAGATAAACTTTTTATGTACTCTTGTTAGGATAACTTGTGACGGTCACGGTGAATTAATACAACCAGATCAAGCTCACGCTGCTAAACTCTTTAACCCGAGCTGTACATGTACATATATTTCCTGTGCAGACTTTTCACATAGAAAAGCTTTGGTTAGAGTGATTCACATGGCAGAAAGAGGAGAGTACAAATGACACGTCAGTTACAATTTCAGTGTTCATTGCAATCCATGAAATATCCGTGGCATACAGCAAAAACAGACTACTGGACAAGATGTCAGGAATGTTAATGTGTGTCTTTAAGGTCATATTTCATTTTCTTTCTTTTTGAAAAGAACTGAGTTTGGTTTCTGGCATTTTGGGAGGGAATAAAGAGATTTTCATTATCCAATAATAACCAATGTGAGTGCAAGAAGCATATTTTAAGGAATTCTCAGTATAGTACCATAGTTGCTGCTGTAGCTGCTCTTACACAGTTCCCTCTGCAACACTTCATCACTATAAACCTTTTAAGAGTATAAACCGGATCAATTTTTCAGTAGTTTCATTCAAGTTTACAAAGGATGACGTTAGTTAATATCCCCCATTCCTGTTCCTGAATTTTCTAAAGAGCGAAGGTTTTAGAAACATTTTGTATACAACAGTTGTTCTGTTCACAAGCTATGTAAAAATAATCTGCCGATTTACACCTGATGCAGTATTTTAAAATTCATAAAGAATATATGTCTTGCCAAATAAGGAATGTTCCCTTTTGTTAAACATACATGTTAGATTAAATGCCTCTCTTCATACAGTGCTTATCACGTTAGACAGAATTCATTCTGTCGTAAGAGCAGATGGCTTGGTTTGATGGAATGTGCTTCATTCAAGGGAGAGGATTGAATAGTTTGACAAAATGCATTTTGTGGATGGATTAGGTACAGGAGACTGAATTGTGGTGTGTTGTCTATGGAAAACACCAATGAATTGATTTTAAGATGTTGAGTATGGAATGGATTGGAGTGGTTTAAAACATGCACTTTATTGATCAAACAGATTGAGAGGTCTGACAAAAAGTAAAATGTGCCCGCAGAACTCATTCTGTCAATGGGGATATTTTTCATCTACCTGCATCCTCAACAAATTGTATTTTCTTATATACTTCATATGCTCTTATCAGCACAATGCCACTTTCTCCCAATTTCTCTTTCCTCTGACAACAAAAAGTGTTTGGTGAAGTGTCTTGCCGTGACAGATTTCATAGGCAGTGCATAGCTCAGCTGCTCCTGCTTGGTACATGCTTCTCTGGGCTAGGGAAGGGTCAGTGGTAAGAGCTCAGGCAACTGGGCATTTGGGTTCAAACCCCTCTGCTGCAGTTTCATCCACAGAACTGGGCAAGTAACATCCAGGTAGAGACCCAGCAAGGCGTGTGTTTTGTGCTGATATGCCTGAATCAGGGGTGCAGTGCAATTCACAACCCTAGAATGCCCAGCGTTAATTAGACACCTAGTAATGGTGTTCACAAAATCCCCAGTGCTGAGAGGACAGTTAGCTAGAGCACGATGAGGGCACCTGGATGCTGAGACACAGGCTCCCATCCATAGAACTGTGTTTACTGATGCTCAGGATAACTTTCCAGCATAGATGCCTGTGTCAGGCCAGCCCTTTCCTCTCCAGAGGTAGTCTGGCAGCTCAGGTGTTTAATGCTTAGGTTGTAGGAAAATTGGGTTCATATCCATAGCAGATTGTGTACCTTAAAGAGCTTTTACCTTCTTCTCTAGAACAGAACTAGTCATGTTTGACTCCTGCAGGTGTTGAGGAGGTAACTATAACAAGAGCATAAGGGACATGGATACAGCTGGGATATCAGAAAACCGTACAAAGAGCTTCCAAAGGCTGAAGGGGTTGTGCCTGCAACCTCTGTGCAGACCTATTGTAAAAGAAGAATAAATGCCCTTTTCTTTCTTCACTCCTTTAGCAAGGAGTACTTTTACAAGGCCAATCCCAACTCCGTTTTGTCAAGAACAACCCAAGGCCATTAAGCAATGTGCAGAAAATTACTTTTTCCAATATGAACGAATGAACATAATTGAACCATAATCCCAGATTGCATTTTACAGCAGGGCTGGTTTAGGTGAATTCAGTAACTCCGAGATGAGATTTTTTCCAGATAGAGACAGTAGCACAGTAGACATGACTAGATCCTTGCAGACCCACTCAAATAATATCTATGAGCCTGTTGAAAGTTTAATTTGAGAAAAGTGTGTTATTGGCATATGCAGAAGCTTTTGAGCTAGCAGACAGTCTATGGATTATTTTTTTTTGTTCCCTATTTCAAAATTGTTATCATGCCTGTTCTGTATCAAACGCTCTCATAAGAGTTCATAATGCTGCATAATAGGGCTAGGTTGAAGTGTTTATAAATTGTTAATGAATAATGTTAACTGACCAAAGTTAATAATGATTCATTAAAATTCATAAAATGATTCATGTATATTTCATTGCAAACACAAAATGAGATACTTTTCCAAACATGTATGTTTCCTGAAACTTAAAATTAGGAATTTTTAGAAACATTAATTAGTGCAAAGCTGAAGGAAAAGGTTATAATGAATGTACAGTTTGTGCTATTTTGAATAACTCTTCTGTATAAGTTCATAAATTATTCAGTACAAACCACTTATGTAATATTTCTTAAAGGTAAAAGAAGTGTCCTTTCAGGCTTGGTTGCCCTTTCTTTAAAGCAAAATAACTCCACTACTTTACTGGAACCAAGTAACAGAAATAAATTGATTTTTTCCCCCAGGGCAGGCATCTGTTACTTCCTAAAGTAAAGAAATACTCAAGGAACATATGGTTGAAAGGATTTGGCAGTGTACTGTTTTAGAAGAAGACGTATATGAGACTGAAGCAGGAAACAGGAAAGTATCGGATTCAGCCAATAGACTGCCAGCATGTCTTTATCTAAAATTAAGTAAGCTCTTGAGTAAAACACTGGCTGAGTGAAACTGGACTTAAGAGCAATTCGGCTTCTGAACACAGAAGAAAGCGAGGCCTTATTAGCTGGGTAACAAAATTTGCTTAGGCTTAATTCTGCATAGTTGGCCAGCATAGCTGGTCTTAGTCAGATGTTCAGCTTCATTAAATGAATGCCTTGGGGGTGGAGGGTAAAGGTTACTCACATGAATAAAAATTTCAGAACTGCACATATCGGATCAAGAAAGGCTACTAAAATAGCATGTAAAAGCCAGTGAAAACTAGGTATCTGGCTCAGCATTTGAAGTCCACAATTAATTTTGAAAGAAAGTCACCAACACTAATAAAATGAGGATTTATCTTCCTTGAAAACTGAATGTGAACAGAATTCAGAAGTGCTAACTAAACCATTGTGCATTTTGTAGAGGCTGGAGCCTTCCTCTTTTAGATTATTTCCCATTACTGTTCATTTTTGAACTCTAGGAATAAGGATGGGGAAAATGCTGAAGCCATTTTGCCCAGACAACTTAATAGAGCCTGGGATTCATGGCGAGACTTTACTTGAATGGTTGCTCTTGAAAAGAAAAGTGTTTTTTAATTTTTCCTCTGGAGATGTCAAGCCAGGTTAGGAGAAATACAGTGCCTGCTCTCATTCATTTGTTATGACATTTGCAATTTCTGCCCGTTTTCAGATGCATTTCCACTTGCCTTTGAATGGTGGAGAGAGGAGCCAAGGAGCTGCTCCTTACATTGCTTTTTCTTCTCTGTGCACCTTGGTGGACAAATCTATTCTGAAACTGAACGTGAGATGCTAAACTTCCATATTTATTTGCCAGGCTGCTGACGAATCATTATCAGGAAAATAATTATGAGGAAAAAAGCTAGACTCCAATGGAATCAAGATGCTATTTCTAAGCAGGTATCAGTGAGGTGTAGTCCATACTGCTTTTTTCTGCACCCATCTTTCTGCTTAGAAGTTTCTGGTCTCTTTAATAATGCAACGAACCCTGTGTTTTCAACCCAAGGCATATTACTAACAACCTCTGTATGTTATTGCTGGGAGAGCCCCTCCCAAAATTTTCCTTTTTTCCCTGTGTGGAACTGGCTGCAACATGACTTGCGCACTTGTTTTCATGCAATATTGAATGACCGAGTAGTATCTTCACTCTGCTGAGCTGCAAGGGAGGGGGGCTGGCAGGCTCTCGAATGGCTCACGCCAGGCTGGGTGTCCTCAAGAGAATGGGTGTGCTACAACGAGAGGGGTCAAGATTTCCTGGCGGCTGAGAGCAACGAAGCTGTCAGTCAAGGGAAGCTGCAAGATACATGCAAGGCAAAGGTTTCAGTTAACAGAATAATACTGTGTTTTTTTTAAAACAGGTTTTAATCAGCAGATTTCAAAGGTACTCAATGTCTTTATTTTACTGAAGGCACAGAGATGTGAGCTGGAGCCAATGAAATGAAGCAAAACCAAAGAATTAGAGCATGAGTCTCTCAAATCTCAATTTGAGCTTTATCTCCTAACCACACCATTTTCCTTTGTCTCAGGGTAAGATTAAAGAAGTGTGAGACAATAGACTGGAAGGGTGGAAGGGTGTACTGCCTTCCCGTGCTGGATCAGCTGCAGCCTGGAATGACTTCAAGTTGTTTTCTTGTGAGTGGTTTGGGGATCTCCTTCTCCAGAGTCACAGTAAAAGCTTTCTGGTTTGTTTCTTTGGAGCACACATTTCTTTTCTTGTGTTCACATCACAGAATTTTGCCCACTGGCTGTTAACTGTTTGCCTTTTTTTTTATTATTATTGTTTCCATATATGTGTATTAACTGTATTTTTATTAAGATTTCATTCACTTCATTGATTTATCATTGTTAAAAGATTTTTTTTAGAAGTATTTGACCTACCACTGAGACAATTGCCCTCATTTACATATTGAATGACTTGGCAATGTCTGGAAGAAGAACTGGATGTGCTTTGAGATATTTTGACAGATGTTTAACACTTCCAAGTGCTATGACATTTGGTTGGTGAACAAGACTGAACTTAAGGGGATGTTTGGGCTGTAGAGTGCAGTCTAACTGCAGTAGTAAGAATCGTGTCCTCTGATGACACAAACTGTCAGGGACATCAGCAATGAAAAGAATGACATAACAGATTTTGTCTGACCTATCCAGATAGCTTTTGTATTTGCTGTATTTCTACTAATATTCATTCCAGTACAGCAGAGCAAAGCTTGATGTCATTTGTGAGCCTCAACTTTACACAGCAAGTGTAAGGCTTACCTTTGGAATGAGGAAGTTTTGCAGTTAAGGGTGTGGTTTTGTGTAAATTATCATCTCCTATTTAGGCTCATCAAATGAGAATCTCTATACTGCTACAAAGGCCTCCCCAAAAGCTGTTTTCCTAAAGCAAAATGGCAGGGCCAGCATGAGAAACCTCTCCTTGCAGATCGGACTGAATGTCTAAGCATTCAGGTTTCATTCTGTTTGAAACAAGCAGATCATTTCTAAGATTTTAAATTTACTAGCTAAGACCCACCCTTTCTCTGACTGCTTTGAAGAGAGGCCCCGAGCTACTGAAGACTTAAATTATGATAAGCCTTATCGCTTCAAAAATGATTTTCTTTAACTGGGAGCTGATCAACATTCAGAACCACATTCTGGTGATTGCTCCAGGCTCCTCTACTTGTAGGAGCAGGAGAGAGTGAGCAACAAGGCAATATTTCCAACTTGCAATTTCTCAAGTCATAATTCTGTGCATCCACTCAAATTGTCTTCTCGTCTTACAAATACAGAGCTTGTATCTGCAGCACATCAGATGTCTCCCGGTGGTTGTATCAACATATGGAATATCATACTATTTAATGGGAACATTGAGAGTTGAGAGTGGAGAATGGGGAAAATCCCGCATTTTTCCAATGAAAATTGCAGGAGAGTCAACAGATCTGTTTGATTTTGTACTGCTTTTGACGTGATAAGAAGGAGTTGAACATTTTTGAAAGATGTTGGAAATAAAGCCTAGGTGATTGAGATCATTAAGAGACTTTTATGTATAAGTGAGAAAGAGATGTAATTTCTTGTTAATGAGTGAGATGCCCTGACTTACGACAGAAGTAGAGGTCTGGTTTAGCTTTGGTACAAAACAAAGTATGAGAAAATAAGTTGAGTTGTAAGGACAGCAAAAGCCGGGAGAAAAGCAATGAGATGTGGAGGAAAGATCCTTGGATGTCATCATCCCAAGGGATCGGAGTGTGAGGGAAATGTTGAAGAAGGTCTTATGGGTCTTTGTGCTAGGAAGTTGCATACAACGGTGCATGAATTCTGTGTGGAGCTGACAACCTGTACCTACACACACTTCACAAAAGAAAAGATTATCCACTAGAAGCTCCTGCTTTCAGTATTGAGTTGTGGGGAAAAATGAGTTTAACCCATTGGAAGGTTTAAGGAAGGGGATTGAGAACAAAATGAGGTCTAGAAACCTAAACTGTGGTCTCAAATTTAATGAACTGCCCCATTATTGTATGAGGAAATACACCAGGAAAGATAGTACTGGAGCCAACTGAGACACAGGGAAAGATAGTTCATGGCTCAAAGAATTTAAATGTGATACATTTTGCTCAGTAGTCAGAGGTGCTTAATGCAAATTTTACTGTCATCCCTCATGACCTGAGTGAGCATATATGCTAGTAGTATTAGCCAATATGTAGGTTTTCCTGCAAGAAGAAACTATTAATACTGGTGTTTTACTGCTTTTGAAATGATGTTTCTTCAGCTACCACTGAGATGTGGACTAGGTTTCTGCTTTACACCGTTTGTTATGAGAATAGCATTAAAAGAACATATCTGCCTGGATGAATGTCTTCTGTACACTCCTCTCTTTGCATACCTACAGTTTGCTAGTATTTGAGTCTTTATATGTATGAAAATATTAGTCTGAGCGCTACCATTAGCTGTACAGGAAAATAGAAGAAGGATGATTTTTCTAAATATTGCCACATGTCCAACAAATTGAAAACTTCTGAGTTATGTCTGTGATTCCTTATGTGTTTCATCTTTAGATCTTTTTCAAAGTGTTTTCCATTGTGTTCAGTTTTAGATGATACTGCAAAATTATAAGCAGTCCCATTAAATTCCATTTTTTTCTCTGTATGACGTAGGTGTCTCTTTCCTTCTGAATTCTTACTCTTTAGTCATTTTCAATGTGTCATCTCTTGCACTGGCTTTTATATGTCTCTTCAGTTTTGCGTCAGTGCAAAAATAATGGTTTAAAATGTGTATATATAGCATTTAGCTGAAAAAAGTAGGGCTGAGCAGAACAAATACCTCTGTAGCTGCAGTGTAAGCCATTTCTTTCTTATGTTAAAAACAAATTCATTCTCTGCTTTTTCCATTTTCTAATTTACTTCAATATTTTTCCCTATCACATAAAAATAATCCTTTTTACAGAAGTTTTATAACTTCTATGAAAAGACCTTCAAGTGAATCTCTGTCATCTTTTTCTCGCCGTTCACTAGTTTTCTATTTTGGTTTAACGTGGGACAGGCTGGTCCAAGATGATACTATCTACATCAGAGACACAAACCACCCTTTGCCAAATAATACATTTGTAAATGTTATGTAGTATTCATCCCACATGAGTGCTTTCAGCATCGAGTTGACAGTTGGAATCACACTTATTATTTTGATCCTTCTTAAACTTTGGAACTATATTAGACATCCACCATTCCTCTTGCGCTTCTTCTGTCTGCGATGAGCTATCCGTAAGATTTGCCAAAGGCTTTCCTGCTTCCCCTGCTACTTACTTCATAATGATGGGATATTATTCTTCTAGATCTGCTGTCTTGTCATCTTTTATTACAACTAGTTGCCAGACTTTATACTATCTTGTAATTATAAAATCTTAGTGCATTTTACTCTTTTCCTCAGAAAATGCTGCTCCAGTCTCCAGTGTGTGATCTTCCTTCCCTTCTTTTCCTTTTTCAGCACTAAGGCAAAGCTGCATTTACAATCACAGTGATATGTATGCTTTGTTTTACTTATGAATTTCTGACTCACTTTACCCCAAACCTTCATCTCAAGATTAAGAGCATTTGAAAATTGGGTAGCGACATTGCTTAAGCGAGAGGTTTTATTTATATTTTAGAAAAAACGTGTCTTCAGTTGGAGTACTACTGTTGAAAAGACGACATCTTATTGAAAAAATCGCAGGGAACCTCAATACTAAAAAATCTCGTCTCATAGGGAAGGGACTGTGAAATGATTTAGAAAAAAGATTCCATCTCAGAAAGAAAGAGGTAAAGGTGAACTATGCATGAGTGAACATGTGGACTGAGAATCAGATTTATCATTAAAACATTCATATTATGGACCTGCCTTGCTGCAGAACTGGGAGAACAAGTCCATCTTGCCTCCTGCGGGAAGGCTAACTCTTTGTATTGACTCTAAATACCAAGTAAAAAAAGAAGTGCTGCCAGCATCACAGCCATCGCAGCATCACAGCTTTTCCTTATCGTTTGAAGGACTGCAGATACCTACACAGAACAGGAAATTTTTAACAAGTGGTTATCCACCTTGAAGGGGATGAAGGTCAAAATGATGAGGATGAACACTCTTCAGCTGATCCTCATATGAAGATACAGGTATTAAATCAGAAAGTATTAGTACAGGGAAAATCATACCAATCTGTCTGCAATTAAAGAGGAAGTTTTCTAGTGCATCCCTAAACTTTTTCATTGACCAGGTAATCAAATATATATGCTCCTGATCCCGGTACAAACTTGTCATACTGAAACAGGGTTTGCATTACAGGTGGGTATCCACCATCCATGGCTCAAATGGGAAACTAATGTTAAAAATATGTATAGATATGTAAAACCTTCAGTTCCCCTTTGAACACTTTGCATTAACTTTGAACTACTAAGCTATTAGTAGTTTTCGTTATATTATAATGTAAAGAAGGAACAAAGATAAATGTTATTTAGTAGAATTTAACACTTTTAAGGAAGCTTTACATTTCCAAACTCCAACAAAGTTGTTTTTTGTTTGGTTGGGTTTTTTTTCCAAACCTCTCCCTTCCCCATCTTCTTTTGTGACTGACCAAGAAAACCTTTTTGTAAAATATGAATATTGTATGCTGACTGGAGCAGATGAACCCAAGACAAAACTTTAAATCTTTAAAAAACTTGTACTTCTACACAACACATGCAGAAACATGCCAGAATGTATTGGTGAAGGAAGTAAAACGTTTTCATTCTTAACAGAACTTTTAAAAATATCTTTATGTGCTTTCTGGATATTTAGATTCACTGCTTTAAATGCTGTTCCTGTTTTCACTGTAGTTCTTCCTCATTCCTTAGGTCTTATTAAAAAAAGAGAATAGGAAGAAAATTTTTAGACTGGTAAGCCACTGGCAAATATAGTTGTTAAAAATGGTGTTAGGCAATTCTGGGAAATAAAAGATGACACATGAACTTTTTAATGGACTAGCTCTGTAATTAAAGTGAGTCCAGATGTGACCTGTAATTTCCTAAGAAGTTGCTGCAGTCCATGGAAGAATTCATTAATAGTGAATTTCCCACCTGTGAAATGACCTCTTCTAGTGTAGGTGGAAACAAACAGGAAAAAGAATCAGGAAACAATGCAAATGTTTTCAGGTTCTATTCATTTTTTTTTATCTTGGGAAAGAATGTTTGCTGTTTTCTTTTTAGATATATGTATTTATTATATAAAGGCCCTTGAAGGACTTTTTTTCCATTTTATTGGAAGTTTTCTTGCCATACATCTTGCAAGGATTAGTCGTATGATGAACATCCAATCTGCTCCTTATCAATCATTTACCATGTACTCTGTTTGCCATCTTCTTTCTTATTAAGTCCTCTTAATTAAAATTTCTTTTGTCCCACCTTTGGTTATATGAACATCTGAATCTCTGTAAATAATGTTTCTCTAAGCTACTGACTAAACCCCTTCCAATCAGAAAAATTAAGATACACTTGAGTTTAGGAGGTGGCTTAGCTGAATACAGTCTGTTGCTGCTGAAGCACCCAGCTTTCTACTGATTCCTCAGCCCATATAGCTGGAGTTTCATTCATAGGTGAGTTGACTGAGAAGAGTCTTCAGAAACATCACCTGAAACTTCAGAGTCACGCTAAAATACTGCAAAGCCACTACATTCAAAAAATCCTGAGGCTTCTAGAACCAGAATGGGATGTCAAATTCCAACACAGTGATAAAGCAAGCAAACGCTGGCTGGCTGCCATGTAGCTTTTCTATCTGTATGACTCCTTATTTGATGGGAAACTCCAGTAGTTACCCGACTTGTTTCACTGAAGGCCTACGCGTTCCTGAAACTTGTCAGAGCAGAAAAGTCTGATGAGTGTGCTCTCAGCATACCTAATATGTGCCAGGGGCTGGTCCCTAACCGCCACCACAGTAGAAGTTCTTGGGCCACTTTCTATTTTTTTAAGGTTTCCAGTCACCATAGAGGCACTACTCAATTTAGCATATGAAGCAGTTAATCCAGGGAAAGGTCCAGAGCTGACATCTTCCTTCTCAGCCTCGGCACTGCCCAAATCCACAGCACCCACCTTTTCGGAGAATGTTTTCTTCTGAGGCTAGTACTAGAGTGCGGGAAAGGAGAGGGAACCTCCCCTGTCTTTCTGGTGGTGTTGTGTTCATTGTGCAGGAAGGAATACCAGATCTGGGAGGTCTGCAAGGGGAAGCTTGGTTGTGTACCAGAAGTCAGAAAGTTCATTTCAGAGAAGGAAGTCTGGACTTTGTTCTCACACCCACATCTGCTTATTCATCTCATACAGAGAGTACACAATGAGGGAGAAATCCAGGACTCACCTCCCAAGTGAGGACCCTAACTATTGTACTAGAGCTGTGTGCTCTCCCTGGGTCTTTCTTCTCTTGATTCAGTGTAGAGTGGCAAACAGTGGTGCTGCTTCAGGACGAAGAGAGGAAAAGCTCCGCTCTCCAAACTGGTGCAGTTACTGGTTAGAGCTAGGGTTTTCCCACTTCTTGGAGCAGTGTACCAGCTACCAGAACTGTCTTTTCTGCATACATTTTTAAGTGGTACCTGCACTTGAAAAGCAGGAAAAGGAAAGCTATCTTCATTTCTTTCAAAGTATAGCTGCGGTTGTCTTAAAAGGCAGATTCTGACCTTTTGGCTGGATGGGTGAGCGCAGTCAGGCTCTGGAAAGACGCAGCAGTTCAGGCTGCATTTTCTGTCCTCAGTATTTATTAGTTCCACTTTCTCAGCATGCCATATTTTAAAAATCAGTCTAGAATGTATAAGATACTTAGGAAACACAGTAAAACCATTTGCATTTTTCCCTGGTTTTTCCTATTGACCGCTGTAGGCCAACATTAGGAATGCTAGGCTCATGAGTGCAAACCTGCAATTAAGAGCCTGTCTACCATAATGTGGGTTCAAGACTTCGCCTGGGCCAGGGGTCTGGCCTTGTGGCCAAAATCCTGTTCTTTCAAGTCCTTATTGAATTTAGCCTCAAGTATTTTTTCCAGAGGCACAGAGTCTGAGTTGTAGGAGGGGTCTGAACGCCTACTTTTCATTGTGGGCCATACACCTGCTGAATTTAGTAGCACCATCATTTTTTTCTGAAATACTTTCCATTGTGTTCTTCAGGTGAGGCATTATATTGCATGGTTCTATTAATCGATGAGAACTTAATGATTTTTACGAAACAAAATGCTTTGTGCTGGCCATAATTATACAGAGAATCTAGAAATATGAGTAAAATATGCCCATTATTTGCCACTGTTCTCATTTAACAATGTCATTAAGAAGTTGAGTAAAACAGAAACTGCACTGAAGATCCTTGATCTTTTCTTGAAGAAGTTGCGCCAGTTTGTCCCTTTGGTCACACTACATATTCCTCTAGGAATTTTATAAGCACTGTTTTTAATTCCCTTTTCACCCATCTTATCTCACACAAAAGTGAATTTTATGGCCAGCAACATAAAGAATATCCC
This sequence comes from Himantopus leucocephalus, assembly GCA_003993805.1. Classification (NCBI taxonomy): domain Eukaryota; kingdom Metazoa; phylum Chordata; class Aves; order Charadriiformes; family Recurvirostridae; genus Himantopus; species Himantopus leucocephalus. The sequence goes on along the minus strand of RSEF01000004.1, from coordinate 84,303,247 downwards.
AAGGACCTTTTGAAAGATGTTGAACAATACATATTTGCCCTATAATGTAGCAGCTGGCTTTTATGAAACCGTATATTTTTGTCATATAACCAATTACTTTGCTGTAAAAGTATTCAGTAGTATAGAGCTTTCAGTTGTCAAAGTGTTTTCAAAGGCTTTTAGTGCAATTAGATTGATTCTAAATCTTGTGTATGCAATGATAATTGTAATGGCACTATTATTAGAAGAAGGTTCTTTGGGGTTGATAACTTGGAGGTGATTTCAAAATAGAAACTGTTTATCATTACTATATCACTGTATTTTTATGTGAAGTACAAATGGCAAGACGAGACTTGAAGTTTGCTCATAGCATGCTTATTTTATTACTGGAGAAGAGGAGATTACGACTCAAGAAATTCATCTTACTCTCTGCAGGTGACATTTCTAATGGTTCTGCTATTGATTCTGGTTTGACATAGCCTTTTCTTTTCATTGCCAGTACAATACTGTTTTTGTGCCACTCTGTACTTGGTCAGTGCACACTTGCGCAAGAGAGGAAGGACAGAGCAGGTGAAGTTCAGTGGGGTTACACTGACATGGGGAGATGTAGCAAGAGGACAAAAGACTGTGACAAGGTGATAGGAATTCTGTTTCTGGGACTGTATACATGCTCTTGTTGTTCAGCCAGGCATTTGTAGAGTCATTCTTTTATCTGACCTTCTCGTGGCAATTCAGGGACAAGTGAAAATGCAGTCACTTTGGTTCCAGGTGAACAAAACAAGTCCAGGGTCTTTGGAGCTCCTGAACACCCATGTTTAAGCACTCTTTAGAAGTTAAAGGAGTGATGCTGGACTACAAGAGAAAGGCCCTTCACAGGAGAGGCCAGAAACTCAGAAGTGATAGAAAAAAAAAAAAAAGAATAGAAGTAAGATACTGTCCTTTCATAAGAAAATTTTTGCTACTAAAATTTTTTGCTACTAAAAACCAGTAAGAATATTAAAGAGGGAGAATCTTTTCCCATTTGAAGTAACTCATTAATAAACTGGATAAAAATTGAGATTATATCACTTACTGAAATAGTTAATAAAATCATTATTATCTATTAGGGAGAAAGCCATAAGTGTTTTATTGACAAAAATTCCTTGTGAATATAATTTTTCAGAAGCTGTCTAAAAAGCCAAGAAAAGAAGTGGGCAGGTTAATTGCAGCTTGGAATTTAGCACTGGAAAATATCCCTCATCTGACCCTGCAAATGGTTATTTTTTCAGTAAGTTTAAGGTTGTGGGTTAAACCATTCAATCTTTCTCTTGGGTTTAAGACAGAGATGAAAACTTCTGTGCTAAACCCCAAGATGTTTGCAATAGCAATGGTTTACAAGGTTGCTGTAGAGCTCTTCACAAGATGCTTATTTGTATTGAAAATTGCACCTCCAAAACCTATTTTTTTGTGCAGAAATTTCTGACTTCTGGCTGAAATGAAACCCCAGAATGTCCAGCTGAGCCCCAATCACTGCTTAGCACCTTGTAGGAGGTGGGGGTTGCGTGCAGTGGCTGGCACTGTGACGGTCAGCCTCGTTACACAGAGACGGACTGTGGTCTCCCTTCTTTTCAAGATGCCACAATGCATCCTGCGATGTTTGGTCTTTTGATATTTGTTTTATATTTCTGCTTCTTCAGCTGTTCATGGCATGCAAAGTAAGGGACCATATTTTCTTACGGCTAGCAAAGAAAGGCTAGGGTTTTTTTTGGCAGAGTCTTTGGCCAGTTTTACATATGAATGCAGTCCCTCAGAGAAATGATAAAGGAAAAGGGCTGGTTTATGCACAGGCAGAGGAGGTTGGTATATGGTGGCTGTAAGCAGATGTATAGAGGAAATCAGGATCCTGAAATGAGGATCCTGTCCCAAAGTGGGGCAATTCTCAGAAAGAGAGCTATTCAGATTAGAGAATCTGTCTTACTCACAGCTGCCTCAGTTTCCCTGAGCCACACGTGTTGGTGCTTGTGCAAGCATGAAGAAATATGTTCCCCTCTCGGTTCTAGAGGAAGATCCCAGACATGTGCTTTAGCCAGTTTTGGAAGCAGGACTCTGGGCTGGATGGACCTTTGGTCTGATAGCACAGACTGTGCTATTTGGTCTGCTCTCTTTCCTGTATTTCCACCATCACCACTTTCACCGCCCTAAAGCCTCATTATCCTCTCCTGGTCTCCTATCATCTCATTCTTGCCCCCAAAAACTCACTTATCTCTGACAGCCCTCCGCAAGTTCCCTACTGATCTCTTGTCTTCTTGCCTTGCCTCTCCTCCTGGCCGGTGCCCTCTCTGCTGTCAGTGCATAAACCAGTTTTCCACATGCCTCCATGGAGGTTGGGGTACACACAATATTACTACTAAGTTCCCTTTTCTTACAGTGAGTGAAGCGTACTGGAGCCTTGGATCCCTTTGCATGATCCCATGCTCAATGAAATCAATGGTAACAGGAATCACAGTATTAAGTCTATGGATACCTGTGTCTTGATTTACTCTAATGATTTCTGCAAAACTGCTGTGAAGTTTGTGCCTCTCCACCAAGTTCCATTTTCAAGTAAGGAACACACTTGAATTCAGATAAATTGAGTATAGGTGTCGTTGTCTTGCCCTCCTCTGTACTGGGAATTCTTAAACCTCCCAGTGCATAAAGATCTTGACCTCCTTTTCCCAGAACTCTGTTCTGCGGTCCAAAGCAGAACAAGCAAAGGGAAACCAAGACAAACATCCCTCAGAACAATGATTTCCCCAGTTGGTTTCCTGCATGTTGATTTGCTCTGTCACTGTGAGTCCTGATCTGCAGAAATTTTTGTCTTGTATGAAAGCGGTTGTGAAGATAATTTAGGGCACAGCAAGGGCCTCCTTTAAACAAAACAAAACCCAAGCAAAACACAGAATGCAGTGATCCAAGTTGACTTTTTGTTTTGTGACAGAGGAATGTAAAAATATTTTACTGTAACTGTCTGGGAAGTTCTGATGAAACATCTCTTTCCCTGGAAAATAGGGAAATCATCTTTCCCAACATCCATATTAGCCTGGTGTTAAAGCAATCACCTTTATGACAGCAATACTCAAGGCTCTGGGCTGGGTCAAATACAGTAGCAACATGAACTCTGCTTTCCAATATCAGCACCCAAGCAAATAAGCTACTGGTTATTTTGGATTATGGATCTTTTTTTATGTCTTTGTTTTTCTCAGGNTTTTTTTTTTTTTTTCTCATCTGAAGACTTCAATTTTGTCCTCAAGTGTTAAAAAGAAAAAGTCAAAACATTTTTTGAAATCTTGAAACATTTCTTTACGTGGGAAAATGACCTAATGTGATTGCAACTAGTCCATACCCTGTGGTATACAAAACTTGAGTTTCTGGGATCTATTTAGCCCTAAAGATAGAAAACTATAGAGACCAACTTTTACATAAGTCTATGTGAAACTATACAAAGGCTTAGATTCACATTTCCTTATCGATTCGTCTTTCTATCTGGCAACATTTGTCAATTCCTTACTAGACTGCAGAACTGTAGAGTATAAGTCAATTTTACTACTACAACATATAAAATATTTTCTGTAATTACTAGCGATCAAACATAATGTGTATATAAACTACAGATTTTCTTTGATTTGTACTTTGTTAATTTGTCTGTAAGTATTGAAAATTCAAGCTTGTTATAGATTTCAAATTTATGGAGAACATTGCCCTACACCCACTAATCCCACCAGGATTTAGTTTATAGGTATTTCATTTTTGATGCCTAAGCACTGAGAAATTTAAAGCAGCACAGCATTCAACAGGACTGTTGCTTTGTTCAAAGCTTAGGCATGGTATTAAACACAAGTCTGAAGGGATGCTAACTGCTGTGAACAATACAGTAGATGAATTAATTCAGTATTTCAAATTGACACATTGGTTACATCTAAAAAATTTTGCAGCTCTGATGGCTGAAGTCTATTTGTCTATAGAGAATGTGCAACACAATAAAATCTCAGCATACAATCATAGAATGGTCAAGGTTGGAAGGGACCTCTGGAGATCATCTAGTCTAACCCCCCTGCCAGAGCAGGGTCACCTACAGCAGGTTGCACAGGACTGCGTCCAGGCGGGTTTTGAATGTCTCCAGTGTGGGAGAATCAACAACCTCTCTGGGCAGCCTGTTCCGGTGCTCTGCCACCCTCAAAGTAAAGAAGTCCCTCCTCATGTTAAGATGGAATTTCCTATGTTCAAGTTTGTGCCCATTACCTCTTGTTCTATCACTGGGCACCACTGAAAAAAGACTGTTGCCACCTACCTGGCACCTTCCCTTTAAGTATTTATAAGCATTGATAAGAATCCCCCTCAGTCTTCTTTTCTCTAGACTAAAAAGACCCAAGTGCCTCAGCCTTTCCTCATAAGAAAGGTGCTCCAATCCCCTAATCACCTTAGTAGCATCTTCTTGATATGTTTGTATCAATGCTTACCTGGATGAGTACTCTCCAGATAATTTTTCAGGATCTTTGGCATCTGCCAAAGATGGTGATTGCATTGTTAGCCCTTTGACTAGGATGGTATATACTTACGCTGTGAATCTGCTGACCCCCTGAAGTCAAAGTGAGAACACCCAGCTATCATGCATCATGGTCTACACATGGAATATTGTCATAGAGTCGAGGCTTAGAAAGGTTTAGTGTATTGACTGTGTGAATGAACATGATCTGTTGGAACTTGGCATTATTTCCCATGGTAGGGGGTCAGCCTCTAGTTCAGCTTCTGCAGTGAAGAAGTTGTCACTAAAATAAGTGTGGCAACTCATGCAACTGTGACTACCCTCCTGGTAACGCAGTTTGTTACTGAGCTTCAGTTGAAGACCAAAGCCAGGGCAAAACAAAATAAACGCAGGAAAGAAAAGCAAAGCAAATTACCAACTTCTTCAAAACTTTCAGACCATTACAGGAAGATACAAGCAGCTGAGACAGGCTGGCAGGTGATAGTGTGGCCAGAGAGAAGGCCATGACAGGGCACGGCCACTTAGACTGTGGCTGCATCTGCATCCGCTAATGATTTCATAGTTTCTTCCTTTAGCACAGCACACTGCCTAAATTGCCATGACTCATACTTGAGGTCAGAATGCTGCGTATTGTGGTGTGATGTCATTTACTGCTCTATCATGTGACCCTTGGGTCACTTATTGCACAGCTATGTGAAACTAGGACATTCCCGTAAAGCCCCTACAAGGGCTGTGCAGCTTTCGCGCTGAGTCAGCATTTAGGACAATGAGTCTTACCAGGCCTTTTGACCCAGCAGTTCGTTGCTGCATTTACTGCAGAGAGTAATACTGCTAAAGAATGATGGTATCCAAAATGGGCAACTATGAGTTAAGGCTCCATAGTCTTGTGGAAAGCACAAATCTGAATAGTAAAAAAAGGAACTTTAATTGTTACTATTTCTCCCCATTTTCAAGTGTCTAGTTTTTAAAGCCAATAACTGATTTAGCTTTGTAATTCTGAAGACAATTCTCAGAAGTATAAAAATTCTGTAAATTGTTAGTAATGTGTCAGCTGAGCTATGCAGATCTTTATCCATACATGTATATGTCGCAAATATTGACCTAAAGAGAATGAAACTCAACCATCATCCATAAATAAATTGAGCTGACAGCAAGTTCACATGGTGCTGCAGGCAACATCTTGGAACAGGTTTGCCTGTAGTGAAATCTGAAGGTTTGGAAGAAGGTAGTGTGAAAACAACACCTACAGTTTCATTGGGTTGGAAATGCCAGCATATCACAGATAAGATAAGCACTTGGAACTTTCTGTGTTGGGCCATGGAGGAGAGTTAAAGATGGAATAACATGCAGGGGCTGAAGTGCAGTACGAATCTTTCTTCACTTTCCTAGAGAAAGGTCACTCGGTTACAAACACAGTGTCATCCTTGTGGGCAATTATTTTTGCTGAAAATTAAATCTATATTTACATTAAATATAATACAGGCTTTTGACTTTGGTTCTTTTTATTGCAAGATAGTATACAGTACGCAATTGCTAGTTCTGTATCGCAGATCTAATTCTATATTAAAGATAAGTTGAATTTATAAACAAAGTTTGTGTATCAGGATAAACATCTCTGACTGTATGTCTGTGGGATGTAAACCTATCCTTATAATAAAAAGAGCTGCATTGGCACTTAGGAAATGCATGTGTCAGTCCTGATCCTGCCTCAAACTTCCTGTATTATCTTTCACAGCTTAGTCTTTGTTTTTAACTGTAAAACTGGGATGAAACCATTTCCTCTGAAACATTCTTCAGTTTATAAACTCAGAGAGGGACACTTGCGTGTATGCATCCTGCATTGACCTTAATAGGTCCTTGTGTAAATGAAGGGCCTAAGACATGCTGTAGCAAAGACAAACACTGTAGAAGTGCAGAAGATGCCATTTGGTACAGCCCTGCATCAGAAAATGCTGTTTTGACAAAACCAACAATTTTTTGGGGCTTGGTTAAGACCTTCATGACATTTCCACATGGGATTTTTCCCATTTGGGGAACAACTTTTTCAAAGAAAGTTCTCATAAGACATTTAACATGCACATATTTTCAAAGGGAAATATTTAAAACATACGTTTTGTGAGAAATTTTGAATGAATGTTTTTCTTCTGAATCAAGGAACAAAAATACTAAAATGTCACAATATCAGTAAAGTGGAGAAAACTAGCACTTACAAGATGAAAATACTCCTCCAAATGCTTTTGAAATTAATGGGTATTGTTTAGCACTATTAATATTTATGCCGTTTATTAAGAAATTCAAGCAATTTTCTGACTTACTGATATTTTGAATCAAGAGACAGAAAGAGTAGAAAATAGTATGGGGTTAAAAGCAACCCACATAACTATGTCCAACCTTCTGGAAATAAAAAAAAAAACCCTCTTCTAAGAGTCTGTGTTCTAATTTGTAGTGGAAAAACCCTCAAAACTTTTAGCTGCTGTGTTATTTGTGAACAATTTTTTCACTGAAGTGTTTGATTTCACTGAAAATTCAGCTAAGATTTCTTCTGTTCTGCAAAACATTAATTGTAAAATATTTTCAGTATCTTCACTTCATTATCTTTTGTTTGCTTTTACTCTAATGTTGATGCTTTTTCATTAATTTTCAGATTTCTTCAATGTGGGTGCTTTGTCGTAGCCACTTGAAAATTTAGCAGTATTTACAAAAATAAAAGAGAACAAGTCTGAATTGAGATTCTTGTAGCAGAATAAAGTTTATAATGCAGAGTTTTTCTGGCTCTAACAACGCATTTTCACTGTGGTTTATGAACATTGTATGCACAGTAGTTGCTATTGAAGTCGTATAAAGGAAAATTAAGTTTGTAAGGATATCCGCTGTGGTAAAACGTTAGTGAATCACAGGTAATTCAAAGATAATAGTATGTCCTGTTTCCTTTTTATTACCTTCTGCAACCTAAACTTTAGGATGATTCTTTTATCTGTAGTAATACCTATTTGGTTTGCCTAGTTCGACATGAACAGTTTTGAGACAATCTTAGCTTTAAAACTGGCACTTAAATTTTATTTGCTTTGCTTTTCAAATTTAAAATTTTAAAATGCAGGGATTGAAAAGACACTAATGTCATGCATATCATTCCCTCTTCTAACAAAGAAGCAATGACAAGAAAGTAATAATTTAAGTGAGTGTTCCTTCCGAACCTTAACAGCTCTAAATCTGGCAAATTCAGAGAAAGGAGAGGAATGTGTTGTTTAACACAGTCTTAGGACTGGAGAATATGTTTCCAAAGGACAATATTTTTCAAAAGATTTTTCCTTTGGTGTATATAATCACTGGCAATGAGCGAAGAACTGGAAAAAGTCATAGTCCTGAGCAATATTTCAGAGTGTTTTGGAAATGTTATGAGCTGTTGATAGCTTTTGCCAGGAAAAAAAAGGGAAGGACAGGGAACTACGACAAAAAAGTTTGCTGAAAAACAACAGGCAAATCATTAATCCTCATGTTAGCTCATGCCCAGGCAAACAGAAAAGCATTTGGCACTTCTGGGGTTTTTTTTCGGTTGGTTGGGTTTTTTTGGGGGGGGGTAGGAGGCGGTGGTTGTCTGCTTGTTTTTAAGATCAAGACTTGGATTCAACCAAAGGACCTGTTAAAACTTTCACTGGTATTTCTACAAAATATATCCTTTTATTCCACCTCCCACAAACATCTTTTAGTTATAAGGTCTCAAGTATATAGGATCTTAATTTACCTTCAGTAGTTAGAACAGAAATAATGGGACTCTTGTAATTTGAGGGAAACAGCTTTATGGTATTTTATTTGTTTGCCTTTGTTTCTCACGAACTAAAGGAAAGTCAAGGGTGACTCTTACATTTAAATCTGAAAGTGGCAGCAATCATAACAGTGATTTCCTGTAGAAGAAAACCCTGTAGCTTAAATACAGTTCCTTGTGACAGGTATGTCACCTACAATTATGTCTTCCTCTTCTGAAATAATGACAATAAGAACATCCTTTAAAAGACTTATCAGTAAGGGGCTAAACTTTATATGTTTGGTGGAAATTCAATACAGAGAGAGGCTCCAACATTTCAGACTTCTTATAAAGGAAAATATTTAAGTCAAATATGTAAGTGGCCATTGTGTTCCCATATCGTGTAAACCAAAGTCTTTGCATAGTGAGATGGCTAATTTATAATTCTGAAGTGAAATTTCCCATGAAAAAGCTAGATAGAAATGATGCCTGAATGGATACAATTCTTTTTCATCTAATATTATGCTGGTATAAATGTGTTAACAGTGAAATGCGTTTTCCATATTCAACTCTGCTGTGAAAATAGCTTCTAAAGCAGGAAACATTTATATCATTGCTTACCTGGTGCACAAGGAAGCACTCTCCTTGGATACAATGGGATTACTCATGTGAGTGATATTAGATGATGCGGGAGAGGTTGTGCTGACCTGAACAAATTGTGGGACTGGCAGAGGGCAAAATCTTCTCACACGTCTCAATTCTGTGGAGTGGAAGAACAGCTCAAGGATTTCCCAACATTCACAGAAAAACATAAACGTGAAGAGTCAAATTAAATTCCACTGAGTCAACAACAGCTTCTTAGAGTTAAATTGAATTCCACTGAGTCAACAGCAACTTCTTTTATTTATTTCAGTGGAGACAGAGCTTTGCCACAGGACTTTTCTGATACATTTTAGCATAACATCTAAAACCAGTCCATTGTCTGTTAGTTTTTTGGGTTTGGGTTTTTTTTTTCTTTTCTTTTTGGAGGTATTTATGCATCTCTCCAATGAAGCACAAAGGTTGTAAATGAAAATGTCCTATTATTTGGCTGCTCTTGCAGAAGTATTTTTTTCTTCTTGTATGCTTCTCATAGAGGTATTTTTCTTTTATGTAGCGGTATTTGTTTTATGCAACTGTAATTTTTTCCTCTTCCATCTTACAGTACAGTATGTTACACTGTACTTTCTTTCACAGGATGGATTTCCTGCAACAGTTTCCTTTTTAATCTGTGAAACCTGTATCAGCAAATATGAAAACAACAGAAGAAAAAAAATCAAAGAGATGACCTGATGAGAAACAAACCAGTAAAGGTTATTGCAATAACGTTGAGAAAGAGGCATTTCTGCCTCGAGCAGTTATTTTTCCTCAAGCTGTCAGTACGCGAGCCCTGAAGGGCTCACTCTTTGTGACATGTCAGAGAAAACACAATTGCACTTTCTGCAGCTGATCTATCAGAGACAAAAGCAGCACTAGAAATGCAGTTTTAGTGGGAGGCCTCTAAGCATGCTGTAGATGCTGTTTCTCGGAAATCATCTTCTGATGCTTGCAAAACCTCAGTCCAACTGACTGCAAGTAAGTCAGGCTTCTTCCAGAGCATCCTTTATATCACTCTACCCTTTTCTCTCCTTCCTCACGTTGACTTGCACTTCCTCCCTCCCTACCTGATTGTAATCTCACCACTGGTTTCAAAACACAGCATTTCTTCCACCACCTTGCAAGGAGGTGAGCTGTGGGATAACACTGCTCTGTAAGAGAAGGGGAATGTGGAAGCTAAGCCATTTGCTGCATTTTCGTGCCGACTAATAATAGAGTTTTCAGGCTTTGCCCTGCCAAATGTCACAAGATCAGGAATCTGGAGAAAACAGAGTTGGGGAGAAGGAGGCTTAAAAATATCACTTAAAGAAATAAGTCCTGGTTTCCTTTTATTTATCTTCCTGCTAGGTCCTGCTGCACCTTGCATATCTAGGGATCAGATTTACAAGAATTTTGGACAGAAAGACCTAGAAAAAGTGAATTTATATTCTTTTTTATTCAATACAAATTAAGATTTCTGGAGATTTTTCTGGGATTCTGAGGGCTTTAAGAAAAACATAGAATATCATGTTACTTGGGACAAAATACACTGGGAATAATGAGCCTAATTCCATTAATTTAAGATGGGCTTTTTTGTTGTTTTTTTTTTTCCTTTAAAATATCATAGTTGGAAATTATTTTTCTGAGTCCTTTTCTTTTGGTCAGTGACATGGTATAATATGCTTCTGTAGAAGATAATGTAGTGAATGACTTCGCATTCACCTTTGCAAGAGGTTTTAGTTTTTCCTACTTTCTTACAATGTTTTCCCTTTTAAGACAGCTTGTGTACAAACAGGTTTCCAACAGACTGGTGCCCTTTTCCCTGCTGGAGGAGGGATGTGAACATCAGGGTCGGGGAAGGAAGTAAGGCAGGACACCTTTGGGGCTCTGCTCTGTGACGGGTGGTGGGTGCTGAGCAGAGGTGTATGTTCTGCAGCCAGGCACAAGGCTTAAATCACAAACCATACTCCCACATAACTATATGTGGCATTAGTAAAGCAGGATGTGACCAAGCATGTAAGTCCCAGCCCACTCATTGAGCCGAATATATAAACTATTACCTTATAGGTTACTCAATATGAGATAGAAACCAAGTCCTCCTGGTGGTGATGTCAGTGGGCTGACTCAAATGCCGGTGCCCTACCTTGCAACACCAGGATAAATACATTTTATACTTCAGTGCTTAAAATTGGTCAGTAATCTAGAACTTGCGGCCTGATGCTGCGAAGGTTTGTGCTTGTGAGTAACCATAGTGCCATGAGCAGGGCTGTTGTAAGCGACGCAGCAGTTTGCCGTCAGCGAGTTTCCTTAGACTTGCAGGCTTAGGGGCTTGGTAATTTTTGTAAGATCACATGATTCATGGTTTTCAATGTTTATGTGTAACATTTGTATTTCAGCTGAGTGTGGAAACTGTTCATTTATTCCTTTCCTCTCTCTCTCAGTTCTTGAGAAGCCACATCCACAGCTCTTCACAGGTGTAAAGCATCCTTAATGCTGCTGAGGGGAACTCTGGCCCTGAATAATTGTAATTTCCATGTTGTTGTCACTTTCCTGTCCCTGGCACTGAGAGGCTTTCAATGTTTTGACACCTTTCCTGTGCTGTCTCCAGCTTGAAATTTCCTTGTTTGTTTCTTGCATGGTGCATTTTAATTCCAGGGCGTGTAACTGCTAATGCATGATTGCAGTAGACATTGAAGCTCTGAGAAAACAAACTGGTAGAACTGGGAAAGAGTTTGGAAAATGGAACCGATTTCTTTACTGTATATGTTCTGGTCCTCCCATCTTAAAATGTGTAGAGTGAGGCAAGAAAATGATCAATGTATGTAAAGCTTCCTTACAACTAGAACTTTTTAATTTTGAAAAAAGTCAGTTATATGATAAAGGTCTGTAACACACATGAGTAACATAAAGAAGTGCTTGTTCTGTGCCACAGTCAGGAAAAATGAGACTTAGTGAAATAATAAAAGCAGCACTTTAAATGCACAAAAGCATTTTTTCCCCTTTATATGTAATTTAAATGATGACTCCATTTGTGAGGAGGTCAAAATTATAAATTGGTTCAAAAAGGTATTAGGCAAATTCATGAATAATAGCTGTATGAACTACAACAGCCCAGAGGTAACCTCCAGCTTGAGGAGTCTCTAAACTACTGATTGCTGTCATCTGTCAAGGGAAGGGTCATACTATATGTACTTTATTCCTCCACAATCATTGGCTACTGTCTCCTGTTAGAAAAAGGGACTGATCTGGAACAATGAAAATATGCCCATTGCTTTTGTTTAAGATTGAAGATTGGTATCCAAGAGTTTTTAAATAGCATAGAAGAAGTGGGAATGCAACTGCAAATGTATTAATATCAAGAAGTATGAAGAATTATTTACAATGCTATAATGAAGCATATCCAGGAACAATAGATTGGACAGAAAACTCAGCTTAGGTGAAATTCTGAACAAAAAAACTGCATTTAGATTAGGAGCAATGTCTTCCTAGAGCTACTAGAGACAAAAAGCACTTGAAAATGTACTCTCTTTGAGAGGGGATCCTGAGCTGATATCCAGATGGCATAAGTTAAATGCCACAGGAGATGAGTTTACTTCAGTGGATTGCTGGCTCTATCACAACACGCACATCTGGTCTGTAGCTAAGTTGTACGTATTGCACCATAATAGTGTATTTCAGGAAGTATGGGTCAAGTATGCTCTGAATTGCGCCTAATGTGACTTCACAGAACCGATGACAGATTTCTTTACATCAAACAAATCTGTTCTTGGTAGTGGTGTAAACTTGAAGTCAGTTAGCCTCGGGTATTTTTCCTTAGTTTACTGAGAACAAATCTGGGCCCAATACCTCAAATTTGAAGACATCTCCAGGATTCTCTTTCAGAACTTTTCGGATGGTAAATAAACAGTATTAACTTGAAAGACTTCTCAGAATTCTTAACAATTCATACAAAGCTTTTAATTACTACCATCATTTCCGTAAACGGGAATGTTATTTAGCAGAAACATTGTGTCTTAAAGCCTTGTCTATCTTGGGCAATGGCATTGTCTCCATTTCTCCCTGGAACACAGAATCACTGGGGGCTGAATGGCAAACAGATCAGGCAGAAGAGACCATGAGGTGAGGAGCAGAAGGAGAGAGAGATCACTCAGACTTGTGAGAGGCAGCTAAACTCATCCTCAATTTGTCTTACGTGGCAAATACAGATATTTATACAACCACAAGATCTTTCTCCAAGTTCCATCAGTGCAGTTGAGAAACTGAAAAATAACTTCTACACTTTGTGTCCATTAATGAGACTGAAATACCTGCAGGTTGACATTAGCTCTAACCGTGTGTTCCGGAGTGGAATTTTCTTCTTTCACTACACAGTCTGTTTTCAACAAGGTGGATATTTATGGGCATGTGAATGAATCTATAAGCAGTGATTTAGAGGCTAAATTTGAGCATATTTGAAATATTACCGTATGAATTTCTTATTTATTTGCTCAATTCCTCTTTCTAGTGTTTTTTTTTTTTAAATGTGTGAAGGAGGTAATGTATAATTTCTATTGTCTTCTAATAATATTTAGGTCATCTCTACAAAGCACTTTTGAAGTTCTTTCCATTAGTATTACATCAAATATAAGATGATTTTTTTTTTATTAAAATGAACTCTTTTGAAAGAAGATGGCTTGAATTTTTAATGCTACTAGCAATTCTTGAAGACTGGGCAGACTGAAAGTTTAACTTGTTAAACCAAACAGCATCTGGAAATTCCAAAGAAAACTTGAACCCTAAAACTAACAAGTATGACATAAATTTAATGGCACAATTGCTTGGTTAATAAGTCATACTTTCTAAGCAATGATGTGTGTTGTGATTAATAAAATGCCCTTGCATAAACTAGACATTACAGAGATTTAATAGTGAAGTTCAAGAATGACGAACATTTAAACAGAAAATAACCCAGAATGCTATGATGCATAATGGATGCAAATTAATATAACTGTGAAGGATTTCAAATATAAAAAGGGGTAATTCCAAAAAGAAATGTATCCAGAAAACAGCTCCTGCCAGCACTTATGGGATTTACAAGCATTTTGAAAGGCTTACTTAATTTTTACTTGATGCAACCTTTTTCTAACTTAGCAAAGTTGCAGATAGCTTTGCCCTAAATTTGCTTTGTATAAATAAGAGATGATAACCACAGACATTAAATTTACTGGGGAAGAAATTTCCCAAATGCTAGCTAAGACTGAGACATATCTTAGGAAACTGTGCAAGTCTGTATGTGCATATGTGCCTTTTCTTTCCCCTTATTCTCTACATGCCAGCATGAGATATGCCTGCTTTATGCTGGCTGCTATTCAGACCATGGAATTGAAACAGCAGCTAGAAATCCTATACAGGATGGAGAAATGTCATAACCTTTCTTGCTTTCTTCCAGCCATGCATCCTGTGCTATTCAGTTGCTAAAGAGTGGCAGGAGAAGTCACACAGCAAAGTCTGCAATACCAGAAAAAGTATAAATTGGATTATAGCTGGAAAAAGGGTTCTAATCCATTAGTGAAGTGGCGTGAACCTCTGACTGAACAAACCACATGTAAACCAAAAATCTAAGCGTCCCTTATTTGGCAGGCAGTTCTGATTTCTTGCGAAACCCGCAACAAACAGAAGAACAGTAGCTACTTCTTGTTGAAGTCAGATTGATGGGATTACCATGAGAGATTAGAAAATACCCTGAAAAAGAGATGCAGGAGACCTGGTTTCCCACACTGTTCTGGCTTGGCTGTCCAATTTTGATTTTCCATCTTCAGGCTAGTGCTGAGTTAGAAGGGGGAAGTGGGTGCATTTCTCTTTCCTTAGACCTTTTTACTCTTTATAATCTTTAAATCATCATAATCATCAAATATTATTTGGAAATTTGATTTCCCACATTTTAGTACTCTGTGAAGCCTTTCTTGGTTTTGAACAGAGTTGAAATCCAGAAATCGCCTGACTAACCTGATCACCTTCTACAACAAAATAACATTTTTTTGTCAACGTGGGGAGGGCAGTAGATATTGTTTGCCTGGGCTTCAGCAAAGCATTCAACACTGTTTCCCACAACCTGCTCCTGGACAAACTGGCACGATACAGATTGGATAGGTGGTCTGACGAATGGGTAGGAAATTATCTCACAGGCTGTGCTCAGAGGGTGGTAATCAATGGTTCTTGCTCAGGCTGGCAGCCAGTCCCAAGTGGGATACCCCAGGGACCAATACTGGGCCCCAACATATTCAACACCTTCATAAATGGTCTGGATGATGGGATTGAAAGCACCCGCACCAAATTTGCTGAGGACAAAATGGGTGGTGAGGTGAACACGTCAGAAGGGAGAGCCATCTTACAGACAGACCTGGGCAGGCTGGAAGAGTGAGTGAGCACGAACAGCGTGAAGTTTAATAAAGACAAGTGCAAAGCCCTGCACCTGCGATGACATAACCAAAGAGCCCAGTACAGGCTGGGACCTGTGTGGCTGGAGAGCAGCCTTGCTAGAAGGGACCTGGGGGACCCGGTGGACAACAAGCTGAACATGAGTCAGCAGTGCACCACTGCAGCAACAAAGGCAAATTGGGTCCTGGGCTGCATCCAGAGGGGCATTAATATAAGAGACAGAGCTTTTATCATCCCACACCACTCAGCACTTGACAGGCTGGAGACCTGTGTCCCCACAATTCAGGAAAGATGCAGACAGATGTGAAGGTGTCCAAAGGAGGCCCACAAAGATGATCAAAGGGCGGGAGAATAGGTGCTTTAGCAAAAGATGGTATTTTAAAGCAGCTTGGCTAATCTTTAACTGTATAATCAAATACTAAAATGTTCCATTTCTTTGTGAATTGAAGTTGAAAAAAAGTGTTTTGAGGCATGAGTGCTAGCTTTTCAGTGACTTTTTTTCCCCCAATTTCTATCTCATTTCCAATTAATGAGTTTTAATTATGTCAGTTGTCAGCAGCAGTAATAATATATCTCCCAGCATATGGAGCTGATAATCGTGATTTTCTTAAACTTACCACATTATAGGATTCTGTGTCACAGTATCTATCCAGCAGTACACAGCGTTCATCTGAGCAACCCAGCTGACATAATGAAATATAATTATTCTTTTCAATTGTTCATTTTAAATGTAATTGTATTTTTAAATTACTGTGCAATTTAATAAAATCATGGAATATAATTGCCTTCTTTTAACTTGTATGTGTTATAGAATATTATCATTTTCTAAACTTCCATGCATTCTTCTGTCTTTACTTTAAACTTACTGTTAGCATGATTTGAATGAATATCTAGTTATTGTTCATTCTGAGTCATCTTGCTAATTTATTGACTGTTCTGGGCATAACCTGTAGTCTTTAATTTTGACATAATTTCTGAAGTAGCCCTGCTTGAAGTCATGTGGACCTCAATACTATCAGTTTCTTAAATCTTCACAGATTAACATAGATGTTTACTTGATCGTGATTAACAGCGTCCCACAAAAGACAGGGCAGAGCTGCAGCACAAATGGAGAACATAGAAAAAACTGAGAGAGGAGTCACAAGCAGGAGCCAGGAGGCTCAAAATATTTCTATATATGAGAAACAGATTGCTTAGCTTCTGGGCTGACCTGTCTCAAGTGGGTGGCAGTCTTAACTGTAGATCTTAAACTGAGTGTCAGTCCCTGTTGATGTTTGCCTGTGGGTGTAGGGATGGTGAAGTCTGTTCAGATGAAGTCTGTGCAGATTTACCAAGATACCTGTGGACAGAAGCGAGGGCAAGCCTTGGATTCTCAAACGTCCTTAACTTTACACGGTGAAGCAGGAGCAACAGACTTGCTTTATCAGCTACTGAGTTATTGTTCTCAATGTATTTCTCTTAAAGTGGATGAAAAAAACCATAAATCCATAGCGATTCCTGCTTCAGAGTCTTTACAACAGGGGAATTGAACTTGTTGCTAAGGAATTGAACTTGTAAATTTCACATTCATTAAACATAAAGATTTATGCCTTGAAACTCAGCTAGTCAAGAACCAACATCCAGAAAGGGGAATTTTTGAAAGAATAAGTGTTTTGTTTTGTTTCCAAGATGACCTTAAGAATATCATCATGGAGATATTTCCCAAGGATTGAAGTGGAGCCAGATTCTTCTCGTCACAGCCCCATGTCCTCGCAGTAGCACTAAATCCTTGAATACTCCAGATTTCCTGAATAGTTCTGTCCTCTAGCAAAATTAGCCTCTGTGTAATCTGTAAGAAACAAGTGGTCCCCTTTCTGTGAAATGGGGAAGAATCACGACTGTGATGCTTCTGCACCCGCTCAAGCAACATCCATCTGGCACGACTTTTAAGACCCTCATCTCTGTAGTGCGTAAGTCTTTCATGAAGATAAATTAATTAATCTTCATAATACTCCAGGTGTTTTATCATCTCTACTTTACTCAGGACCAAGGAGAATAATTAAGATCAGTCAAAAATGATTTAAGTATTGAGCCACATTTTTAGAGGTCTCTGCTAATGACTTGACCAAGTTATCTGTTTTACCTCCCTGTATTGTCTCAATTTCTGATTTATTAAAACAAAGAAAATAGCGACCTTATGATCTTTCTGCAAATGTCAAGTATCAAACACTTAATGGAATCCTTTTAGGAAGAGAGAGAGAATGAGAGAACTCCAGGAATTATTTTTTTTAAATTACACGCTTTTAGATTCCCTGTTTCATACCATACTTTCTGAGTTCGAGGAATTACATCAAAATAAGCTGCTAAAGGATAAACCAAACAGGTAGGGAATAGACACGAGCCTTGAAAGACGGGAAGGCTCCCTGTGGAGAAATATCCTCTATGTCCATCAGGCTGGGAGTTTTCTTTTCCCAAGTTTTAGCACAAAGCTAAACGGAATCTCCAGGAATGGGGTGGGATGGGTTCTCAGTGGTCAGAAATGCAGGGCAGAAGTAATATGCTGTGAGCAAGACAGGCGACTTCCTCTCCCAGAAGCAGCTGGAGCTCCGGTAGGCATTGACTGAAGTTTGAATTAGGGCACAGAACTACAAGTCTGTCTTTTGTTCTATAGAACTATCTTTGCAAATACTTGAGAGAAGAGACATCTGAATAAAGCATTGTTCTGAAAATGCTGTTTATGCCTTTGAATATATGAAATACCAACTCCTGAAGGAAAGCACTCAAACATGTGAACGGTAATCTGAGCTTTCATTGTTAATATGATTAAAACCCAGGGTACTACAAAGAAGGAAGGTGGTTTTAAGGGTTTGCCCACATATTTCAACTTACAGTCAGGTATAGAAATCCATGCATGAATTCTGGAAAGCTGAGAGTAGAGCTGTCAGCCTGATGTTTTCTAAACTTATCAGCTAATTTGCTGAAATAAATATTGACACAATATATCTCACCAAATTCTAGAGTTTAAAGCTGGCAAGATTAATCTCGCTGAAGGGGTGCCAACCTGGACCCCCTTTACTGCATCCAACCCTTATGCAGTTCAGACTTGGCTTCCTTGGGAGAGGGACGTCCCACAGCAAGGCTCCATGGGGCAGGCACTCTGAGGCCCCATGTGTAGGCAGCCCCACATCACAGGGGAAAGCGTATCCAGGGGCCCTCCCTGCCCTTGATAAGATAAACTCTGGGTGTGTTAGTGCAGTTGGCCTTATGAAGACTTATAACCCAGCTTGGGAAGGCTAAAGGGTTTGCTTCTGCTGATGCAGTTTGATCCCCCTTATCCAAACCACTTTTTCATATGTTTTCACCTAGAAACTTCTATACTGAATCCAAAGCTGCTGGATGGTTGGCCTAAATAATGTGAAGTTCAGTCACCAGGAGAGTTAAGTGTTGTGTGCCACTGGCAAAGAGACAACAGAGACCAAGGTGCGAGCAGTGCTTGAGGCCTCTGCAGTGGCAGGGAACTGATTAGGAGAGATATGCCCAGATGATCATAGCAGGAAATTCATGACCCGTGCTGTGCAGAAAGATGAAAAAACCCAAGGTTTCCCTCCCCCCCTTGAAGTCACTTTTTTAAGTGTACAAGAACTTCTTGCCACAGCTTTGTGCTGTGAACTCATGTTGAGGCAATTACCTATGATGACCTTTAAGTCCCTTTCTGAATTACTTATTTCCAAGACAGAAACTTGTTCAACCTGCACTCTGTGTTCCCAGCTATCTTATGTTACGTTTGACCATACGAAATGTACTTTCATTGCTTTCTGATCATTTACCAAGTGATTCAGGGCTCCCTGTAACAGTAACCTGACTATTAAGTATACTCTTTGATCTTATGAGTTACTGTGCCAGTAAAATTTTTGTAGCTTTAGCTGTTACTGATAAAAATAGGGGTCAAGAATCAATTCCCTGTGGCATTATGGCTAAAGCTCCATTCCTGACTATTTCCTCAGTATGAGCTGCTTTTTGAGATCCATCGGGGGACCGAGTTTTAAGTCATTGTACTGTTGTTTATATCCAGGATCTTGAGATCTAAAATCAGAAACTGAATGGTACTAAGTCTAGAAGAAATCCAAATATAAAACAATATAACTTGGCTATATCAGTTAGACCTGAAATCCCAACATAAAAAGGGAACAGTTGATTTGAAAAGACCTACTTTCCATGAAATCAGGCTGACTGATGCCGAACATTTCCATAGTCTTTAAATTTAATTGACAGTCTCAAATTGGTTCCATATTTTTTCCAGGAATTGACATCTAAGTCCTCTACAATCCCAGAGCCCCTGCTTTTATTCAGTTTTTTAATCCTGGCATTTCTCCAGTCCTTTGAAATTTCTATAGTTTTCAAATGTTTGTTAATTATGAACAGTAATGGATATGTTCAGAGAGTGAGTTTCTCAGCAGTTTCCTCTAAGACAATTTGATTTAGGTTATTCTCTTCTGCTCAGTTTGATTGGCAAAGCTTTCATTTTACTGCTGTTGCCCTCAATTTTTCCATTGAAAGAGGAGGTGAATGTTCTGTGCCCGTCACAGCTGTGTAAGGGATAGATTTCTGTAGCTTGTTAATAAGAAAATTTACCAACCATTGCTATTCCTCTAGTTTTTCTTACTGATGTTTCTTAATTTTTTTCTTCTGTAATGCTTGTTATTTAGTTTTCTCTTAATGTGTACTTTAAATATAGGTTATATTATATTACTGCTTCTATATGTCTTTTTAAAACATCAGGACATAAGTACCTGCACCGCCACAGCAGGTTGATAAGCCTGGGAGATAGGTTGTACCAGAAGAGCAAACAGTGCATCTCAGTGAACCTGTAACAAATCTCATCGTATCCAGGCATAGCCTGAATGGTTTTTGTCAAGCACAACTTTTTATTCATTTCTATTGATTATGCAACCAGGTCACTATAAATTTCTTGTTTAATACATCCCACTTGGTTTACCGGTCAATTAACCTGGCAATGCTTTAAGACTACCTTTATTTATGTCTTCTAAATACGTATAGTAATAGTCAATCCTATGTTCTTTATGCCTTATGTAAACCACGTATCCAGGTCATGCAGCTAATACTTGGGAAACTACTAATTTTAGGTCCAGTTTGGGTGGCAGATTAAAAAAAATAATACTTATTTTTAGAATCTCCGAGGAGAACTTTTGGTCCTGACTGTTTCAAAGGTGTTTCAAAGAAACATCTTTGGGTCTCTCCATTTATTTTTAGGCAATAACTTTGGAATACCTTGACTCTTTTTGTTTGAGAGAGTGGATCTGAAATTCACTTAAAGCTTCATTCAATATTGCTAAGCCAGTGCATTAATCAAATAGCAGGTTTGGAAAACACACAATAAAAATTTTAACCATAATCTCTTGGTGCCAGTGGGTCGGAAGCACCCATTGTTAAGTGCTGCTGCATTTGGCATCATTGCTGAGGAGTCAGCCTCCAGGTTCCACAAAAGCTTGTTAACTTAAAATATCCAGCTGCACTCTTTTTCAGATACAGTGCAGCAGCCCTTCAGGTAGTCACGATGGATTTATCATGAGGCTAATTCTGCTAGTTCAGAGAAGAGTTGTTGTCATAGTAGATCACTTTTCTGTTGCTGGTGGACTTTAACCTTTCTCAAACCCTTGACTTCCCCCTCTATACATTCAGTGAGGGTATAAGGCAAGTACAGGACCATCTCTAAACAGATGTGCTGCTGTGTTTTGTATTTTCTCTGAATTGAAGTTGCTTCAGGCCCCTCCTCTATTTTTCAATTTCACTTTGTGCCTTTTTTTGCCGAGCGGGAATCACAGCATTCTCCTTGGCATGGCAAACATAACGTTACAGATCCCTCTGCTGTCTTTAGGAGGCAGGTACAAGAGGCATCAATACTGCGTCAAACAAAAGCAGTGGGGCATCTAGGTGTTACTCACAGTTTGAGATTCTTGTGATATCAAACTCATTGATGCTGTTGTACCTGGAAAAGCCCGAGGGACATTTGACTGAAGCCCCAGGAGGAAAGGTGGCAGATGCCGCGGGATGAGGGGCTGACCAGCCCTGTGCGTGGGCTCAGTGCTACGTCCCCACCTGGGGAAGACGGGCTTGCGTGAGAGGCTGCACCCTCGGCAGCACAGCCTTTGCCTCCAGAACAGGGAACAGGCCAAGCTTTTAGACTGCCATTTTGTGGGCAGTTGACTCTTTTTCCTTCTCGATAGAGTGCACATTTCACAACAAAACATGGACTCTGTCCAGCCGTACAGCGTGAGGTACTCAGGGCTACATTTGTCTCCTGTATATGAAAAATAAAAGACTGGGTCTTGGTAAAGGTTGAAGAACAGAGGAAAGTAAGACAATTTAAATTATGAATAACTGACCAAGCATCCAGAGGTCCAGTGTTCAGCCCTTTGGAGATGCTTGAGTCCTTAACTTTACATATATAGGTGACTTTGCATACAGGTGACTTTACATATATCAGTGAAAAGTGGTGTCAGCTGACAGCAGCAATGTAACCTGCAGCTGTGGGGATTTCTGTGTCGTGCCTCACTGTATTCCTTTGTTCTCCACTGAGTTCCTCTGTTTCCCATCAGTCTTGAATTAGCTATCATCAGAATCCATGAGGTCACTGAAGAGTTATTTTTCTTGCTCCCGGTAGGGTAATAAGTTGTTTTATAATTAATATTTAATGGGAGTGTGTTTGGAATCTCCAGGAAGTCATCAATAGTTGATCTACTTAAAGGGGGGTTATTTGGGTTCATCCCATCCACAATAATTATGATATGCACAAGCTTGTGGGTAGCAACCACAAAGGATATTGGGATTTGAACCCTGAGGGGAGCAAAAGCCTGTCTGAATGAAGAACAGGTGTCTGTGATTCATACAGGATGGCAAATGTACTCTCTGAGAATATGTAGTATAAAATCATACCTAAAGCTATTAATATTGGTATTTAAACTTTTTAAAAGGATTTTTTTTAACAAAAATTCTTCAGTTAGACATGCTTTCATTGCCACTTGCTTGAGCTCAAATAGGGTACAAAGCTCAAGCAAAACTTACCTACAATACAGATCATCAGACTCTAAAGCAACACCAAGAGCCGATATTACAGGTAAAGTTATCACTAAGAAGCAGAGCAAATAAATACATATAAACCACTCTAACCCTCAGGCTTAAGCAATCTGGAGAGAACAGCAATGGGTACATTTTTTAAAAAAGACAAATAGCTAATTTATCGAAAATTGCATTTTTTGATTGACGGCAGCTATTTGTGATGTTATGCCAACTTTGGCAAATAGCTCCACCCCACCATAAATATTATTTTCTAAAAGGAAATAGTTCATTTTGACAGTATATTAACTAGGTAATTTGATTTTTTGTTTTGAATCAACATTCTCAAACTAAATATATATATATAGTAAATGTTTATAGATTTTCTTTAGAAGTCATTGAAGCTGAAATATTTCACTTAGGGTGGAATAAAAGAGAAATTTTTATTATTTTTTATGAAGACAACTAAGGGACCTTTAGTTGTGTTTTTTTTCTAAAACACCCTGAAAATTCAGGCATTCATATAACAAGGCATTCCTGGGATGATGAGATGCTCTGATGGACCAGCAAAAAATCATGACTTCACCCTAGATAAAGAAAAAACTGGCATCCTACGGCTTGCAGTCCAGGTGATATTGGTGCTTATGAGAGTGAAAACAGAATATTTGAAACGTTCACTGAATTTCTACATAGGAAGTACTTCAGAATTTTGAGTGATTTAGAGGATGTGACCATAAAGCTGAACATTTATAGAAAGCCCCAAACCTTTTTTGTCCTTTTGCAGTGTTCTTAGCAAGTTTGGCCGCTACTGGGAGCACATGGTGTCGTTGAGTTTATCATTGCTTATTGATTCAGGTAGACTCTGGGTACTGACCTCTTTGCACGTTAGCTCTGATCCTCAGCGAGGAGAGGGAAGGCACTCTTCTGGGTTTGAATCACCCTAAATTTTGTCTTGGAGTGATGACCTTAATATTGTTAGCTCCTATTAATTTCCTGCTTTTTCTCTAAAGGAACTAAAAAGAGGGAGACTCAAGGGGCTGGCTCCAATCCTAGACCAACAGCTCTCCTAGAGCAGGGGCTGATCTCTGCGGGCCCCTTGTGATTGGTTTCAGCTCTTGTACCACCACAATAACTTAGAAAAGCTGGATTTCAATAAGGAAATATAGCCTTTTATTGTCAAGAGAAACCAGTATACAACCCCCCCCCC
>RSEF01000004.1:84212736-84274529 GCA_003993805.1 Himantopus leucocephalus | reverse complement strand
AGAAGTTGGTGAAAAGAAACTTTTTTCCCCCCCAGACACAGAGACAAGAGAGAAAAAGGAAAATGAAATCAAACAACACATCCACAGAACACCAGAAGCCAATAGCTACAGTGCATGTCCAGAGACCAGCATGGAATCCATGCAGTGCATCGCAGAGACAATGAGGCGTTACGAGTAACCCAGTGCTGTTAAACCACCACCAGGGTAAAACAGTTACACAAATGTATACTGGCAGTCTTATAGCCTAACCAGCATCCTCTGCTTCCCAGTCTCTCCTAGATCTTCCAATTGTTTCCTCCCCTCACCATCCCCATGCCTATAAAAACACCATCATTTCAGTAGCTAGCCAGGTTGTTACATACTTACTGCAGCAGGGTACACTCCTCCGGTTTTTGCATTTCTGGATCTTGATGTTTCTTCTGGTCCAATGAGTTAGGACTCTCCCTCCCAGTGCTTGTGCCATTGTGCTCTTCTGTTTTTCTCCTGCCAGGAGATGCACACCTGGGCTGCATACCCTCTTACAGCATGTGCTGTTGAACTGCTAGAGCAGGTCCATTATCAGACTGCTTTTGACTGACCCAGGTTAGGTAACACTGGACGCGAGTTGGGAACAGTGACTCTTCATCTGGTGCAGTTGCTGTTAGGAACAGAAGCGCATCCACAAGCATCCACAAGCATTGCCATCCACAGTGACAAGCACAGCCTTAGCTGGCCCATAACATTTGATTTAAACACAACTCTGTGTAGGAAAGTATGTGGCATTGGAATATATTTCACTCAGCTTAATGCAAACATCTACCACTTAATGCATAAATGTATATTCATACTCACCTGCTTCCCTGAATAAAGTGCTTTCCTAATTTGTATCCTCACCTGCCTTTCTGCAGACTCAGCTTAACGTTTGCTCCTCCGGGTGTTGTGACATTCTCTACTTTGTCCTTTGACTTCATGCTCTTCTCCAGCACAATCCCTACCAGCTCCACAAGTGCATTCAAATCTACCAGGTTTCTCCTTTCTCAGCTTTGTGCTTCCACTGATG
Source organism: Himantopus leucocephalus (assembly GCA_003993805.1). Classification (NCBI taxonomy): domain Eukaryota; kingdom Metazoa; phylum Chordata; class Aves; order Charadriiformes; family Recurvirostridae; genus Himantopus; species Himantopus leucocephalus. Next base: position 84,273,490 of record RSEF01000004.1, on the reverse strand, counting down.
CTGCCTCTGTTAAAGGAGGACAAGTCCCTTCTTGGCCACAACAGTCCTTTTTTTTAAGCTTTATAAATATACTCCTTTAAAACTCCCTCACAAAACCAATCCTATGCTTGCATGTTTAGAACTAGCACCTCTCTGTTCTCACTTATGTCAAAATAGTATGGCCTCTCTTGTTTTTCTGTGTTATAGTACAAGATCTTCAGGAGTAATGCTTTTCTTTTTTAACAGCTGTGATAGCCCAATGCATGACAGAGTTTAGGAAGCTTGGGCTGAGGTTTGACAAATGGGTATAGCTGGGGAAAAAAAAGACAGACTAGCATTCTTCAGGATTATACTTAGCTAAGAATTTTGCTAGTTCTTTTACAGACATGAAGAAGGGCTCATGAGCACTTGTCTTTTTTTTCTTATTTATTAGTTGAATTAATGGTACAATCCCTCCCTACAAACCTCTACTTTAAGGTTGTTCTGTGCAGAGATAATGCTATTTTTGTATTCCTAAAGAAACTTAAAGACTTACTGGTCACATTCCACCTCACTATTACTTTTGTCAACAGATGTTTTGTTTCTTTTGGGGATAAATTGCCTGTAAATTCTTTGTGGCATATAAAATATTTCTTTGAGAATCTCAGATCAGCATACAGCTCTATCATTAGGAACACTGAGGATGGCCAACCATTTTGCACACCATTATTATTCACTGAAAAACAGTCCTTTACGAAACCCCAAAACATTTTGCAATTGTCAATATTTTCAGTTTTCATAAATTTATATCAGAATTTTGTGTGCTGATATATTCTGCCTTGTTAAGATTTTTACTGACACTTTCTTCAACCAGTTCTTATTGACAAGAATTCATACTTTTCATACTGCTTTTTGTAAAAAAAAAAATAATTAAGTACATGAGAATTCAAGGAAAGAATGGTAAAGAAAGCAGATATAATATTGTTAAAAAATGACAACTGAAAATATCGAACACCTGAAAAAATTTCTGTGTTACGTTTTGGGAGATAAAATTTTTCTTTTATTAGCAGATGAAGTCACACCTGTAACTAAATGAGAAAGAAAAATGTCAGGTACTTTAAAGTTTTCTGACTGTTTGTTTTTGTTATAAAGCTAACTGAACATATTTTTGAGTACATTATTTTCGGTTGCAGTTTCCACTAATGTTTATTGTTGAAAAGCTATTGTCAGTGTGCTGAGATAAGGAAAAAAAGAACTGGTGATTATTTTTGTTGGCTGTTCCAAAGACTTAGAAAAGGAAATAATATTTCAGGAGTTTCTGAGCGAATACACCAAGCAGGATGAGATGTTTCCTGAATAAGCAGGAATTTGTAGCCCACACCTGCAGAAACTGTCTCTGTGGCTTGGTCTAGCAGAGGACTGAATTTTCTGCTTTTCAAAGTGCAGTTTCCCCAGTGAAAGTTCAGTTCCTCCGGTGCTCCATATTGCAAGTTCCCTGCCTCTGATGGCATGAGGCACCTCTTAATAGAACAGGGCATATTGTTTTAGGATTATTAGGTGCACAAGCTGCCTGCCAAAACTTGTTCTCAAGTCAAAATACCTGCTGAATCAGCTCCAGAGCATTATTCTGCTTCTCCTGTAAGTTTTATGCAACACTGTGTTTCTCCCTTCTTCCTTTTTCTGTATTCTGCCTGCATTATTCCCACATGGTTTCTTACATCTGAGCTCATATCAGAGGATTGAAATATTACAATGAATTAAAATGATCACTGTTAGTACAGACATAAGTAGTACATTATTGAATTAAAAATAGTAGTTTGATCCTTGGCTCAGTGGTGCAACACACTCACAAATTCAATGCGCTCCAAAGTTTGCCCGCTGGCAGCCTTCCCCGGGAAGAAGCCGGGAGAGTCGAGCGAGCACTCGCCCCCAGCGCTGCCTTGGGTCCCGGGGCCAGTCAGACCAGCACTGCGGGGGCCAGCCCAGCCCCGCACGGAGAAAATGCAAAGAAAACTGTCCCTGGCTCTGGGACACGCAGAACTGCTGAAATGGGAAAGGTGGACCGCGGCTTTTCTGGTTTTCTGTTTCTGACCAAGATATCTGTGACCACTTGGCATTCCACATGACTTAGGAAAACCCTGCGAGCACACATATAAATAAATAAAATGGCAAAGCTGATGTCATTCTAAGCAAACCAAAGTGATTGTGAAATGCTTTCTCACACAGAGAGAAACATTAAACTATGGTTAAAAATTTGAGCAGAAGCAGGAAGCAGCAGTAAGGGCTCCCTTTATAAAAATATGATCCTAAAGGTATTCAGGCCCTTTACTTAAATCTTAATGGGGATTTGGCACCTAAATACCACTGGTGATTTGAGCCATAATCAATATTCCCATAATCATTCACAAAGTCTTCAGTCTGTTTAGAGAAACAATGTCTCAGAAAGTCCCCATTCAGGCTCCTGTGCCAGGTCTAATGCCACCATAAAGCTACAGAGGGTTTTCAAATGTCTAAAAGCTTCAGGTGTTGAAGCCAAAATTACATTTTATATGACTCACAGACCAATACATCACTTTCTTCAGTGCTGTTATTTCCTGAATAACCCTGCTAAAGCAGAATTGCATCGGGAAGACTGAGATACAAAGCCAGTGGAGAGGTTATATATTGTAAATAAGAAGGATATGCTTTTTATTTTAAATGTAGTCTGTTATTTTTTTAATAATCCCTATGTATACAAGTTCAGCATACTCCTTTTATTGGCTTCACATACTTATTACTGAGAACTTCTTTTCTTCTACAATTTATATTACATTCTGGGGAAAGAACTTGTCTTTTAAAAGCACCTGGAAGTTTAACAGTTTGTGACTTTTAAGCTCCAAACCACTCAGAAATGAAGCAGCAACTCATTACAAGCACTTGTCGCTTTTCTGTCTTATCTGAAGTTTCTATTCTCTTGAGTGACTTTTAACAGCATTAAATCAACACCATCTACTCAAGAGTTGCCAGTCTGGTACTTTTTTGCCAGATGATCTTTCTTTTAATCTGATTCTGTGGAAAGCAGCAGGGTATTCCAGCCCTACAATTTATCTGCAATAACAACAATCAAAGCTGTTATTTTCCTTATTCTGTAACAGAGCTCTGCTTTATCTCATATTGTGGAATTTTCCTTCCCTAACTGGCAGCAGCAGCTCAGGCCAAAAGCTGTGACAATGACAGTAGTGCAGAGGAGAACGGCCACTTCTGATGGCATTCTCTGAATGGGCTGTCTGTACCTTCGGAGAAACATAAGACTACTCTATGATAACAAATTTGTGGCCATCTAGGACCTGACATTTGGCAATCTCCTCAACATTTTAGTCAATCAGAACTTTGTGGCAGTGTCACAGCTTTGTTTCTTTCACTTAAAATCAGCTAAAGGAAAATCCTTTAAGCCATGGATTCACTGTAGCAAGCTGAATTTTTGGGTGTGATGGCAGCAGAGGCTGTACACAAGGCAGGGCTTGAAGACACCAATAGTTAAGGTAAGTATAGCTGTAGTAAACTAAAATACTTCTGTCCACAGCTGGCTGTTCTCCCTCTTTGCTGTGGTTACTGCCCCCAAGGGCAGAGGCAGTAGGACAGAGCTTAGATTTGCACCTCACAGTTCCAGTTCCAGTTTCAGGGTATTATCTTAAGCCAACAACGAGAAGCTATAGAAAACCCCTAAACCCACACTAACACAGCGGGCTGTGATTCTGCCACCCTGACACAGGGATAACTGAATTCTAGAGAAGAGGCAGAGCAGACATCTCGGGGCAGCAAGGTCTTAGGCAGCTACCGCTAGCTTTGACATATTCCAGAAACTGTCTGTTTTGGGAGGAAAGAGTTCATGGCTGGAAAGAGTTAGACTGCTGGCTGGAATTCACAACCATGAGCTGGCTTTGTGAAATTTCATCCGAACTGTGTAGCTGAGGATGCCTCAGTCAGCCAGCCAGCTAGGAGGACAGACTGCAGACAGAGAGAAATTCTTACTTTTCCGGCTTTCAGCAGCTCAGAAAACTTCTAAAGCTGGTGTTTACGAAAGACTGGCATTCGCAACCTGAAGGGCTTCAGTGCTCTAACTGCCACTTTGAGTTTGGATACTGTCTTGTAGTTCTCTTTTAAAATTCAACTGAAAGAGAAGGCATCAGTGTTGCTGTCCACCTTTTCTTTAACAAGTGACTTTCGGAGGAAGCACAAAACTCATTTCTCTGCCCTCTTTATGTGGACAGGCATCAAATGTACATCTTACATATCCCAGAAGCTGTGCCTTCACTTACCAGTTTCAGGCAAGGATGATAGAAGTTTATTCACAGCCTTTCTGTTGAAGCTCTGCCACTGTGCAGAGAGAAAAACAAGACTGAGGGGGCCAGAGAGGGAGAAGAGAGTAAACAACTGGGAATGTAACTCACAGACCCACAGTACACAGCCTTGCCCAGGAAATCAGTTCACATGCCGCTTCTCTATTTTATTCATGGATTCTTCAATGCAAAAATGCATAAACAATCCTTGGGGCAGGGAGCAGAGCCCACAGGAGGGACCGCATCAGATCACTGAAGAACCTCTCTGTTCCCTTTGTTTACTGTTTCCCTGGCTTCTGAATCTTGCACTCCTTCTACAGCCGTTAAGTTTACGTCGTATATTGTGTGCTGAAATCGATATGTCCTGCCTACAGTGCGAGCCAGACAAAAGCTATGAGATCAAGATAGCGTGCCCATGAGTACATTAATTTACTTTTTCTCGTCAGTACGTACTAAGCTGTACTCTGGCTTCTGCATGATTTTAGCATTACATGCATCCCCAAAGCTTTTTAGAACCCAAGAACTATCTGTCACATCAAAATCCATGTTGGGCAATATGCTCCTAGTGTTAAGTCAAAGCTGTTAAGAGTTAAAGCTAGCACAAAGTTGTCTTAATAATGTGTTAGCTCACCTTTTCTTGGATAAGTTTCTATTTGGAGATCCGCATAGTCCTTGAGGACTTCCTCACTGTGTATATGAACTATGTGACCACTACCACTTCAAGGCCAGCAATTTGCAGCACCAGAGGACTATAACATCTTGCTTTCCAGTGTCAGGCATTCACCCCAGAGACCACTGAGTCAGTGACAGAAGTATCTGATAAACCAGGCATAGGCTGTCCAAATCTCACCATCACAAAGCAGTAACAAGGACAGCCGAGTAACAGCAGCCTTCTCTTGCAAACTAGGCGGAGAATCTGTCTACAGTTTGTGAAGTTGGTTACCAAGTCTTTGCTAGCTCTGCAGTGACACCAGAATAATCACTGCAGTTAAGAACAAGGACACTATACACAAGGTACAAACCACCTCAAATGCATTCTCTCCAACTGTGTCGTTGGTGAGCTTTGTGACCAAATGTTTTATGTGGCCAGAGCACTTTTGCTGCATAGGCCCTTCGAAAGTCCTAAATGCTTGATCTGTCAGATTTTTACACCCAAATTGTTTAAGCATATGGTGAATTCATGTTAGTTTATGCAGTGATGTTCCCTCTATGTGATCAACATCGCAACAAGTTTAGTTAGGTGCCCAACTGATTTATGTAGGGTTTTTAGTTATCACTCACTCTGGCAGAGGTGCTTGCGCTCTACATAACACCTACATGGGAAGCTTAGTCACCTGAATGAGTTTCTTCTCAGGAGCTGATTGAAGAAGTCTGGCACCTCTTAATGGTGAAATAGTCACCCAAAGCTCTGAATTTTTGAGCTCTTTCCACTAACTGTAGAGATTATCTCTTATGAGCTAATTTTCTAACTTAAATGTCTCATTTAAGTGACTAAAGCTAGGCAGGATGAATCCAGACCCAAGTGTATTTTTGGTTAAAGTCTTAGTCACTACTAACTACTAACTACCAACTAGTTGCTAACAATGTCTCGGTTACTAGGCTGATGACATGAACTTCTCTAATTCTATCGGTACACAAAGATTGCAGTGTTTAAAACATGGTGGCAGTTCTCCTTCAGATGCTTATGGACATCTGTGGATTTTCTCTATAATATATTTTCAGCTGTTTAGGTAATATAATTGACAGTATTGTTGCTTTGAAAGACTGCATCTGTAATCTAGCACAGACAGCGTTATGTAAGTAAACACTTAATGAGCTTTTGAAATTAGGGGAGGAGGTACAATTTAACATATTCTTTGAATACAGAAAAATTCTGATTTACTACGATCTCATAGAAGAAACAATAGTACTACATCTCCTGTATTTTGTGTGTTTGAGGAGGCATGCCCATGGCAAACTAAAGAACAACATGACCTTTCTATAGAAAATTATAATTAAAGCATGCCTGAGTTTTGCTATTCTTCAATGATTGTCATTTAGTTCAGTGGCTTATGTATAACAAAGCATCCTTCTGAATTGCTGTCAGCGAAAACGCAGCTCATCACAGCCTCAGAACCAGGACTCAGTGAAACCCTCTGAGTGCACCTTCTGGGCTGGCAGTACATGATCCGTGAGGCAGGTAGCTTGGGGTTCTCCTGGTATGCTACATCTTTTCTTCAGAAGAGACCAGACTGCAAAATATTTAATGCGACCATAGAAGAAGGCATTTATTTGAACAGAATGAGGAAGTGTCACGTCACAGGTGCATTCCCAAGGTGAACTACAGCTAAACATTAGAGATCATTGAAATAGGTTGTAATTTTAATGATCTCCAAGTAAGGAGGTGAAGTTCATTAAAAATCTGTCCAAACCATGAAACCGTGGCCCGTGCTCTGTGGCCTGTGCTCTCAATTAATCACTGAAACCTTAATCTCTGTCTATGGCAAGGCCAGGTCCTAATTTTAACTCTTCTTAAAAAAATTCAAATTTCCTTCCCCCTACAATTGTACCAAAGGGCTGTAGTGAAATGACCACTAAAATGAATTCTTTGAGAAAATGGTTACAGGCAGAAATACTGGGGCAATAAAGGTGGGGAATGAAGACCTCAGTATCATTACTGTTTTCTGCTGGGCAGTATGAAGCATTTATTAGCATTTTGTCTCTTTTAGATACCATTTCGAGGGTGTTGCCCTCCTGACATATTAGGAGTACAGTATAATGACCCTAGGTACTGATGAGAGGGTGCTTTCCAGTATGTTTGCCAGCTATTGAGAATGATTTTCTAAGTTCTTTATATGACCTATCCCTTATTCAGGAAAATAGTTCAAGGATAGTACTTTACATAGGCAAATCAATGCATATAGATGACTCTTCATTTCAGTTAAGTCACTTTTCTGCTGTTTGCAACTGTTACGTCAAATACATATATATAGGGTTATAACATTTGGTCGTTTTACAGGAGAACTTATGATTAATTTGAATGTTGGTGTTATTTTAATATAAATTGCAATTACTTCAACAGAAAATAAAATTTAAACTTTATGTAATAATTAATAAGTTTGTCTCATGTCATCCATATTGATATAATCCACATGAGGTCACCATACTGCAGATACTGTGTGACACAGGCAGTTGCTTCCAAACTGAATTTTAGACTTCTGCATGCTGTGTTTATAGCTGGCTTTTTTTATGGAGGGAAGCTCTCATGAATTCTGTAAAGCCAGGGAAGGGAGTGGCATCTGTTATTGCTTGTTTGCTGCAGCTAGCTTTTATAGCACCCCACCGTTTCAATAGTTTCATGGAAAGAGGAAAATATGCCTCCTTCAGGCTTGGCTGGATTCAAAATTAGCTGCTGTTATTCTTTCATTAGCTCAGTGCTTCTTGTTAGCAGTTTCACAACGTGAAGGGGGCCTGGTATTACACATGCAGGGCGGTAATTTTTGTCAACTTGGTGATTATACTGCCTTTGTGGTAAGAAGTTCTCAACAGCTTCTGAGTTTTAAACTGTCTTCTGCTTCACCTACCTTATGTTGTATTTCTTTGGTTTCAGCAAGCAATAAGTTTTAGTTCTGATTCAAATCTCACTTCTTATGAAGCTTCTCTGTTTTCAAAATAACCTTTCTAAACATAACTTATTTTTAAAAGTGTCCTTAAATTTAAGCAGCTGTCCCAAAAGACACTGCATCCTATTAATAGCTCTTGGAGAGACAGCTCTTGTCTTTCTGAATTTGGCACAGAAATGGTGTAAGTATTGTCAGATAACAACTTCCCCAATTAACATAAGGAGCATATGCTCAGATGGCTATTGTTCCTAGTGAGGAACCCACCAAGGTCATTGGATTTTTTGGATACATGAAACATGCTACTAGTCATACAACATGGATATCTGGAAGTTGTAATTTCCAGATTTATTAACATAAATAGTATTGGCAATCCCAGTTCTGAAAAGGGGTTTCTCATCTCATGCATTTCAAGAAAAAGGCACTGAATTGAAACAGCTAGCTGAAAGCAAGCATCACATTGTGTAAAATATTTTCCCACCATTACTGTTTTCCTCTAAGTCTCTAGAGAACTATTAGGATATGTAGATATTTAATCTATAGATAAATTTTCATAGGTTTAACCTACGACTGGTTTGGATTTTGTTCCTGGAAAAGAGGGATGTGAAAAGGATACTGCTTACTACTTCATTTTATTGTCCTGATAACACACCCCTGCATTGCTCTTTGCTCTTCAGACATAATGCCCTGACATTACTTTTGATACAGCACCATATCTTTCTAAAACATACATTGCTTTCAAAACTTTTTTTCTAAGATAACAATCATGTCTTGAAAACAAATGTTTCGTACTGGGGGAAGGAATGGTGTTGGCTAAAGGAGATGTTTCTAATGTTGGTGAAATAGATGTAAGCCTTCTACAATAGTTTTACACTTTTTATCGTAAGATTTCTAGTATATACTTTATATGTTAAAAATGCAACTCTCAGCAGCTAATGAATATATTTATAAGAAAATAATATAAAACATTGTAAAAAAGTGAAGACAAGAGAGAAACTACTTCATTTTAGTCATTTTACACATGTGTGTAGACTTTGTATTATCCCACAGAAATGCTATTTCCTGGTCACTGATCTTAGCCAAACAGATGACAGAAAACAAACACCTGATGGAATTTCTTTAATTAGTTTGAATTCATTCCTTAGGAAAAAAGCAGACAAAACTAAGAACGTCTTGGTACAAAAATATTGTCTTGAACTAAGTAGGTGTGGAGGTACATTTATAGCAACGTGACTTTCTAAGAATAAATCACAAAAATGCTGTTATTATCCCTTTTTGTGTCAATCAAGTCTCATCCTCTTTCTAGTAGCATATAAAGACTGTACTGACAGCCAAACAAATTCATAGGTACAGTTTGCAGAAGGACATGACTTTGACGTGCTAAGGTCTTCTTTCCCCTAACCCTATTATCAGGCTGCCTACCTCCTCTTAATAGCTACTTAATTGATTTAGAAGGAATATGCTAGTTCTCTATTGACTAGGATTCTGAGAATATTAAAACCAGACTGATAAAACTTTAGGCGGCAACTGAAAAGTAGAAGATCAAATTCAGAATTGACATCAAGCGCACTTGCATCTCCTGGAGCCTGACTGAAGCAAATGGTGCTTTCATACGCTAAAATGCTGTGAGAGAATCTTGGCCTGTTGTTTTTCTGTCCGCTCTTGGCTCCTGTGGTAGTTTTCATTCTGAATATTTTTTACCCAGATATAATGTTTTTCTGTTTCTTTTGACACATAGAGGTGGTACTGCTGTCTCATCTGGGGGAGTTACAGCTAGCTCACATTGTTGTTACTCATATTTGTATAGGAAAACTTGGCCCTTGGAGTACACAATGGTATGTATACTCTCCTCCACGTATGCAGTCCTGGGAAATGACGCATCAAACAACACCTACTGCAGGTATTTATTTCGCAATCAATATCTGTTAGTTCTCGTCACACATTTTGATGTTCTTTTTTGCAGTAATGCTGGTTATCATACGTGAGTAAAGAGGAATAATTTCACATTCTTTGTAAATTCATTATTTATGTGCATTAGTCACATATGATCATTCAAAAATACTTCTACTATATTTTTCTCAAGTTGCCCAGCAGTATTCTCAATTTCAGAGTTCTGCCTGTGTTATAAATAGGTATTTTGTTTCCTAATGTAATGGAACACAAACGTGTAATTAAAAGTGGGGAGAACAGTTTCTGTAGCTTATCCTTGGACGGGTTTCTACTCATTTAATTTGTTATTGCAGTTGTTGGAATACAGTATTCAAGCACAGCTCGGCCTGTGGCTTGCTCAAAAACTTTTGGACAGTGTTTGAGCGGCTGCTGAAGCCACGCACTGTTTCTGCTCTCTATAACTGCCCAGTGCTTCTAGAAACATGAGTAGGCTCTCGCAGTAGGGACAGCAAACGGCCTTGTATGCACAACTTACCCGTCCTCAGAGATGAATGATTGATTTTTATGATAAAAAGCCCTTTTATCATATTGTATTACTCCACACCCATTTTTTTTACATCGTTTATTTAGAATATAGCAGCAACCAAAATCTTCTCGATTCCTCACCTGCTGACTGTATGATCTGAAAACATGTTACAAAGTATCATGAAAACACCAGCACATGAAGGAGGGATTATTATGAATTCACATGAGTTTTAGTTATCACATGTATGTTTGTTTAAAAGTACCAATACTATGTTCCTCTCTCACCCTCAGTTCCCCTCCACCCTCCGCACTTTCCCCCATGCCTTCTTATTTAGAAGAGAATGCATTAATTTGCATTAAAAAAAAAAAAAGACTCGCCTTTATTTCCTGTGATTTTCTGCAATTTTCCTTTAGAATCAAACCTCTAAATTATATAGGGAAATATGGAGCCACATTCACATGCAAACTATTTTTAGAGAACATGAATAATTACACCAGATGGTTGTTTAATTCTCTTGGCATTATCTCTACTGTACATTTATGGCTTAAAGTAATATTTCCTTACACTTTTCAATATCTGCGGAAGGTCATGGATAAGTCCCGTTTCATTATTTACATCTGATCCCTTTTATAGGCATATTTCAATGCTACAGCTGTCGGAGGGCTACAGAGATGCTGATCTGCAGACTTCTTAGTAAACTACTCAGCTCTTAGAGCCAAAGAAGTATGTTCATAAGAAAACATTACATCTTTGACAGCAGATTGTTGTTAGTGTTTTATATACAAAGGAGCACTACTTATTCTATGATTGCCTCCATTTAATCTTCTGAGATTTACTAAAATTACCCTTTTCAATTGCCTCTTCTTTTTATGCAGCAGTGAAAACAGGAGAGGTGTTTCTTCACATTCTGCGTACCTTGACTGCTTTGTGAGTTGCAGAGGAAATTTCTGCAGTTCAGTCCGTTCGGTTGCTTAGTGAAATTACCTAGGCAATTACTCCTTTCCAAATTCTTAAACATTTGGACCCATGTAAAAGATTTATTCTTTAGGTGTTATTTCTGAAAGCCACAGATTGTTATGTGTCAAAGTTAATTCAACTGATGTAGAAAGCTTAAAAGCACATATTCTCAGGGACTATCTGGCACTAGACTGTGGAGGATGAGAATTTTGTATCAGGAGAACTTTTGAAGTATATTTTTGTTCTGCTCTGGAACAAAAATAAAATATTTCAAACATTTACATGGGAATGGAAATATATCAAAGTATCTGGCTTTCGCTCCAAGACTCAAGTAGTTCTGTTTAATAAGTGTATTTATAACCCATGGTGCTTATAGAGCTGGCCTTAGTCATGGAAGCCATCTGCTGCGCTTAATTCCTAAATTTTTGATCTGGCATTTCTCTGGAGAAGGCAGAATAAGCCTTTACTTTTGTCCCCACGCGTAAGACTAGTGTCCTAGCTGTGGGTTATAGAAACTTTTTGGCTCTAATGAATATGTTGGAGAGAGAGGTGGGGGACAGCATCTGTCGTTTGCCTCAGTGGCCAGACTGGCCCAAACCACAACAGCTAGAAAGATTCTCTTCAGCTCAGCTAAGGCTTGGCCATGGAGGCATGTGAGAAACCAGAGAAATCCTGGTGGTTGTTGACTCTTCTGAAACTGGAAGTGTCTGAGCAGCCCAGTAACTGGCTCTCACTTAGAAAAACTTGGCTGTATTCAGCATTAAAAGATGCATTTCACTGATTTCTCCTTCTATATATTTCTGTACACCTGCAAGTTATGTGCAACAAGCAAAAAATTTTGCACTTCATGCAGCAATTGACCTTTTATTATACTCACCCAGAACAGGGTGTCTGGGCTATGAAAAGAAATGTAGTTTAGGGCAGTTTAGGGGGGAAGGGAAGGGAAGGGAAGGGAAGGGAAGGGAAGGGAAGGGAAGGGAAGGGTCAGTGCTGCTTTGCTAGTTCGGTGTCAATACAAAGTCTCATCTGTTCAGATAATTCATGCATTTGATATAACCATTAATATTTTTTCATTTCCTAAATGCTTGTGTACAAGGACTGCTCTATGTAACAGGAATCTGATTAATTACATAGTTTGTATACTAGATGTCAGGAAATGAAAATACATGGAATTGTCCCTTGTTTACAATATACCTTTCTTCTTGTGAACAGTATGTCACCGAGATGTGCATGTAACTTTTAACAAGTAACTCAGGACACATAGATGAAAGCATTAGTTCATTTCCAGCTTTTATTGCAAAAGAGTACTGAGACTAGGTTCAAGTTATGCTAGTTTATCTGTATGATTTATTGTCCTCATAGTATTACCTCTCCATGTCTGTGTTACAGGACGTGTCCCTTTCTATATAGGTATTGAGCCCAGTGGGACGATAAATCAAAAGTATCAAATAAATTCAGTGAAGGTACAATCTCTGGGAGACTGGAGCATTCTCTGGACCAGAAGGCAGCAGTGGGTCCTTCCTTGGTGGACAGAAAAGGTTTGGGACAAGCCAAGGAAAAGTTCTGTTGGTGAATGCTAGCTATGTAAATTTACTGCCTGACCTCCCTTGCACTTTCTGTGCATGTAAGACATGAACACAGTTCCTCTAAGTTTGTTCTTTTTCTTATCTTGGTTGGGAGGCATTACTTCCACTCTAACCTAGTGTAACTTCTTAGCTCCCATCAAACCTGTGTAGTTTATGCACTTGAGAAATATTAGAAAGAGAAAAGACAAAATGTGGCAACATACATCAAGCTCATCAATTCTGAACTAATCATAAATATACTGAGCAAGTGTGACATGTTGATGCAAAAGGACCTTATTTTTGGCATATGGAGAAGAGAAATGCAGGACTCAGCCACAAATGTTGATGTGCAACACGGAAAACAAACTGCTGCTAGAAAATTATACCTGTCTCTTAAATGATAAATTCTCACCATCACTCAAAGCTAAAAGAAATTCCACATCTTTGTCATTACAGTTCGCACATGTATGACTTTTTTATAACCTTATCTAAGAGAAGCTGTCATTTTAAATAGAAACATGATATATCCAGATAGATTATCTAATTAAGATTGTAACTGCAATATAAACTACAATGTAGAAGGGAGAAATATGAGCTAAAAACCAGAGTTAATTGGTGTTTAGAGCTCTAAGGTAACACAGTTGGACTGTTCATTTCACAGGGTTGTTTTAGCTTGCTGAGAGCTAGCAAAAGCCTCTGTGCTGTGTGTGGCAGTCTGAACTGTCAGGTCAGATGTGAATGTCCTGTACATAGAAACCACTAGTGGAACTGTGATAACCCTTTTTTTTCATCAAAATTATGAACTGTCAACAAACAGAAAACTTGACTTTTAAATCTTTTTCAGCACTCCTTAGCAGAATGTCAGGAATTAAAAAAGCATCAGTGCTCATATATTATAATAGAAGATTAATGAAGAGTAATTCACAAGCTTCCTTTTGTTTGTGTGGACATAGCAGATCTTTTTTTTTTTTTTTCACTAACAAAACAGAGTTTACCAAATAAATTTTGAAGGTGCTGGAAAAATTATCACCAGAGCTATATCAGCTCAGTTGTGCTCATCACTTTGTTCCAATAGAACATCTCTCTCCACTTGAGTTTGACCAGGAATACCTTGTGATGAAGACACATTTGGCAACACCACCTGAAAGAATAAGTCTTGTAGTCTCTTCTTGCAGTGGGGAACTCTAGATAAGTAATGTATTAAATGCTTGTGTCCTTCTTTTTATAGTACTGCTATTAAAGTCGAAATATTTCAGCCAATGCTGTCTACCTGATTGCTGTCCACCACCTGGAGACTCTTCATCTGGAGGCAGAATCCTCTGATGGCAGATCTCTGTCTTCACCTACGGAAGAGTCATTCCTCTTCCTCCTATGTTGTGTTGACTATTACATCAGCTCCAAGAAACATTCCTGTTTGTCATGATACTTGAGAAGCTCAGGCGCAGAACTTTCCTACCTACAAAGCACTACGTTTTACACGTTGATTCTACTTTCTGCTTAACAATGAAGAACTATCTCAAAATAAACTGGGAAGTGGCTATACGGTAGCTTAATGCTGAAGGTTGAAAGTGCTGTAAATGTGTCATAGCACAGTAATATTATTGCTTAGCAGTAAACAACAGAGCTTAAAAGACACTATAATTTTCTTCTCATAAAGCACCTTTAATCATAGTTTTATTGTACCTTCAGCATTTATTAAGGCAATAATGCAATTATTAATAATTTAAGCATGACTTTATTGTAAAAGCTGTAATATCAGGTGTACTGCCACCAGAGTCACCTAGTTCAAATGGAGTCTGCATCTCCCACAGTAGGAGGATAGGTATGCACTGTCCCCAAATTATCAAAGTTAGTAGAGTAGCAAGTGATTTTCCATAGATAGGGCCAAATTCAACTCTCCATATTGCTCCAGACAACTTAGGAAAAGCTTCAAATAGCTATATCAGATTAGGAATTGGACCAAATGGTACTGTGGGCAGGTGTCACTATCTTTTTTTAAAGGGATTTATTCAGCTTTCCTAAAATTCATTTGAACAAAATCTGTCAATCTGCCTTGTAGGTAGTGTCTGACAATTTGATGGATGGATCATATTTTCTGATATTAGTAGAAAAGAAGAAAACCTCTTTCCGGAGAAAAGGGCTATAAGATTTGTGTGGAAAGTACCTTCTTCTTTTGTCAAGGCAACTGAAAGATTAGTATAATAATAATACATAATGCTAGACCAGAGACAAGAGATTAGAAAGTTCATCCTTGACCCTCCTAGGCCCTCCCTGAAGGTAGTGCAGCATTGTGCATGAAAGGGACTGATGTTTCTATTTCAGTACTGATTAGACAGGGATCTGCACTGCAAACAAACCAGAAATAGTCACACAAACATACTGCTGGCAGTGCCAACAGAATGAGGGAGAAGTGACCTGGCAGAAACAGTATAGAAACGCTTATTCTTCCAAACTCCTTCCTTGTCTGAGCTGCAGGTTACTGGGGGAATTTTACCTCATTCTCACCCATACCGGAACACCAAAAATGTTGCAATAGGGGATCATATCACTGACCCACACTGACTCCAGTACTGACCCATGCAATAGGGATCCCCCACAAAAACAGTTATGGAATAAAGTCGCAAAATCCTCTTCCTGGTAGATACTACTGTATTCCCTCTGGGACATCTTTCTACATAATTGGCAATACATGACCTTGCATAACCACTTCTAATTTTAAATTTTTCTACTAGCTTGGCCATTACACAGAAACCTGCTTTTTAAAGGAATGCACAGTATTCTAAAATCGTAACGCAGGACCTTCTAACTTTATCAAGGATTAAAAGGAGTAAGTTATCTAACCAGGATTCATCTGTGTGCCTGATTTATTCTACAGATCTTCGGTGCCTGCAGCACAGTCCTAAGGTCAGCAAGGATCCAGCAATGAGCAGCTCAACAAACGTGCAGATAGGTTCCAGTGCCAGAGCTTTTTTACATTGCAGGACTACCTCCGACTATTGCCAGGATTTCTTCAAATCTCAGCGGGCCACCTCCAAGGGTCAGCTAAGCCAAACAGATTGTCACCCGAACTGATTATTTCTTTTTCTGTAACATCACGTCCAGTCTCTGTCAAGGCCTGATAAAGAGGCATATTCATTGTCCTCATTTATGGGTTTGCATGATGAACATGCAGCTTTCTGAAAAAAGTTAGGTGCTTAAATCTGTGATGAGAAGATGCAATCTGGAAAGATCCATTTATCTGCCAGGATATGCTGTACTGCATCTGTAACTAGGCAGATTTACAGTCAAAAACACATTCAGACTGGTGAAGCCTCACTACTAGAGTGGAGCATTTCAAAGGCATCTTTAAATGGAATGAAAAAAAGGAATTTCTGTGAAACAAAACTATATTCCTGTAGGAGACAGGAGTTAAGAAATGAGCAGTTGGCTTAATTAAATCAGTCATCAGGACTGGAGATTGTAGAAAGCTTTGGGGGAGAATATGTACTTACTGCTGTAATTCTACCTAAGAAAGAAAATGTAAAATCAATACAGTCATTTTAGTCTGTATTTACTTCAGAGAGGGGAAGCCAAGGACAGGATATGTCAGTGATTGGGGTCCACTTAGAGAAAACTTGCTGGAAGGTAGTTTAACATGACTGTTGCTAACCAGAAAAACCCAGGAAGCAAAGCTGATGACATCATGTCAAGATCACGGTATTGTTTGGTTTATCTGTACCTGTTTCCAAGTATAGTTAGGAATTTGTTAAAGAATTCTGTTTTCTCTTTTCCATCTTATGATTTAAGTGTTGACAAATTATATCAGCGAGGCTGCAAATCCCCTCTGTGCACAGTGATGAGGACTGACCCTGAAGGTTTGGTATTTGCCTGTTAACTTCCAGTGCCTATCAATCAGAGGTGCCAGTCTCAGGAAGACATCTTCCTGACAGATGTTAAGCACTGCAGGACAGTGAGGAAAGAATCTGAACCTGACACGTTATCAAGCGCACCGTGTTGAGAAGAAGGGAAGAGGACAGTCATGATGGTCCTGAGGCTGGGGCATGCATGACCAGCATCTCCTCCTGAGGCCCCTCAGAAATCCTAGTGCTACACTGAAAGCTCTTCCCACTTGATGCAGATTCTTCCTCTGACAACACAATGCTGTTTGCACAGCTTTTTTGGCAAAGTTCAAGTAGCTGAAGACAATGGAATTTTAAGAAATACGAACTATATATATCTATCTCTCTACACTCTACAGAGGAACCTATTAGAGAATTAAGTACATTGAATCCTACTTCATGGCACATCAAATTGGAAGGGGTCAAATGAATAATGCCTTCAGATGTCCAGTATTCTCCCCCCCCAGGCTTTGTCTTCTTTTTGCATGAGCAACTAAATGGGACACAAATAAGTTCACACATTTGTGAACTTAGGGTCAGCTAAGCCAAACATGCTATCAACCCAATTGATTATTTTTTTATTTCTGAGCTTAGCTTAGACACCACCACATCAAGTAAAACAAAATTGTCACAAATTTTAACATGCTACATTTTAAACAGAGTCTGTTCAGATGTTGCTATATATCCTATCTGAAATGGCATAGTGATCCTTCCAGCCATCAAAGGTTGGTTGGACATAAATGCCTTATAACATGTCATTAGTGCCAAGATTGCATTTAAGCCAAAAATAAATTACTTTGAACTTCCCAGACTGACCACTGCCAAGAAGTCATCCACTTTTTATGAAAGAGGTAGTACTGTGTGTTAGGTTATGTGATTAAAAGCTCATCTCCACAAACACTAAGATGCAGAGAGGCGTGACGGCAAGTGAGGGAATCCCAATAACCTCATCAGAGAAACGAGCCCCTGTGCTTTCTCCTCCCAGGGCTGCGGGGAACAGCCGTCAATGCTGGGGGGGGGTCACACCCATCACCATTAGTCAATGGGAGAGGCTTTCTGGATGACCTCACAGGCTGATGGAGGTTACTGCCTGCCAGGTTTTGGGGTCATTGTGGGGTGCTGGGGAAGAGCATCTTGGGATTATGCAAGACTTCAATATGATATATTTAGGGGAGGAACCAAAGGCAGAGATATGGAGGGATCAGCATGCTTTGCAGAGGAACAAGCATGGAAACAGAGGGATAAGGATAAAAGGGGCAGCTGCACGTTAGTTGGTCAGTACACTTGTCTGGCCATGCCCTGTGACTGAACACTGCAGCCTGTCCCACATTCTCATCAAACTCCATTTCTAACTATTTTCCTGGGTGAGGGATTCTATATTCTGTGCACATATTGGGAGGGGTGTCTGAGTGCCAGCATGTGGAGTCAGACCATAGGTCAGAGGTCCCATGTGTCTGTGGTGAAACAACTGGAGAGAGCAGAGCGCATGCATCTTGTGTGGGTGTGTATTTTGGCATGTGGCTGCTAGCAAACATCAAGTTGGATGAGCTGGTGGGTAGGCTAAGTGGTTTGGTACCCAGGTTTTGGGGTGGTCATAGGTCTGGGCCAAATAGCAGAGAGAAGAGTAGCTGTGAGTTGGAAGGAGGGAGCAAAGGGGATCCAAACCAGTTACTGGGGAGACCATGGGGACCGGTGGACAGCTACTGGTGAGGTCCTAAGAATGAACAGGTTAGTGGGGACATCCATTGGTATGTGTGTGTCTGTGTGTATGAGGCAACTGGGAGACCATGGGCTCCAGGAGCCAGGTAATGGGTAGATCATTTAAGGACACTTACTGGTGGGATCTGTAGTGCTTATGTATGGTGGTAAGGGTGCTGGTTGTCATGGGTGTGCCAAGGCAGGGGGCTTTCTGTATCAATAACTGCTGTCAGGTTGCAGACTTCAGGGACTCTTATGTCCAGGTGCCCACAACTAGGGAGACCTGGGATCCAGGGACAGCTACTGGACAGACTGTGTCTAAGACTTGCTACTGGAGGGATCCACATTGTGTATGTCTACATGTATATATACATAATTTCCACTAATAGGCTTTTGTCCTGATCTCCCAGGGGGAAAATGAAGCCCCTGGTGCTGTCTGTGTTTACATGAGTGCAGAGTTTTCTCCCCATGTTGAGCTGTGTGTCTGGCCATGTGTATTGTGTGTCAGTGTGCACGTGTGCGTACATGTACATGCTCAGCCTCACTATGGCTGGACACGGGGACAGGGAGCCACGGCAGCCTCCCCACTGTTGGGCTACTGGATTTGGCAAGTCCTAATGTCTGAAGCTGACAAGAAACTAAAAAAAGCTTTGCTGCTAAGAAGTTCAGTGCCTCTGAGACCACCATAGATAACTTCAAGTCAGTATTGGCCAAGTTTAACTAAGATAGTTCTGGAACAAAATAAAAATCAAAATGAAAGAAAGAGTGATATATTATACTGTCCTACTGAGACAGAATATATAAATACTCCTGGCTCTCTAACGAATGTTAAATTGGCACATGAGATCAAAAGCAATGCATTTTCTACCAAGGAACAAAGCCTGCACTATCAGCAAATAGAAAAATATCTTTCTGCTAGGCTATACAGTGCTTTGTTTGTATGTACTACAGTCCCCTGTGGTGAACTCTTCTAGTACTGGATGTTTTGGAGAAAAAAAAAAAAGGACTAGAAATGGAAGTTGAGGGTTACTATTTTGCAACTACAGTGTTGTGGGTTCTGTGCAAATTATGTGCATTAACATCATCAATGCATGCATTTTTGATGGGTAATCATGTGTCCTTGTTACTCTCTGGGCCAAAATAATAAATGGAAAAAAAATGGAAAATTGCACTGAATTAATGTATTCTTGTGACAAAATAGTGATGAGAACTGAAAGTCATTCACAAGACAAGCAAAAATCTGTTTTGTTCTGATGCCTTATAAGGAGCATTCAAAAAAACGGATGAAACAGTTTGAACTGAAATATCAGAAAGCACGGAGCTGCCTCTCTTCATGAAGCAAGCACTCCATTGATCCCTTGAAATTGTATATCACAAAAGGAAAAGCTTGCAGCCTTGGAGAAAACAAGTCTTGTTTAAATGACTACAAGAGTGAGACCAAGTCCTTCAAAGGCTTTGCTTCTGTTATAAAGCTCTGTTGGCACAGCTTTGTCAGTTCGTAATGAGTCAGACATCCCGATGCAGTAACGCCTGTAGAATCTCAGAAAGAGGCAGTTATGGCAAGCAGAACAAATCCTTTGGCAGTGAGGCTTAGTGGGGGCAGACTGGTTTGGTTCCCATGCATTAAGCCTTCAGCTGAAAATGCTGACAAGTTCACATAACTTTGTAGCATAGTATAAACATACCTGCTGCATCCTGGTGCAGGGTTCATCCAAGATGGCTATGGTGGAAATATAGATGTGTCACAGAAGTGTATCCAGAGGAAATAAGTCACCTTCAAAGTCAGTGTAAATGTAGAGGAATTAACTCATTTCTTGTTCCAGTCACTGACCTCCCGTGTCGTCCCAGAATAATTCTCAAATCATTACGAGTTTAGATGCTTATCTCTCATTTCTAATGTGCGCTGGAAGAGATGCATCATCAAGAAGGTATGGAAAGCACTGTGTCCCTTTTTTAACTTTTTGGGGGATCAACCTGTTAAACTTTTCACAGGTGGTTGAATTGTATGTTTTCCTCATTTTTCTGGGCACACAGTGCAAAACTCTGGAGTCTGATTTGCACAGGTGCAGAGTACACACAGCTGCAAGTGAAGTCAATGAAAGCCGTGGTGTGAACACATGAAATGCTCTATAATTCTAAGTTTAAATTCATTTTTAACATTGTAAAGCCATATATTGAACGACTTCACTGAATTTTTCAGGGATAAGGAAATGATGAGCCATAGGGAGACACCTGGAGTAAAATCCTCCAAGATAAATTGTTGAAATTTGGCAAAATTAAATGAAAGTGAAAAACCAGTCTTTGTATGAGTGGGAAGTGTTGAGCACACTTAAGAAAAGGTGACACAGCCCCAGTCTGATTTATGATAACTGTTTTGAGAATCTCTATTGTTCATTACAAAAACCTTTCTACTATGGCAGAAAAAGTTTAGAATGAACTAACAGAAGCTTACTTTCAATTCAAATTTAATGGCTGAGATGTTTTTCTTCCAAATACTAAAAGCACTTACAACGTGAGAGGCTAATTGACTGTCAAATTTACATCAGTTAGTGGTATTTTGCAGGTACTTAAGTTTAAAGAGATCCACATTCTTTTTGCTCTGTCCAGCTCTTTGGGAGCCTTATATTCTCTGTTAATGGAAATTGCATTAATTGAAGAGAGAAGAATATAAGCTTTTGTAAGGTAAGAAGCAATTAGCAGTGTGTTTAAATTATAGAACGGGTTTTCTATTTTCAATTTTAATTACAATTTGTACTTTTGAGCCTTTTTCAGAAGATTGACCATCTTCTTTGGTGGCATGTCATCTAATCTGTGTAACATCATTGTGCAAGCTGAGTAGAACAATTGGGAGAAAATGCTTATGTGTGCTGTAAGATTTGAAAATATGGAATACATTTTCCCAATATGTCACCATTTCAGTGTTGTTAGCCATTGCTAAAAGAGAATGGATACTGATAGAACATCAGTTTGGGGAAAGGGGGAGTTAACAAACTGTAGAACTGACTGCACAAGAGCTTTTCCTTTAGTTTACACAGTTACTTAACAGTCTGTGGAGAATTACTTAGTATGGAAGAAGTATGGAAGTGTGGAACAAAGAAATATGGAATCCAAAGATCTGAATTTCACAATCCAAATCCCAGTCTAAGCTCCCTTGAGGTTTTAACTGAAAGTAAAGTGCTATTTCCGTATTAAATGGAAAGTTGCTTAGATTTCATGGAATAAACTCACAAAATGGGCGCTGCCTGATCATAATGGCTGCTCTTACAGCTATTTTGCTCTATAGTAAATTGCGTGGCAGGTATTCTTCAAATAATACTGAAGACAGTAGACAGAAGAGAAAATAAGAAAGGGGAATAAAAAATGTCAGAGGAAAAATAGACTAACTAATTCAAATTCAAATTAGTACCAGTGGAACAAACTAGAGGTATCTGCAGCGCAGTAGGTATACAAGGTATTATTATAGTGGCACAGAATCCTGAAAGGCATTTTTTATACCTCTGTGTCCAAAAGGGTAATGAAACTTAAAAAGAAGATGCCAGTTTAGGCACTTTTTAAATCCAAAGATTCAAGAACAGATTGGACAGACAAGTTCCTTCAAGACATACCAATTAGTTACTTGTATGAAATCGTGAAACTTATTCTATGTGTAAGTAAGATTTGGGAGCGCATATTTTACATAGGAATAATGCTTTGTTGCTGTTTGGAGTGGCATAAACTTTGATCAGATTTCATTGTAAAGAATGCCAGAGAATTGTCTATTTAAAGTTGCTTTAGGAGATAGCAAAGTGACTTTGTTAACAAATGAAGAGCTATTTGCTACTCTTCCCAGGGTAATTACTCGTTCTTTATAAATTTGGTCAAATTTCATGTCAGTGAAGGTCATATAATCATATAATCAATGTAGCAAATTCAGGAGAGAGGAGGAATTATATTGGGAAGGGAAGAAAATAACTTTCATTGTTCCACACAGTCACTGCACTGACATGGAATATCGAGTAGCAATTTCTCTGTTTTGGAAAATTGTTAAACTGGTCTTAAAAAATATCTTCCGAGGAAAAAAAAAAAAAGTGGTTTGGTGTAGTCTGGAGGTTTCTTAAAAGGAAATAAGGTACTACCAGATCTCTTAGTGAAAATGATGAAGCAAATATTTGAGCATATTGGAGTATCAGTGGAAAATACACACAATATAATTAAAAATTTTATTTTCTTTTGTTTCTTTCCTGATTTTTTAAAACAGCTTTACTTAAAGGCAAGTAAAGTTCAGTAGTGCTTAAGGCATCCAAGACAAGAAGAAAGGCAATGTGCGGTGCAGTTATTGGAAACGGTAAATTATAGGATGCTCTTATCTCAATCGATATTTGGTTGATATAGTAGTAGAAACGTTATCCTTTGAAAGGATCTAAAGTTAATGAGTTCTTAATTTAACTTTGTGCTCACTTACGATCTCTGACAAGTAATAGTGGAACACCAGTTGGGGTAAGTACACCCACTTTAGCTCAAATTCCCATTGAGTTTATTTTAGCAGGTGTGATTTTCGTGCTAAATCATAACATAGCCCCTCTGTGAGACTTGTAAT
The DNA here is from genome assembly GCA_003993805.1 of Himantopus leucocephalus. Taxonomy (NCBI): domain Eukaryota; kingdom Metazoa; phylum Chordata; class Aves; order Charadriiformes; family Recurvirostridae; genus Himantopus; species Himantopus leucocephalus. The sequence continues at coordinate 84,250,524 of RSEF01000004.1, read as the reverse complement.
TTTTGCTAGGGATTCAGGAAGTCTAAAGCTTATTTTACTCTATTTTACTTTAAAAAGTAAAGGTGAAAAATACTCCTGCTGTCTTTCTCCATCTTGTGCTTCTATCTCTCCATGTTAAAATTGAAGTACCTGAGCCTTTAGTTTCCAGTACTACCAAAGCCTGATGAGTAATGCTGACAGCAGAGAGCTGTAACCTCTTCCTCAGATAGATACTTGATCTCCATACACAGCACAGACTTCTAATTATTTTTGCAAAGAAGCAATATCTGCAGCTCTTGAGCCTTCCGCCACTGCTTAGGGAGAGGGTGGAGGAAGAATGAGCCCTGTAATCCTGCAGTCATAGCTAATGGGAAGGACAAGGGACCAAAGAAGAATGAAGAATAGTTTCCCTGAATTCCTCCTTCCCCAAACACTATGGTGTGGAGCCACAGGGAAGATCATGTTCGTAACAGATGCATTCTTCATAGTTGCTAAGAGCAAATTAGGTACACTCCGGATGCTTGAAAGCTTCTCAGCAGTGAAGTAATGAGTGATACTGGGTCTGCTGCCCTGTTCTAGATCTGCATCAGCTTTCTGCCCCCACAAGCACTGGTCTGGTTCATGGTTTAGGAGTTCGTATGTGCTCATTCCATGTCTGAGATTAAGAGCAGAGGGATCAGTCCTTCACCTTTCCTTGTCCTCCACTGCCACCAAAAGCATCTTAAGAATCAGTTGGGCAGAAGCAGCACACACAGTGTGAGGACTCCCTGTAAGACGAGGTGCAAAGCAGATGCCAAACTTCCCCCGCTTTGGTTTTTTCCACCTGGCCCAGAGCAACCTTACTCCTTCCCCTCATAGGAAATGTAGGAAACTGTCTTGAGGCAGCATCGGATGATGAGCTTCTTGAAAAGCCCAAGAAGTTTTTTCCCTCAGTTCTTACTTGCTCAGCCTCAGCCTTCCACCAACCCCGCTTCCAATACAGACCTTGATATCGTCTGTCCAGGTTCTACCAGTTGTGAAGTCAACCTGGAATACATCAGCTCATGGGAAGTAGCTCAAAACTTTATATTACCCAGTTAGTTCCCCCATTTAGGAATATGCCCTGGAAATAAAATTCTGGAAAGCCTACTCTTTCTTTATGTCCTGTATTGAGACTGTTGGACTCCACATTGCAACCGTCAGCTTGTTGCTCCGTAAAAGTACCAACTTGCTCCAACTTGCTTTTGTCTAATGCCACCACTTGCAGCCAGAACTTGCAGACTGGGTGTTTATGAGATCTGTAACGAACCTGATGAATTTGAGCAGTAGAACCTCAGAAGATCGTTCTCTCAAATCTAAAACACAAAAAGGCATTTGAAGTGAAAATATAGGGAATAAAAACTTTTTTATTTCTAAATGGTTGAATTGTGGACTCTGTTCCTTGGGAAATTGTTGAGACCAAAAATGTGACAAGACAAGAAAAAAAGCTGCAAAATTACAACTGCAATAAGAACTATAAGTTTGCATAATTAATATCAACAAATTTAGGAAGGGTCATTAAACATTGTGCAGGCACTCTGGAGCATGTGGAAGCTTATATATACGTGTTGGATATCACCATGCATTTTACTTTTGCGGAGTTGATTACTTCTGTTCTGGAAATATGAACTATAGTAAATCTAATCCTCTGGTGGCAATCGTTAGGTTTCTTTGATGTGGACTTTGTTAGGACTTAGATGTTCTCTTTTCCCTGTCATTTTGGATAGTTTGCAATGCTTTCTTCGGTCTTGTTACTCAATCAGGAGAGAGTTGCTGTTACTTTCAGTAACTACTGTTACTTTTCAGTGTTGGGAAGCAGGGACCCAGAGGATGAACTCACTAATAGGAAGGAGAGGTGGAGCTTATTTTGTTTGTTTGCTACCACCCAGTAGTCCTGAACTCATCTTTTATGCATATTAACATCTGCTCTTCTCTCTTTAGGAAATGTTGATACTCTGACACATATTTGAATGATAAACTGAATATTTCTTCAAGTGTAAACATTATGTTAAATTGCTTGAAAAGGAGTACTCTTCAAATGTTTTTGATTCTTTAATATTTGAAAATGCTACTGTTTTTTTTTTTTTTTTTAAGATAACCCTCACTGTAAGCATTTCACTGGGCAGTTTTTCAAATTAATGCAGTTTAACTATTACATTAACTTAATGGCTATTTTCCCCTACTTTAACCATGTTAAATGTGCCGGCAATAATGAGCTCCTAATGCTGTCTCTTTCAAGTCTCAGAGGCATCTTTAGAGCTCTGCTTATCTCCTGGATCATAAAGCTGCATAATTTAGTATTCAAACAATTCATTTAAAACTGAAACACTTTGAATTACCGTAAAATTAATCAGGAAAAAGAAATCTTAACATGCCCATTCTGTTTATCTCTATTTAGCAAATTTGAAAGTGTAAGATAAATAAAACTTTACAATATTCTGTTTTCTACTTACAAACCAGCTGCTATAAGCATAAATATACCTAAAACTATAAGGGACATTTTGAAAACCTTTTGCAAAAAAATTTCCTCATGGTTAGTAAACTAAGATGATTATTTTGATGGAACAAACCATTTAGATTTTTCCATACCATTAACTTAAATAGAAACACCTTTAAAATAAATTGGCATTTCTAAATTATTTCCAGATTTGCAATGCACAGAGGTAGTTGGTGTACATAATCAGAACTGCTGCCCCATTAAGTGGCTATATTCTAATTATTTTGCAACTCACAGCACTGTATCACTTAACATTTTAAAATATTTCTGCTCCTAAGCTGTGTTTCATTTCCTTTGTTCTGTTTGAAAGTGCATTTTTTACTTGTAGGCTGGACTATGCTTTACCAGGGAAGGAAATTATAAGAAGAAATTGGATTTAGTTCTTGCCTGTATCGGTAGGGCCTGGATCTAATAAAAGGCTGAGATACCTAATGTAGTAGAGTAACTTATTTGAGTACCCAGATGTCAATTGTCAGCCCCAGATTTAGGCACCTAGTGCCACCACAATTTCCTGGGGACAGCTAGTTATCAAAGAAACTTCTCTCATCTTACTTGAGATGTCTTTATCTGATCTACTGTCCATCTCTAATCAAGAGACTTGCAAGCCATCTAACCTATTTTAGGATGATTATAGGTGTTATAGATTCACTATGCCAAGTATATCTCTATCCAGAAAGCTTTTTCTCTCTGCTGGGAGATCTGCTCAGTTACCAGGACCCATAGGGATATGAAGGAAATCCAGCCCCTGTCCCTAAGATAAGCTGTGATACTCATGGCAACAGCACCTCTGTCCGCTCTGAATCAGGGTCTGGATTTTCCTTTTATGACTATTATTTTTGAAGAATTGAGTAGGACTTTTGTTGTTTTGCCTTATTTCCTGTCAAATTTATCCAGTACCTGGTTCACGTAACACAAGGAATCCAGATTCCTGCTTTTCCAGCTGAATATCTTTCCTAGAGCTAAGCTGCAAAATCATACCTTTTCTTTGTATCTTGCACGTGTGGTTACTTCTGTCCCATGCATTCTTTGCTCTGACTTTCACAGGATAGGTGGAGGATGTTTCTTTCCCTGGCCAAACTATCCTTTTGGGGAGAGCTGGGCATTGGAAACCCTGTTTTGCTCTTTAAACAGCTTTAAAAAAAACGTGCAGTGGGATCATTTGGTGTGTGGGGGACCTGATAAAATTCAGTCCATAGTAAAATTCTCCAGCCACATGTGGCGTGGATGTGAGGTCCTGAGTACCAATGGCTTTCATCTATTGATCTCTCCTCTCTGCACCAAATTACTTGCTTATACAGACATAGCCACAGGGAAATCTCAATAACAAACAAAACCCAAACACGATGTTTAAAATTCGATGCAACAATACAAAGTGAAAGACTTCTTTGTTTTGTAGGTTCTTACAGTGCCCCCACCATTATCATGTGAGAGCAGATTCCAGAAGTGCATTAAGCACTCTGACTAATTTCAGTTGTGTCTTATCCATTCTCTCTGTCATTTTCTCCTTAGGCAAAGAACAGTATATACAGTAATTTATTTTGACTTCTTTTTTAGTTAGTTAATTTATTTTACTTAATTGCTTATTCCATGTTGTGTTTGTATTACAGTGAGCAGGTAAAAGAAACTATATTTTCATTTTTGGAAAAGAAGGATCAAACTTCTGATGGACTTCAGCTCCTGTGGAAATTTTTCACACTTTTTCCTAATCAGAAGATAAGGTTCTAACAATTAAAAGTAGGTATTTAAAAAATTTCCACTGTGTGAAAAATGGAGTGTATTTTGACTTCTGCTCCTATCTGGGACAAAACAAAGGTAGAAATATTGGAATGTGCAATAGGGTTGAAATTCCAATTTGCATCTGTCTTTAGTAACCAGGAAATACTGTTTATGTAATTCACTTCTTTTCTGCTCAGGACTAATGTTCCTTAAGTCCTTTGCCTTAAGCTTATTTATACAGATAGAAAGTTAGAGATAATGAGGAAAACTAACAAAACCAAAGTGAAAAATGGGTCATTTTCTTAAAGCTGATATTCAGAATATTGGTGAGGAGAAGGACAGGCAGCAGTTCACACACAACAACTACTTAATTTTTTTTCTTTATGAATATATAACTTTGCTATGAAATACAGGGAACCTCGTTTCTTTCCTTGTCATACACACACACAATTAAAATGAAGCTTTACATTCAAAAAATACAGGAAAAAAAAAAAGGCAGCTAGAAACTGCAAAATAAAAACAAAAAAAAAGAAAATGGCATTTTTCTTATGGTTTATTGCACGTAAGTAACACCAGTATGCTGAAGTTGATTGCAAGCATCCTGGGTCTCAATTGTCTGATTATATAAAACTATGTTGTTCCTCTAAAATTGATGTTCCTAGCTGAAGGATGTGGTTCCTCTAAAACTGATGTCCTTAGCTGTACTTCTAATTAAAAAAAAGATACAATTCAGCTTGAATCCCGCAATCTTTACAATTAGTATTTAACTGTCCATAAAAAGTACTGATTCCCTTAATGAACCTGCTGCTACCATTGTTTACTACCTCGAATTTAAGGGGAAAAAAAACCCACCCAATCACTAAACAAATCTCATGTTACTGCTTTTCCCACATCTATAGCTCCATTATCATTACTAATTACATATAATTAATCAACGCCAGTCTCTGAAAAAAGCTTATTGAATAGAACAAAATGAAATAGATGATACCTCCATGGTCAAACCATAACATGGATCTCATATAACTCTTCACAAAAGTTACAATATAAAGTTTACATTTAATTCAACCAAATGTCACACTACAGAATGTCCAGACCATCAAAATATTTCTTAATGAGAGTAACTAATCAGTTGTCCCAATATTCATGCTTGATTTAGAGTACCTAAAACATGAGACAGAAAAACTGTGAAAAAGGAATATCTGCTAAACGCAGGGTCTTTTGAGAGCATGTTTAACATGCATGATGACTAAACTACTTGCACTTCTGTACAAGAAGGTCTCCATCACCGGTTTCACAGCTTTGATTTTTAGAAACATCAATCAAGCTCATCTCACAATTCCTCCCAGGTACCAGATGTAAAGAGTCAAGTATGGTAAATGCTAAGTAACATAAGAAGAACAGGTTGGGATTTGGGATTATTTCCCCCCCCACACACAGAGTATCTTTTTCAGTCAGTAAACGTTGAATGCTATGAGTCAAAGCGTTCGCAGGAAAGTGTCCATCATGACAAGTTCCCATTTCATTTTTTCATACCTACACATTTCAAAATTGCTGAGGGGTTCCACTTTGTTTCGTTATTGCCAGGACGTTGCAATCACCAGATTGCCCCCACAGGGGCAGGGGAGCTGGGAGACACCTGGGTGGCCAGGCAGGGTCCTCACTGGCACGAGTGCTGTCCCACCACACCCAAGCAGGGAAGGTCTAGTGATGGAAACCAGGGTCAAACAGCAGGACAGGGATCAGCAGGCACCCGTGACAGTTAAGGACGAAGGTCAAGAAAGGATATAAAGACAGGGTCGAGGTCAGGGTGAGGTTGGTGCAAGACGAGGCACCACAATGCTTACCTACAGCAAGATGCAGGTCCTGAGCTTGTGTGAGGTGCTCACTGTGCAGGGTGAGACCAGGAGGAGCCCTCTCACAGCTCGTTCACAGCAGCCTAGTCCAAGGTCACCCAGCTGGGCCACATCAGAGCTGACCCCCAGCACAGGCAGCTAATAAAGCCCTTGCCGGGGGGACCAGGTTGTAGAAGAGGATTATGGATAAGGATGGTCTCAGGCTGATGAGGGCAATTGGAGCCTGCTGATGTGCCAAAGGCAGTGAAGAAATGAAAGAAAATATTTCAATCTTTGTCTGAAATGACTACCCTTTTGAAATATAACTGAAGGTGTAGTTGAAAAATGCAAAACCATGTTTAGAGATGAAAAACTAAAGAAGAAATTTTGTTGATATACTTTGATGACTGCTATGTTTTGAATTTTTAATTAACTTTTAACTTTTTCAAGGTTTTGAATTTTCTTTCATATTCAAGATGGGTGCTTTCTTTATTTTGGGTTTTGTGTTTGTTTTTTTTTTTAATATCAAAAACTCTATTTGAAAAAGGAAATCGTTATGTGTGAAGCTGTAGAGCTAAGGTGACATAAAATATTCCAGACAGAGCACCGTGTGTTACACTGGTGTCCCAGCTTACCCTGAATTCTGCTCAGTCCGCCTGGAGGTTTGAATGAATTCAGAACAGTTCTTACAGGCAAGTGCTTCTTCTCAGGAAATCTGTGACTCAAAGCACCACATGCTAAAATACGTTTCAAACCTTTGCATCCGCACATAACTGATATCTACCATTTTGCTGTCTCTTTACCAAACTCTTGATAAAGCTGTGCATATTTTTATCTCATCAGGGTAATTACACAGAAAATTCTGGATATAATTAGTTTTCCTTGATGGAATTATTTTTTTCTAACAGTTGATGTGAACATATTCAATGGGTCGATTTCTGTAAAACTTCCAAATTACAGGTAACTTTGCTATGATTCACGAACTGGAATGCTGACTCAGGTTTTGAGTAACTTAATTGCAACACTTATAATTTTAGAGTGGGTAATATAGTTATGGACTGCATTCTCAGCCATGACTCCTTTGTGCTTGTAATAACTGTGTAGAGGGATGTTCTTTCTCTTTAAACAAGATTTTTCAGAGCACTTTCAAAGCCTCTATAGACAAGACTGCAATACAGTAAAACTTACAACCAAAAGCTAAATAGGTATTTGGAAGCTGTAGTGTGTGTTTATATATATACTTATTTCTGACCTTTTCAAGGTAAACCGAAACAATTTTCATCAAATGAAAAGTATGAAAACTGTTCTGTATTTTGCTTTTATTATCACAAAGAGAATACTAAGAAATATGAGCACAATTCAGTTCTAATAATTGAGTTCACTATGTATTTACAACATAAAAGGTTTATTTTTGTGGTTTTGACTCTTTTGACTCTGTCTTTCTTTTTATGTATGCATAAATATATATATATATTTACTGCCTGGATGACTTTTCGCTTAAATCTGAAACTCAGAGAGAGAAATTGGTAGGCTATTTACCCGTTCATATACAATACAGAAATATTTCTTTTAAAATTTAAGCTCACATAATTTTGATCTTCCCTTTTTTGGTAATATCCGTATAGGACTAATCTTGAACAAAAGGAGCTACTGTAAATTACTACATTTAAAAATGTCTTTTTTATGCTATGTAGATTCATGTTTCATGAACCCTTACATTTTCAAACTAGTCAAAATTCAGCAAATAGTATCATTGCTCCAGTATTTATGTTTTCAAGCCATGAACTTTAAGTAAATTTATTATTCTGGTGGCTATCAACTCTTTGCTCAAGGTAGTATTTTTTAAGGAATTAATAGACATGCAAAATGTTTTTCAGTTTGTCTCAGAACTTAGGCTATAGTCAAGACTACAGCTTCTTTTTGGGAATGGGTGGGAATGGTTTTCCAAGTAACTGGAATTCTTCAAGAGGGGGTAAGCATACATTTCTTTCTGGGAATAATACGCTTCGGCATAATATAATTCAAAGACTGAGATCCCCAATTGCCATTGAAGCAAAGGTCCCTGTTAACCTGTACTCTGCTATCATTTTAATATTTTAAGAAATTACTAATAAATAGGAGAATTATGGAATAGTAGTATCCATTTCAAATATTGTTCATTGGACTTTGATAATGTAACAAGAGAAATGTTTCTTCTTTATTGTCTGTTTTTTCTAGTGTGTCATATAATTCATATAAAACAGAGCAGCAAGTTTCTTTGAAGCAGTAGGTGTAAATGGCTTCTGCTGAAGTGCTGTTTGGTACTTCAGATTGGTAAGAACTGGACAAGCCAGGATAGAGACCACAGAAGCATAAATCTTTGTTTCGCTGAGCTGGCCTTCCACTTCAAGTGTCAGCTCTCCTGGGTCGGAGCAGAGGTGGTCTACCCACGTTCTGAGCACTGTTTTGCAGCCCACGTTATCTATTCCTAACAGAGAAACTTATTTACTAGCCTAGGGACTTGAGCCTACCTGGGAGGTTTTTCTGGTGTTCCAGAAATGTTATGTCCACCCAACACAAAGCTGGGTGACAAAGGCAAAAACCGTCACTACAAAAAGTTAGCTGCTGCCGGTTTTCTAAATATCACAAAGCAAAACAAGTGGCTGAAGTCCAAATACACAAGCTTATCTGGGTCTTCATAATACAACTATTATATGTTACAAGGATGACTATATATAGTGGCAAGGACTGCATTCTTTTTCTGTCACTACTAAAGACAAATATATTTAGCGTTCTTTCTGAGGGAAAATTGTATTAAATTTGGGATTAGTGTGAAGGCAGGTCTAGCTGAAAAACTTTTAACATATACTTTCTTATAACATAGTTGCTTACAGCATACCCATTAACTGACAGTGAAACAGAGCTCAGTAAACAGCATCTTTCCCTGTGTGGCAGGAGAGGAGGAGAGGGAATACAGGGGCAGCAGTGAAGGTTCTCCAGCTTCCTCATGCCATGTATTTACTTGACAATACGATTTTCTCCATGATGAGCTGGATGAACTGTAGAGGGTACTTCTCCTGCTGACACTTGTGTCTCTTCAAGAGTGCTACTACATTCAAAGAAAAGTTACCCACATCTCAGACACCTCTTACAAGGCTTGAAAAACCCTGCCTCCACAGCTCCCACAGTCCTCCACTGATTCACGCTGGTCTCTGCTACTCCATCACCAGACCCAAGGCTTCAGTGTCATTTCTTACAGAGTGAGAAGAAATGAGGCTTCAGCCCCCTGCTCTCTTCAGTCCCCCTAGCTCACAGAGTCCTAATGGAAGCAGGCTGAAACAATCTCAAGTTGCTGTAGTCTGAAAACTGTAAAAATAGATGGCAAAAATGGCAGGAAGTTGATAACCTACACACTAAGTCTCAACCCAGCGTGAATCAAAAAGACAGTTATGAAGTCTTGGAAAATGGCAATTGTAATGAAAATGTCTACTGACCCCTGACTAATAGTGTCAGCAACCCAACAGTGCTTAATTATTAAAATCAACACATGTCTCACATTGACAGCCCAGCGTTTTGAACAAAGCAGTTCTGGTGTAGGGAAGGAAACAATAAATAGTAGTAGCAAACCTCCCTTCTTTATTCGTTTTCATCTGCTCTCTCTTTTTGCTGATTCCCTTCCACAGCAGAGTTAGAAAGGTCAGCATGATTATGTTTTCCACCAGTTTGTCAAGAATCAATGTTTCCCCTAACAAACAAAATATGAACTGCAACAACTAAAACCAATGAGGATATATTTGTGTAAGCTCTACCTTAGAAAGGAAGGGCGTGTTGTGGCTCAATATGATGAACTCTGTAATAATAACAGAGTCATAGGATCATAGCAAAATTCAGGTTGGTAGGGAAAGCAGAAAGTCACCAGTCCAGCCTCCAAGGACATAACTTGAACCCTTTTAGTCTGGTGTTTTAAGTTCTTCAGGAGAAGTTGTCTTTATTTCCAGTGCTGTCATCAGGTAAGAAAAAGGCTTGTCCTGTTACAAACCTGGCAGGTGTCTATTAGCTTCAGAAACTGCTGTATGTGGTGTTAGAGACTCCAGGCCCATTCTTCTGCCAGAAGGATATTTCCCCTTTTTCCTCTCCCACCTCTATTTAAATGTTCTCCCCATGTATTGTGTTTGCATGGCAAGGTTTTGGTAGTGGGGGGACCAGAGGGACAGCTTCTGTGAGCAGCTGCTAGAAGCTAGAAGCTTCCCCTATGTCCAATAGAGCCAATGCCAGCTGGCTCCAAGACGGACCAACCACTGGCCAAGGCTGAGCCCATCAGCAATGGTGGTAGCCCCTCTGGGATAACATATTTAAGAAGGAGAAAAAAGTTGCTGCACAACAGCAATTGCAGCTGAAGAGAGGACTGAGCATATGTGAGAAAAACAGCCCTGCAGACACCAAGGTCAGTGAAGAAGGAGGGGGAGGAGGTGCTCCAGGCACCGGAGCAGAGATTCCTCTGCAGCCTGTGGTGAAGACCATGGTGAGGGAGGCTGTCCCCCTGCAGCCCATGCAGGTCCACAGTGGAACAGATATCCACCTGCAGCCCATTGAGGACTGCACACGGGAGTAGGTGGATACCCAAAGGAGGCTGTGACCCCGTGGGAAGCCCGCGCTGGAACAGGCAGGACCTGTGGCCCCGCGGGTAACCCACGCTGGAGCAGTCTGTTCCTGAAGGACTGCACCCCATGGAAAGGGCCCACGCTGGAGCATTTCATGAAGAACTGCAGCCCATGGGAAGGACTCATGTTGGAGAAGTCTGTGGAGGACTGTCTCCAGTGGGAGGGACCCCATGCTGGAGCATTTTTCTGCCATGAAATGGCTCCCTCATGACAGCAATTTGAGGATGAGACCTGCGTGGTCACTAATCCTCCTGCAGTCTGTTTTGCCTTGATGGAAACCTGGCAGTGGTTCAAGCAGATCATCCAATAGCACCCTGGTCTTGGTGATCAGAGAATCTCATGGCAGAGATTCTCAGTTCTGCAGAGAACTGTTATATTGCAGTACAGATGCAACGCCTGAAACGAAAAAAAAGGCTTAATAAAGTGTCTTTTCGGAGCTACAAAAGTCTTCTTAGAAAAGTGAACTTCAAAGCCTAAGTCATCTAGAAGCTTCTTAAAATGTCACCATAGATTTAGGAAAGTGCTAGTAACTCTCTTCTGTGCCTTCCTGCTTCTCTTCTAAAGTAGAACGTTCAAAATTCCCTTGTAATTTTTACAGTAATTTTTGAATATTCTTCTGCATTTAGAACCTTGAATATTAAGTTGAATAAGTAAAAGATGAATGTAAAATGTAATAACAATTAATTTCCTGATATAAGGAAAATGTATTCATTTATTATGCCATTAGAAGATGTGTAAACTTCTTTCTTGGTAAAGAAAATCAGAAATATTTTATGCCATACCAAGTGTGAAAGAACATATTGTGAGAAATATTGTAACTATTATAAAACTGGTGATAAATTGTCACTACAGCTCACAGATGCTTTTTTACGCTACCTGTATTCTCCTTACAGCATGGTAATGCCCTGAGGTCTCATTTAGGTCTGTCTTTGCCCGTCAGAGCACAGCATGGCTTTTCAGCAGTGGACTTTTTGGCAAGGTGAGCACTCTAACGGTGACTTCTGTTTTAATAAAGATTGGGCTTTTATTTTTAAACTTGTGCTCAGTCTAATACCATAATCTGCGTTCCCTATAGATGGAAATAAACAACTATTACAATGAATATAGCTATGAAACTCTATTGATTCCAGTGTGAGAGTTTCTTCTTATTGAAAGGTCATGTGACACTCTTGTATCTAGAGCAATACATAAAAATGAAGGGAAATACTTTATCTTGCTTTAGCATTCATTTTAATATGTTATTTATAACCCATCTGTAATAGCAACATAGTAGAGAACAAGTATCTCCCTTCAATTTTGTTTTCGGACAAGTATTAAAAGACGCAAAGCATAAGGTACTAAATTTACCGTGTTTGTGAATCCTCTGACTTCAGTGTTTTACTCCACTGCTGAATTTGGTCCATTTGGAAAGTTTTGTGATTTGTCACTGTAGAGCTGGATCTCCTTTTTTAAACATTCTCCTACAGCTGACATGCATGCTAAGTAATACAGCTGCAGCCATCTGTAAAAGCTTGGAATTAATTTTCCTCTTTATTGCTGCAGCTTATTTCATTCCGCCTTTCCCTTTATATTTATAATACAGAAAAATTTGTCATTCCTTGAGAAAGCATTGCAGTTAGTTTCCTTCCTTTTTATATTGCTTGTCAGTAAAGTAATCAATGCAACTGTTATCATCGGTACACACACTAACTACAGTATGAACATTGTCAGAAAAAAATTACTGAAATGGTAAATTAAATCAAGACAAACCAAATCTTTTCTGTTTTGCTGATGAAAATCTGAGCCCAGATAATAAAAATGAAAGTGGCAGAACTTTACAGATGAGCATGTGCCATAAAGGGACGAATAAGGAAACAAGCTAAGGAAAATGAAAGTTACATAACATAAGCAGAAGTCTTTGGGAAAAAATGCATCTTTTTTGTTACCCTACTATGTTTTAAAATGCATGTGTGACTACTGGGCAAAACTTATCTTTTAAAGGGAAAAAGCTACAGATGGGAAACAGCTATGTTAAAGCAAGCTGTGAAAAAATGAGGAAATGTAAGGGGTTTTGTTTTGTTTTTTAAAATCCTGACTTGGGACTAAAATGTCCATGATGAAAATAACACTTCCTCCAGGCTTCAAAATAAGAATATGCCTAGAAGAGGGAAGGGGCTCAGGTTTACAGTTAAAAGCTTTTTTCCGAATCAAGCATTTCATCTTCATTGAACTTGTATTATTGTGGTGACTGAGTGGAGGGACCATCTGTGGATCGAGTTGTGTTTTGGAGATCACATTCACCATGCAACTGAATTCCATGGAGAAGACTTCCCTACTTATATATACACATATATATATAGGGTGCATATATGTGTGTACTGTCCAATATCCCTTTCACAAGGACGTGACTGTCAGTCACCTGATTGATACTGTATTCTCCTTCGGCCCCGACACTCCTACACGTTCTACTCTGCGGGAGCCAAAGAGGAACAATAAGAATCATTGAGACTGTGCTTGATTATGATTGCTATTTATCTTAGATGTTCATATTCCTCTAGTTTTCATAGCATCCTTTACTGTATTTTGCTATATCAGCCTTATGAGGTACAGGGTATGGCTGTGGGTACTTTGAGGCTCTTTGCCTAGTATGCTGGCATCACTGCATCCCATTATTTAGGTGAATAATTCTTGCTTGTCATTGTGTAGGGGAACTTGGACTAGAATTACTCCTGAAACTAGCAGAACGGTACCCAAATGTGAGTTTTTCTGTGATGTTTATCACAGTTTATTTAAGCCCTAAGTGAAATCACATATGAAGTCTTTAACAAAGCAAGGAACTGAGTTAACTCTTCATTCCGTGTCTCTACCTCACCGCCATATCTACAGACATATCCCTGCAGCCTCATGCAGGCTGCTCGGCTCTACGCAATGCAGGCACTGCCCTCTCCATTGCTGCACATGCTGCATTAAGTGAGCATTACCCTTTTGGCGACTAGACCTGAAAGAAGGTATTTTCTGTAACACAACACATTTCCTTATCAGATTTAAAATTCATAATAGTTTAGTAGCAGATATTTAAACTTAGGTCTGCTGGAAGAAGCAAATATTTCCTTGGGGTAGAGGTTCAAAATTATGTCTAACTGTTCCTCTGTTTTTGTGTTATGTGGAGAAGCATTATTCTCATTTCATTCTCTACTTAATGTTTTTTACACAACCAAAAGTGAGTGAATTACTGGTGACTACATTTTCCGGAGCAAATACATCTGCTGTTTGATGCCGCATTGTAAATAACAGATCTATTGAACAGGTTTACACCTTGCCCTTCAAAGGAGAATGAAAATCATCTCTAGATTTTAATGCTCAGAGTGCTTCCAGTGAAACAGAAGGCCATTCTTTTTATTTAGTACAACCCCTTTACAAGTGAAATCTATCCAACTGCTAAGAAATCTGAAATTAAATATTTCTTCATTAAAATTATCATCACTAAATATATCACTGCAGGTGCTGTACCCGCAGTGCTGCGGTAAGACTGTTTGACGACAGAGTGGAAAATGCCATAAATGCGATCGATAAATTGGACCAGGACAAAAGCAAACCAGCCTGCTGAACAGGTGTATATAATCCAGTGCTCCCAATGACGTCCTCATATCATGAAATCCCATCCAGTTCAGGGTGCTGCCCGCAGACAGTGCTTGGCACGAACGAGGAGCTGAGGTTTCGGCCTCAAGACAAAGGAAATCAGAGACTGGTTACCAGACACTTCTCCCCCAAAAACATATAACAGTCTATTCCTCAGCTTCATGCTAGGTTTTTCTGTGCCAGTTGGTGCCTTTAGCAGTGTCTTCTATTGTTTTAGCTATCACGAACCTAAAAGATATTTTAATTCCGTCATTATGTAACTGAAGTAAAAAGTGGCACTTGTATCTCTCAGTTCAAGCTGATAATTACCCCCTCTCTCCATTTCTGCTTGTCCCATGGGGGTAAGCAACCCTATCATCTCCCTTTTTGCCAACCTGCCCTTCTGCTTTTCTCATGCCCATCACATTTTTTCTCAAATTGTCTGACTGTTTAACATAATCAAATGAAACTCAGAGCAGTTGTCTGCAGTGAGTATTTAGCCTGAGGTTGCTGTGTCTGTTCCAGATCTGGAGCAGGGCTTGTCAGCCTGCAAGCGCGTTTCTTTCCTACCAGCTGTATCAGTAGGTCTAATAAAGATTATTACAGTTCCCTAAAAATATAGCTTCATTTATATTCTTAGGCAGTCTTGGCAACAGCACAGCCACTCGTCAATAAATACATACATAAATATGTGGAAAATTTGATGATTCACACAAACACTTGTATACATATCTGAAAATAGCATTTTCAACAATGGATCAAGCCAGAAAAAAATCATTAATTTGGAGTTCAAATTATTTGCTTCATTTTCTGATTGAATACAATTTATTTAAAATATTATTTTAATTTACTTTTGGTTGGTTTTACTCCTTCAAGATAAAATTAGCTAAACTCTCCAAAAAGCTTAAGTGCTTTGAAGTAAAAAGTATCAATGTTTCATAATGAAATATGTCAGGCCTTCCTGAGTGTTTTGTGCCTGAAACTAGCTGATGAATGTCATCCAAATTAGCTTATTTGTACTTGCGTTTTCCAAAGAAAGAAAACCTAGTTGCAATCTAACAAAGAGGTTTGGCATCCTCATTGATGCCAAGAGAAAACTCCAAACTTCTGCTGATGTGTGTATAAAAGATATTAGAAAAAGGCAGGAAGATTGCAAAACCTTATCACCAAAACAATATCTGGTTTGTAAGATGAGATTTTCCTGCTTCAATACCTGCCAGCTGAGCTTGAATTAAAGCTTTTTTTTAAGGAAATGAGACCTTGATTTCCATTTTGTCAACACTGAAGGAGATTTTCTGCCATTGGTTTCTAGCTGGAATTTGTCCTCATGTTTTGTAACTTCATTCTAAAATCAGCAGTTATCAAATAAGTTAATGGTAACTTCTGGTGGCTTTATGTACAGGTGCTACAAAATGCTAATTTTTTCAGGCCTCAGTATGAAACATTAGCTGTCACTGTTGCTATCTGCGTTAATAAAAATCACATACACGGCCACAGCAAAATGCATTTAAGAAGCATTGAGAAAAACTGAATTGCTGACATCAGAGAAGTCTGTTGTTTGACTGAGGTTGTAGTAATGGAGAGCAGTGACATTTGGCACTAATTTTTTCAGGGAAATTACTTTTTTTTGAGCAAGATTGTTGGCAGACTCTCAGTTAAAAATCTTTGTCCTAGTTAAGTAGCAGACATGAATGACAGCCAATTCCCGAGACATACAAGACATATTCAGCAAGTTCTGTCACTGTCTTCATTCATGCCTGTTTCTTCTGACCAAGCAAGCTTATAATACTTATAGAGCCCTCAATTATTATGCATAGTTTACTGCAGTGAGATTGGTAATGGAACAAACAAACAATGATGAAAACAATATATACTATATGGCTTTTAACAGCTTAGAACTCTTTGGAAGTTAAAAAAAAATATGATTCATACTGTCTTTTGATCCTTGTTCTCCTTTAGTGTCTGAGAAGCTATGAACAAAACAGTGACTGGATACCTGCCACTTAAAAGAAAGCAAGTACGAATATGAGGAATAACATATGTATTCAAATATTTATATTACATTATGTTCTGTCATTTTTCAGGACAGCCCACAAAGTCAGGGATGTGTGTGTGGCTGTTCAATGTCACGTAGAATTTATGGTAACAGGGCATGCAAAATATTCCATACTAAACACCACAGTACACATTTAATAATTATTAGAAATGTCCTTGGGTGAAATAAGATATTCTGCTTTCAAAACGCACTAATGGCATGTGAGAGGTAGCTAAGCAGTGGTTGGCTTTTGGCACTGGAGTCATGACAGCAAGCTTGCCTGCCCCTGTCCAGCCCTCAGCCCATACTGCACTTCATCCTGATCTGTGGTAGGCGGGAATGAGCCAGAAAAGATCAGCAGGTGAGACCTTCCTCAAGTGACTTTTCTACCAAACCCTGTGCTTCATACTGCATCCTTATGCACTGCAGGGAGCATGGGTGCAGAACTGGCAGCTTATACCCCCGAATTACTTCCTAGTATCTTCCCCACAGGGAAACTCTAGTCATTCAGATGGTTTTGGTTGTGAATACAGAACTGAGAGCTGAAGGTCTTGGTTGTCTAACTACAGTCTTTTTTGTCTGCTTTTGCATAGCATAGCATAGCATAGAATAGAATAGACTGGAGTGGACTATTTCAGTTGGAAGGGAGCTACAACAACCATTGAGTCCAACTGCCTGACCACTTCCGGGCTGACCAAAAGTTAAAGCCCACTATTAAGGGCATTGTCCAAATGCCTTTTAAACACTGACAGGCTTGGGGCATGGGCCACCTCCCTAGGAAGCCGCCTCCAGTGTTTGACCACCCTCTCGGTAAAGAAATGCTTCCTAATATTGAGTCTAAACCTTCTCTGGTGCAGCTTTGAGCCATTCCCATGCATCCTGTCACTGGATATCAGGGACAAGAGATCAGTGCCTCCCTTTCCACTTCCCCTCCTCAGAAAGCTGTAGAGAGCAATGAAGTCACCCCTCAGCCTCCTTTTCTCCAAACTAGACAAGCCCAAAGTCCTCAGCCGCTCCTCCTAAGACATGCCTTCCAGCCCTTCCACCAGCTTTGTTGTCCTCCTCTGGACTCATTTGAGTACCTGAACATCCTTCTTAAATTGTGGGGCCCAGAACTGGACACAGTACTCACAGTGAGGCTGCACCAACGCTGAGTACAGCAGGACAATCACCTCTTTTGACCGGCTGGTCATACTGTGTTTGATGCACCCCAGGATGCGGTTTGTTCTCGTGGCTGCCGGGGCACACTGCTGACTCCTGTTGAGCCGGCTGTCGACCAGCACCCCCAGATCCCTTTCTGCAGGTCTGCGCTCCAGTCACTCCTCTCCCAGTTCATAGTTGTGCCCTGCATTACTCCATCTTAGGTGCTGAATCCGGCATTTGTTCTTGCTAAATTTCACGCCATTGATGCATGACTTTGTTTTGATGCAAAGCACCTCAGTAACATAAAAGCTAATGTTTAGGCAAAATATTTGTGGCTGATTTGCTGATCATCCTCCTAGCTGCAAGTGTTACATATTGCGTATTTCAAGTTCAAACTGGCAGCCTTGACCAGTAGTGCATAAAATGCACAGAGAGGCCAGGCAGAATAAAGTAGACCTCTGCAAACAATGGCTGCCAAGTCTGATGCCAAATGAACATATAATGATGTGGCCCAATATGGGCCCAAAATAAACATGCCATCTGACACTGAGTCTACAGTTCCACAGTAAGCCTCAGGCTTGCTGCATGTATAGGTCTAAATTGCTGCCGAAACTGTTAAGCAGACCTCCCCTCAGACTACGGCTGACACTGTTAATTCAGCTGAGAGTTGTGAGTGCGTTGTAAGTGAAGCTCTGCTTTCTCTTTGGTTGGCAAATTCTTCATGGGAGTGCTGTTACAGGGCGAATGCCTAGATGCAGTTTTGAAAGGATCTAAAATGACAAATTAAAAAGTGGAATGAAGTCTGATGAGTTGACATTAATTTCTCTAAGCATGAGAATGAGCAGACCATAGTGCAAGGTAAGAAAACTTCCCATGAAATATCATTCACAGTTTGCTCTGTTGTGTGTTGTGCGTTTAGACCTTTATTAACAGTGAAGAAAATGTTAAGTTAAATTGAAAATGCTGTCCTTTCTCTTGAGAAAACAAAGTTAAGTACAATTATACTAATCTTTTAAGGCCAAGAATATACATTGCACACATTAAAGGTGATTGTTTTGTATTACTGAAAAGGTCAGGCTTAGCTTCGCAAAGCATCAGCTGCCTTTCTCTTTCATTAATATAAAATATCTTTGTTACCTTTAAAAATGTAAGATCAAATTCTCAGTCTTCTAAACCTCTTCTGGGCTTTGTGTAAGTGCTTCTGCCCCAGACATACCCGGATCATACTGAATTGATGAAGAAAGCAAGAGATACCCTTTCCAGCCACATGAACAGAAATGGGTTTTGAAAGGGAATACTTCAAAATATCACTGCCTTGCCATAATTTTTTTTTTTCACTCTGTCATGGAATGTCATAAAGGAACTAGCGTTCAGAGAAAAAGAAGGTATCTCCTTTTTGCTGCATGTGTGGCTTCACATTCCCGTATTAGCCTGACCACTTTTTTGTTGGATCTCTTGAGCTGCCTACAAATCAAGATGTAAAAGTACACAGCAGTGTACTTTGTTCTTTGAAAATCTAAGGATGAAGGTGTTTTCACTGTGGATATTGTCCCTTCTGGAATATTATGGGACAAGGGGGCATCAAGTTGCCATCCAGAAACACTTAATCCATGCTTCCCTGATGTCTGCAGCCCTATCCTGACCTTCTAGATGTTCACAAGGGGTTCAGGAGTGATCAGGATTATTGGCGGGCTTGGCTTGCTGAGCAGGGTCTTCACGTGTGATAGCCCTGTAGCTGCCTGTGCCTTGAAACTTTTGACATGGTATAAAAGACAGAGGACTGCACAGCCTACAAAGTACGGCATAGGGGCAACATACTTTACTTTATAATGTGGATCACTGTATGATGTGAACTCTATGGTCCAAATCAAGAAAATTGCTTATGGAAGGGGAAGAGAAAATCGGTGCTATAAGGGCCAATTGGTCCCCAGGTTTCTCTTCATGGTACTCTCAAGGTTAGGAACCGGCCTCTCCAGTATAGAGGATGCTATAGCAGTTGGTAGTATTCACCGAGTTCCATCTTCTTCTGCGGGAAAGTTTGGTTCTTCCATGAGCAGCATGAAATATCATAGTGCAGGTCAATTACAGTGCTTTTTCAGTTAGCCCTGCTGTCCTAGAAATGAGGTTTTCAGTTTTCCAGAATTTTGTGCTTTCATTTGTAGCAAAAGCAACAGAGCTGCAGCACATCATTCTGGGTGGAAGCATGCTCACAGGTGCCAGTAGCTGTGGAAGGTACAAATATTCAGGTTAGTCTTCTTTTAAACGAAAAATGCCAATATACTGATTCAGAATTGCTTGCTGTGAAATACAAGTTCATCATCACTAAAAGTAGCTGAAATAGTTAAAATGAACATCAGTGTTTTTTCTTGATTTTAAAAGATTTTGCTTATTCAGAATATTTTTTTTATTTTACCATTTTAAGATATTATGTTTCATTTTGATTCAGGACAAAATATATTTCATTTTAAGGAAAATAGGAAGGAACAAAAAAGTGTTTCCTGTCCGCCTGTAGTTTTGATGGTCTTCTGGCATGACATTTTACTCATCACTGCATAACTACAGCTACTATGGATGTGCCTGGATTCAAATTTATGGCATTACACAGGTACAAAACTGAATCACTCTAGTGATTAATTAAACCCACTGAATTACAATGAAAGCCAAAGCTAGCACTGTGGAAAGGACTTTGTTCAGGAATGCTGGCAGAAATGCATTTGAAGAAAAGATAGGTTTCATCTTCTAAGTGCATTATTTGAATTGATTTTGTCACACCCACAGAGGAGAAAGCACTTTACATTTCAAGTTATCAATGGCAATGCTCATAAGTTAAAGAATGGTACACCCAGACTGAAATATACTTCCACCCCTATTCACTCACGTATGCCATTCCTTATGACATGTTATATGACAATGTTCTGAATAGTACATTCAGTGCTGCCAAGTTAGGAATAAATTTACCCAAGTTGTTAATCTTTGTTACAAGTCCTGGACAGGTTTTTGTTGGTGGGGTTTTCTTTTTGTGATTTCTTTTACGGAGCTCTGCAATATTCTTAATTTCTTTCTGCTACCAACAGAAGATAATTACCTTCTAGCATTGCTATTTTATTCACTGAAAATTGACACTTCCTTCTGTTTTAGCATCAGTTCATTGTGCAGAATTCTTTGTAGTGCTTTAATTAACCTGGCATGATGATCTCAGTACAGCCCCAAATAAAATTAACATCAAACGCTCATATGGAATTGTTCTATGCGATAGCTTGGGTGATGAACATAGACCATATGGTAATCTTTAAAAATAAAACCTGCCAAATAGCATATTCAATGTGACTATCCTGGCATACTCATAAGGATTGTAAAAATCAAAAATAATTCTGAGCACTGCTCACTTCAAAGGATCACAAAATATTTTATACAAACTATCTATCTTTCTAAAATCAGCTCACCTACCACTTAAAACAGCCACTTCTGCAGTGAAATGCAGCAGCTATTGCAGTAAAACACAGCAAATTGGAACAGCAATTTTAGAGCAGGTAATGAAGACAAATGGTGTATCTTGTTTAAACTGCAGGGGCAGAAGGTAATTACCCAAATTTGGAGCTGCCTGAGATACCAGATCTAAGACCTCTCTTGCAGAAAAGTGTCAGTCATGGTTTTATAGCTGGGTGACGTTAAACAGAACATGACCAAAGACTGGTATTTAGCACCGATTGGGTAAACAAGTTTGATTCTGAGGGAGAAAAGTTCCTGCTTACATTTATGTGTGTAACAAAATCAGTCATGTCTTTGCTGAACCCCATTGCTGGTTAGATGAGAATTTAGAACGGATTTTATGGGTACAATCTAAAGTCCACTGAAATCAGTAGAAAAACATTGACTGACTTTGGATCCGGTCTTCTGTCAGCTCTAGTTTGTTGGAGAGGGGAATTGTACTCTGGTTTATTACCTCATAGCAGTGTGTTGTATATTGAAATATGGGAATGTTAGATTTTCAGGAGCAACATATCCAAACAAGGCAGGAGCTTTTTCTTTAATGATAGCCATCATACTTTCCTAGCATCTTGCTGTGCCAGCTGCTCGGCTGGGATATTTTGAGTGTTTTTGTGGATGCTCCTGGCTAATGCACGTAGCTCTCTGCAACCCACGTACTGTTAGGCTGAGGATCCAACTTACAAGAGTTTTCACTCTTTCAAACCTCAGTAAAGAGAGGAAAGTGATTCATCCTACGCAGAGTCTGAATTACCCTTTGGTGCTGCTCCGTTGTACTGACTGAGGAAGGAGTGACCATTGCCCACTGTCCTAAATCAGCTGCCCAGTTAATTGCTCGATGTTTCATGGGGTAGCAGTAAAAAAGATCATTCGCTTCACCTTACTTTACAATGTAAGAAACTTACATTATCTCACCGCTTTTGCTTGCATTGTCATGACAGCATATTAGCATTACAGCTACTGTTGGCAGTTTATCGCTGAACATTTCACACATTTCTTCTATTCTGATTAAAACATGAGCACAACGACCTTCTTCCTTTCTGAAAATATACTCTCCTTTTCAGCTTTTTTAAATATGCTGACCTCCAGAAAAAAAAATAATGCTTAGCCATCACAAAACTAGCTTTTGTAGCATGGTATAGTCCACTTTATGGAGATTCATGTTTGTCTCATTGTTACATATCATTGGAGTCACCTGCCTTAGATTTTTCCATTTACCTGAAGCAGCTGTGAAACTTCAGCATATTTTTTTTAACAAATATTTCTAATTGGTGCAGCCAGCTTCCTGGCTGGCTTTGAATAACCAAGGCAGGAGCAAGATTTGGTGGCAATTTATGACTATTTTCCATCTTAACTCACCTCTAATTATAACTGAAGGAAAAAAAAGATGGTAAAAAGTCATCTCAACAAATTACCTGAACAATTACAATTGTCCTCCTAAAGCAGAAAACCCACTCAGTGGGCATAAAAAAAGCCCCTGTGTTCCCTGGGGTTAGCCTCATTAAAGTTGCTTTCCTGATTATTCAGGGTTTCTGTAAGTACTTTCAACTTCCTTAAACATTTGAAGATCCCTGTAGCTGTCAAGAGTCTGAAAGCTTTACTGATGCTCACCCCCATGGAGAACTTAACTGTTTTCCTTCTTTTCAAATTCAAATGTTATTTCATAGCCAGACAGGATTCACCTTTAGTCATTCCCCTCTTTTCTTTTAAAATCCAAGATACATAGACTGACACATGCATCTTCACAGAGCCTCACTAAAACCACGGGGCTATACCGACACGGAGCTTCACTCGCAAGGAATTGGATCAGAATTGATCCATTGCTGTCTTTAACTGCCCTCATTTATATGCCATAGATAATGCCAGAACACATAATATCTTTTCCTCCCCTTTTCTAAATGTCATCTATTTAAGCCTGATTACGCAAAGATTTCTGGTCTAGTTCTCTCTCTGACATGAACATAAATGTAATGCAAAGAAGACCATCCCTCTGAGGACTGTATCCAGCTCTTAAATTAATTAGGGCAGCGGACATCAGTGTTAATTCATTCCCCAATTACTTTAGCAAAACTTTAGTCATTTAGACACATACACACACATTTGCGAAATATAAGGCAAGTAGAATCATCTGGCAGGATGATAACAGTGATAGTGAACATCACATCAAGCCACAAAAAAAGTAAGGTTTGGGGTTTTAGCCTAGTTCTGTTTTATTTTAAGTAAATGACTGGGCTTTCAAACCTTGCTAAATTCCAGGATGGAGGACTGTCAGCCTCTGATTTGTATTTGTGGTCACATTCTAAGGAACCAGGAAAGAATATCCTAAATTTTAGGGGTTGTCCAAACTCTGCCGCTTTGGAGAAGTGTGGCTAAAAGTTTGGATATAAATCTCTGCCATACAGAAGTTTGAAAGTGGACAGGTTTGACTTATAACTATAATGTCTGAAATGAAAGCCTGACAGGAGCTAGGGTCCATTAGGTAGGGCTCTGCCCAAGTCTGAAAGTTAGCATGTCCATAGTCTTTGCCAAGTGGGACTTTAGCCTCAGCCTCTTTTGTTGAATAGAATGTTTCTATTAAGCAGCAACTTCCTTTCTTGTGTAAATTTGGGAACTTAAATATTTAGTGTTTGTGAAAGACTTGAAATGTACTTTTTCAGAATTTAGGGGTAGCGTAAGAAAGGATCAGGTTTAGTGAAGATGCCCAGGGACTATATCTCTGCTATTAACATCACCTAACTGGTATATATCCCAGACAGCACGATGCAGGTCATGCTGTTTTGCTTTATGATTCCCCAAACAAGGAAAGCACTTGTATTGGATTCTGCAGGAGTCTATTCAACATCGATTCACCACTGCCTGTTGCTCTTGACCTAAGCAGCAGGCCCTTGAGGCAATCCAGGGCTTGTCAACATTTGGTTGAAATTAATAGGTCAGATCTTTGAGCTTTGAACCTGCTGCAGATTTTCAGCTTCATATCTTTACTATGCATTCTTGTATCAGTAAATGTAAATATTCCGCTCCCAGTGTAGGTAAAGTATCTTCACGCTTTTTTTGTTTTTCTATAGTAGATAATAGAAGAGGAAAAAAAAACCCAAATATATGGTGGCAAAGAGCAGCCAGTGTAGCCAAGCAGGCGTGCTAAAGAAAAATGCGAAACAAACAGCCTGAAGTGCAAACACAGCCTGTATCTGAGCAGGAAAGAGCCAGATATAGTCATAAAGAAAACAAAACTAAACTCTTTTCTCCCTTGTACTTTATTTAACTAAATCTAATCATGCTTTGGTTTGTATTACAGAAAGATAAATTCTGTAATATTGTTTCATATTACTTCCATATTATTTCATGTTCTGTCTTTTTGCCATTTTTACATTCATTTCATGAGAACTTGTATCTATAACTAGAAATATAGTTACCTAGTTGGGGCTTATTTTTAACTAGCTTTCAAGTGATAATGAATATGTTAACATATTCTAAGATTCCTTAGTTTTGATTTTCAGCCTTAGCATATGTATAACCAGAAAGAAACATATAGAGCTACTTAGGCTTCACTGTAGCTGATGTAATACTCACAGGATTTACATGTGGCATGATAAAAATTACAACCTGGGAGAAGATGATTGATGATATCAGCATATGCTGATCTAAATTAGGACTGCCGTGGTCCAGCCCTGCCGTTTATTGGTGGCCATCTGGTTCAGGCAGCAGTGCTCCTGCACTCAAACATTCAGGGGTCTGAGGCCGTAGATTTGGCTAAACGCAGCCCTGCTGCAGCAGCACTGGTTTGGCGTCCGTGGAATTGCCGTGCAAAATGGATCTTCAGAAGAAGGTCCTCCGAGAAACGCAATGCCCAGCCACCACAGCTGCAAGCCAGAGCGTGGCTTTGCGGGAGATTTCCATGGGTGGCTCCTGGTGAAGGCAACGCGGGAGCCCAAATCGCTGGTCCCTGCTCCCAGGTCTCCTTCTGTGCACAGCACTAAGGGATGCTGGAAAACGAAGGTAAAACAGTGGCCTGCTCCTGTGTGGAGGTTTTATGAGCTCTCATATCACATCAGTGCAACAAAAGCTGTCATCCTTGAAGAACTGTGGCAGCCTGGTCATGGGCTGTTTTTTACACAATAGAAGAACTGTGTTCATGCATTGCAAATAACTCTTAAATCATGTAAACATCAACAAGCAGTGTATCTGTCTTCGGGGATTTTTGACAACTAGGTTTTTTTTAAAAGACTGTTGTTTTTCAAACTTACGTTGGTTGATGACATTTTTTGCACATTTGCTTTTTTAGAACACTAATAGTCGTCTGAAGAAGGAAGATGGAAAAAAGAAACCTCTCTTCCTCTTCACGAGGTTTTAGAAAATTATATCCCAGTTTATACAAGACTAATGGCCTCCAGTTCTCTCAGAGGAAGGCCAAATTGCAGGTGCCGCTGCATAAATACATAATATGCATATTAATTATACTAATATAAAAAATAATGTATCATTGCACACTTTACATATTATGATGTTTATATTGCATGTATAAAAATAAAAATACATATTTTATGCATATTTTATTATGATGTATATTATATGATTCATCATTTAATTTTACACGTAAATTATACTTTCCATTAATTATAGTATTAATAACAATATGTAGTATTAATATTAAATAAATAATATTCAGCTATTCCCTGCAAAGAGCAGGTAATTAGAAATGTCTTTACTCTTTTCTACCCCCTACCACAATCACCAAGCCTTGGGACCTGCTTAGAAAACCACATTTTTTTCATAAAAAATATATATTTGAGTTTAGTTCAAGTTCAAAGAGGTGAGCCCATAGGGAACAGGGATGAAACACAGTAAAAATACAACTCCAGTGATAAACAGCAGCACCCCATCTGAATTGAAATATTTTCATTTTCTAACCAAACATTTTATTTAGAGAATTTTTTTACCAATTCTGTACCTTTTACCTTCTGTACCTGTGACTCACACACACATTCTTCTGGGCTAAATAGCTTTACCATAGTGTTACTTTAATAGTGTTACCAAAACTCACTTAACGGCGTCCCAAACTTTCCTCTGGAAGTCATGTTAAATGACAAATAGCATAGTGTTCTTAATGCATCAGGTGTTAGGGAGGAACATATGGGGTGCTGCAGGCTTACTGAGAGAGAAAGAGTCTGTGGTCTTGGCCTTCCATTTTGTAATCAGTCGTGGAAAACAAAGACCAGGAGAAGGAGAAGAACTTATCATGTTAGACTGGGCTTCTGTAAAGCATCTTGTGGAATTTTGGTTGTATTATGAAAGGTTCTCCTGCCTTTTGCAGCCCGGATGAGTGATAGTTTAAAAGCCCCATGTCCACTCAAATTAAGTGTGGGAGATAAGAAGTGTTAAATATCTCTTCTTTAAACTGCAGGTGATTAAACATCATCAATGACAAGAAAGTAAGAGGCCTTTATCCTAATCAAACACAAGCATAAAGTCTATGTTCTTTAAATAAAAAGAATATGAAAACATTAAGGCTCTTCCTCATCTGCTTCAAAAAAACCCACATGCCTTTCAATGTCAGAACAGCACAGAGTAAGTACAAAAGCATTCCCACAACATGGGCCCTGTAAATGCATTGTCAAAATCGAAAAGTTAAGACAAAACCACTGACACAAATAATTGCAAATTTGAAATTGCCATGTAGCATTCTGTTTCATTTATAAGTAAACAAAACATCAACTTTAGCCCAGTGACATGTATACGCTCTAATTTAGAGAAAGTTTTTGTGAAAGTTTTTGTAAAAGTTTTTTATAAATTTCCAGTCCATGAAATATTGAAACCAAATGGAGACTGGTGATGTATTTATATATTTTTTTTTTTTTTTTGTGCAGCACAACAGAAAATAAAACAAAAATGCTGAAGGGGGAAAGGAATGCCAGAGAATTTATTTAAATGTCAGTCTGCAGGAGGGCAGGGTCTTTAGTATTTATTTTAAAAGTTTGCTTATTTTTAAAATTTTCATGTGCATACAAAGATGTTTGTGGCTAAATGGGCTGTAAGAAAACTGTAAATAAAATGATAATGCAGGGCTTCCACTCAACCTGAATGGGAATAGAATGTTCTACTGAAACATCTCTGAATGAAGAACAAAATGTATTGGAACTCTATTGTTTAACAGGACAGCTACTGAAGATTTGTCTGTGTTTATACTGTTCAGATAGGCTCAGGACGGTCCTTAGCAAGCAGTAACATTTCAACATCAGTAACCATCAGGACAAGAGGTTATACATGCATAGTAGTCAGGACAGACTATGGGAAGCATTATGTGATCCCACATGGTTCTGCAGAGGGTCAAGCTAGCGCCCCTTCCAGTTGTTAGGACTGCTGTCTGCACACAGGCTTTTCTGGAGTTTCCTGATGGACCTCCGTCTTTCCCAAGAAGATGATGTTCCTTGGAAGAGATGGATTACCTGTGCACCTGAAGAACAGTTGTGTTACTCGTTCAGTGTTAACGGATACCGTCCAGCTGTTATGCTGATTGTTTATACAGCAAGTCACCTTACAGTGCTTGCTTGCTGAATGCCCTCAGTGCTTTTCGGTCTTTAGGGCACATTGGGGACAGTGAGGATTTCTGGATCAGGACAGGTACTGATGAAAGGTTTGATACTGCTGCAGAAGGTGTGCAAAAATACAAAGTGGTATTGGGATCACTACCTGAACAGACTTTCTGCGTGGGACCTATCAGAAAGAAAAAAGAAGTGTGGTAGCCTTGTATCTGAAAAGCTTTTTATACAGTTCCAGTGTTTCCTGGCAGCTCAGTTCTTAGAAAATATTTTCCCATCTTTTTTAATACCTTTTTCATATGGAAAGCATTACTGAGCCCCAAGTGTGATCTTTAAATCTGCCAGTTCATAATCTTGATAATTCAGAATAACAGCTTATCACAAGTTATGAAAGAATTAAACCTAAAAATTCTGCTGCTATTACACCAACTTGTCACTGCAAATGGAATGATGGATTTCAGTGCACTTCCTTGATAGAAACTTAAATATATAAAATTGGTATCAATTATCTCTGTTTGACACCATCATATTAATCTTCTTACTGACTACAGAAATAGGCCATCCTAGACAAGTTATACCTTTGTACTCCTTTCAAGTACATGCATTGTGCAGGAGCTTTCATTAACATTATCATGCCCCTTCAGCCCACTTCTCAATAACTCAATACCACCCAATTACTGACATAAAAGTCTGTCACTTTATTTACAACTCGGGACTCTCTGGAAAGGCAGTATTAGTTGTGCATAATGGAAACAATCTCAGGTCTAAATTAATAGGAATGTTGAACTGACCTTGTGGATATACAGTTCTCTCAAGCTATTCATATACCTGCATTTCAAGACTAAGGAGTCTAATTACTCCTTTCTTTTTTTTCTCTTTTCAAGACATAAAAATTCCCTGCTCACTGAGTATGAAAAGTAACACTTATCGTTCACAGGCCTAACAATATTCTTTGTAAAGGTTTCTCTGCCCTTCCATTAATTTGAGGAGATCTGCCCCATTTCCTTTGAAATGTCAAAGGAAAATTAAATGAAAAACCTTGCAAGTTCCCATTTACAAGATGTCCACTTACTCCATAGTTTGGCTATGGCACGCACTTTCTTGATCTGTAAAGTAAGTCTCTCAGGGAGCACAAGCAGCAGAATGAATTACAACTTTATCCTTTTAAGATCAACAGGTAATGTTTGGATTGAATAAGCCACTGCTGTGATATAACCATGGAGTTGCCTGGGAAGGAAAAAAAAATAAATTAAATGGCAGTTGTGCCTCTGGGTGGTTCACTGATAATATGTTAAGAAATTCCAAGTGAATACAGGAATTTTGTAAAGTGCTCTTTTAAATGTAGAAATATTCCAGCAACATTCAGGACACTGTCAGATTTGATTACACATTGCTCAAAACTCTGTATAAAAAGACAGTATTTCAGCTCATGATCTAAACAACCTCTCTTTATCCAAGAGATCCCTAGTCGTTTGTTCCATTTGTCTCTTATCTCCAGTCAAAACTATTAAACTTCCTTTGTCTTTTCCCAATCCTGCCCCCTCCAGTTCTTACTGTAACTCGTAGGGAAAAAAGAGCTGATACTTTGCACGATGTAACGAGTAAGCAGGCTGTAGGTTTTGGGTTGTTGTTGTGTTAGTTCCCTTCTTCCCTCCCCAGGCTCGTGCTTCTTGTTATATCCAGAGATATAAAAATTATACAAACTTAACCATCCCAGTCGAGTCCGGGGCATGCTTAGTTCCTCTTCACTTATCACCAGATCTAACAGTGTCTCATTTCTATTTTGAGTCTTAATGTTTTATAATCCACCTTATCTTCAGATTGCTTAAACACTTGGATGAACATGCTCTGTTATGTATGTCATTCAGTGATCATGCATTCATTACCCATCCCACACAGATTTTCCTACCTTTTTCCTCTACAGAATACATTTGTTAGGAGAATAAGCAATCCTTGTTAATATTGCTGTTTCCCTTCTTTCTGTGATAATGCACGTGGAAGCCTTGGTATATTATCTTTTGAAGTGGTCTCCCTTACTCAAGCCACAACGAAGAAATATTCTCTTTCTTTTTTTTTGTCTGCCATTTGCCCTCCATAGGGAACTGTATCCTGCAGCCTGGTTATTGCAATCAGCTCCCTCCTTCTCATTGCTTTTGTATCTGTAAAACTCCCTAGATCTTGGGTTTCAATCCAAACCTCAGTAAAGCTAATGCTTCAGTGGACTTAGGCTTATATGAACATTTCCCATTCTTCTTTCTTCTGAACTGGGGAAAGGAAGAAAATTATTCTTAATTAATGATTGGTTAATTAATACATTTTCTTGACAGTTTGCAACTCAGAACATACAGATGTGGGGTCTATATGTGTAGTGAAAACCTGGATGTATCTAGACAAGAGAATTATGTTTCCTTTTTAGCTCTCTCTTTGTTTTGTTCTCATCTGGGTTTGTGTTCTTTATGCTTCATCAGCTCTATGGGTAGGTAGCTAATAACAAGCATCTTCTCTTTAAATAGTGTACTAGACCATTCAGGCACTTGCAATAACAATAAAAGAGCAATAAATCAAAAGGAATCACCCTGGAAAAAAAAAGCAGCTAGGGTAAAGCTGCTGTGCAAGGAGGTTGTCTGCTGGCTAAAATGAAGACTGTAGACTCCAAGCATCTCCTATAGTCTGTATAAGGAAAGGCAGTTGTAGTGCCCAGTGATTAGCTATAGAGTACTGATCTGCGTTCAGAAGAGACCCCTGTTATTACAACTCTGCTGAATTCATACTGAATTCATACCATCTCCTTTCACACTTTTCTCAATGCACCAGGTAGTTAACACAGGCCAGTAGGACCCTGGACCCCTCTCAAAGCTTCTCTGCAACACAGGTGAACTGAGTTTCACTAGATCCCTCCCCCTCAGGACAGGGACTGAAGGTCTCATTCCTGTCAAAGAACAGGAAAAGACAAAGCTAAAACTGAAGATGGGTGATGGTGCCAGGCCAAGAGCTTCTCTTTTTTATGAAGAAGGTGTGGTGCATGACTGAGGCTGGAAGGGGGTCTCTCCACCCTCTAGGGCTAACCACCACATATCTCAAGCTCTTGTTTTGGCACTAATGCTAGCTGGGGCTCTCGTGTAGAGGGGTGTGGAGATAGCCTTCCTCAGTACATGGTAGATTCAAGCTACTGCCTTGCAGTGGAACCTTATTCCAGAGACCATGCAAGAATATGCATTTCCTAGAGTTTATAGCACAGCCACGGTCTAGCCCTTAAGAACTTCTGGGATCTTTGTAGTGATGCGTAGGGGAAATGTGATGTCCTATGATGTTGGTCAGATAAATGATCCAAGGGTCCTTTTGACCTTAGACTCAATGAGTTTATTATATCACACTCTTCACCATCATAGACCTAAAATATGTGAGTGCTCTACCGTTGATAGATGTACTGAATGTTTTTATAACCTTGCACAAAGCATTTTGATTGCAGACAATTTGTGATTTTATTCCCTGTTAGTTCTGTTTCCATCAAATCGACTTTGGTTTGACAAAATAGCTCTATTTATGTTGAAGGTCACCCCTTCATAAGCAGTGATTAGTGGAATCTTTTTTACAGTTAATCCTTCAAAGACCTTTATTTACTGTTTTCTTGACTTTGCATCTTCAACATTGTTTATGAGTTTCATCATTTAAAAGCTCAGAACCAAATCCTGCTGTCCTTAATCCAGCAAAGCTGCCTTTTAAAAGACTGAGCTCTTTTAGAACCTCAGAATTTGGTACTTACATTTCCTCTTTTCAGTAGCCATTAAATCTGTAAATGTGTTCTTGTGAAATGGCAACCTGCATAGAAAAAAAAATCATCATCCCACTCTAGCTCCTTTCAATTCACACTTACAAAAGTTAATTGTAAAAAACATTATTAACTTGACTGTTGACTGCTCTTGCATAATAAATATAGTTAGATTGGCTTTCATCTTTCCAGTTCATTGCAGCGTGATCACCATGCCAGCCAATGCAGTAGGTTTTGATACTGAATAAACAAAGTACAGAGGGGTTAATCTCAGTATTTATGTAATACCTAATAATACATTTGGCAAAGAATCCTTAGAGCAAGAAAGCTCTATTTTGTTTACTTCATAAAAGGGTGCATGACAATATAGCCTTAGAGTTTTGCCCAGGTATTGACAATTCAAAGGTAATGCATGATAACAAGAACACAGGCTGTGTTTACATGACTTGAAAGTGATTCCAATTGATTTTAAAGATTTTAAGGATTAAAATGACTCCTATCCCCTTACTGAATCTTGTGACTAACTGCAAACATTTTACTTCCCTGGCCAGACTGCCTACATCAAGGGTTATGTCCCTGGGGTAAAGGCAGCCATTCTCTTACATGGGACAGACAGTGGAACAGAGCTCCTGTGGGATCAGACAGCAGGCAGGAATAGCTTGGGAGCTGTGGATCAGGACTAAAGTTTTCCTCATTCCCCATGCCTCTGCAACAAGCACTGCCAGAGATGGAAATACAACTTAATGAACTCCAGATTAGTCCTGGCCTCTTCTGGGACAGAATCGCTGAATGCATCTCCTTATACTAGGCTTGAGATAACACCACAAGCCATCCCATAGATGTGTAAAATAATTTATTGTTCTCACTTAAAAGATACACATAACTCCACTTATTTCCTTACAGATCATTTAGATATTCAAATTACCAAGCTTTTAGTGCAAGAAATTCAATTAAAGGAGTAAAAACTCTATGTTGTAATAAACTTTAGTATTTGAAATAGCTTAATAAAATGAACTTCATCTCAGAAGTGCTTCTTGCACTTTAATGTGTAACTTTTAATTATTTTGTTCTGAATTAGCAGAACTTGTTAAAAATGCCTAATTGTTATTTACAACAGAGTGAGGTATCTGAGATTCTGGGCACTCTCTGCTTTTGAAAGCACACTCAGCTTGGTATTATAGGCCTTCCTTGGATAAACTGAAGATGCTTTTTACAACTATTAGTCCCTTAAAGATGATTGAGCACAGAAGTGAATGCTTTGCTATTCAGAACAGCAGATTTTACTTAGCCAACAGAATTGAAAAATCACCGCAGCAAATGAAAAAAACCCAGCCCTACTGCATCTGCCTTATAAAAGCTGTTCTCCTCAGGCGGTGCAAGCAAAAGAAAAATGTGGCCTACGTGGTCGCTTCACCTCTAGCAGTGCTTTAGTTTCCTCTCTGTAAATGGAAACATAGTGAATGTTAAGTAAACCAATTACTTTAAATGCATGAAAAACATGAGTTGTTTGGGGTTTCGTTCTGCAGCAGGTACAAATCCAGTGCTTAGATCCCTGCTGTCATTCCTTTTTCTGTCCTTAACAAGTAAGGAGTAGGGTACAGGGTAGTGATGTGAAAGGTGAACCTCCCTGAAGTCCTGCTGAGATGTAGTCCAAGAGCAGGGCCAGACGAGCTCAGGTTGCTCAGAGCCTTGTCCAGTCAAGTTCTCAATACCTCCAGGGATCCCCTCCAAAACAGAACCATCCTGAGACCAATGGCACCAATACAGGTCTGTTTCTTAGACTTCATGTTTGCCTTTTTCACACACACTCATTTCAGTTCTCTTACAAATAGTCACGTGAAAAGTGACAGCTACAGCCTGGGGATTGTTGGAGCAGAATGAGGTGGGCTAGAGAGGTGGCTGGTGTGAATGCTAGAGCTGAGATTGAGAACCTGCCTCTGATGTGAAGGTCGTGTCTGCAGATAACAGCGTGTGGTGGGACAGAGGGGCTCAGGAACAGCCTCCCCATTGCTCATCTCTGAGCTCACCACCTTCTTCCTCTGCAGTGTGACAGTTTCTCTGTGAGCATGGAGCCTGTTTCCTTGATGCAGTTACCTCAACACTTTGGTGTCCTACCCAGAAATGCAAGAGAGACACCTTTATCTGACGAAGCATATTTACACAAATATATATGCACATATATATCACTGCTTGCCTCTGGCTTTTTGCACAGCCATCCTCTGCTATTGAGGCGCAACAGCCTGCAGAATAGATTTCCATTGCACAGGTCAGTTCTGCTTGTTTCTCTAACAGAGTCTCTCCACCCATACACCTCCCAAATGCCCATTTCTGAGTTTGTGATTTTTTTTATGACCTTGAATGTACTCAGAGACATTTTGAAATACGCAAGCTTCAAACTATCCATTTTGTGAGAAGATATAAATTTGAAGATAATTTTTGTATTTTAAGTAGGAAAGAAAAACATGCGTGGTATTACTGGTTTTATTTGTTTGCAGGTTTTTTTAGGGGGGGGGAGAGTTTTATTTTGGTTTTGGTGGTTTTTTTTTCAGATTGTTAGCTGGGTTGGCCACAGGCCTGTATTACTTTCACTGGCCAACCATACCTGGCATCTTCAGGAGGGACAAAAGTAATTTGGATCCATTTCCCTCAAGTGTCTCCGTGCATTGCTATCTGTAGCTTTAAATTTATCACCATTTTAATGGTGTGGTCCTCAGAGACCCCAGAGAGAAGCTCGGGTCATTCACTGAAGACAAGCAATAATCTGTTATAAAATTTCTTATTGAAAATCCATGTGGAGCTCAGCAGAATATTATGCTTCAGAGGGTAGTTATGTCATGCTCCAGTGGCGGTGGGAGAGATTCAAGGAAGCAGGCAATGAGGCTATCAAAATGGCAATCCTTCTCTGACTTCCAGTCACCTTAGGAAAGACTGGGTAAAACTGGGCTACCTCTAAATGCAGCAGCAAGTAGTCTCTGGTAATCTCTGCATGCAAGTACTAATAAAACATGACCGGGAGCATAGGTGGGAGTTAATCCCCTTGGGCTGCACCAGCGGAGGAGGTGGTGGTGAGGGCTCTTGGAGCATGTGGATGCTCCACGCCGGCTGAACACACCATTTACGTGGCAATCTGAAAAGAGCTTAGGCGCTTACAAAGCCTTTGTGCCTCTTTATCAGTTTTGTGCCTCAGACTTTGTGCTAATGTAAAAATGTAAATCCCCAGCAATTAACAGTCGTTTCTACATTAGCAGAGCTCCCAAGGTTCTGCTATCTCCATTTGTCTTTAAACATTTTATTAGAAATTTGACACCAGTGATGTTCTAATTAAAGTCCGTTTCCTAGCATGAAGTACTTCTATATACAGCACCGCGGATTTATTCTTTTGAGACTGCCTCCAATTTCATGCTTGCTTACAGCAAGTGTTACAAATACTGTTATTTTTGTTGAGAGAATCATCATTGACATGGTGCTTAGGCTGCATTTCTGCAGCTTGTTGATTGTTGATTTCTCTTAAGATCTGGTAATTCTCAGTGGACCTCATTTACACACCAATGCTAACTGCGTGTCCAAATTTGTTTCTGAGTTTACATGGAGAAGTTATGTTCAGATCCAGTGGACAGACACTGAAACCAACTGCTGGTGCTCGAAAGATAATTTGTCATAAAATGAAACAAGAAAGCAGCTTGTATCTCTTGCATAGCAACAGCAAAAAAGAAAAAGAAAAAATGAAAAGCTGTCTTTAAATGAGTTAGGCATTGTTCTCAGGAAGGAACAACAGAATGATTTAAGTGAAGGAAAAAGGAACATCTTGCTTTTAAAAATGTCTTGGGGGCTAAAGGAAACTTTATTTTGTTCTAACTTTCTATAATCTGAACTACATTAGAAGAGAATGAGAGGCATTCTTGACTGAATTTGTAATTAAAACAATTTAGGAGCAGACTTTCTATTCATTGAATATGGGATGCAAACTTTTTATCAGAAAAGCACTGTCTATATATTTCAGTGAATTTGAAGTTATGAGCTATGTGAGAAAGGGATTTTCTCTGAGCTTGTTAGATGCAAATAATTTAAGGTGGAAAAAACCCCCAGTACTTCCTTTTAAAGAATATATAACTAACAGCAACAGCCCTTGAGACCTATAGTTTGTGTCCCCTAATGCAGAACTAAATACATTCAATTATTGTGTACAAATTTGAAAGACATTATAATAACAGTCTATAGCTCTTAATAGATTTAGCTATAATTTATCTCAAAGCTCCTCTATACTGAGGCTGCTGTGTGCTTTTTTAGGTAAGACATTTCACAACAGACAGGCTCAATAATCCACCGGGCACTTTTACATGCTGCACTGAGCACTAAACAGATGCCAGATTCTGCAAAATGTCACTATGGTATAATTCCTCAAATTGTTTTTGGCTCAAACACAATCTCACTTTTTGGTAGTATCTTCATCGCTAGCAATGTCTGACATACTGACAAAATCCTTTTGTCTTTTGTGTCCAGGAGTTTGCACTGGTCGTTCTGATTTGCTGTGAGAGGTCCACATTTCACTAATGGCTGTTTTTCCCCAGCGTTTTAGCAGTCAACCCGTGCTGTCTTCCCAGAAGTCGGGTTAGGAATTCAACATAGAGATAATACCATGGAAGCCGTCTGCCTGGGTATATTGCTTCCCCACTGGGGTAACCAAATGAAGCATATTGTTTCGGGTCTGGTAGATATGGATCTGCATGGATTCAAGTACTTTACAGATGTTCCTGTGTGGTGGGCTGAGGTCTCTGTGTGTATGGCATTTCCGATGTACGATGCAGTCTCCCCCATGGATGAAAGATTGCTAAGTGTCAGGGCAGTCTTCCATGGTCCTTGCAGTAGGAGTTCATTTTATGTCTATTACAAAAAAATACATATGTTGCTCTTGAAGATTTTTTCTGGCTCAGCCCTTCAGTGTTATAATCATTTTAATTATGGGACTTTCTTTGATCCCAGCCTTGCTCACTCTAGTGGGTTATCTACTTCTGGAATTTTTCATGTGTGAAGAGGTTTCTTTTTTCAGTTTGCTGTGATTTTGAGAACTGTGAGAATGTTATGAGGTTTTCAGTCTTCGCCTGCACACAGGCCTTAGTTCAGACCATCTTGCCTTGAGGGATGGAGTTCTTCTAAGTTAGTTGGAATAAGTAACGTAATTCAAGTCAATTGAAATGTTCTACCATACTTTATGTTCCATTTTAGATTCAAATATCAATGAAGTCGTCTTAACAGATGTTAAAAGTGTCAAGAGCTTTTTCTCTTGCAGCTTTTTTTTTCTCCAGACTAAATCTGAACACTGAGTGATAAAATACTGCTGGACACTTTCTTATTTAATATAGCCTACCCCAGCACACGGACTGTGTGATTGCTTTAAGCATTCTTTTTGGTTCTGGTGTACTACCTAATTTGGGGGATTCTCTTTGTTTATATTTTCATGGGATTTTCATAGTCTGGTTTTACCAGAAGGGTGGACATTTGAGCTCCCAAAATGAAGCTCCGCTGCGATGTAAAACACATCTCATGGGAATTTGATGTAACTTATGATATATGATTTGAAAAAAAAATTGCTAAAATTTTCTGTAGATAAATCTTGAGCAGATAAAAAATTGCTGTATTATTTCTTGTTAGGCATTTGTTCTTTACTTGCATCCATTTTCTTCATGCGTAGCTGAGCTTCTGCAAATATATTTTCTTTCAGGTTAGTTATTATTACTTAGCACATTGATTTTTTGAAGATGAATGTTGGTTTCAGTACACAGATTTCTATACTTGGCGCTTTCTGTAACATCATCTGTAACACTGAATGATGAATGACATTTCATTATATCAGTATTCTATTTTACCACGTTTGTTTGTCCAAAGGAGTTGAAATATTGGGCAACTGAAATGCTGCTATGTGTGGAGAACCTCTAAATATGACTATCGTGTACTCTACTACCATGATATTAATGATGTATTCTCCCTCAGAAAAATCAAAAGGTTCATGTGATATTTTTTTCAGAACTTTAAAGCAAAGGATAAGCTATTGGCTCTACTTGCATTCAATATGAGCTTTGGTGTTGCCTAAAACAAGTCTGGGATTTCAACCCAAAGGAAGGAAAGAGTCTGAGTGGATGGGATGAAGGGATGAAGAGACTTGCTGTAAGTCCTTGCTGTGATCCAGAACCATCTGCCCTCTGCAGAACAGCAGACTGTGAGGGACAATATAATCCACAGAGCCTAGCGTTGCAGTGGCTGATTAAATATTTAATGTCCTAGGGAGGAAAAACAAGCAAGAGGGAGCATGCATTATAGACAAGTCTAATCACCTGGCCTGAGAGCCAAGCTTCCCTTTGCTCCCTTCTTCTTTTCCTAGGGAGCGAGTGAACTGCTGGGTTTCAGTTTGTCAGTCATTACGTTATAGTGCCTCAGAGTTGGTGAGCTGCTTTGAGATGCAGCAGTGAAAGACCTTCTCATTTTTATTACATTTCATTTCCCACATTTTTTTCAACTCTCCATAAATTTGATTAATTTTAATCC
>RSEF01000004.1:84192467-84212636 GCA_003993805.1 Himantopus leucocephalus | reverse complement strand
TATACCCAAGGTCAAAAATGGTTCTGTAGCCCTTACTGCCTCTCTCCTTGAATATTATCTGAGGCAATTACTGTATAAAACTTGGAATATTGTGTGCTGCACATTACAGTTGCTATATTACAATTACTTGGAAAACAGAGGATGTTTCCACCCACATAGTAATGAAACATTCTTTCAGAGAGACTAATGAGATTTTATATAAACCATCTGCTGCTTGCCTACCATTAGATCAAACACCTTTGAAAATGGGGAAATCCCTTTTAGTAAAAGTAAAACAGAATTATAATAACAATGATCATGTGTGAACTAGAAGCCAAACGCTGGTGTGGTAGAAAAGTCCAATGTCTCTTTAAATATTAACCACTGAAAAGACATGGAAAAACCTGTTATACTGAGCAGATACTCCAAGGTCAAAGGAGGCAGTCTATAATAAAAGATGGACTTGATATAAGGTTGATTTCCATTGTCAAGAGGTATGGGATATGTTCTACTCTTCTTACCGGAGACAACTTTGCTGAAGCTTTGTACAGAATTTCCCAAAAGCTCACTGAAGCTAATTGTCTCGATTATAATGTTAGACAGCGCCCACTGAAGACTCAGGAAAAAGAAGACTGCTGAACGAAAGTGAAGTCAAACGCCTGTCCCTGTCCAGCAGACCCATGAGGCTGCCATGGTTTAGGTAGGGCCTGTGGCCACCAATGTGCAAAGAATGGATATGACTAACGTTCTGGGTCGCTCTGATGAGCAGGCACCCATTCACAGAGGCACTGAATGGGCAACGCCTTTGGCATGAGCTCGGCCCAGCGCTTGAATTCATGCCCTGAATCTATCACAGGATCTGCTAACCATATCAGTTCTGCTCCTAATTAAATACATTATTGCTCCATTGAAATATTTTTTTTTCCTGAATGTTTCCTCTCTCTTTTCTCCTAGAAGACAGGTAGGAATGTTGTTGCTGAAATAGCCTGTGAAATTAAATTATATTAATGAGATTTCATATGAGCCAACTGGTTCTCACATAGGAGTTTATACTTCTGACATATTTTGGAAAAGGACTGGAATCCTAATTTAGCAATATTTTTTATAAATATCCAAGCATCATATTCTATTTTTAAGAACTTCACTCACTTGGAATATTTCTTTAATTTGCACTTAAACTTAAACTCTCCTTACAAAATAATGTCAGCCATGAAATTATGTCTTGGAGCAGCTTTCTGAATAGATCCCTAGTTTGCTCAACAATTATTGCTGAAATGATTGTGATCTTAGGAACCCTTGTTCCTGTCTGACATTCTTTCCCTGTGACTAATTATTTTACAGACTATGCTTTAATTGCAGGGTGTAGGAGGTACTTTCTATAACTGCTGAGTATTAGAAGGGGACATGCTCTGCAGATCATTAAATGTGCTACCAGGAATAAGCACACTTCTGAGACCGATGACATTTGTCAAAATTAGTCAATGTGTTTCTTGAGAGCAAGAGGCCATCTCCAGGAGATGTCTCCTAATAATTGCTGGCGTGGTGAGCGCTGTTCATTATTTAACATGATATGGAAGACATAAGCCTTCTCAGGAGAAATGGCTTCCTTTTTTCTTTTATTTACAAACAGGATACATTAAAAACCCTGAGTGAATTAAATTTGTTTTTTAAACAAATCCAGACTGACAATTTTCTTGGTAGCCTGCAAGCATTGCTAAAGAGGAGACAAGTTACAGACATCAAAATATTATGCATATTTCATGGCTTCCTATCAGAACATAGAGTGATGTAAAATAAAACTGTTAACAGATTTGAGCATCTATGCTCAACTTAAACTAGGCCAACATCACTGTCTGCTTTCAAAGTCATCCACTAATGAGTATGTATAAAACTTAGGTCAGAGGTACTGCTTTGCAATCCTGTCTCTTACAGTGCTATTATTTGCTTCTGTTTTCATTGTATCTGATCTCAGCGAAGCAAGGGCTCATGTTCTCAACATGAGTGCCCTAAGCCCCAGGTGACAAGAGCACGTCAGGAGTGATCAGAGGTCTAAAAACCTAGGAGTAAAGATTGAAGGAATTTGGACTTTTAGCCTAAAGAGAAGAATGAAGAAGGGACACGGTAGCAACTTTGCCTCAGTAAAAGATAGCCCCGTAGAGAGCTACTTCTCTACGTCCAGGGTTGATAGGACAAGAAATAATTGGATTATGTTGCAAAAAACAAGGTTGGTTTTGGTGGTTTGTTTTGATTTGATTTGTTTTTTCACAAATAGGGACAGGTTTTCTAAGAAAATATCAAAGCAATGCACTAGATTGAAGGCTGTCTACTATAATTTGGACTATCACTTCTCAGAGGTGATTTAGACATAATGGTTCTTGCCTTGGGGGACTTGGCTTCATCAAGCTCTTTTCTAGACCTTTTTTTTCTGGAATTTTATCAAGGAAATCCACCTGGGAACCAAAAAAAAAACCCCTTCCCAATGAAAGTTTAATCAAAGCAGGTCTGATTCTAAGCTTCACTTTTGTCACATTTTGGGTTTGGGGTTTTTTTTGTTCAGAAAAATCCTCATAACCGGCTGAAGACTCCTGTTGCTGGAAGGGTCCTAGCCATTTGCTTTAATCATTAGTAAGGCACTTGGCATTATAGATCATGCAGTAGATTAGCAGTGACATCCTCCAAACAAAAACCTGGAAGTTCTGCTTGAGTGTATGATAAAATAATTTTGATTTTGTGGGTTTGGGGGATTTTATCCCTCTGTGAATCTTTGTATACACACAGTTCAATTTGAAAGGTAATGGCTTTCATTTTCCCAGGCATTGAAACCCCAACCCTGGACACATTGCCACAAGACTTTCATTATGCATACAAGTAATTGAAGTTACTTTATTTTGTTTTACAGGACTTATTTTGTCACTATTGGATAGTTCCTCTCCTTCTCCTGGACAAATGTAGTTCTAATTTTGAAGGAGGAAAAGAAGTCTTTGCTTTTGTTCTTTTTTTGTGTGTAGTTGTGCAGAAAGATATTTTGAACTGTGTTAGTGTTCAGTTCTTATTCATATCCTTATAGAGCAGTGAAAAAAAAGTTCCTATACATCAGTGCTACTACTCGAAAAATCTTCCTCTGTTGTTAGCAGTTCTCAAAACTACTGTCTTAGCCACAGATTGGTGTCTAGCCCAGAGCTTGGATGTACGTAACTGGGAGAAAATGTGGCACACATCATCACTGGCTAATGCCTGCTTCAGAGAAATAGAGGTAAAAATAGGTGATGCACAGCTATACGTGACAGTGAGATTTTTTTAAGTCTGATTTGAACTGGAAGACATCCAATGAAAGAATGAGCTTAGTGCAATTCACATAAAGGTGATCCAGTTTTAATTTTGACCCTCTCTTCTACGTTTATTACCTGATAAGAGGATCTTGCGTGGTACCATATCAGCACATAGCTAACAAATGCATGTACATATCAGCAGAAGGTGAGTCATAGCCCATATACAAACAGTTCTGGAGATAGGGCGTGCCAGGCACCCCGTGGTGCACCTTGCGAGCATTACGTGCTCCGGAAATCCTATCTTGACTTGCCCCAGTACTCTTGGATATTATCTCATATTAAAGCATATTATTTAGCAACATCTACGACTATATTAGGGGAAATTAAAAGCAATAGTCTACATTTCTGCTTAAAGACATACGCAGAAGGGAAAGCAGGCGATGACGTGCAGTATCTCGGAGGGTTGCTAGATGGTGCTAAAGCATATACAGAAGTGTATCCCATGTAACTGCTGCATCGGCGGTTTTGGTTACGAGTTAGCGTGGAAGAGAAAAAAACTGAAGATGTTTTCCGTCTGTCCTATTTTCTACACCACCTCCAATGGAAAGAACACCTCGGCTTCCTTGGCTTCTCAAAGAATGTTTTATTCAGATTTGCCCCAAATTACTAAGCTCACATTTTTACGTACTTTTACAGTATTTTCTATTTACAGCAGGACTGACTAAATATATTTTGATGAGGACACAATTTACCAAAAGCTGGCATTTCGGGAAGACTGACATTATTCCGAGGAAAAAAGGAGAACTGTTAAAATACTTTCTTTCAACATTTCCAAAAGAATACACAGTGACTTTTGTTTTTCAAAGAGCATATTCACTTAGAAATTTCTACTTGCTCAATTTTTGTAAATGTTTACTTGACTGGAGAAGGCAGATATAAAGTGAACAATATCTAAAAGGTAAAGTGAGAGTTGCACCAAAAATGGAATGGAATGTTTCAGGTAAAATGAAAAAGAGTTGTTTTATACTTTTCCTGGTTTCACAAAGCAAATAATATAACTAAGCTAACACATATTATGTTGAATATATTGTAAACCAAAACTCACTTTCCTTTGGTTTTGGTTTCATCCTATATATGTTTCTTATTTGCAGTTACAATAACTACAATTTCACATGTTTTGATGTGATTTAAGTTCATCTTGTGGTATCAGCTGAGGAGTTCTTTTAAGAGACCAATATAAGATTTAATTCATACTGAAGATAAAATCTTTTCTCAAGGGAATGCATTAAAAAGTCATACAAAGCCTATTAACAAATAAAAGGTAAAATATACTGCATTTCCTATGGGAAAAGTCATGGTGTCAGATAACAAGTAAGAGTACACAACGGATAAAAATTATATTTTGGTGAATATGAGAATTATTCTCAGAGTGATTAGCTCTTGTTTGTATATGATGTCATTTTGAAAACTATGTAAAGTCAGAAAAAGCTGAATTCTAATTTGTTTTGATGCCAATAAATGCTGGCAATGACAACATTTGTTTGACTAGTTTGGGTGAATTTAATATTAATCAGGGTTTTAATTAGAAAAATAACAAGATTGGCTATAATTCTGTGGAGACAAGCTGTAACAAACTTCCTCGTAGGTCAGATTCAATTAACTTACAGCCAAAAGAGCACGAAACCATACTGTGATTTAGCAAGCCCAAAGTCTGACTAAGTTTCATTCATAAAACTATCACACTGCTTCCATCATCAGTATTATTAGATAGCATCAATGGTGTTCTCAACACTTTATTGATTAGTTACTTCCTTTTCCAGGCATATAAATATATGGCCATTTTTGTCATGTCTGAGTGTCTCATGCACCACTAAAATTAACATTCCTGTCCCACTATGATATGGAAATACGTGTCAAAGATAGGACAATCAAAATAATCCCAAGAAGAAAATTGCTGAGAGAAATTCCTATGACAAAAGAACACTTACTGTCATGAGGCTTCATCTTGGCCTGGTGTTTCTTATCACCATGACGTCTGAAAAAGGGAAGAGATAAACTTGCTCTGCCCATGCTCAGAACTGACCAAACATCAGCTGTCAATGTTTCACATGTTCCCAAGTCCAAACAAGTCTAATAGGGTCACCTTGGTTTTAGATTGGAATTGTATTGCACACCAGCAGCAAGTCTTTGCCTGAAACACACCCTGCAGACATGTCCTTTAATAAAGGAAGATTTTTATCCCTTTTGTTATTAATGGAGCCATATTAGGCTGTTTTCAGCTGTGGTCATATTTTGTTTATTGTGGCATGAAACTGCTCACAAAAGAGCCAATGAGATTCCGGTAAGGCCAATGAAAAATTTTCCTTAGCTATTTGATCAACACTTAGGTCAAAGGGACAAGAGGTAACGGGCACAAACTTGAACATAGGAAGTTCCATCTAAACATGAGGAGGAAATTCTTTATTTTGAGAGTGGCAGAGCACTGGAACAGGCTGCCCAGAGAGGTTGTGGAGTCTCCCACACTGGAGACATTCAAAACCCACCTGGACGCAGTCCTGTGCAACCTGCTGTAGGTGACCCTGCTCTGGCAGGGGGGTTAGATTAGATGATCTCCAGAGGTCCCTTCCAACCCTGACCATTCTGTGATTCTGTGATTCTGTGAAAAGACAATTCTCAGATCAGTAAAGAGGACTTTAAAATGAGACTTGATTAATTTAAAAATTCTATAACGAAATAATTTTTAACTTGAACTGGGGAAAACCCATGTTATATTCTTTGTTCTGTTCCTACTAAAATTACGTGTTCATTCTATATTATGTATTTGAGAAATCACAGCATTTTAGCCAGAGCTCCTCAATACTCCTTATTCCCTCTTTTTGACATGCTTTGTACCTCTTGATGTGAGTTTTCACCTGGATCACTTCATTAACTCCAACTGATTGTACAACCTCTCCCGAGGCAACCGCTTAAGCCACTCTT
Source organism: Himantopus leucocephalus (assembly GCA_003993805.1). Classification (NCBI taxonomy): domain Eukaryota; kingdom Metazoa; phylum Chordata; class Aves; order Charadriiformes; family Recurvirostridae; genus Himantopus; species Himantopus leucocephalus. Next base: position 84,206,409 of record RSEF01000004.1, on the reverse strand, counting down.
GAAACAGCCCTTGGTACAAAAGAAGTACTCCTGTCCCACTGACTATTCACAGATTTTATGTAAGGAATGTATATACTGAGATAAGCAAACACTCAGTAGAACAAGCACTAGGACATGGTTCTCATTTACTGCTGGCAAGCTTACTATTGCTAGACGAAGAGTGTAGTTCCCATTGAAATACTGAATTTCTATGCCAAGCAGACACTTCAGTGAAAAGAGCCAAGAGCTGCGCTCCCCTCTTTCTTATTCCACCCAAGCAGTGGCTAGTGGGGGTATTAGGATGTTTCCTCATGTGTCTGTCTTTTCCTGCATAACTGTCCTGACTACAGAGCAAATACCCATCACAATCATAGAGGGACCGCCAGCAGCAGAGATTGGTGTGCTCCTGCACAGACAGCCCTGAGCCAGAAGAAGCCCAGCAAAGCTCTAGCAAAAGCTCTAGATGCCAGCTGCCTATCTTGGGCATATAAATATGCTCATGGGCACCTTCAAAAGACGGTACTTTATTAATGGTGAAGTGTTAGGCAGAGGTGGCTGTGGGCCTTGGCTCTTTCACAGTCAGTGCAGTAGCTAAGTTGGCATTCTGAGGATCACAGTTTTTGACTGAAGAACTTAAGCTGTGGGTGGTTTGGCATGTACCACCCGAGCCCATGAATCTACTCAAATGGTAATTCCACAATGTGAGGAAAAAATCTTACTTGCTAAAGACAATCTAGCTCTGGATGATCCAGACCTTTCTTAAGAAAGGTCTTCCCTGACCTCAGAAAAGGTTAGTGTTTACAGACTTTCTACTCAGCTGAGAAATTTTCTGTAATAGCTTTTAAGGGTATGTATTTGTCAGTCACTCTTTTGTTAGGTGCAAATGTGAGCCTCTGTGAAAAGGCTACATGATGACTTATGGTATTTACTGTTTCACAAAGGTTTCTATGAAGCATCAGTAATGTACTCTCTATCTATTTGAAAAGTAAGAGTTCTCATGATAACAATTATTATAAAAGTGTCTGTGTTCAGAGTAACGTGCATATGAAGAAAGGAGATAAATTCTCTTTTTGGCATCCATAAAAATTCAGAACGGGTCCAGTGACAAAATATGCCATAGATTAATAAAAGTCTAAAATTAAGCAGAAATGCCCAGGTAAATGTGTATATGCCAGAAGCTGGGCTAGGCTACGTATGATCTGCTTAAAAAAGTTTTACGGTGATGGTGTACTTCATAGACTGTGAGAAAACTTGTGTTTTGTTTTGGGTTGGTTTTTTTTTTTTTTGGTGCCATTTCCACTACTGGTGCACTGCTGATGTGTAAGAAATAATCAACATCTCTAGGAGTTTAACTTTCATTACACAAGTTGATGCCTGGAGCACACACGGACACATGTCTCGGAAAAAAAGATGACATAGAATTGAAATCTACTCATCTCATGCCTGTTCCAACATGTTTTTTAGCCTCACGTTAAACTTGAAACCTCTAAAAGGACAGGCTTGCTTGATACAGTTTTAGATGCTTTCTGTAGCAGAAAATAATAGTGCTTTTAAAATGCAGGGAGCTGTCTGCAGAGCACACAAACAGTCTGCCCAAAGAGCATAATATTAGAGCAGTAACATGTCTCATTTCAAAGCTAAATCTATCAAGGTCTGCAGAAATAGTGCTAAAAAATCCTTCACTGCTAGGAAATGTAATCACCTCCGAAAGTGTGAGCCCCAGAGCTGCTGAGACAAGGGAATTTCAGACCTTGATTGTAATCTCATTATGAACAAGACACATTATCTTTGGTATTGGGAAAGTGAGCCCGGTGCCTTGCATTTGGTTGCAAGATTACCACTTGCATCCTGTCAGAACAAGAGGAATCAGCAGAGGCACATGCGAGTTAAGCTCTGGGCTGTACCAGAGAAAGCTGTAAAAACTCACAGCTTATTTACATTAAAATATTTTTTGAGTAAGTAATGCAAACAACAGGGTAAAACATGAGGAAAGTAAACGGTGAGCAGGAGGTGAGCAGTTTGTGTATGTTTGGGAGCTACAAAGGAACTGAAGGAATGCCAGGGTTGAATTAATTTCCTATTCACTACATTCCCTAGTCTAAGAATAGAATAAAAGTACAAAACACATACATCTCTTTAAAAAGTAGACCTTGGAAAGTAAAACAAAAGCAATCAGTCTGAACAGGAAACACTAATGTCTGGGAAATAGTAAGAGGAACTATTCCACAGAAGAAGGAAAGCATCCTGCAGATAACCTTATACTTGTTTGCGCAGGCCAGAATGGGGTGTGGGATGGGGAGGGAGAGAGAGGATTGGAAAGGGGGAGGAATGATTGCTTTTCTCCTACTCTTTGTTCAGTGTAAAGAAAGAATGTTACTTTAGACAAGACATGCAAAGTCCTGGCTTCAAAGAGCTAGTCACCAGCAAGGCCAAATCTTGGAAGATGCTAAGCCTCTTACAGCTTCTGTTGGCTGCACAGTAGTTGGCATGGTGCAGCCCTTTTTGGAGCTGGTCTCAGGAGAGCTACGAAGAAAAGCCCCACCAAAAAATATCATAAGACAGTAAGCAAAACAGGACAAAACTCGCAGCAGGCACTGCATAGCCCTTTCACAACTAGATATGCCATCTGGTCCCAATCTGCCCTGAACAAATCAAGCTCATCAATTAAGCAGAGAGCTCCTCAAAGACAGGAGTACTTGACTTTGATTCACAGCCATAAAAACTCAAGTCAAATTTTCTGTGTACTGAAGTTTGTGTTAGAGCACTGTTAGGAAGAAAGGGAGAAAACTCTTCACCTCATTAATCATCTTAGGAACCTCCTGGTCTGTAAGGACTTTCTTGTAAAACATGTGGTTGGACGAGAAGTTCATAATCCAGTGTGTAGTTCCAGTGAAATCAGCATGACTATTTGTATAAATGCTTAGCAACAGGAGCAAGGGAAAAACTTGGCAGAAATAAATGGATATTTTTCAGAAAAACTCTCGTGGCTTTTTTATACTTAAGGACCATAGGGGTCCTTAAACAGAGACACAGAGGCATACAAAGGCTTATGGGCATTTTTACAAACACACATATTTTATAAATAACTTTTTGCCTGGGTACCAGCGCTCACGATGCCCATGAGGAAGCAGGAAAGAGAGTGTGTCTTACCAAGGACTGTTGGTCATGGTGGTGGTCCAAGTGGCACTCTACATGCCAGGTCAGGCCTATAAGAACATTTCTGCCCGTGTGTGATTTCCACATTCAGCTCACACCAGTAAATTAGTTTCCAGTTTATACCTAGAGAGTTCTGGCACCATAGATTTGGATAACCAAATGAAATGTATTACAAACCAACTGCACTGTTCATTTGTGGTTCCCCAAACACTGCCAAGAAGTCGTGACATCCACAATGAATAATTGAACAACAGTTCTGCGCAGCAACATCTGATATTTCAGAGCTGCATTCTTGCTTTGTGTTGGCACTAAAAGCAATACTCTAAAAACCTTTTCACAAATGCAGAAGTGAGTTGAGATATCTGGTGTGAGGGTTCCTCGTTTCAATAAGTGCAATTGTACAAGGCATAGAGCTGTGTGAGGGAGAACCAATTCATGCCTAGCATGGAGCACTCTTATTTGAAGTAACTGAGCGCAAATGTCAAAAATAAACCCCAGGGTTCATAGAAAACTCTATGTTGATTACCCTTGACCAAGGCCATGCCAGCAAGAATACACGCAGGCTTTTGAAAAAAGTTTAGATACAAAAAAATTGGGTCTTAAATTTGATGAATGTTTTTTGAAACAAAATGTCTCAAATGAAACATTTCAAATCAAGGGATGCCCATATCTGTTGCATTTTTCCTTCTGCATCATTAGTAATAAGGCAGGTGAAGGACTTAAACCTTTTCTATGTACAGGAACAGAGCTAATACACAGGATGACCTCTCCCAGGCTTTTTCTTTTTTCTGGTTTTTCCCTTAGTACTTGGCTGACTGGAAGATCTCCAGTTTCAGATTTAGCAAAAACATGCTGTCGATCAAATGGATTTCATCCCAAATAACCTAGTCAGCTTTAATAGCCATGAAATTTCTTTAACATTACCGCTGTGCATTATTCTTTGTAAGAAATGTAGCTATTCTTCAGCACATTTTAAATACACTTTTCAATATATAATTATTTTAGTCTGAAATATGTAAAATCAATGGCAGTACTGAAAACAATTCTCATTGATTTGAAGGTAATACAGAGTACCTGATCATTAAAATGTGAGCAGTAGCTAAACAGGGTGCCTACAAGATGAAATGGGCAATAAAATATGGGTTTATTTCTGAGTAAGCTCATGGCTTCAATTATTATTGTTATAGAATTCTTTTCTAGTAGGAAATTTGTTGTTAACAATATGATCACCACATACTAAGTTTCCTTTAAAAAAAAGGAAAAATAGCTTACTTTTTAAAGCAGTGTTTCCCTGTCATGTATCAGTATGTCACAAACTACATCATCATGAAATAATACTTGATTTGCTTGCCCTTCATATCCTGCTTTACTGACTTCTACTTTGCTCTAGCAATACCTTACAGCTGATCTTTTTTTTCAACTCCTTTATAAACAGATAAGGAACTACATTTGCATTTTTAACTTCCTGGCAATAAGTTTTGTAACAAAATCAAGTTTGATGGTAAGCCCCCTTTCAGGATCACATTATAGATTAATTAATGTCTTGTTCCATGTACAGGTTAGGGCTTATGTCTGAAATGTATTATTCGTTGCATAAGAGAATTGTAGGCAGCTGACAGAAAAGGCTTTGGAGTTCAACTTATCTGGAGTTCAAGTTTTTGCTTACAGGTTTAACTTTGGAAATCAAGGATCCTGGCTGGGAAAGTCATTGAAATTCAGAGGACTGAAAAGAAAAAGCTTTCAGCTCTATGAAACAGAATCCTCTGTTTTCCCAACCATAACAGCATGACACTATTAAGCAGTGTCTTTGATCTGCAATAAGCATATCTAATTTGAATTCACTTGATATTACTGCTAGTATCAGCTAAGCCTTTGTGCATCTTCCAGATTGCAGGAATATTATTATATAAGGAATAGCTTCATCCCAAGCAGGAACATTTGAATCATACCCTTTTCCTCTTCAGCAAATGTCACATGCTACTATTTCCAGCCCTTCAGTCACTTGGTTAGAGGACTAAAACAAACCAAGAAAGAAATCTGTCATTCACTCACCTGTTTTAGGGGAAAAAAAAGCAGTTTTAAGGACCCTACCTCCTGTGGTAAGAAATTTGCACAAGGCAAAACATTTTATCTTAAATATTTCCTCTGGAGGAATTTACCAAAATTTTGTATTTTTCCCTGAACATTTGTATTTCCTTAGCATATAAATGTTACTGCATAACGAATATTACCAACCCAACACACCCAGATTATCAGGATTACTTCAAGATAGCCATGCGTTTTAATAAGTAACATGGAAGAACAGGAAGTAACTGATAGAAATATCCGTATGTTTCTACAGTTTTGTTATAAAATCTTTATAATTTCCTTCAGATATATGCCACACTTTTCTGCCACAAGATGAACAGACAATCATAGAATCATAGAATGGTTCGAGTTGGAAGGGACTTTAAAGATCATCTGGTTCTAAGCCCCCTGCCATGGTCAGGGACGGAACTTAAATAACTCTTAAATATTAACATGCAAGGTTTTTTCTCCCCCTGGCTCTTTTCTCTTTCCACTAAGGAGATTCTTACTGAGAAATTTTCTTCCTGATCTTGTTGTGACCTGCCATAATCATCTCAGTCTTCTGTTTTCAAAGCATCAGTTTCATTAGTCATTGCATTAATGACCTGTTTCAAGCTTACCCTTGAAAATGGTGATAACTGTTTGGGGCTTGTAAGTAAGAGAAACACATTGTAATGTGGGGCCTGATCCAAAGTGTATCACTTGTTCACCAAGGTCTTCTCAAGCTCTTCAAAAGATTTGAATTGGGTCCCAGACCTTTTGCTTCTGTAAAAGCCTGTGTAGAACCAATGAAAACATAATAGCTCCTGTTAATGTAACTAGTACACTCGTTACCATACAGCAAGCAATGCCAGAGAGGTGACTACGGTGGAACAGCTTATGTAGTTCATGAATGGAGAGGACAATCTGTGTGTGCACTTCCTTTACTTTTGTGAGAAAATAAAGAAAGAATCTTTAACGCTACAAAGCTTTGGCCGCGATCTTTGGACTTGACTTGGAAACCAGCATGCAAACAGCTCATGCAAACCCATGAGGTCAAATAGCACTGCAGAATCTTCTTAAAAAAAAATAATGCAGCAGCTCCATGTCACAGATCTCCTTGTTTGATGGATTCTTTGGGGAGCAGAAGACCACTAGAGTCACACCATCTGACAGGGAAGCAGAGGGAGTGTCCTCAAGATCGGTCACTATTCCTATTCTGAAACCTACCTTGGGAACAGTCAATCTTTCCTTACATGGCAGGAGAATATACAATAAAAATATTACATGTCCAGTGTTGACGAACATTCCAGACAGATGTGAAAACTTGCCTGAAACATACTCAGTGCATAGGACAAATCATAAGAATGTTTTTAAAGAATAGTATTGCCCTGGCTGGAAGTGGGGGTTCACGCTTGTGAAAAGCTTTTCCATCCTGATGGAAGAAGAAATCTTAGATCTTGTCAGTTTCCTAAATATAATTTCATAAGAAAGATAAAAGAGGTCTTTCCTGTGCAACCAATTTTTATCTATATACACCCATTTTGCAGGTCATTAGTTGGCTAACTGAGCATCAAGCAGCAGCCTCCCATATCCTGTATTATTCAGAATGGGATATATCAGAATTGGGAGCTTCATTTAAAACACAGACAGAGCAAGAGAAGCTGGAGAGAAGCAATGCCAAAGGAATTGTCTGCTGTGGCTTCAGGCAGGGCTGGAGGCATTGAAAAAGCACTGTTAGCTGACTAACAAGCCATGGGTCTTCAGAAGGACACAGGAGGACACAAGATTTCGGTACCCTAGAGAGGATGCTTCGTGGTGGTAAATTTTTATAGTATCCATGACAGAAAAAGAGAATAGGCTCGTTTCTAAATGAAATTGGTAATCTTTCTCCCCTTTCTTCTGTCCTTTTATTATGTTGTTGGGGGGTTTTTAAGCAGATTTTTTTTCCCCTTGAATTCTTAATACATATATGTTACATGCTAATTCTGCAAGGGCTACAGGGAGCAGGGGAGAGAGGTAGATTAATTTTTGGTACCTCAGTTCTGGATGTGGTTTAGGTACCAGCTGATTTAAGATTGCATACTTATGAATAATAGCATTTCCATATTACTTCCTGAGGGAGTCCATGTTCAGACATTTTATATACTTAATCCCCCAAAGGTTTCTTTTTCCTTTTCTATTTCTTTTTTTTTTTCTTTTCCTTATGTTTTCCTTTTTCTTAATTTTTTGATTATTTTTCTTTCACTGTGGTGAGCCATGCCATCCTTTAGAAATGATGATAACACTTTCCCCTCTGGAGATCTGATCAAAGACCCTCCCATAGCAGTTGCTGTGTTTGAAGACGGAAGTGTTTTTTGGCTACTCTTGCAATGCTATCCCTCTTCTAAGCCCCCATGGAAACAGGTTCCTTCTATCTGGTGACTATCCAGCAGGAGGATAGGGAAAGGAGAAAAAAATACTGAGGTGATGTATAATGCCCTTTCCTGTTCCTGTCAAGATTCCCCAGGAAAAACAAATTCCAAGTAGTATATTCCACGTGTAGTAAGGTGTAGCCCACCAGTGACTGGAGCTAAGAAAATTTTCAGTGGATTTCTCTTGCTATGGAGGTGGTGGGATTTTGGGGACAGCTCACTGCTTCTCTTCAGAGCAGAGGAAATGTACCTTCACAGCAAGATCTGTCCTTCCCTACACAGTTATCAACAGGTGTTTTCAAGAGAAAATCCTCTGACTGGCTAAGAAGATTTGTTTCATTGAAATATGGTCAACACTGAGATGGAGACCATGGAATATCATTACCAGTAATGAACCATGTGCATTAATGGAAAGAAGTGTGAATGACATGGGTGTTTTTCCAGTTATCAGTCTTGGTAAAGTGTACTTTTTCGGTTTTTGACACATGAGGTATAGTGAGAAGAACAAAATAGATCAAGCCACCCACTCGGTGTTTTAGAAAGGCAGCAAGAGGTGGGTAAATTCAGTACTGGAGATGAATACATTGAGTTCAGACTGGAGTTAGGCATACTCTGTTCACCTATTCCCTACAGTGCTCCTCTCACAGTGAGGCCCCAGACTGGCATAAATAATAGGAAAGAATAAAAAGGGTTCATGAGTAGGTGTGTTGTAAAATCAAAGGTCTCATGATGGTTAAATACAGAGCCAGAGACACAATTTGGCACAAACTCATGGCAACTTAATTTGACGTGTGACTTTGTTCCTCTGTACTTAGAAGCTGGTCAAACCTTTTTGCTGACAGAGCTGCAGTACAGGAAAGCAGCCTGAAGAATGTCAGTGTATTGAGCTGGATGAAGAGTGGACAAGTGCCAGGTCTGTGGCAGGGTAAGTTGCGTGGAATGCACCACCAGCCCTTTGCCATCTCCTTTCCAGCATGTTGCAGGCTGACAGCCCTGGAGAAGATTCCTGACCCCATTCAGTCGCTCTTCCCTACCATCTGCCTGCAGGCTCCAGCTTCATCACAGCAGTGCCGCTGCTGGTGCACTCACCTTGCCGGCTGCAGCAGCTCCCTTGACAGGGACCAGCCCAGTCACTGCTGCCAGCCTCATGGTCCCTTGCAGCAGCCTGGCGACTGGCAGCAAACACAGCCCATCACAAGTGCTGCAAGTAATTTATTTCTCAAGGAACCACATCCCACTACCTATAACTGTCCATCACAAGCAAGCATATGTGGGCAGAGAAATACAAGGTTTTTTAGTTCCATTGAAACAAACAAGGAATAAATGTTTTTCCAAAACTGCTTCTCAACAAATAAATAGGAAGAAGGAAGAAGAGAAATCAAGGACCTAAGGAGACCTGGGTACAGAGAAGGTAGAAGGTCCATACATTTGTTTGTTTTCACCACTCCTATGAAGAATAATTAAATCTGCAACAAATAAACTTCTGCAGTTTTATGAACTGAAAGAGAAGAGGTGAAGCCCCAACTGGTGGTGTCAGCAGTAGGACCAATCTGCCTGTGAAATCGGAGACCTGTGTAATTTTTGCTTAAAAAGGTCTGCGGTATGTGCTAGATATAGATATGGCTTATGACACATGGAGCTATGCTAACAAGTTACACATTGCGTGTAGGATTCCAATATTTGTTTGAATTTGGTGGTGTTCCAATTTCAGATGAAAACCCAGGCACTGACAGAAGACTCCAAAGCAGCTGAAAATTTCCAGCCAGCTTTAATAACACATAATGAAACCATTCTCAAGCTACACAGCAGAGAGACAGCATATTATGCATGGTACTTTACAAGACCTTCTTTGCTTAGTAATAGTCTTTATAGGAAGATTTAAAATGCAATCAATTCCATCTCCTTAGAGTGCAGAACCTCTGCAAGCGTTGCAGGAATCTCTTCTTCATGGAGGTGAAGTTGAATTTAAGGAATCAAATGACATGTGATATTTTCACCAAAGAGAAAAAATGACTTCAGAGTGCAGAGGCTTCCTATATTCAAAATGGGAAGCTAAACCTTGTGTCCCCATAAGTTTTATTTCTCATGTCTGTACCTAAATAATGATGCAATGACATCCCTGAGGAAGCAGGCACTGAAGGAAGAGATCTCTGAGGCAAGAAGGAAGCAGTGCAATGAAGCTCCCACTTAATTATCCTCTCTGCTGGAGTCCCCCACAAAACTCAACCAATGAAGTTCCTCCACCTTGAATGACTTTCCTCTAACAGCAACACCAAAAATTGCCAATAGGCAGAAAAACACGGATATGTGTGAGAGAGATGTAAAATTTAGCGGAGAAAGCCCCTAAATGTTATGATGAATGAGATTGTTACCAACAAGGAATTTATAGAAATGCAAAATAAGAAATAAAGAGGCAATATACAGAAGGATCTTGATTCCTTTAAAAAAATTGTGACATTTGGTTTCTAAATATTATTTCTTCACTTTCCTCTCTACTAGTCTTATCTGAACCTTACTGAATGGCAGACAACTACAGATCACAAAAGGTGTGAGTTACTAAGGACCTACTTGTTGAAAGCATTATTTGTATCAGAGACACAGTTCCTTTTTTTTATGCAGATGAGATTTACTTCAGCAAAGAAATATATATCTATAGTAGTCCAGTAACTTTACTGGAAGAGCGAGGTTGTTTATAAATGGGCCAATTTTGTTAGAATTGGGTTCTTTTATTTGTAGGAAAAATTCTTTCCTCTAGTATCTACCTAGAGATAGTATCTAGAGATATCGTGCTCCTCAGGCCTTCACAGATATGCCAGCTACAAGAACAAAGGCGCTTTTGGCTGTCACAAACACTGATGTAAGTAACCTAAGTGGGGTTCTAAGGCATCTCTTCTTCTGTGGCATTAACCTCTGTTTGTCCCATAGGGGTACGAGGGTCCCCAAAGGGCTCAGAACTGCCTTCCCTTCCAGGTATAAAATCGCCTGAGGGCCTCCACTTCAGGCACTGTTTTTAGGTGGGTGGGAGAGAACTGCCTGAAGTAAACTGCAGCAGGGCTGTTCTCTGTTTGCAGGTCGGGCAAGGAGCACCAACTGCATGAACCAAAAGAAGTGATGAGCTCAGGAGCAGGAGCCTGGCCCCCGCAGCAGTTGTCTCCAGATGATGTTATTCCTATGGCCCTGGGACTGAAGGCTGTATTTCTTTATGCAGGTAAAAGTGCAACAGCTCAGCCTGAAGAGACATTTCCAATCCAGGAATATACTGGTGTTTAATAATCACAGCAGTGAAGGGAGAAATTAGAAGGAGATTTGAAACTGGGTATTACACATTCCAAGTGAGTGCTCTGAGAAGGCTAAAAACCATGGGCACAAATGTGACCTTTACTTCTGTGTGGGAGAAACGAGTCTTGAGAATACTTACTGAATTAATGTTTGTGGGTCATATCAAGAGTGTCTGTCCCAATTCATAAGTGTATGCAAGGCGTAAAGTGTTTTTGCTGCCAAGTCTTCTGCTCTGTCACATGCATCCTGGAGAAAAAATGAAGATACAAAAAGCCATTGGGCACCTCCAAGTTTAAGCAGGAAATGAAAAAGATTTTTAAGGATCTCACCTGCACATAAAATCATATTTAAATGTCCTAAGAGGGAATTAGGCAAGCAGAGTACTGTGCAGACCTACTTCTAAATAGTTAAAGCAGAAGAACCCCTCCTTTTAATACAGCACATGCTTGATGAAGTTGCCAAAATGAGACCGTGTGTAATTCCTTTAAAATATTGCTCACAGGAGGGACCAAGAGTCCTCTACGCACAGCTAGCAATAGTGCAAACCCTCCTGTGATGTCCTGCTAATGTGATTCGGTTTGTTCTGGAGGCGCTGATAGGAGGGTAAGGGGCATAAACCCTCAGAGTGAGATAGGTGAGGATGATAGAATCATAGAATCAGAGAATGGTTTATGTTGAAAGGGACATTGAAGATCATCGAGTTCCAGCCATCTTCCACAGGTGGGGACACCTCCCACTAGACCAGGTTGCTCAAAGCCCCATCCGGCCTGGTCTTGAACACTTCCAGGGATGGAGCTTCCACAACTTCTCTGGGCAACCTGTTCCAGTGCCTCACCACCCTCAGAGTGAAAAATTTCTTCCTAATATCTAATCTAAATCTACCTTCTTCCAGTTTGAAGGCATTTCCCGTTGTCCTATCACTACACGCCCTTGTAAACAGTCCTTCCGCAGCTTTCCTGTAGACCCCCTTTAGGTACTGGAAGGCCACTACAATGTCTCCCCGGAGCTTTCTCTTCTCCAGGCTGAACAACCCCAACTCTATTAGCCTGAGAGATGTGAATGGACAGTCAGCCTGTCCCACTGTGACAACTGTGTCTGGGCTCTAACCCTGCAGACACAACACCAAGCAACTGACACTTCACGAGCAGGCACCCCACCTGAAGTTTAGTGTATGGGGTAGCTGCGAGCTTTCATAGAATCATAGAATAGTTTGGGTTGGAAGGGACCTTTAGAGGTCATCTAGTCCAACCCCCCTGCAAGGAGCAGGGACATCAACTACATCAGGTTGCTCAGACCACCATCCAGCCTGACCTTGGATGTTTCCAGGGATCGGGCATCTACCACCTCTCTGGGCAACCTGGTCCACCGTTTCACCACCCTCGTTGCAAAAAAATTCTTCCTAATATATAGTTTAAATCTGCCTTCTTTTAGGCTTTCCCCAGCTTAGGACCTGCAGTGTAACCTGGATCTCCAGGAGGGACATCAGTTGATGCCACCTTCACTGTGCAGTGGGGATATAAGTCTACTTGGAGAAAAGAGAGAGGGCACAGAGCTTTTTTATTTTCAATCATGTCTCTGATATTACTCTGCCTGTTGTTTTCTGATCTCTGAGTGACATGCAGCAGCTTGGACTAGATTTGTTCCTAATCATACCTTCCAAGTAACACTGAAATCATTTCTATGAAAATCAAGCTCTAGGGCTCGAGAGTGTGTTTACTTCCATGTCTCAGTAATACCTGCTAGTCTTCTTGAATAGCTGCAGGTTGCAGGAACGCCACGTGTTCTGTTCTGAATGGGCAATCCATTAAAAGAGCTGTCAAGACACAATCACAGGCTGGTGGCAGTGAAAGGACTAAAAAATGGCAGCCACAACTATGTGCTTTATATTTATGAATGTGAAGCCTAGTAAAGAAAAGAAACATGAGTTTGTAAGATTAATGAAGTTTCCAAGCTCCCATGAGCTCCACAGGTAGGATAAATCTTGCTATTGAATCACAGTAAAGTTTTAATTGACTAAATTTACTGATACATTTTATTGAAAATGCCAATAACTTTGGAACAAAGCACTACATGGAGCAGGCTGGGGAGGAAGATAAGCCTTTGCCGCCTATTCATTATTTATCTTTTTTTATTATTTTTAAACTAAATATAGTGCTATAATAGATCTTGATTATCGTCATGCCTTCCATATTCTGTTTACATTAAAAATTTAAAAAGAAATCAATATAAAAGAATTTAAAGTACGGTGCACTGAAATAAAAAATAAAAAATCCCTTTGTGAAGAAATTACGTTCTTTCTTCAGGACAAGTGACTTTGCAGGCTATGAATAGCAGTCTTTCACTAAGCCTCCTAACAGGCTTTGATAGAATTATAATTTATGATGTATTAGTTGGACAAAGCAATATTAATATTTTATCCCAGGAAAGCTTGCATCAAGATTAGCAAGGTAGCATATTTCAACTGTTATTTTCCTCCATTTTTAGTGCCAGGAAAAGAAAAGAAGTCTTGTTTACATTGCCAATTGGAGAACAGCTCCTACCTAGTGAGTTTTCATAGGACACTTAACTTCTTGGGAGAATTTAAACTGATCCACATTGAAATATATTTGTTAACTATGCTTTCTTAGAGAAAATACTTACTATTACATCTTTATCTGAAATAGTATTTCAACTGGTAAAATGCAAGGATTCTGCTTACAACCTTCTAGCAGTTTTATGAGAGATCATTTTTGAAAGTATATTTAAGGTTTTTAGTAAATTTCCACTTACAATATTTGACTGAGAAAAATAACCACACTATTACTAATATTTATTTAACAATTCATACACCACATTAAATGTTGCTTTTTAAGTAGCAAAATGTAGATCATACAGATCATCATATGTACATCCCAATTTTTTTATGTTGGAAAATGTCTTACTTTCCTCTCGGTGTAAAAAAACCTCAGCTTATGTAGGGACTGGGGTAGAAAAGTCCCTCCTGCTGTAAAAGAAGATCATGTTCATGACCACCTGAGGAACCTGAACATATAGAAGTCTATGAGACCTGATGAGATGCATCCCAGAGT
>RSEF01000004.1:84179618-84192457 GCA_003993805.1 Himantopus leucocephalus | reverse complement strand
AAAATGAAAAACAAACAAAAAACCCCCCAAAACCACAAAAAAAAGCGCCACAAACCCGAACAGGTTTCTTTATACATACATAGCTCTGATAAAACAGATAAGGAAAACTACTTAAAGTGTCTAACAATACTTTAAAACAGGTTGCCATTATTCTTTAGTCCTGGTAATGAAATAAGCACCATTCAAGTCAGTCTCTACAATGTGTGAGAACCTGTTTATATTCTTGAAATAGCCTGTGAAAAGCTTGTTTACAATTAAGTGTGATGGTGTTCACTGGACACAAGCCATTTTCAAAAGGAATATATCCTGGGCATAGACGTATTTTCTTTTTGCTATGGCTGTGAAAGGAACTTAGGTATTCAGCATTATCTACTCTGCATACTCAAAAATATAGAACTAGACCCTGTGAGTATCATAAGGAAGGACTAAAAATATATTTCAAAGACCAACACACATTTTAAGATTTTGCATTTGCCTTTTGGATTTTGACCTTTTAGAATTCACAAAGTTTTCACTGTACTGCTGAGGACAGAGAACTTACTAAAGCTAAAAAGAAGGAGTTATAATTACATGACTTCAGGAGCTTTGGATCTTAGAAACGCACCAAATATCTTCAGCTTACAATAGAATTGGATTGATGGCAATGCCATCAGGACAGCAGAGAATATAAATAGACATATAAATACAGGGAATGACCTGACTTCCTGTTTAGCTCTTTTCTATTTTAAAGCCCTAATATATTAAATCAGAGAGCTACTAAACCCAGGTGGAACTTCATGCCCTGCCATGGCTACATTTGTTTTCACAGAGCCTTACTTCTGTTATGTCCTAAAAATTTAAGGTTATACAGTACTAGCACAGTAAGAAAATCATAATTACACTGTTAGCAGTTTGGCTGCATTATTTGTTTCTCCTTCCACTAAAACCGAAACAAAGCTACTAATCAATCAAAACAAAAAATCACAGATGAGTAAAGCCAGCTGTCTTCAATTTGCCCATTGCAGTGTGAAACTGAACAAATTCAACTTTTTGAGGGGGAGCTGTCTTTTGTGGAAAAAGCATTTTATTAACATATTAAGTGCTTAGGAGTCACACAAAGAGTCTGTCTTTTTTAACCTGTGGTATTAACGGTGCCCATCATGTTTACAAACACCAGTCCTACACAGCCACTTTCTGTAACTGATGAATTCATGAAAACACCTGTCAACATTTAAGGTCCAGGGCATGATTTTCTTTAAAGTGCATCATGAAGGTACTCAGTTTCTTTTGTGGTTTGTCATCCATTGAGTTTTAAAAGGGCATGGGTTGTTTTTCCTTTAATGTAACTCCCTTACAGTGTAAAGCTTTTGCCTCTGGAAATTTACTTGCCTTCTGATGGCTGGTTTTTCTCTCACATCTGTAGGAATCAATTAACCCCCACAGATTTTACATCAGTGTTTGCAGGGTGGATGAGAGGGAGCAGTCAAGTGCTAGGTTTTACATCCCTTGTGTGTCATTTGTCCTCTAATCTGGTTCAGACAAATGAACGGAAATCATTTCACTAGGAGTTACTGCTGCTCCATGAAATAAAATCTCCTCCCCCACTTCTGCTTTTCCTTCTCTCAAATGGTCATATCCTACTCCTTTTTTAATAGAATCATAGAACAGTTTGGGTTGGAAGGCACCTTTAAAGGGATCTTTTGAAGTATATGCTATAAAATCAACAAAAATGTTCAATTTCACTTCTCCTGTTAACATGTCCTGCCCTGCTCTGGCCTAGGGCTCAGGGTCAGGGAAGTTTCCGTAGGGCAACTAAAGAACGTTACAGTCTCCCTCTACAAGCTATAGTCGGAGCAGGAGATAGAAAAAGAACGGTGAAGACATGCCTAGTCAAGCTCCTGGCCTCATTTCTAGGATGACCTGACTCCAACGCTTTGCTTATTTCCAGCTTAGGGTAGGAAAAATCAGATTATTGCCTGCATTTGTGTCTTTGTAGTCTTCAGTCCAGGAGATGGAAAATAGAGGTAGACAGAGGACTTTTGTTTCATTCAGCATTGCCTTTATCCTTGGGTTTGCAGACAGCTGAAACTGTAGGAAAATGACCACTCCATTGACCAGATATTAGTGGGAACGAAAGGCCACATTTACCTAATAAACTACATTGAGGAGAAATGAGCAGGGACTTCTCCAAACCCTCAATTTATATATTTCACGTACAGGAAATATTATGGCCCTTGGAATGTATTTATCTAGAAATAGCTAAATATCTTTTGTATGCTGTTGCTTTCTTCTATTTTGCACAATAATTCCATTCAATTCTTTCTAGTCTAAACTAATTTCCTCCACCACAGCATTTTATTATTTGCTGATTGTCCCTAGGTAGCTTAATTACTGGTAAGAGGATAATGAAGTAAACCTGGAGCCAATATTTAAGTAGAGTGGAACTACTCAAGTGTAATGAGGATTTTAAATTTGCGTTTTAGTACTTTATAAAGACCTATTAAAAAACACCACCTTCCCTCCTGCCTTGCCTTTTAAAAGGCTGTCAGGAGTGAGTACTCTGCAATTAACACTGAAGGGTGATGCGCCTGCCAGGAAGGGGTGCTTTCTGCTGGGCAGGCTCTTCTGGGGCTCCATTTGCTCTCATAGCATCTTCACTAAAACAGAAAAACAAGAACACTGGGGTTTTAAAAGGTCTCCCGGTGTTTCTTCTTTACCTCAAGGAGACCATTATGAGTTAGTGTTGATGTCCTCACACATTCTAACAAAGTTCATTATTTTCTATCTACTTAAATACTTGCCATGACTTCAATTATATCAGCTAGACTTCACTCTTAAATGTTTTGCTTTTCCATCTTCTTTTGCAGGAGGCTTCAAACCAGAGCTGACTTAGTTTCTAGTGACAAGAAAGCTCCCTGTACTCCCTCACACATGGTCCGTGTGATGTCAATCCAAGTAAGGAGGAATGGCCCAGGCACTGGAATGCTCATGGCTGGATTTGAGGGTTCCTCCTTGATGTGCACCCAGGGTGCTCCTAGGCAGTGGCTGTGCTGGCATCAGGAGGGAATATATCTCCCCTGTTTGGGCATAAGGGGAAGGGGGGAGAGGATTTAGCTCTGTGCATTTAGCCGTGCTTTGCCTTTTACCCTCCAATTCAGAAAATGAGTCCTGCCCTGTTTCATTGACTGGCATAGATGTAGCCCAAAGGACTAAGCTGAAACTTGAGTGATAGCTTCTCTTCTGCAATTTCTTTTCCTTGTGATTTTCATGGAGCGACTTAATCAGCTAGGGCCCAGTAGGAGACAGCAAATGGTGCTTCATTTCCAGCTGATCACATGCTATATAATATACATAACAAAGGCTGAAGCCTCAAACCATACTTACTGGTCTGAGCCTCACAGACTCCTCATGGGGTCTATAAAGATGTGATGCCTTCAGCCACATTTCTTGAGTATTTGAAGTGTTCTCATTTTATAGCTAGGGGACTTGGTATGTGAAAGGTGCTCTATAAGCTATTACTTATGGGCAGTCTTGTATGAACTAAATTTGCAATCCGTTCTTTTAAACCATCGAATTCATTTTGATGCAATTTAGAAAATATGTAGTATTTCGGTCATGAAGGATTTTGTTTTAATAAAAGTAATAAGGGAGCTTCAAGGGTTGTGATTACCACTGGATAACCACATCCTTGGGGAATTAGAACCATTTAGATACTCTGTCTGTCCAATTAAAATATGACACCGTGGGATTAAATGTTAGGACATATACCAGGAGAAATGATTTCATGCCTTATTAGGCGCAAATAAATGTTAACAGGACAAGAAAGATAACAGGCCAAATTAACTCTTGGGGCAAGTGGGACAAGGCTCTGTTGAATTCTGAACACTTTCTGTGCCCGATATGCCACAACTGGATTCAGCCACGTAAGCTTTTATGGCCGCGACATTTATGGTGCATACCGACTCTGTTGTAGATGTATATTGCACCATAATTCAAGAAGACTCAGCTCACAGACTGAAGATCCATCTGACGGTGCTCAGGCTTGTTTTTACAGGAGTTGGCTGAGCAATGTTGAGAGGGGCTAATGGTCCCTTTGCTGTGGGTGTGAAGCACAGCATCGGGGGCATCTAGTGCACATGTTTCTTAATGGACCAGTGGCAATGGGTTAAATCCACTATGATTAGCACCGTAGCATGTCATTTTAGTCACCTTGCTTTCCAACAGCACTCAGTCTTCAGTCAGACTCCTTTCTGAGAAAAGGGAGGACCTAAAACTGCACCAAGGTGTACCACTGAGCGACAAACCACCTAAATCACCTGGTAGTAAAGGCTGAGGAGAGGAACCAGGATTCATTCTGACCCTGCTGAGGGGGTTCAGCTCCAAAGTCTGTTCTGGGGAGACACAACGAGCCATCAGCAGTCAGAAACTCACCCTTGAAATCTGCAGTTGCCTGAACCTCGCAAGAATGGCAATGGCTGCTGGGCTGCACTCTTCTCCTCCTCCCTTCAACCAGTAACACAGTGAATATCCCCCCATGGGAAGGATAACTGAGATTGTCCTCTTCTCTCCAAAAGGATTTAAACTCAAGAAGGACCCCAAATGTTTATTGGTCTATTCTGTGAATGAGTTTATTTCAACCCCTTCTGTTGACACTGTTATGTTTTACATGGAAGGAGTAAATAATTGCCAATGAAGAGCACAGAGAAAGACCGTCTCTGTAACCCAGGGCACGCTCACTTGTGTAGGAGAGGGAGATCAGCCTGCAGCGAAATTTTGGAGCACAGACTGGAATTCAGTCTCCCCTTAGCAGACACATGACTTAACAGGCTGTAGCACCAGTCTTTCTACTTCTGTTTGGACAAGTTAATACTTCTTGCATCTTTCACAGATTTCTCAGATCCCCTGCAGCTCAATAGAATTATGAGTATGCTTAAAGGCATGCATGCAATTAAGCTGATTACTTAATTTAGAGACAGATTTATATAACTGTCCTTTATCTGAACTAAGTTGTGCACACCTTTGAAAAAGAAACTATTATCATGGTCTTCATATTACCTTTCCCTAAAGTAGGATCATTTCTAAAGCTTGGAATTGATATGTCATGTTACATATGCTCAAATTGTTTAATGTTACTCCCTGGGTTATATAAGCGTGACAAATCATCAGGAGGCAATTTGCTAAGCAGCTTCGCTTTCCTTATAACCTACTCAAACCTTTTGGCCTCTCTTAAAGAAAGTGAAAACGGTGACCAATCCACATTATTTTTGAAAATTGGTGCAGCTAGGAAAACAGCAGATAAGTAAAGGCTAGCAATCAAATCTCTCAAATGTAGCCCACAGTGTATCTACCGGACATCAGTACTTGGTTATGTCAAAAAGATACTGAATTTAAAATATAAATCTTTGCAAATGAGAAAAGGTTACCTTTTAAAAATAAAATAACCTTCTTGATTCTGCTGTTCCGTGAAAGAAGGTGCCTTATGATTTATGTCTCACTTTGATCACATTTTTAACTCTTCATTTTTATTAAGTAGTCAGAAATTTCACTATATACCAACTCAAGGGGCGTACTTAGGCTGATCACATTGGGCAAAATCCTTCTGCAAATTTTTCTCAAGTGACTGTTGTGACATTTTGTAGTTCAGATGGATCACAACTGTGGGTTCAAAGAAAGCTGTGAAAGACTTGAAGTAGTTTTCACTGCTTCACAAATCAATGCTGTCAAGAGCAAATCTTGACCTTTATGCAGTTTTAATTAATTTGATAAAAACCTTTGGCATGGTGAGGTAATTTAGAGACGTATGGAAAAGACTTGGCTACCTAAGTAGTTTCTGTCAGTTTTGACAAGCACCCATGATGGAAACCGAGTAAAGGTCCGTGCAAGTCTATCAAACTTCCCTGTAGCAGTCAGAAGGGTCTTAAAGCCTATGCTGTTTATTCTGTTTTACACATCAAAACCAGGCAAGGTGAGCTGCAACCTAAAGACTAGCATCTCAATTTACTTTCAGACTGCCTGAAGATGATTTAATTTTTAGCAAACTACATGTAAGGTCTAAGGTTAACGAATGGATTTGCTGAAACTGCTGTGCTAGCGACTTTGTACTGGTAGTGTGCTACAGTAAGAATTTTTGGTGCTTGGAGGGCTCATCTTCTGTTTCTGCAAACCTACTTGGACTGACTTGAACTCTAAGAAAAATTTAAAAAAAGTGCCAAGCAACTCTCTTCAAGATAGAGCTATCCATAGAAATGAACTTGTAACATAAATTTGCATAACTTCAAAGTGTTTTGAATAATATGTTAACATTTCAAGTAAGCTTTCCCATCTATAAAGTTGGCGTGGTCTCCAGTCTCCAGCTGATTTATGAAGTGCATCAGTGAGATATCGCAGTCAGATCACCCAATCAAGTGTCATGTTTCACTTTCTTATCACACACTGACCAAAGTGGTACAACCAGCTCACAAGTGGTAATATCTTATAGCATGCTGACTGTGTGTCCTGTGGCATTAATATTAGTGACACAAGTGTGACAGGCGTGCTCTGTGATTTGGACCCAACAGACATGAATATTGGTTTCATGCATGACGGCTAAAATTTCTGCGCTCTAAAAACCATATTTGTTCTGCTCTAAAAAATGTCTTTAATGCGGATATGACTAAGTAGAATTCAGAATAGAAATGTTGTTTTGTATACTGCTGGTATGTACCACCTTTCCAAGTGGTATGATACAGATGGATAGAAGTATTGTCTGCAAAGAACACAGAGCTGAATGAAAGAGAACACAGAGCTGAATGAAAGAGAACGCATATAGAACAGGACACACTCAAGTTCCAGTTGGCAAAGTTAATAATGATTTAGTGTTGTTACCCAAGCAAGTTTAACTTAGTGATTTATAAGTAGTAGGATCTTAGCTTGCATTTGACAACTAATAATCCAAATTCCAGACCAATGAACAGAGATCATGCCATCACATTTGTTAAGAAGGAAGTGAATGCCTGGGAGACATGGGCTTCGTTCTTAGTGTGAAGGCATGTCTGAGCATGGGACTATTCAAGAATATCTATTCCACTTTAAATTTACATTTCACCATCCTGAAATTCAGGTGTTGACATGCCCTAATTTAAGGAATGACAAGTAAAGACTGGTGTTCTTTATAATGAGACCATTCAATGAACAAAATCAAGAACCTGAAGGTCCGGGACACCTAATTTGGCACAGATTCTGAGACCTGAGTTTCACTTGGAATCTTACAGAGGAGCTATTTTACTGAGAAAAGTGATCCTAATCACAATACAGGTTTGAGGGGCTTTTTTTAATTACACTGTGGAATCTCTGAAATCTCCTTGGCTGTGTATAACAATATAACCATCTAATAAAAGCAAGGTTAGATTTTAGTGTGAGATTGCATATTTCCAGGTCACAATACTTCAAGAAGGTTGACTACATATTATTTGGTACTAGGCTTATAGATACACACCACAGCTGCCCTGGTGGCATTGGTCCCGGGCACAGGCTGTGGCTTCTGTCACTCACCTGAGAACTTTGTGCTCCATGTATGCAGAAGCAGAAGCCATTCGTCAATTTGGAAAGCTTTTATCTGACATCTTCAGGCAATGAAAGAGGCCAGGGAACACAGAAAAAGAGTTTCTAAGTAGAAATCTACTCAAAGGAATAGTTAAAGCTACTTAGAAACTGTTGTTTAAATTAAACCCTCAAATTTTAAAGTAGCAAGGGTTCATGGCTGTTAAGAACTTTAAGGCAAGAAAATTTGCTTTCCTGTGTTCCCTGGCACATCTCTTGACTTGCATGGGAATGTGTATGTCTGCTAATCTAGGAGCAAAATCCAGTGTGAAAACTGGCAGTCTCAGAAAAAACTAGAACACCTCCTGAAAGGAGCTTTTGAACCTAATGTAGCGGCCCTCAAAGAAAGAAACCCAGCATGTCATTTTAAAAAGGATTTTATTTTACAGCTTGAGCCTTAAACTCAACTGCAGAATCAAAACGGGAGAAAGGCACTGATTCTGTGCTAATACGTAACTACATAAGGCTGTCGTGATCCCACTGCAGTCTGTGGAGTGACATGTGTAAGACTAATAAGCCACATGAAATTTTAATATCTATCAGAATGTAGTTTTCACTGAGGCTTCTTGACACTGTCACAATACTAATATGAAGTAAGGACATAACTGACTCTTTAAGAATGCATGTGAAAGACAGAATCATATGTATTGGCTGGCTCTGCTAAAGTCAATGTAAAATTCTCTCTTAAATTTCAGTGGGTCCAGAATTTCACCCATTATATTCATCAATAACACGATGCAATTATTTCTTTCTGATTTACATTCTTTTGCATTAAAATTCATCATCTATAATAGCATTTTATAGCTGACTTAGAAATATTGCAACTTATGGTTTTTCAACAATGGACTACTCAAATATTATGAGTACTGCTACTTTAAAGCATGAAGGCATTTTAATTGGATTGCATAAACAGAGTACACAGCACAGCTTACAAGTAAGATGAGAAGAATGAATATGAAATGGTAATCCTTTATGTAATCATACTCATGATAGATTATATCTGGGTTTCTGGGAAGACGAAGGCTGTCGTATACAGCTACTGGAGCTGAACAACACGTAATTTTCCCAGCACTGCAATTTTTTTTGATTTTTAGCAAAACACGGTTCAAATCAAAAGAGTCAAAATCTCAACAATTCTCATAAATAAAGAACTTGAAAAAAAAAATCACTTGGGCCTGCCAAAACATTTTTTTAAACATTAATTCAAAATTCTTATAACTGACAAACTAGCTGAAATGTTGAAATTAAAGAGCACGTTGATCTAAGCACACCATATTTCTCTAAATGTCAAACTTTAAAATGTCATAAGTTTCCTTAAAACAAGGAAGAAATGCAGCAAACTCGCAAAAATATTCTCTTTGAAAAATTATGCAATAAGAAAAAGTGACCAAAAACTTCATGAATATGTCTAAGGGGCTCTTTGGCAAGACTACTTAAAAATGAAATAAAATGCAAGACTTTTGGCACTTTCTCACGTAATATCCTCATTGAAAAGCTGATGAAGTACAAACTAGGTAAATTAAGTACAACTGGGTAAGTGGACGGTGAGATGGATTGAAAACTGGCTGAACAGCCAGCCCAGAGGGTTGTGATCAGCAGTGCAACTTCCAGCTGGAGGACAGCCACTAGTGGTGAGCTCCAGGGGTCAGTACTCCAGCTAATAGTGTTCAACATCTTCATTAATGACAGGGACAGTGGGACAGAGTGCACCATTGGCCAGTTTGCTAATGGTACAAAACAGGGAGGAGTAGCTGATACACTACTTGGATGTGCTGCCATCCAGAGGGACCTTGACAAGCTGGAAAAATGGGCAGAGAGGAACCTCATGAAGCTCAACAGGAGAGGGATAACACCGGGCACCAGGCTACACTGGGACTGGAAAACAGCTTGGCAGAGAAGGACCGGGGTGTCCTGGTAGGCAAAAAATTGACTATGAGCCAGCAATGTGCCTTTGCAGCAAAGGTGGCCAACTGCATCCTGGGCTGTGTTAGAAGAGGTGCCAGGAGGTTGAAGGAGATGACAATTCTCCTCTACTCTGCACTGGTGAGGCCACACCTGGGATGTGGAACTTTGGGCTAACCAGTAAAAGAAAGACATGAACTTGCTGAAGTGAGTCCAATGAAGGGCCACAAAGATGATTATAGGAGTGAAGCATCTTTCATACAAGGAGAGCCTAAGTGAGCTGGGGCTGTTCAGCCTGGAGATGAGAAGGCTCAGAGGGACCCTGTCCATGTATATATAAGTACCTGAAAGGAAGAATAAAGAAAAGGGAGCCAGGCTTTTCTCAGTGCTGTCCAGTGACAGGGCAAGAGGCAATGGGCACAAATTGAAATATGGGAAATTCTCTTTAAACAAAAGAAAACACCTTTTTACTGTAAGGGTGGTTGAACAGGTTGCCCAGAGATGTTGTGGAGTATCTGTCCTTGGACATATTCAAAACACAACCAGACATGGCTCTGAACAACCAGCCCTCGTTGACCCTGCTTTGAGCCAGGGGTTGGACCAGAAGATCCCCAGAGATGCCCTCCCTCCTCAGCTGTTCTGTGGTGCTGTTCCATGGTTTGCTTTCAGAGCATAAGCACTACTCTTCAGAAGAATAATTGTCCCATGACTAAGGTCCAAATTCATCAATTCTCCTGGGTAAGGTAACAGAAATAGTTTCTGAGTTCACAATGTCAGGACAGTGTCAGTGGTAGTCAGCTGTGTAGGAAGAAGATCCATTTTCTGTGCATCTGAAACTGAGGTATTTTTTCTTTCAACAACTTGAGAGCAGAATGCTGAGACAAGCGAATACAAGGGAACATCTGCAAACACCACCGCTTATCAACGACATGGTCAGGGTGGGGCGCAACCAGCAAAAAACTACAAAACAGAGTCAGCATCAACTTCACAAGCTTAAAACCAAAAGCTTTATTAAGTGTTTTCTAAGCCAGTCTCAGATAATGAAATACAGCCAAAGGGTATTAATGAGAACTAGAATGGCCACATTTTTTCTGCAGCAAAAACGCTGGTTTCTTCTGATGCTTTTGTGGGAAGCTGATGAATTCCAATAATAACTTTGTCATTGGACTGGTTATGCCTGATTTTTTACCAGAAATTGAGATTTAAACTTAGTTCATCTGTCAAAACTGTATTTTATATCTTTAAGTTTGCTCCTGGTATTATGTGATATTTCAACAGTCTTACATAGACAGCCATATCAATGAGCAAACTATGTCATTACACAGCTGTATTCTTGTCTCTTGCAGACCTTCATGGACTGTATCTATGCTAAATGCCAAACCTGTGTGAAACATGCTCTGACACACGGAGCTGTTACTTTTTCCAAATTCCTATTTGGAAATCTGGACTAGTTTCTGAATAAACTTTTCAGCGAAATTGGTTTGCTTCTTTGTAAGAATGTTTTTCAAGTTTGATTTTTAGGCAGAACAATACAAATCTCTGTAGCTCTATGCAGTTGCGTTTCCAGGCAACATAAAAGGAGCCTCTGGGGATTTGACTGTACGCACACTCCAGTCAAAATTCACAAAATAGATCCTTGCATGAGCTACAGTAAAACTTAAAAACTCCTTGAAAACTTCACGAATACAAGGAGAAAAAAGTTGTGTACATATATGCTAACCTCACCATTTTGTTACATTTCTACAGACATTTTGTAAACAAAAAGGCAAAATAAAATATGTCTGCTAGAATATTTGCAGTGAAAGGTCAGAACATCTGATGTCTCTGGTCCTTCAGTGTTATTCCATAGGAGTAGCAGATACCTAGGATGCTGAACATACAGTAAAATTCTTTATTAATGAATGTTATTATGAATACCACAATTCTTGATAGTATCAGGATTAACTGATTCAAAGGTTTTTGTATGTGACAAGGGAACAAAAGAGACACCACTTCAGTTGGTGCCATCTTGTCTGCAAAGATTTCTAGAGCTATTTTTTCCAATACCTTACATAAAGTGTGACCAGAAACATTAGTTCATGTTTGTATGCAGTTTACACCTGTGTGCATTATAATCTTGAACTATAAATGTTGGATTTACAGTAAAGAAATGGATGTTGCAATCAAAGAGCATGTCTTAGTTCGAAGGAAAAAAAAAAACCAAACAAAACAACAGATGAATACAGCCTGAAGGAAATAAAAAGCAAAAGGATCTATGCCTATCCCAAAGCCAAGAGTAGTTCAAAAAGGAGAGAAAGTATTGGAAGAATGAACATTTGTAATGGGATCTTTTTTGCTTTTGGCTTCCTGCAGCACTCCCTGTGCTGCTTAGATATCAATGGTAATGTTAGACTTTGGCCTCTGCATTCAAGAGAAATCCAAACGTATTTAGCCAAGCATATTTAGAATAATTTAGCTACAGTTATGAAGTTAAATTAAGAATAGGATATGTTGTAGAGAATAGCTCTACGGTATAATTAGGATCATGCCATCAAGTGGTAAAATAGATTTAAATAAAGTGAAGCCATTACTACTGCCAATTTCAATATAAATCACCACAATACGAGATGTTAACTGTCATCTCATGCTAAACGCTATTGGCTGGGCCAAGGCCACTGTTCCACTGACCAAAGTACCAAACCACGCTATAGATAGCTTTCAAAGGTTAACCTTCTCACTGGCCAAAGCATCAAAGCAATCCAGTGGTAGCCTTTAAAGGTAAAGCTTTAATTTTAGTGTCTTGTTCAGTTATACTTTATTTAAATCTTTCTTTTCTGCTGGTGGCCTCACACCCTCCTGAAATCTGATTTTGACTAAAAAAAATTGACAGCAAAAGGCACTACTAGCACTTCTTTCTGGAAACGAACAAACAAACAAAAAAAAACCCATGAGGACAGAAAGAGATTTTTATATTTGTATCATGTATGAAATTCTGTATGTAGATCTGTGGGAAACAGCCTCTGAGGAGTCACAAACTATTTATCCTATAGAACGCAAAGATGTCCTGAGGGCAAACTTCAAGCAGGGAAACCCAGGTTGCATGTTGGTAGCAAGTGGTAGTGCCTGCCTGCAACGTGTATACACTCTTGGGTTTCACCATACGTTCAAGGGGCACCTGTCCCTGGGGCTTTCTGTGAGAGAGGAGGGGGACCAGGAGCAGTTTGTGTGAGTTGAGCCATCGGGACCTGGCCCAGACTGGGAAGCACGGCAAGGAGGGCAGTGTGCTTGCTTCCCGTGGATGGGCTTGCCCTCCTAGTGGCATCATGACCTGCGTTTGAACCTCTCAGAAACAGCAGCATTTGGCTTCCTCTAAATCCTCTCAGGGATGAAACATAAGAAAC
>RSEF01000004.1:84145576-84179518 GCA_003993805.1 Himantopus leucocephalus | reverse complement strand
CAGACTGGGAAGCACGGCAAGGAGGGCAGTGTGCTTGCTTCCCCTGGATGGGCTTGCCCTCCTAGTGGCATCATGACCTGTGTTTGAACCTCTCAGAAACAGCGGCGTTTGGCTTCCTCTAAATCCTCTCAGGGATGAAACATAAGAAACGTTTCACTTGTCAGAACTGTTTACTACTTGTTGAAGTAAATGTAAATCTGATGTTTCTATAAGCAGGAGTTGACGGCTTTATTTTCCAATGGCGTATCCATAGATTCCTTGGCATTTCTTTTTACTATTTTGACACTAGAAGCTCTTCCCTATGATTTAGTGTCAAAGCAGTAAGGTCATCTTGAGCTGTTAAGACACTTTCTAAATAGTAGACTTAAAAATAAAAAACCACAACACTATAAGAGAGAACTCAAGTGTTTAGATATACCTCACTACAGGTGCCTGTGACTACTTTTCTGTATCTACCATATCTCCAAATTATTATTTATTAAATAAATATATTGCTAGTGATCCAATGAGGATCCTATAGTGAAACTGCATATGTTATTGAGCAACAGCTGCTGCGTCTAACGGATTTACAATTTGAATAGGTCAAACATGTAAAATCAAAGCACACAAAGCAACAGACAATGCAGAATGGAAACTACTGATCCTTCCCTGAGCAGTCTCTGCAGTGTTTAAAGTTCAACCAAGTGACTCCCTCCTTCCCCTTCTTGTGACTTGAGTCCTTGCCCTTTGGACTCTGACAGCTCCATATGGAAAGTCACTGACCAGCCAGAAAAGACCAGAAGGCTTCCACAGTCCAAAATAGTTCTGCCACTTGAAGAACTGTCCTACTCACCCCACACAACAGTCCTGCATCTTCTAATTGAACACTGACTTCTATTTAATAATTCTGTTTGTTTTTTTGACAAATAGTGAACTGATTCGGTTTAATTACATGGTCAATTAGTTATTAACTTTTTAATTAAGATAGCATTGCCAGTTGTCCTTAAGAAGTTATGCCCATATGAAAACAATTATGCTTTAAGAGACTTTTCACCACTGCATTTGCTGAGGAAAGAAACAGGAAAACAAAATCCCTAATGCCTAAAAGAAAAAGAAGATACTATCAGATTATGAGTTTGTTTTCTGATTCTGCTAAATTACCCCATCATTGTGCTTTCCAAAGGTTAAGGCTGACTAGGGCACACTGAACCTTTGGGACAACCAAGAGTAACTTCAGAGCAGCTGTGATCTGTATTTGGCCATGGAATGGCTTGTTGTAGTTCAGCTACAGTGTTTAAGTCAACATATGCCAAAGCTGTGGACTCCTGTTGAAAGCACAAAAGTCATCATAGACGTTCATGTTCTGACTGATTTGAGATGTGAAGATATTTTGAAATGATTCAGGTTGTCACAAGGACATCAGTCTAGGAGCATCTTTGTTGCTGAGAGTTTATATCATTTTATTCTTAATGGAGTCTGTACAGTCTTTACAGTATCTCATTTACATCTGTTTTGACTCAAATGGCTGTCACATTAACTGGAAAAGCAATGTAAAAAATCAATAATTGCTACAAGTCTTTATCACCACCACAAACTTTTAATGTTTACTCTCAAAACTTTCTTTCTTTGTGCATTTGTATCCATCAATTGATATGGATTTTACTTTAAATCCTGTAACATATATCACAAGGCCTTCAGCTGAAGTGCACATTTAAGGAATAGTTACAGCATACAAATGAATTTTATGACTTCGGGATGTACTAGTCCCATATTTATGTGTGCGCATGTGTCTTTTGCATTCTTCGCTATTGATATTTAGCCTTTACATTCATCAGCTAAGTCGTTTTCTTCTACAGTGGCACACTGCAGGCTGTCAACTGCAGCTTCTAGTCCTCTTTTTCTGCATCCCATTTGACAAGTGCTTTCACTGTCTACACATCTCTCTGCACTTTTTTCCATTCCCACTGTTCTGCTCGTGATAAGGATTGTGGTTTTAGTTGACCACTACAGCTATTGCATCAACTTGAGAAGGAAACTCCTTCCAGATGTGGCACTCTGGACAAACAGCTCTGCACCGTTGGCATGACCAGTAACAGGGCATTGCTAGTGTAGTCGTAGAAACATGCAGTGTTCAGCCTCTGTAAGTATTTAAGATAATACTGTAAGGTATATTTTGCACATTTACAGAACCTTCTTTATCCTTTCCTGCAAAAAAAATGAAATTGACTCAGTAGCGTTTGAAGATTCAGGGATATATGAGCATGTTACTTAGGTTTAGCAGACTAGAAATTCTGATATTTGCTTAATGAAGCGGAAAAATCTAAGTTTTCCAAGCTAATGAATGCTGCAATGCCCCAAATCATTGCACAAGTATCATAGACCTGTATGTAAGCGTGACTAAGCTCCTCTTTTGATCTGTTTGAAAATGTCCTTGTCCTTCTCCACAGCTGTAGTGATTTCTTCCAAAGTGTTTTCACTTATTGTTAAATGGTTGATTATTATAATTTCTGGTGATTAAAAGTACTTAGGTATAAAATATAGTAAATAAAAAAGGGGCTTGCTATCAATGGTGCAGAGAATTGGTTGTTAGTTACTTTGTACATTACAAATATCCTTCATAATGTGTCAAGATCTCTGCCTGTGCATTATGTGTTCTGGAAGAGTCTCTGACAGCATCTACCATAAGAACAGCAGACACAATATCAAGCCTTAACACATTTTTAACTGCTCGCTGATACTCTCGTTTGATGCATAATCTCTGAAAGTCATATTGATGTCTGGGCATAAACTATTGATATCCATCAAGAACTTCAATAAGAACATCAGGAAGATCACACCATAAGGCAAAGTTCACTTGATTTCCAAGGTATTTTATCAGGGTGGTTATCTCGCCTGATGATAGCTTGTTATTTTTAGAGAGAGATGGAGGATAACATTGGGTTTTGTGACGAAAGGACTCTTGTAAGTCACCTTCTTTCTTCTGACAGGCAATGAATAATTATGGGAATAAAAGATGATAATTTTTAGAAGGATTACTTGCCGGATATTTCATGACACGTTCATGAAGGAATCATATATGAAGAAATATTTCTGGATATGAGCTCAGATCATGTTTACCTTCATAAGGTTTTTTGTCAAAAAATCATTATACAGTGTGAGGTCAGGATATTTGATGATCTTTAGGTTTTCTGAAAACATGCAAGGATCACTTGTTAAGAATTCCCAAAGAACCCATTGGATGAATTTCAAACACAGTCCTGTATTTTCTCATCATATAATTAGCATATAGACGTGTCCACGAGCAAATTCTGGACCATCACAGTGCGTGACCTGAAGCAGGTGTTAATCAGATGTGGTTTTCTCATTCCAGTCACACTAGTCTCTGTCCCAAGACTGCCTTTCTGCTTTGGTAGAGCTACAGTGGTGAAAGGAAAAAAAATCCTGAATCACTTTCATTATCTGAATCTCTTACAGAGAAGGCTTATTAGCTACAGTAGATCATATCAACTTTGTTTCCCCTTTCTTTGCACAATTCCGCGCCTTCTTCCCTGCTGTCTGATTATCCTCTGCTCTCCAAGCATCATCATAATCCTGTGACCAAGCAGCTGTGGGCCACGTGTGTAGACCTATAAGAATTGTTGTAGACACAGTAGTAGAACTTATTACATGCTTATTGTTTTAATTTTAGGGTGGATGGGGGGAACATTCATTACAACAAAAATCTGCAGCGTAATTAAGAAATTCCTTATTACATTTTCTTTATATTTTTCTCACTTCATTTCTTTACTGATATTAATTCACNCACAGTAGTAGAACTTATTACATGCTTATTGTTTTAATTTTAGGATGGATGAGGGGAACATTCATTACAACAAAAGTCTGCAGCGTAATTAAGAAATTCCTTATTACATTTTCTTTACATTTTTCTCACTTCATTTCTTTACTGATATTAATTCACCTTAATATTATGGATGAAGAATGCATACAGAAAAATTAGAGGAAGTATTTCATTCAATATAAGTTTGTTCCTGTACAAGTTTTCCCAAATTGATCCAGTTCTACAGATGACAGCCAGTGTTATTCACGTCAAAACTTGTTCTTTCTATTTTGAAATTCAGCACCCTTTTGTTACAGGATAGTGGTAATTCTTACTAAGCTTGTCTCTTTCTCATGGTGACATTTTGTTTAAATAAGAAAATCTGTGTAAAGTGGCTTTGTGCCTATGAGTGAATTTATTTGAAGTGTAAAATGTCAAACTGGCAACAGTAATAATCCTGTAAATTAGGTATGTCAAATAATGTACATGTAGACTTTTGATTCATCTAAGAGTGGAAGGATTTCTCTAACTCTATTTCAAGAAACCTGAGTCATGAGCTCCCATTTCTTAATTGGTACTCTTGACAAAAGTGAAGTATACGCCAACATAAAAAAATTATAAATCAGAAAATATTGAGTCTAGGGTAAAACTAACACCATCTCCCAGTTCAGCAATTCTCAGAAAGAGAAAAGATATCTCTATACTTGAAACAGAGGTCATCACTAGAACATTATGTTCTAATTGGCAAACTGGATTAATTGTGGACGTGTTGCAAAACAATGTCTAGACAGTTGCACACAGTGCATATATATGCATATGCACACTGCTACTCCAGATTGTACTCTACGAGCCAATCTAGAAAGGCCACAGTCGCTGAGATGATCTTATCACACACCCTTACCTTGGAGACCTGGCACAGTCTTATTAGTATGACTGAAAATGCACGGGGAGATCCCAGAGCCAGCAGGAAAACGGGGTGGAGCATATATGGAGAAAACACACATCGCCATTTGGCTGCAGCTGCTGTAGCCGAAAAACCACCAGCTCACACAAGCTGGGCCCTTCCCTCTAAGCGTTCCTGCCTCCTTTGCTGAGTAGTGCTGCAGCTCAGGTTCTGCAAGTTCACTGCTTAGGTGGGCGCTTTCTGACCCCTTTTGGTGAAAATGAGCTAAAATACCAAACATCTCTTTGAACAATTTAAGTTTGGTTTGAAGGAACTGAGTTACAAAGCACTCGCCCAAGCAGTTTCCCAGCAAATTTGAAGGGCGGTAAGGAGTGTTACTAAGCACCAGGGAGCATGATCTTTTCCAACTCTAAAACTTCAGCTAGACCATTTTAGAATTAGAGGTTTTCTCTATGAAAGGAGAAGTAATTTTGTCTAAGTAATGGATTTAATTGCAGCTATTTGCTCGAAGTACAGTGCCAATACTTTTCTTTCTTCAGAGACCTCCAACGCTAAAATGGACCGGGGCCACAGTTCTGTCCCTATTGAAGCTTTGCCACTTCTTACTCTTCAGTTGGTAGAGTCGTCTGCTTGGTGTAATAGTGTCAATATGCATTTAGACACCTACTATGCACTGTACTGTTTGCATCTGTAACTGTAGAATACTATTGTATATTACTACATCATTGTAACATGTATGTACTATTACATCGTACTATGCAACGTTTTTTTGCAGTGCTTTACCTGCCACTCTTTCAGTACTGAAGTGGGATAATCAGCAACAATTATTCTCTGTTACAGAGAAAGCAATAACTTTGTTGGGTTTATAGGGCACAAGGTAAATAAAAAATGCTACCATCCAAAAAGAAAGAAAAAAAGGTAAATAATTTAAATTATTATTTATTATATGTATACAATGTTAATCCTGTGGTACACACAGTAAATGTGAGTTATCTCCGCCTTCTTGCTTGGAGAGTTACAAATCCTTGTGCCTCCTGAGGGATAACACTGCTCTCAGACATCGCTAAGCAGCTATTGCACAGTGAATTCTTGCCATTGCTTCTCTATGGACTTTCTCACAGACTCATATCTTTACTCTCATTCTCTGCATTTCAGAAGGCAGGCTAATTATAGTAGGTGTGTACACCTAAACTAATTGGGAATCAGCAACATTTAACTACACTGGTACCACCTGGTAATGTCACATCACATAGGCTAAAATATGGAGGAATATTTTATCCTAAACTAACCAAGGACTGGCCATATGATAGGTCTGTGGCCTCAAAATAGCTTAGCAATCCTTTAAAGGTTGGGGCAGAGAGGATGGAGGATCAGCCACCAAAACACCAGCACTAGAAATCCATAACTGAACCTTATTAGTCAATTTTCTCTTTCATCTATCACTTCCTGATAGAAATGCCAGAGATGGAACCGGTCTGTAGTTAAAACACGCTAGAAGAAGATTTCTGGAAAGGAGACCTGAAAGAGTTTTGTGGCATCCCCAACCACCAGCATCTAAAAGGGGACATGCAGGCACCAAAAGGATCCATCAAAGGAATCAGCATATAGGTACGGTACCTCGCTGCTTGTTGGGCACAATGCAAAGAACACTGCAAGTATTTTACTTACTAACTTGCTCATCTCTTCTTTCTAGTGGGTCTTATAAATGTTAAATAATTGTTTTATCATATACTTTTTAATCCTAAAATTAGTTTAAAGAAAGTACGAGGAAAAACTCCAAAAACCTGATGTCTGCAAACCTTCCAAGTAAGTTTTGCTGGTAAAGGAAGCTGTCCAAATGTGTGTTTTTCCTCTTACCTTATAATGAATTAATTGCTTTACACGGGCTTGTTTATTTTCAGTGTCATTGTAAGTTCTCCAAGCTCTGTTAAAAATGAAATATTGTCAACAGCAGAACTAGAGACTAAGTGTATCTTTAAGTGACCGTGTTTGCCTGCCCTCTTTCTTACGTGTTAAGAAGCTGAAGCATTATTCAGAGTTGGCTATTAGCCACACTGCCTTCACTCAGAATTTATTTGTCAGATATTCCTCCATGTTAAATGGTATAAAGTACATCACATTGTTTGTGAAGAAATCTCACCTTTATGATCCCTTTCATTTCTGCCTAATTGTCTAAGATAAGAATAGCTTGCTGTGCCTGAGGGGGAAATTTTCCATTACTGCTGAAAAGATAAATGGTAGAAAGCAAAATGAACCTGGCTCATTACAACCTTCTNAAAAAAAAAAAAAAAAAAGGCAAATTGGTCTTCAGAAATGATATAATAGACCTGACACTTTTAATAGTCTAGAGTTCAAATGTGGCATTTTACACATTTTTTTCATAAAGTATAATACAAACAATTACAGATGCTGGCAATAATGAACGGTACTTAGTTTCTTTTACTAGCTTTACTCTGTAAGTTCCAGGGGGAGGAAAATGGTTTTACCAATAACAATTTTAATGAGGAGAGAAAGGTTACATTTAAAGAAACATAACAGTCATTTTGGTGCGTTTCTAGTCTTAATCTCTATAATAATTGCACTAATGCCTTTTGATCTACTATGAAAGTGCATAAATTGCTTAGAATGGTGAAAGGCAGACGGCTCATTTGATGCTTTAAATATCTGATGCGCTTTGGAGGATAGGGCTGAAAAAAGATTGATTTCTCAGTAAAGAACACAGTTCATAGTAATGGCCAGTTTGTTACTTGGGATTCATTTAGATCAGTTACTTCTAAACATATTTCCATTAAATGTGTTGTGTATTATTAATGCTCAACAGGTAGGCATTGATTTGCTGGAGTACTGATTAATATCACACATTTACATCTGAGAGTGGAGGGGTTTGAGTATCCATACAGCAGAACTACAGATCATTTAATTGAGGTAATGGATATTGTTAATCTCAAATGCTGTATATCTATACTGAAAAAAAGGGAAGGTGTCTGTGTCACATAAGTTTACTTTGGTATATTGTTCCAGACTAATGGAGAAGAACTTGCAAATATATTAAAAAACATGTATTTTCTTGTCAATCTATGCACCAGTTCAGGAAAGTCCCTAACTAACTATTTACATAAACTGTCTTGACATCAGTGGGATTTAAAGTCTGTTTTAGGCAGGTTTTTAAAGCAATGCTAAACAGAGGGTATGACTTGAGGACATAAGATTAAGATGATTTTTCTGACAGTTTAATTCCATTTGCTCACAGGTCTACATCTGACAGTCATTTTTATCAATCTCACTTTCCAAAAAAATGAAAAAAATCTGGAAAGCGCTGTTTGCACATGATGTTCGTTTGCATACAGTCAAACTTTTTGCATTTTCAATGAGGATCAGGTTCATAGATCGACATTTGCCATGAACATTTTGATCATACTGATTAGCACATCTTCAACTCTGGGAAATGCCTGCATTTGTATGTAGGCCGAGGAGAGCTTGATACATTGCAGGTACTACCTAAACAGAATGCAGCAGAATGAAAACAATAATAATAATAATTCACAGTTATTCAATTATTGCCTAACACGACACTACACACATTTTTATGGATACTTATAACTAGAACAACACAAGCTCATTAGCAATGGGAGAAGTATTTTAAATTATTTTTTCAAAATGATTAACGCTACTTTTCTGATCTTATTGAGGTCAAATGTGTGCATGCACGTATGCGAATAAAAAAAATAGGTGAGTTCTGTACAAATAAACTTCTGCAGGTCACCTTGCTTATTCAATTCCCCCCTTCCTTAGAAGGAACCTCTGTGGTGTAGGAGGAACGAGGTCATGCCCACTGAGTCGTAAAAACACAATTTGCAATTCTTCTATGTACATAGCTTTAATAGGAAGAGGAAGGAGGTCTTGGGAACTATGGAGTCTCTTACTGGTTTTGTGTTGTGCTATGTCTCCAAATAAAGCAGCCCTGGTGCTGCCCAGTGGCTCCCAAGATGCCAGGTTCTTTTCCTTTCTCTTGTTCCCAACTTATAGTCTTTGACCTCAGTCTTCTTTGTTTTCAGTCTACTGACCTACCTTCCTTTCTCTCTCTCTCTCTCTCTCTCTCCCTCTCTCCCCCCCCCCTTCTTTTCCATTTTTCATTTTTTCTGCCCCAGAATTGCACTTATTTTTTCCCGTTTCTGTGTCCTTTCTGCTTTCAGGCTGGTTTTCATTTTTTCAAGGTGAGCTTTAACATTTTCCTACAGTTTGAGACTTACAGACACAGGAGCCAGGATGAGAAAAATAAACACAAGAAACACTAGCTCCTATGTATATTAAAGGATGGGTTGTACATGCTCCACCCTGAAGGTTATGTCAGCACAGCCCAAATGTACTTTCTTCAAACACTTCTT
Organism: Himantopus leucocephalus; assembly: GCA_003993805.1. Classification (NCBI taxonomy): domain Eukaryota; kingdom Metazoa; phylum Chordata; class Aves; order Charadriiformes; family Recurvirostridae; genus Himantopus; species Himantopus leucocephalus. Next base: position 84,170,433 of record RSEF01000004.1, on the reverse strand, counting down.
GAATTCCGACCCCCTTCAGCAGCAGTGGTTCAGAGTTATTTCACATCTACCACAGTAAGTCCGCAGTCCTGGCCACAGCCCCTGACTGATACAGCAGCACAACTGCTCAGTAAATAACTCTAGATATTGCTTGGCACATTGATCTAGGCATGTTAATACCTGGAGGTTTTCTTTCAATGACTGCATTTCTTGCATTTAATTGATGTACCTAATTGACATAGATTCCCNNATACTCCCCCCCCCCCCCCCCCGCCTCAGTTACCAGTCTTCTTGAACTCCAAAAGAGTGTGTTTCTTTTCAGTCATCACTCAGCTTCTCAGTATTTATGTGCAAAATAAGTGTCTACGCTGCAATGGGATTCATGACTGCAGCCAGCTTATATGTCCCCAAGTCAGCTTTCAGCGAACCGCTTTGAATGCGAGCACCCGTGTAGCTGTAGGACGGTCTCAACCACGTACCTGCCTGGATATCTCAGGACAGGTCTGCACATCTGTGTGCACACCTGGACTCCCCCTCTCATTCTCCTGACCGGCTGCGCACCCGCCAGCTCTGAGCTGGCTAATATAGCATCGTTAGCGCTGTATTGTGCCTCAATTCTCCTGAGAGGCACTGTGTAATTAGTGCAGGATCAATGCTGTGCTAATACAGCTCTCCAGTTTTCAGTTCAAAGCTTGCTCCTCACAGCCAGAGGAGCTGAGTGTATCTCAACATTTCCACCTATGCCTGCCCTAAATGTTTACTCAGCGTCGCTGGCAGGTTTTGCACGCTACACATTGAACCCCATACTGCCAGCAGCTGCTCTGGTATCAGACCTAACTAGTTTACAGCTACCCAGGGTATAACTGCAGGATGGCAGTCACACCTTTGGATTTCAGCATAAACATGCCCTGTGCTGACAGCAGTGAGAGAGGAGGTGGCATGTGGCAAAGGCCGAGGGTGTCACCTCCTCCAAACCAGCTTTTACAACGTGTGAAACTGGCCGAAAATAAAGTTTATTTTTCAAGGTGAAACGTATATAAAGTGAACTTTTATGCTGATTCTACAATACCTCCAGTCTTCCTTTAAGGCATAGACTTCAGTTCAAATGGTTTAGTGATACTATCCATCAGAGGGTTCAGCCTTTGCAATATATTTCACAGTAGTCCCTAGGTTGGACTCAGGCACAATATATCATTTTGATATTGCTTTATAGCCTGTTGCCAGCTGTATATTTATCTTATTTATTTATTTATTGGGAGAGAATGTGTGAAATTTCTATTAATGAATAATATATGGAATGTAGCAAATAGAAACGAAGGGAAACAGGCACATCAGTAAAAGGAATATCATCGAAGTAGTCGTTGAGAAATGCCAAAATTAGCTGTCAGTCTTAACTCCAGACAACTTCAGGCTAAATGCCAAAGTTAGAAATTACTTATACACTTACTGGTATTCCTAAGGTTGGAATCATAACCAACAAGCAGGGCAGGAAAACTGCCCACCATCTCCGTAATCTTCAGGATCAATGATCTGCATGACAGACTCTCATTTTTCTTTTTGAAATTTAAATCCTTAGCAATACATGTACTGCAATCACTGCTGTGCAGATACACCCGAGCCAGCTTTAAAATATCCTGTTAAGGGACTTGTGGTAGATCAGCTGTAATAGACAGCAGACACAGCTGGACCTCTGTGTGCACTATAAGCCTACAGGAGAAGCAGGGTAAATTAGCAAGGAACCTGGTCCACACTGACGGCACACCATGTATCCACAACAGAACACTGCTGGTACTGAAATTTTGCTAGAATAAATGTAGCTTGGGTGTGCCCACAATGCACTGGACTCCATACTGCAGCATAGAGACACTCTCAGAAAGAGTCAAATACCAGGCAGCTCCAACATTTGCTGAATATGGTCCTGATTCGGTAAAACCTTAAGCAATAAATTAAGCAAGTGAGACCATTGACAAAAGCAAGCATAGGATGAGATGTGTGGAATAAAATCTACCTTGCTGTGGAGCTATGGAACATCAAGGTCACCAGAGCGTCTAGTTGAAGTATGATGGGTCCCTGGCCGAAGCTCTTTTCTACTCTGATATCATATGAATGGGTTAAGGTGAAGAAAATCACGGAGCTGCCCAGCAGGAATCTCCTTTTTATCACTAAATATGGGTAAGTTTGGCAAATTCTCATATAGCAAACTCCAGAGGCTTCCTAGGAACTTGCTTAGTAACCTGATCAAATGAAATTTGAGAAAAACTAGGACTATAATTCAAAAGGTAAAAAATATCTTCCTGTCTGGTTTGAATCACTAGAGGAAATTTTTTCCAGAAACTTTAATTTAGCTTTGGTCCATACTCATGGCTGTGAATAGAGAGTATAACTGACCTTCCACAGACCCATGCCACCATCCCTGTAATCTCTGTCCCTTAGTCCTTTGAGTCACAGCACCATGTGGAGGAGGCTGGACAAGTGTGTGTTCACATGGTGGAAACAGGATGGAGCAAATCCATGCTCAGAAGAGTCATTTCTTCTGGGGCAATGGCTCCTCACAGCTTAAAACTCTGCTATCTGTGTAAAACAAACAATATTAATGTTCAAAAAATTTGAATTGATCCCCTTTATTATTAAAAAGATGGAAAATACCAGTTGTTTTACACCGTTATTGCATATGGTAGATGACTATTAAACTAATCCTAGAAATTTAATAAATTAGTAAATTGTTTCCATCTCCACAAATGCATTAAAAAAGCTTAAAGTAAAAAATTAATAGGAATTGCAATTCTTAATGAATAAATGCTTTATTCTAAACAAATTATCCCAGAAAGTCCCTTTTTATTTTTTTTTATTTTCCCTCTATTGCCCTGTTCTTAACACCAAGGTCCATCCATCTAAAAATGTTGTGTGAGAAAGGATTCTTCTCTGCCACTATTAATAACAAGGAAATCTAGTTTTTCTTTCTTCCCATTACAGCAACCTGTTCTGAAAGCTGAGATTTGAGGTAATCTCAAATGGAATGTTCCTTTACAAATTAGATTTTTTTTTCCTCTTGTAAAATCCCCTGATAGAATGTTTCTGATGATGAAAGATGAAGGTAAGTAGTAAAGCTGACTGTTTTGTGGTTTTTATTTTCTTGCCAAACAATACATTCTCCAAATTTCAGTTCTGTTTCGGTTGGCCTGAAACCTTCACAAGACAGTTTCTATTTTGGAGTGCTGATGGGGGAGGAATTATGGATTCAGACAAGAGGCTACTCTTCTCAAAAGGGGATATTGCTGTTGGGAACGCTCATAGGTGCTCAGGTACAGAGTTCCTTCAGGAGGTGAGGAATCTGTGCCCAGTTCGGTTCTCTACTGAAAGCATTTGAACGTTCATTTTCCAGTCATGTACCTAAACCATCATGCTTTAGACCATTTGGGATACTTTAAAACCTTTGGACAGCTTTGTTCCACTTTACATAAAACACAAACTGTGCTCAGTGAATAAGTGTGGTTGAAGAGCTTTGTGGTTGCAATAGTCAGCCAAGATGGGTGAAAACTTCCTACTAGCCTGTGTCCCACTGAGCAGCCTGACTGCAGTGATACAGTGTCATGGTCCTTCTAGTAAAATAAATATTTAACTATCCCTTGCAAAATGGAACCGTTCCAGCAGCAGGATCTGCCTCAATCCCAGGACATCTAGCTTGGAAAAAGCATATGCTTGTCTTTTCTCGTGGAAGGGAGCACATCTCAGGGAAGGGAGGGAATGAAATAGCAGATTCTTTCTTCCTTGGGTGAGTTCTCTCATGGTTTAGCACTGAGATAAGAGGGAAACATTTCAGGGTGGTTTTTTCACTTGTTCCCCCATTTTATTTTATTCTACATTCTAAGGATGGAACACTGATTCCATGTTGAACTACATGACTTTGCCTGTTGCAGTGAAATGCAAATCAACAGATTTTAAAGGCATTTTCATTTAGATTGATCTAGGCTGTTGAATTAAAGAATTAATTATTCACACAGCCCTTGTCAGCAGATAAGCAGATCTAAACAAGCTAGACTATTTGTAAAATAGTAAAGTTTGTAAAATACAGTGTTCCAGCATCTGTTCTTTTCCTTTTACTTACGTGCTCTCTAGGTGTCTTCTTCCAGTTTCTGTTTGTCTACTTCTCCAGTCACACCTATTCATATAATGCATATATGCATTTTACTTTTTTTAATTTCTTAACACAACTCTAGCATATTAACACATCGGTACATTTTATTTCACTTAAGTTTTATCTTGCCCCATCTCATATACTAGTTTTACCCTTTTTCTTTATTTTCCAGGAAATTTTAATTCTGACTTTATTCAGAATTGTCACAATGGCTCAGTTCTTTGGCATGGATAAGTGTGAGTAAAACTGTGCTAAATCAGGTTCTAAGCAAGGGCAACTCCTGCAAAGCTAAAGCAGTAGCAAACATGACAATACATTTCAGGAGAGGGGAATGGTAAAAATTCATCTCAAGAACAGAAGTAAGAAGGATCTGAATAGTATGACTGTTCTACAAAAGGAGAGTAGTGACACTGTCCCAGGTGAAAACCTGGTTCCATGAAGAAAATATCAAAATTACTTTCTGCATGTCCATATGGAATTTTCCCGGGTAGATGAGTGGATTCTTTGGATTGTTTGTTTAATATGGATATGAATTAGGATTACTGTTTCTCTTCAAATACTGCTGCATCCTGCATATCCTTTGACAGTACAAAACAGTTTTCAAATACCAAAGCTAAAACAAAAAACCCAATGTGCGTACATAAGCAGGAGAAAGCCAGATGTCATCGATGTTTCTTTTGTATTTCTCCACTGCTTTAGTTCTTGTTAATGTGTTTACAGTATACACAACAGATTGAGAACCATGGAAATGAAACCCTATTACTCATCACAAAGAGGACTAGATCTTATGCTGCACACTCCCTGAGATGAAATTTCATCTGATTAAGAGCCAGTAGAGTTTGTTCTGCAGTGCTTTTCCCAAGGGAAACAACGTGAGTTTTCCATGCAGATGTCCTTCAATCTCCCTTTTGTGCCACAGAGAGGTAGGACTAGTTCATTAGTTAGTATATTCTTTTTACTTTCTTCTTTTTTTTTTTTTTTCTTTTCTGTAATATAGACTGAGAATTGAAACTGTAGCTCTGCTCAGGAAGCTTGGGGTGTTAACATCTCCTCAGTGCACTTGAAGGCACTCCAGCCACAGCTATTCATGCCCTGGCTTCCCCTCTAAGTTAAGATATGGTTGCATAAAGGTGACATGGCTGCTTTTACGTACACCATGTGTTATCTCACACCATGCAGAATCTCAGCAGGCCACTTCAGCAGCTTTACATTTCTAGAGAAGTGCAGAGGGAACTTACCATAGTTAATAATTGGAGTCCATCAGTAATTTGGGAAAGTGTCAGAAAGGAACAGGAAGAATTCCTGTTGTGTAACATAGAAAGGATGGGTCACATTTTAAAGACCAGGCTCAGCAAAGGGAATTAAGTTACAGTTTTACCTCAGGTGATTCTGTATTCAGGTTCTTATATCTGTATATTTATTTTAGTGACAGTATTTAGGTAACCCCTTGATAAGTTCAAACTCCTGTAGCAGGAATAAAAGGCAAGAAAGAAGAACAATTTTCCTTATTTCTTGGAGAGCTCTGTAACTGAATTCTCCTACAGTGTCATGTAAGCAGTGTGCACTTCTGTATGTTTTCTTAACAAACCTTGAGACTACCACAAAATGGCTAAAGAGGCAATGTCCTAATACCAATGTGTACTCCAGAAAGGGCTTCCTATCATCTGGGACTTTTTTTCTCATCAGCACAATAGGATATTTATATTGGGAGACTATAGCTGTTTCTCCAGCTTTGAAGTTCCCCTCATAAATTTCCATAGGAAAGTCTCAGCTTCTTTTAGCAGGTGTTGACATTCCTGTTTCTGGAGGCAATTGCTCTGTGATGTGCTCAATCTTTCAATCTTTCTACATTCAGTGAGATTAGGGTGAAAGCTGTAGCTCTTTTCAGAATAATAATTGAGCAACAAGTAGATATTCTTTATACATGTCAGCCATGAATGTTCTCCTGATTATCCCTCTGAAGACAGAATACACCAGACTTTGTACCAAAGCCCGACCCAGGAGTTCTAGTGTAGGCTGAAAGGCAGCAAGTGTCCCTGCCTCAGCTTGTCAACATCACAGGACTGGCTTAATCAAAAAGAGCTCCTTCATAGGAATGCTTCTTGTGAAAACTAAGTTTCATCTGATTTGGTTTCATCATTAGTCAGAGAACACCTGTGCATTGTTCATTCTTGGCAGTCTTTAACCTCCAACATGGAGCAAGGACCTAGAGTCTTGTATGTACTTTTTACTCCTTCCAAAATTAAGAACCCTGGAGTTGTTACAGTTGAAATTTTACATTTCCTCTTTTTTGTTTTTTGATGTAGTAAAAAACCACATGAATTTATGCAAAAAAAAAAAAGTGTATGTATCTTCTAGAATAAAAATAACGCTCAAAAGGCTGTTTCAGTTAGCTAGGTGGGTTTTGGGTTTTTTTTTTTTTTTAGAAACAAGACTTGCCTTTGTGTTTATGAAGCAAAATAATGTTACTGAGATCTCAAGCTATTATATTGCCTGCCTTATGTTCTTCCAGTATGAAAAATAGATTGACTCTGATTAAGAGTGTTCTCCAGGATAGGAATGTAAGTCATGGGGATATGGTTAACAAGCTTCGATGGATGATGCAATATACATTTTTCTTACTAAAACATAGCGAGAAATAAAGTCTCCAGCTTTAGTATACCATAATATTATTTCACGGGTAACCTGCTCTCTCACATTAATTTTAAGCTGGTGCACTTCCATTATATAATGTTGACTTTGGACTGAACTCCTCCTAAAACTCTCTTGAAGGCATTAACATTGAATTTCAAAACTGTTGTAGAGGAAAGGAGAGATTGGATCTCCTCGGAATATTTAGGCTGCAAGGGAAATGCTATTATTTCTCCTGGGTTAGAAACTACACTGAGAAGGCTCACAGCCTGTTGGGAAGTTCTTGCATTTGCACTAAGCTGGCAATATCCTCTACTCATAAATTGTTATAGAAAATTAACAAGGTATCAACTATCTTCATTACTAATAATCTGTCTATAGGACTAAAAGTGTGGGAGAGGTAAAGAGTGTACGTGTACTTACTACCAATAAATCAGTAATTTTAAGCAGAAGTGTGAGGTTGTTGCTTTAAAAATTTACACAATAAGATAATGAGATGGCTATATCTTCATTTTTGAATCATTTTAGGAAACCCTGATACAACTGCTGAAGGAAGAGCCCAAAAATCATCTTGGAGCTCATAAACTGTACTTTGAACCTTTTACCTGGCATGTTTGGGGGTTTGCAAACTGAATATTGCAGTTAACGTGACTGAAACCATATGGAAAAGCACTCAGAACATGTGGGTTCAGTACTGGCCTTACTGCAATTCCTAGACTACACAATGTCTCCTCAAAACTACCTCTGGTATATCAACACTGGGATAAAAAGTTGTGCAGAGTTCCAGAGGGTGATGTTTACTGAACAAGCTGTAGACCAAGAGGCAATAAGACCACAACCACTATCACCTTGCAAACTGCTAATTAGACCTCCCAAGGAAGAGAGTTTCTTAGCTTGGGTTCAGCCCTGGGCTACATACCTGTGTTGCTAGGGCAAACCTGAGCTACTGATGGTCACGTACGGTACTGCACTCTACCAGTTTGGGTCTTTCCTTGCTTGAAGGTCTCTTTATCATGCTGCCTGACATAAAGTGAATATGTTCTGAGATTACTCTGATTTAAAGGGACGTGAAGTGAATATGTTCTGAGATTTCTCTGATTTAGGAGGAGGTTGACAATGCTCATCTTCCAGAGGAAAGTGATTTGGGATGTATTGATGAAACATACCATGTGGCAATATAAACCACATAGCAATTATTATTGCAGGAAACTGTGTAGTCAGAAATTGTGCTGTTGTGGGGGAAGAAAACATTTTGTTGGTTTGAGACTGAGAGTATTTTATTATAAACATGGTAGTACATATATATAAATATCAGCCTTACAATTTTTTTCTTATACTTGAAGTCACTGAAGAGATTCAGCTTATATTTGAAATTACTCAGCACTCATGAAGCTTTGAATTACTCTAGTCCATCTCACATCTATGGTATTTTGCTGCCTTATAAACTCATTTCATTGCCTGAGCTGGTTTTCTGGTAAATCCTACCTATTTGCTAAACTGTTTTGACTGACATCAGCTGAAATACAGATATTGAATTTGCAACTTTGATTCTGATTATCTACTATTATTACTAGATCTCTCAGATTGGTACATTTGGATTACACAGCTGTTTACTTGGCTATTCAGTATTTGGCTCTTTAGACTAATTTAATATTTTGGCTATTTAGACTGATTATATCATTTGTGTGTGTAGTAGACAGATAAAATGAGCTTTGGTGACATCTCACATATAACCGACACATGTAGAGGCATACGCTCTTACACACCAGTTTGAGGGCTTTAACAGCAAAGCTTTAGCAAATTTTACTGTGTCATTTTAAGACATTGTCTCTTCCTTCTGCCTCTGTTGAAGTTCTGCCCATAGAAAAGGCAGCAGAAGAGAAAATGATCCTCGGCCACTCCAGCTGCCCATAGAAAAGGCGGCAGAAGAGAAAATGATCCTTAGCCACTCCACCATTCATCGTGTAGGCAAAACCTACCTTCATCAACAGTGTAGTTTAAAAAAACGAGCTTTGTCTTGAAGGCCAACAAATCCAGTAGTAATCTTCAGTAGTATAAGGGGCAGATTTTTGAAAGGAATAGCATTTTGCATCACTCAGCAAATTTCATCACACCTCAACTGCCAAAGCCCTTTAAACCCCTTTGTGGCAAACTTGGGCAACATTAATATCCATAGAATATTGAATAAAACTCTTAAAATATCGCTATGTTAATGCTTTCCAAATCCAACTTTCCAAGCTTATGTCATAAGTTTTTTTCTCTGCCATTACAAGAAATATCGTAAGAATGTTCCCATACAATCCTGAGTGTCTGGTTATTGGTTTAAATAGTAATACCACTCCCAACAGGACATTGTAAACCTCAGTAGCTGGACAGTGCTTAAACACAGAAACAATGGCCTCTAAAATCTTCTCTTATCACTTTTCCTTTTGTGGCTATGCTCAAATTTGCAGCACAATCCACCAGTAGAAATTTGGAAGGTCAGGGAAGCCCGTCCTGAAAATTCTCCTCTTCTGTGTTGTTGAACCACCTCAGAAATAAGCACTTTTAACAATATCTTATGCCACTGAAAGGTGTTACCAGCATTATAGGAGTCTGCAGATATTTTTTGCCAATGAAATTTTTCAGAGACTGAGGCTTTCTATCACACATGCAAAAACTGAGAGCAGGCCTGTTGTAACTTGCCGTAAGACAAGTATCAGCTGTCTGCAGGAGACTGGCTGTGTGGCTTTGGCAGGGGTGAGGATGGATGCTGAGGCTGGGCAGAAGAGAGAGACAAGGGATAGATTCTTACAGAGACTGAGAAGAAAAGCTATATAAATAAATACTGTAATAAATGGGAACACAGAAAGAAAGGAAAAAGAACAATCCAGTAGGGCATAGATAAAAAACCTAGCACATATTTTAGACAAACCCTGGCAGGAAAAAGAATACAAATGTGCCAAAATGAATATACTGCATGACAATGCCAGTTTTATTCTGCCCATTCGTCACTGCATATGATTTCATATCCTGTTGATAAAAAAATGATGCTTTGTGGGTTCAGTCATATTCCTCGAGAGAAACTTGCTCGGGGGACAGAGAAAGCTAAGTAACCAAAACGTGGGAAAAGGGAAACATTTGCAAAGCACATCTCCCTCATGCTTGAGGGGAGGCAACAGACTGTAGGGGAAACCAATTTCCAAAAAAGTTGCTCTTAACTGTCTCCAAAGGCTTTCCAGACAAGCTGGCCCTGTGCACAGGAAGAGATGGGGCTGTACATCCCATCTTGTCCTGCTCAATCCAAGCCTACACTGCCCAGTCCTGTCTTGCATGTGGACACATGCCACCCTCTGGCTCTCCCTCTTTCCCTATTAGATCTCACGACTCCCTGCCAACTTTTAGAGATGCTGTTGTGATTGATGGCTAACTCTCATCAATGAAAATGAACTGAGTTTGCTTAAATGGTTTGAAATAACAGCCCTAGGATAACTCCTGTCTGTCTGTTCCTTCCTAACATGGGTTAGGAAGCAATTAGGCAAGGGCATCAGATGGCAAACATAAGGAGAAAATAAGAGTGAAAAGGGTTAGACTGGAAAGAGAGAATTAAACTAAAGAAGTCCGTGAGCCACAGTCTCCTCAGCTCTCAGAGGCAGCACAATGTCTTGGACTCCATAAGCCCAAGAATTTCCCACCTAGTCAGGCCTTTTGGTCTAACTAGCTCATCCTTTTGTGTACACCACAGCTAACTGCCTTTCAGTTGCACGATGTGACACTTGATATTTATATCATGTGTCAGTGGCTCAGCAATAGGAACCACATCAAGATTAAAACCAAGATATTTTCCATTTGTTTCCAGTCTCTTAGCCTGGCTTTATCACCAAAGAGTGTAATTAACCTTTAATTTTGTTCTTTAGAAGCAATGGCAAAAAATCATCTGTCTAAGAGAGTCCCAATCTGAGAAGTCAAACCTAGTGATACACCACTATTTTATTTCAAGATGGAGACTCCCTAGACTTAACCACTAAAAACTGAAATTTTGGAAAGCAATATTGACGACCTTATCAGTGGAACAGTTTTCTATGCGAATTTATGTACTCACAACAGTTACACAGTTACAAGCTCAGTTTGAACAGAAGTCTCTTGAAAAGAGGTAGAAATCCAATGAAAATCTTTCTGATCATCTGCTTTGCTACAAGGCAGCCTAAATCTGAGGCAGCTTACTACAAGGCTGTCTCTGCAGCAAAAGAGATGGATTTTTGTTCTTGTGGAGAAATTTGTGTGTGCACACATGGCGGGGGGAGGCAGTCCTAATCAGAACAAAACCAAATTTCTCCTTTTCTTTTTTTCTCAGGTTGCCTCTGGTATACAAACTCAGATGCCAAGTTACAAACAGTCTTGAGTAAACGGACCAGGGCCTTGGCAGGAGAAAGGGAACCTTTTTTGAAACACAGGTGGTGGGAAGTTATTAAGAAATTTTTAACGGCTACTCTTAGCACATCCTATATTCCCAGGTCCTTTGAACTCATTGCCACAGTAGAGATGCAGCACGCTTCTGTATTGCCCACATATACGAACATGGATGCAATATCCTACACAAAAATTTTGCATTAATTTTGGATTTCAAAAATTCTGACTTCTTTTTAGGGCATACTCTGACATTATACTCTCACTGTATATCCATGACTTACACATCTGTAGGGAGAAAAGGATACTAGAAAAAATTTGGGCTTATTATGGAGATTTCAGACCACAATTTTGTCCTGAAAATGTAACATTTTAATAACATATTTAATAACATTTTAATATTTTGTGAAACATTAAATACATGACAGTGAGAAAGAAGTGCTGAAACCTCCTTCCTCTTATAATGATAAGCCATCACCTTCAGAATTAATAGCAGTGTTTTAAATGTCCCGATGATATTAAATCCATCTTGCCTGAGCTACACTGCAATTTGGAAGAGACTAAGCTGAAGATGATTTTTAACCATGACTTTGAAAGAGAATAACCTCAGCTTAGATGCATCTTATTCCAACACTTACTGTAATAGTGAGGGACTTGTATTTTTACAGTTGTTCAAAATTCCATGCATTCATAATGTAATTGTGAAAATTAGGAATATGAGTTCGCAAAACTAAGTGTGAATTCGATGTTAATAATAATTCTGGGTTCATCTGTTATGACTGGTAGGTGATCCATTGTAGTCTCAGAGCTGTTCGGTTGGCCCGTGCTTTAAAATATTAGCCCACGGGTTTCGCTGGTTGTCAGACCTATTCTGCTCTGGTACTATTCCTTTGGTAACCCTTTTGGTGTTCTTACTAAGTCACTGAGCATATGTGCATTTTAATTCATCAGAAAAGCTAAGGAAAACTATATGAATCTGACTGTCATTCAGCAACTTTTTAATGACCTCATTAGCATTCCTTTTTCCCCCTTTAACAGTGACTATTGAAATAATTTTTTTTTTGTTTTAATGGAGTGCTGTCAAAGAGATGGGAGGTTTTGGGGTTACATCTCCAGAGGTACTTAGAAAAAAAGGTCACTGCTATTGTAGCCAAGTTGCAGAATTAGATACCATCCCATCTGATGGCTTAGCATTATCTACTACTGCTGAATTCACTTTTTCTGCCACCTCTTCCATGAAGGCAATAACCTCTAGCAGAAAGGTATGACAGTGGACCAGTGAAGTCTGCAACTCACAGGTTAGAATCATCTAAGCTCATCTGTTGAAACATGAATTAAGTGCAGGAACTAAGCAGTGGACCGTACTAATTCAGTTCAACATTGTCTCTTCAACAGACAAAAACTCTGCAAGTCCCACCCCATAAATCGCCAGTCTCTAATCCAAAATTTGGGTCCTCAAAAACCTTTACTCAGCCTCTGCCTGGCTCTCTGGACACATGCATGCTATATACAGAGACATTTTTCCCTAAGTAAAACTGTACGTGGGTGCCTGAAGGGAAGCTCCTGGGCATGATAATATTAAGCAGATAGTTGCCTAAATCCAGCAGGCTGCATATACCATATATTCCTCTCCCCGTGATGCACAACTATCAAACTTCCTTGCACAGTTCTCGCACTGGTCTTGGCAGTACCTTCTCACCTTTGTCACTAGTTGATGGCTAGACATTTATCCAGAAAATGAAGAACCAAAATCAATTCTATCTGACAGTATGTATATCTACATTTTTACTTCTAAAGTGACTTATCACACCACCAAGCACCGCAGGTTTGTGACCCACCTAGTCTTTCTGCTCCTGTCATAGGAAAATTTGGTGTGGGCTGAGGGAAATAGCAGTGGAGTGACTGGAACCCAAAAAGGTACCCTGAGTACTAGCTTAGAAACTCAGTCCTACTTTCTTAAGCTTTGCCCCAAAAAACAAGTATATGAGGAGAAAGGGATGGCAAAAGCACTTCCTAAACTTATTCAAATGCTTGGCCAAATGCTCGTCCAGTTCTGATTTTGGATACAATCCCTAGTGCAATAGACAGCATCAAGCTGACAGCAGAAATAGGAAAAGGAACATTTCACATGGGGGCAAGGTTGCCTTAGGTGGCTGGATAGCTATCAATTGCTCTGTTTCACCCAGGGCACTGTGATTTCTGTTTTCCTCAGGAAAACCTATAGTCTCCTTTAGGCTGTAAACCAGTGCAAGCCTCTTTGTTATGTGCTTGTTTCCAGTTATTTGCAGGACAAAAAATGTAGCGCTCCCCACCGTGAGAACGCTGCAGTATTTGTTAGTTCAAGGGATGCAGTGTGTCCTGGCTGAAGCGTATGAGTTGAAATTGCAGTCCCAAGGAAGACTGGCATCTTTGTATAAATTTACAGTTATTTTTTTCTAGATGTGAAAGAGAGACTTTGCTATTATAATCTGTTTTAAATATTCATCTTTTTTTTCCAAAATGTCAAAGTGGAGGGAGGCCTTTGTGGTTAAGATTACAGCTACCTTTTGACTGATTTTAAACGAATAATGGAGAGTATGTATCATGTTGTCTGGGAATAATGTTAGAGCTACTGAAAACTAGGGTTTCTGGCTCACAAGATTTTTACTGCTATTATTTAGTAACCAAGTGCCAGGGGGACAAAGAACATCTTCCAGCTGAATCTGGGTGACTACAAAGTCAGACGTGAAAGAGACTGAAGCTGGCAAAGACAACTTGGTGCAGTGCTATAATCTATCTTTTACAACACTCACGAGAGAACTTTGAGTCTATATCATCACATCATTCCTGTTTTTTTTTTTATTTTGAGAACTACCTAAAACACACTGGCAGCCTGGACTACGGGGGTCATTGATTTTGCTAACCTAGCTGAGGGCTAACCTACCTTTAGGTTACAGAAATAGACTACTAAATCACAGAGCACTAAGATCTATACTGCAAGTCACTTCACCTCTCACATGTAAGAATTTTCTAGGTTTTGGATCAGAAGCTCTTGTGCAGTGATAACAATTATTTGTTGCCTGAAGAAGGCCCACTTCAGGGTCCTTTCATGGTAAGCATTGTACAGACCTTTAGTAAGAGAGGCTGATCTAGCAAGTTTACTAGAAAAATGTGGGATGAAAAATATTGTACCTTGATTTGTAAGAATATTTGAGATTCTGGAAGAAATGTCAAAATTATAAAAAAAGTTTTATTGTGAAAATGAATCTGTTTCGTTCATCATATGTCATGGTGACTTTGAGAGTTACATTTTTATTTTGACTTTTAAATATAAGTTATTAATATTTCTGTTACTAATATGTTAAAGCTCAGGTCATTTTCCAGTAAAGAATAACATCTTTTCATTGGAAAATGTCAGCATGGACTTCTCAGACATTTAGCAATGTTAACCCGTTTTTTATGAATCAGGACATTTACTAACATTAAAACCGTTTCTCAATCACTTTGGAAAGTTACAAACTGCCTCTACTTTAATACACCAAATACTTGTATCTAGTTAAGGAACTATCACATCAAGGACTTATCAGACCACTAATAGCTCTTACCTAAACCGTGCATTTTTGAAAGAAGTACCTATAAACTTTTCCATGAGCCAAGCCCACACAAAAATAAAAATGAAAACCTAGAAGTGGAATTCAGAACAACTAGGTAATTTTCCAGAGCTGGCAGGAGGACTGAGGCTGAGACTGCACAAGGGAATTTGGGGTTGTTAACATCAGTAACAAAGCACCAGTTTCAGAGAGACGTGCTTCTGATGACCATTATTATTTAAAAAGTACAACACTTGAGAATGAGCTTTATTCACAAGAGCTGCCATCTAAATTTTTAAAATAGGCCACCTAGGGAGATCAGCATTGTAATCTTTCCTGAATAAACATTGCTTAATAGCACCAAGTGCTTCAAGAGGCTATAGAGAGGTCTTGAGTTTTCAGGAAATTAAATGAGATTGATTGATAAGCTTTTTTATAGACACCTCGCAGAAAGACTGGCATGTCACAGTACTTCTGATAAGAGTGAGGTACAGCCATTGCAGCTTGACAAACACTGCTGTACAAAAAGCAAGAGGGAAGAGCATGATTTTGGGGTAACTGATAAAAGAGAGCCCATTACCACTTATAAGTGCACCCCAACTCATTAGTGATGGAAAATAATAGCTCCAAAATGCCTATGGAATTATATGGTGGTCTTAGTGCACCTCCCAGTGTCGGCACGGTGGTCAGACAGTCCACCTTGCCTCCAGGCACATATGGCACTGTCCTGGGATGACACAGCTCAAGCTGGAGCAGGTCCAAGGGTCAATGATGGCTGAGAAGGTAATACATGAGTTATTACCTTTGACAACCTTTGTCAATCTCTATTTAATGTTATTTTAGCAAAACCTTGAGAGACATCATATCAGTACTCTTGATCAATCCAGGTGGTATGTACTTCAAGTAACAAAACATAGTTTTGTTTACCAGACAGTCTAACCCCTGTACTGCTCATTGGATTTAACAAAATAAATTCTGCTCAAAATGTACATTTGCGAATATAAACTACACTAGAATTTAGACTACAGTCCCATGCTATCCCTTCTTCACTGTATTGGAAAGATTTAGAAATAATTTCTGTTATAAATCTTTACTTTAAACGGGGTTTTTTTAGTGTCAAAGTAAATATTTCTGAAGGGAGTTCAAATTTGAAAAAATTCTCAATTAGAGATCATTGTCTTTTCTTTATGAAACAAAAAAATTCCTAGATAACAAATAGAGACCTAACTCCAGTTCTCTGTGAAGAACAGTGATGCACTCAATTGCACCTTTGTCTCACATTTGTGGAGCTATTGAAGAACTCTCAGAAATAATCCAGGAATTGACAAGCAGAACCTCTCTTTGCATAGTATTTATGGACATGTTCATGCCTAGCTATCCATGTTGCATATATTAGATGTGATTTTACTTGCACATGGGTGTACTGGCAACTTCAGTGAAAGAAATTGAACACAGCATATATTTAATCAGCTTTTGAAGTGTTTACATAGTCATTGGCTAATCTCCTTCAACGCCTCTAAAATATTTGAAGTGGTTGTATGGTGGCCTAGATTCCTAGAAAGGTGGTAAATGTTAAATTAACAGCATTGGGATAATTTGACTGCGGTCTTTTCTATATTAAAAAGAAAAAAAACAGGACTGGTTTTAATTGAAAATTTTTCCCTTTGTTTAGTTGTGACAATTTCCTATGTGTGGAAATATAGAGGGACACACACACACATATCTTCTTTTCAAGTTATTTTATTTGAGTTCAGCTGAAAGATTTCTAGTAAATTTGAGTTAATTTGAAACAAAATGGCCAAACCAAGCTGAAAAGTGTTTCCCACCAGCTTTAAAGCGATTTCAAAACCACACTTCAAACTGAGCAGGTGCACCTCTTTCTTGTAGACAAGTAGAGTTTTGTAGACGCAAAGGATAAGAAGCACCATTTTGCACGTAAGCAGGGCCCTGGGCACAAATCCTTGAAATTGTTGTCCTTAAAATTTATTCTGAAGTTCATTGTAGCTGCAGCTTAATGCATTTACCAACATGCTTTAACATAGTAAATGCCTTTTGGACCATCTCATTCCATTCCATAATTGTTTTCTGGGGAAACCCTCACCCTCTGCTTGATTTATGCAATACAGATGGTTGGTAAAACTTGGATTTTTATTGATGCATAGTAATATCTTTTTCAGCACCCTTAAAGAAAGTGACATAATTCTTTAAGACATAATATTACGCTTAGGAATTGCTCTAGAGGATCATCAATCTTTTGTGAAACTCTTCCAGCACTCTGCTAGTGTTAAATAAACCATGACTAGAAATGAAATTCAAAATAGTTTGAGTGATTTCTGCAAAACGTTCTCCATTTGCCAATTATGTAGCACTATATTTCATCCTATCAGTTATTCATTATTCTTTGCTAAAAATACAGCAATGGCAAGGGATTTTTGTGAGTTCCAGAAGAATTACAGATGACCCACTTAATGAAAACCAGGCATTATTTTATAAAAAATGGCAAAGCTGATGAACTAAGTGATGATGACATGGTATTTGTTTATCAGTGCTGTTTTCCTGATATGAAAAAATATACAAGCTCAGTTGAGAAGACTGTTTATTCAAAGCCATGTTCTAAAGGGCTGGCTGAATCTTCTGAGTTGATGCCTAATTCACACCCCATCCTGATGGTCCTTAGCTGGTACTAGAGTTCCAAAAGGCAAAGCCCAGAAGGAATAAGCATAATCCAAATACATTTGTCTTAAAATTAAAAAAGACCACACCCATGTCTACGTTCCCTCTTTCCAAATCTCCAGGAAATCCTTTCTTTACTACCATATCCATTGTCTTACTGTCCCTCCTCCCCATGTCAACGTTTCCTTTAGATTTGCCATTTCAGCTCAAATCCTGAGTTGGAACCCTTACACACATTCTGAGTTCAGCTGGCTAAAGTTCTCATTTTAAAGCATTCCAGGTATTTTTATAGCTGGGAGTGTTTTGACTGATCTTCAAACCTCAAAGGAACTTCCTTTCAAGTCCTACAGCATCAGAAGCTCTGACCCAAGGATAATGATGTTCCCCCACAGCCTGGCTGTGCATTTCAGCAGACTGAAGGGATCAGCCTGGACCTTGAAAAGTTCTTTGCCCATAGAGAAAGCTGAGTCAGGAACCTCTTTAAGGTTTCAATGTGATGTTTAACATAGAAAATACAAGCAAGCCTTGAAAATAACGTAATTAGGTGGGTGCAGTGGAAAGGCATTACTTTTTCTTTGTCACCCCCTTTCCTGGCCCCACAGGCAACCTTGGCCCAGATAAACATGGAAAACAAATCTTGATGTTGCTCACAGTATGTTGCATACCATCCTTATTGCCACTGAAAATCAGAAAACACTGACCTAGAAGAAGGTGGTTATGTTTTTAATTATCTCCATTTTTTTTCAGACTTCCCTAACTGTACTGTATGAAGAGACACCAGCTATGAGAGGGGATGTTTTCTACCTCTAAAGGAAAAGATGGTGTGACCCTACAGAGGTATGATTAGGTGTTGTGCTTTGATTTCCATGCTAGCTGCAAGTTTTGAACCTGTCCTCCCTAATACAAAAGCACTCAAAAATAATGAAGAAAAACTAGCTTCCTAAAGCATTTGTAATATAAAAGAAAATAAATAAAAGAAACATCAGCAATAACTCTGGGGCATTGCTTTAAATTATGGAAAGCAAATAGCAAAGTTTATTGCAAGTGAAACAAACATTATTTCCACTTCTTGTACTAGTTTATGGCAAATCAATTGAAAGTTTTTCTTGTGTGTTTTAAATAGTGATTTTCCATTAAGAAGGCATATACCAGAAAAAATCCTAAAAGCACTGGCCCTTTAGTCCTTATTATCCAGGCTTTGATTCCCAGAATATGTCTACATCATACAGTGGAATTCAACAACATTTTAGAATAAGCCCCAGTGTAAGTGTTGGTATAGTGCAGTGCTTGGTCAGGTGATTCCACCCTGTGTGACTGAAGTGCTTTCAGGACTCAATTGATGCTTCTGCCTATCATTTCCTTGAGTAGAATGCCATCTCAGCTATGTCCTAGCTGAGGCATCTTTGCACCAGAGTCGTTTGAAAAATGTACATTCATGCCTTTAGTGGCAGGTAGGCAGGAGCACAAGAGCACGGCCGTGGCTGGGAGACCATGTCATGAACTCAGGTCTAAGAAGAATCATAGGGAATGAAGTCTGACTAGCAAACCACAGATCCATAGGGAAGAAGAATACAAAGAGCCTTATGATATAGCTTCATAGAGATACAAAGACTATGACTGGAGATAAATGTGATGCTGACCTGAAGCCCAGCGATTTCTTTTTACTTTCCTAAAAGAAGATTCCATAAAAATCAAATAATTCAGGTTGGACAAAACCCATGTTTTAGTGAACCATATTTCAGGTGAAGATATTTGACCAGCTCTACAGTTTTTAAAACTTATGGAGACATAAGAAGTGGATCGAAGCCGTTCACCATCTGGTACTGTAAATAAAACCTTTTATCCTAATGACTAAAGTAAACAGGGCAGCTGTCATGACATCCCTAACACTTCATTAAATCAAAAGTCTACAGCACCTGTAGAGCTGAAACTTTACTGCAATCCCAACAAGTGAGATTTGTGAGTCAGTCCACAAGAGTGATGGGTTCTGGGAGCAATAGCCTTTATTCTTACTGTGAGTAATGAGGGAAGGCATGCCTTGTCTGCCAGCACTGCAGAAGAAAAATTATAAAAAATATTCATATGCTAAAATGTCTTCACCAGAGAGAGAGAGAGAGAGAGGTTTGTCCTCATTAGAAGTACAAAAAATGACCAATAATATATTAACCTATTATTCACAAGGGAAGAGCTCCTAGTTCACAGGTATAATTTTTTTTCTGTTATGAAAATAAAAAGTTTATTTGTGATTTCCTGTTGAAAGCAATTGAGTTGACTTAAAAAAACATTGAGAATCTCCCTTTCATGGATGGCCAGTGATTTTTAAAAATAAGGTATTGAGAATTTTTTTGAAACTTGTCTCTTGTGCCTCCATGTAATTCACCTACTTCCCAAAGGATACCTCTCTTCCTGCAAAGTCATCCCCTAATTAAAACTCAAAGTACTGTGTCCCTTCTGGTTATGGTTGACTTTTTCCAAATTGTAAGGAAAAAGCTATATCACTATATCTGTAGAGCAGCATTTCTTTCCCTTGAGATTTACCATCAAGGAGAAGTGAGGAACTCATCTCACTAGATGAGCGATCAAAGCCTGTTTGAAATACATGAGAGACAACCTGCACTCAGTGAGTTTGGTTTAATGCAGGTGCTCTTCCTTCTTCATGATGTCCTTGATTATTTTCAGCATAATAACAATTTTGATATTACTCTCTTTACAAGAAGGTGAAATACTGGTTAGACTGGTTCAAAATGGAAAACGGTTTTCACACAGATGAGCCTGATATATTCACAAGCAACAGTGAAGCTGTTTAAGAGCTACGCTCAAATTTGCAGGTAAAGACTAATGAACTCATCACAACTGGAACAGATGGCACAGCCCATTTTCTAGTCTATTAACTTTTATAGATCACTGAAGGACCATCATGAAATAGAGATAATCCAGAAAACAGGGAAGATTCCTGAACTAGATTTAGGATGCTTTTGCCATTTTGGTTTGATTTGTAGGATCTCTTCAATTTTGTTACACAAAGCATAAGGATACATAAAGATTACATATATATATAAAATGAATATTTGATTGAAACTGGACAAGTCAAATAATACTGTAATATAGAAAATATATATAAGCAGAATATAAATAATCCTGAGATGTGTGCATTTAACAATTTATGGAAGTTACAATTTTTTATTAAATGGTACATTGAGGTAACTGAAATTCATCAACAATTCACTATAAAGTTATTTAAGCTACTTTGTACAAATATGTAAACTACCTCTATAATTCTTTCAGAAAGGTTATTCCATTTTTCAAAGGAATCAAGGAGAGAAGATTGCTGAACTTCCCTTTTAAGTTAAGGAAAGAAAATGACTGTTTTCATGTGTGTAAAAATAAATGACTAAAAAAAACCAGCTCACGAGAGGCTCACCGTAGTGTATGTCACATTAAGTGTAATTCAAAGTCTCATTATCAATGTTTGATGCAGGGGCTGTTGTTTACACTCATTTGTTATTAATCCACTTAGTGAGTCACCTGAAAGACAGTAATTGCAAAGCTGCAGTGGGATGCCCCTCTGTACAATGCACTGTAAAATTATTTCCATTTGGGGACTCATTCTTTGTTGCTCTCAACAGGGAGAAATGCTTATATGTAAGAATATATATCATTTCTGAGTCAAAAGCTTTCGTTTGTAAGGCAAAAGACATCTTGTGAAGCCAATCAAATTAAACACTCAAATAGAGGAATCATTGTGTAAATAATGAGTAATTTATAAGTGTTAACGGTCAAAAATATGTTCGTAATTTGTTGCAGTGTTCAGTTACCAAATCACAGATTTTTTTTTATTAAATCCAGTTAAACAGAACAATTGACCATAATAATATTTTTTCAGGGACTTTTAGTGAAATTGAAACCATTGTTAACAGAAAATTAGAGTTATTCAGAATTTAAAAGTTACTGCTGAATTTCATATATATTTCCTACAACTGAAAACACATCTTAATTAGCTTATTTTATAACCACTTCAAATGACCAACATTAACATGACCCACTTGAAACATTGGTTAAGAATTATAAATCAAATACAATTTTGTCTTTACCTACACATGTCTAAAACCTGGATCTGCTTATACAAGCAATATCTGAACCTGCCCCAAAAAACGACCCTCCCATATATGAATACATAATCCCAAGAGAGAACCTCTTTGATTATTTTTCTTTTGTCTGTAGCTTAGTAGTAACACAATCAGAATTACAGCACTAAGCACCTAATCCTTAGGCCTGACTTGAAATCATAATTAAAAATAAATAATGTAATAATGAATAAAAAATAGAAAAATATTTTCCTACTAGATCATTTTATATGTGAAACATACCTTAAAGTCTTATAAAACTATTCCCAGCTAGTTAAAACCTTTCAATTCACCATATTTATTAAATAATATTTATTATAAATTGCTGTATGAAAATTTAACTTCAGGGAATAAACATAGGTATTTTTAATGCCCAAAAGAAACAAGGCTTGAAAATTGAACCTATGAATTGAATCTAACCTGTGTAAAATTAATAAAATCTGCAAAAATTGTAACACTAATCATAGGAACACAACTAGGTAGCCAGACCCAAAGATAATAAAAGAAACAGCAGAAGACACTCAGTAGGTGTAAGCCTTAAATGGGGAAAAAATAGTCAAAGGAATTGTGAAAATAATGGAAAGCAGTGATTTAAAAAAATATACTGTAAGTTTGTTTCTTGACGCCTGTGTCTGTTTGGTCCACAGCCTTCTTCATAGCACATGAGTCAGCCTAACTAAGGTGAGAGCATATTCAAACCCAATACAAACTGTAACCATTTTATGCTTGTTATTCAACATCTTCTAATTATCTTTAACTAAACTTGGTATTTTATAGAGCTTTACATCTGTTCTGCTTCTGTAAATTCCCTAATAATCACCCATGAGAGCGCATTCGGTGTTAACCTTTTCACTGTAGTTAAACAGCAGAGCTGAGTAGCCCAAGTCATCCTCCAAGGGCAGCGTCTGCTGCTCCATCAGGTAGTTCAGAGGGAGAAGTGGTGGGAGAGGGACCACAGTTGATGACTGCACCTGGAAAACATGTACTCTCATTTGGTACTCCCCCACCAAAGCCCTGTATCATGGTCCCTGTCTGCCTCTGGTGTGCCACGGACTATTAATAAAGGAATAGCTGCCCTGGGCATGTGGGATGAAGGAAGAGAGCATGTGAAAGATAGCAAAGGTGAGGTGCCCACACACCTCATAAGACTTTTTGAAAGGACATCTCGAGTGTTTTTGTAGCACTCAGGGCCCCCAAAGCTGCCATTTCTGTGGACGCAGCAAGGTGACATTGAAGGAAACTGCAACAAAACGCAAGGTGGCTGGCCAGGGTCGTTATCCTGTTGTCTTCAGGGCTGCAATGGGGAGGCAGAGGGGGAATTTGCCAACCCAAGTGCCAGTGCTAACTCAACTGAGCAATGGTCTAGGCAGAACCAGGTTTTCACCTTTCCCATGTCACAACTGGGAAGTTAACGGTGAGAAGCAAGTTGTTTTCCATTCACTTTCCATAAAAATTACTCTCACTGTTGTTCGGAAGGGGGTGAAAGGAGTAATGGGAAGAATAGATGCCCAATATGAATCAGTCTTGCCACTCTTCATTTGTAGCTATTCTGTACACAAGGATGCTAATAATATGTCTGTGCATTAAAATCTCATTCAAACTTACTTTTTTCTTGATATAAAGACATTTTCTAAATACTACTTTTTTCCTAAAAATATGGCATTTGTGGTACCACAGAAAGTAATTTAATTCCAAGTTTGTGAATGCAGAAAAATAGTTCTTAATTCATTCATGGATTTATTTTATGCTTCTTCTACAACACCAGGCTTCAATTCCTCAATGCGTTTCAGAGGTATTTGACCTTTATATGAAAATTTTAGCGTTTGCTTTTGAAACTCATTAAAACCCTGATGTTAGAAAACTATTTTGAAATATATTTATTGTACCAGTGACATACTAATGACATGAGATAGAAATATGAAAAATGTTATGATTGATAAAAAAAAAGCTAGCACATTATATATAAAACCAGAAAATCCTCAAAAAAGTGTGTTGTGAAAACAGGGTTTCCAAAGTTATAAATAGCCATTATAGTAATTAAATAAATAGTCATTAAAGTATGTTTTCCACTATGTGTTGCAATGACCTCTCAAACTACTTCAAACTGTGGGTCCAAAACCAAGAGGTGTTGAGATGGAAAATATTCTCACCATTAACGGGAGGTAAGCATGTGGCGTATCTTAAAATATCAGGTCTTCTGTTTCTTTGTGCAGTACTTAAAGACTCACCTGTTCATTTCTGTGCAGGGTGTTCCCTTTTGGGGGCATCTCAAACAGGTATCAAATAGTTCCTATCCCATTCTTCTTTACTTGTTTAGGGCAATTGATTGTTACCCATCTTCTAAGAGTATTATGAAGTTTATGAAAACAAAGATGATTTCTCCTTTGCTGGACAGCCACGGGGTGTAAAAGCTGGCTGGAAGCCTCACAAACTGCACCATTCTGTAATACACTGGCAGGCAGTGGGCAGAAGCTGGAAAGAAACTCCAAAAAGCCAGATATTGTACTTCCCAACCATAATGAACAAGCTGAACAGTTAAAAAAGAAGAGAGTCACACTTCAGGCAGATATTTTCAGCAGTTCAACAAGGGAAACCGTGGCATTAGCACATACTTTGGGGCATTCTGTACTGCAATAAAAGAATGAGAAAAGCNAAAAAAAAAAAAAAAAGGGGAAAGGCAGGAAACTGAATTCTGACCTCAGAAAACAAAGTAATATTTTTCTTTTCATGATAGCAAGTCTGAAGGAAATATGCCAGCAGCTTTGAGTGCCTAAGCAAACCAGCAAAATGACAACAACATGCAGCGTGTTGCCAAAGAGACCTTCCAAGGCAATCGATCAAGCGCAAAAAGCAATATTGAAGCAGGTGCACATCCTGGAAAATCACAGACACGTTAAAGAGATGTGATATTGCTGATGTCACTGTGAAAAAAATACAAACAAAACCAAACTGAGTGTAAGGCATCCATTGCCTTAGCAAAGAGCAGTAAGGACTGAACTTTTGAGAGACACTTAGTTGTAAAAACCCAAACATTTCTTATGCTGAACCTCAAGTAGTGGATTGAACTGGTTTGCAAACAAGTGATCAGGTTATGTAATCTAATGAACCACAAACGAATATGTGTTGCTCCAATGGAAACACTTAAATGGGGAAATGGCAAAATCACGGTTAAACTTGACAAAAAAAAAAAAAAATCTTCAGCTGTTTGAGTGTAAAAGGGTGTCACAGTCATAGCCTTCTGCATAGCAGAAACAGTCTGAAAGTTGCTTATGAAAAAGAGAAGCTAAACGTTATCCTGCAGCTGCAACTGAAATAATAGTGGTATTTCAGAGAAAGTGTTTGCTTTTTTCAGAAATACTA
>RSEF01000004.1:84102380-84130682 GCA_003993805.1 Himantopus leucocephalus | reverse complement strand
ATCTCCAGAGGTCCCTTCCAACCCTGACCATTCTGTGATCCTGCGATTCTGTGATTCCGTCTCTCAAGTGTTTTTCAATAACTCCCAGAATAACCTTGTCCATCATTTTAGCAGGCACTGAAGTGAGACCAACAGGCTTGTAATTACCAGAGTCTCCCTTCTTATCCTTCTTGGAAATTGGAACACCATTTTCTAGCTTGCAGTTGACTAAAACCTCTCCAGACTCCAAAGATTGTTGAAAAATAATGCAGAGAGGTCCCACGGTGACATTGGCCAGCTCTTTCAGTACCCTGGGCTGAATCCCATTGGGCCCCATACACTTATGCGCATCCAGCTGGAGCAGCAAGGCTCAAACACCTTCAGAGTCGGCTGGGAGTTTATCAATCCCCCAATTATGGCCTTCCAACTCAGGCCTCCAGGGGTTGCAGGGACCATCATCGGTGTTAAAGACAGGGGTGAAGAAGGCATTAAATGTCTCTCCTTTGTCTATGTCCCTATTTATGAGGTGATTGACCTCATCAAGTAATGGACCAAGTTACTTTGACTTGTAACTTCGACTTGCCCCTTTGTTTTGGACATCGGTCTGGCATTCAGATATTTTTGTGAAATGAAATTGACAGTGGTACTGAATCATACAATTGTGTGGTTGAGCTTGGAATTGGCTCACCAAAGTACTTTAATGCGTTGTAACTGGTCTGAAAGTTGACATCTCTCACAGCTTCTTTACGGGAAAAGCTGGTCATATGATATCACCAAGAAAATAAACAGTTCAAGGAGTGTTTTACAGTAATTTAAGACGGAACGTTTGTTTTTATAGTGCAGAAGGATTTTATTTAAATAATGTTAAAACATGCTTTTGTCCTGGCAGCCACACCCACCTTGTATTGACCCTGACTAGTTAAATACAAAATTATGTCCTTTCATCTGAAATTTAGAGAATGTTTCCAAACCTTTGTCTGAAAACTGACTAACTCATAGCGTTATCTATGTTCATAGTTAATAAAGCACCTTCAGTGCAGGCATACACAGTATGAGTAATAATCTTACCTCATTATTCTCAGTAGTTTTAGAAAAATATGCATCTGACAGGCACACTAATGCCTCCTGGAAAGCAGGTTTGTACACTAAAAAACAGCTTTCCAATTTTCCTTCTAAGACAAAACCAGAATAAAAAAAATGAGGCATTTACAGATCACAGCAACCAATTTGTATCAAAAATATACAGGAAGAAGAAGGAGCTCAGATATACTGACTGCTGCATTAACATTTTTGCTTGTTTCCCTTTCTTTCTCTGAAGAGAAAACACTATTATGGCTGGCAAGTCACTGAATAATTTACTTTGAAAACCTCTTATGGACTGAGATGGTTAGAATAATTTCAACAAGTTACTGAGGACTGTTTTTTTAATGTGTGGGTCAGGACAGATCGAAATTAGTAAAAGAAGAAACACTGTAATGGTTAGAAATCATCACAAAAGACATGCTGTAAGAATTAAACCTAAAGATACATAACAGATTCTAAGCACATATATTAGGTGTCTTAAACACTACTTGGGAGGTTAAAATCAGTTTTTATGTGCTTTATCTAGATCTCTGTGATTCTTCAATAATTAATATGAAAGCTGAATGACAGAATATTTTGTCTAGGAAGCTATCCCTGAGAATAAAAGAAGCATCAGGAAAATCAATAAGTCTTCCAGCTTCTGAGAAAGATTTAAAATTGTGACGTTATTTGTTTGGGTTTTTTTCATATTCTAACTAAAATCAATAAAGACTAGAGGCTATGGAAATGATAGAGGTTGCCATTTCTGCGAATGGGTGAGTGGAGGAAATGAACATCTTACTCTCGCTGAAAAAAAAGTCACAGCCCTCAATGCTTTCTTTTTACTTTGATATTATAAGGAAAATAAAACTTTAATAACACAGGTATTATTTTTTTTTTAAAAAAACAATATATAGGAAACCACAGAGTGCTTTGTGAGCATCCTCTACAGGTCATTTCCCAAAGGTGCCAGCGTCTATGCATAGCTCAGAAAGGGCTCAATAATCTCTCAGAGGACAGTGCCTGAAATAAATTCACTGTATTGGGGGGGCTGAAGGAGTCACTCTTTCATTAGCCTTCATATTTTAATTGACTGCAAACTTAATGTCTATTTGAAGAAATATATACAATGGAAAAAGAATGAAGTGTCACAAGCATGTTCTACATACCCAAAAATGAGCATTTTCCTTTTTGGCCTACATTTCTCTTGCAGTTTTAAATATTCTTTTTTTTTTTTTAATCTTCTTGAAATTATTTCACTATGCAGACTGCAGACACAGAGAAAATGCCCACACTGGTACATTCTTCTGCAGATCTTGCCATAGGGACATTCAGGTACCTAGGTATGTATATGTACCTACTCATGTATAGACAGATAGGCATGTATTGGATCATACTCTCAGTTATTAAACTTTGAATAAAAAAAGATAAATTTATCATTTTACAACACAAGCATACAGCAAGAAACATAATTCCTTAAACTTTTAATAGGACCCAGCACAACCCTGTAAGGGCCAAAGGGATCAGGAGAGCTATTGCAAGAGATACCATGTCATGTCTGTGGTCTACAGAGACTCTCAAGGAAAAGTAAAAAAAAAAAGAGAAAAGCAATGTCTCTTACTGTCAGTGTGGGTGATAGATGGATAAACAAATGTTGCAATCTATGTGGCACAGAAATAGTAACAAAAATATTTGCAACAGAATTGTAATAATTTAAACCAAATACAATATGGGAAGCAGCTACTCCCTCATTACCACTCTGGTAATTCTTCTCTTTCCATTTATTCAGCAATTGATGAGTTGTCCTTTTCACCTGCAAATATGCTGAGTATAAAGTAGTTTGGCAACAGACTTGTAGTTCAATAATATGGATAGCTCCTGTTTGCCTGAATTGAAGTTTTTTACTGGGTCACTTTCTGTCCTCTTGCCGCTTCTTATCTGTAAGGATAACAAAGGTAATAAACAAATGGGTGCTGCTCTTTGTTCCACGCAGAAAGCATATGGGAAATCAAAGAATGAAATAGTAATTTAGAACTAATCTGATCTACATATATCAAAATCCAACGCTATCACACATGGTTAAGTAATTCACTCAGCTACAGGCATGGAGCTAGTGTGCTACTATAATGATTTAAATGTTCCTGAGACGAATCCTTCAAATACAAACAAATTTGTAACAGTAGATAAACCCTAGTATTTCAGTTCTGGAATGAAATCAGGATACTGAGGGAATGATGTGTTTAAGTGTTTTGCAGATTTGGAAAAATTCCATTTAATCTCATTAAGTAAAAACTGAATACTTCCTAAATGGAGAAGGATTTCACAACACTGAACTTTGAAAAGAAACAAGGATGCATGTACAAATATACAATGGTTTCCATTTTCTACACAAATATTAAATGAATCATTTATTAAGAATTTTTGAATACTCAAAGACTAGAGGTAAATTATTTGGCCATTTTCTGATCTTACTGAAATAATTTTACTTTATTTTAGAAACCCTATGAATCTTTTAAAGACAAATCTTTGGCAAATCTTTAGTCACAGTCAATTATTTTATCTGCTTATATTTAAGCTTTATTGTACTGTTTGCATGATGTATCTTCCTGCCAAGATTCAACCACTATAAATGTGCAAATTTCCCACAGCATTTATCACTGTTGGGTTTTGGGTGGTTTTGGGGGCTTTGGTTTTTGTTTTTGGGGGTTTTTTTTCTGTGTTTTTTTTAGTAAAATAGCTTTAATATTGAAAAAAAATCACAGTCATATATTCAGTCTAACATTTACAGCCTTTTTAAGGTTTCTGACATAATTTTCGAAGTCATACCTGAAGCTTTTAAATTTTGATAAGAGGGAAAAAAAAAGATTTTTAAAAAAAGCAAGTATAATTAGGATGCACAAAACCATTTATTTCTCTTTTTTTCCCACTTTCTGTAACAAATAGGATTTTGAATTGAAATACAAGCTGGCAAAATTCTGCAGTAATTCAACAGCAGATTATTGATTTCAAATTGTTTAAATAAAAGTGCTGTGCTGCTCAGCACTTCTTTTAAATTACAGCAGAACAGAGACATTTGGGGCATACTGTCAGTGACGGGAACATAGACTTTAAGAGTCCTTTCAGTAGTAACAATACCTATGAAAATTATGTAAAGCCACCACATTATCAAAGAGAAAACTGACAGAAGAGCACAATATCTTAAAAAGAAAAGAAAACTTCAAACTGTGATTATATTAAATTACCTGCTATGAATTTTTTTCACATATCCTTACTAAAGCAAAAAATTACCTGCGTGAATGTTATGAGAAAAATGTGCTAGACAGTTTTCCCTTTTTGGTACTGTATATGTGGACTTCTTCATTGTTTCAGCAATGACTACAGGATATCAATGTGCCTGTAAGTTGACATTCAATTGACAAGAACAGTTGAGTTTTATGACATCTACCTCAAAAAAAGCTCTGCTTTAGGAAATGGCCAATAGAAAAAAAATACTTGTGTTTTGTGATGCGAATGGGTATTTTCTAGTTTGCATTTTGACATAACAAAACAACTCAGAACGGTCAGATGAGGAAGGGGGCATAGGATGGACTGAGTTTATAGATTAACTTAGATTTCTCACTTAATATAGGAGCACATATCCTACACAGGCAGTGCTTAAACAGGGATCTACAAACCCCTTAGCCTTCTTAGGAAATTTACACCTGACTCAAACCTAGGAATGCTTGATCAGGCTGTGGATCACCAGCACCACATAAGGAATAAGATACAAGTATCAGGGCATACCTGAAAAGTTCCAGTTTAACAAGAATTTTTGTTCCCCAAAAAACACATAAAGGGAAACCAGCATTGAATGATCACTCATTTTCGTACTTTCTTTTCGTCCAGATTTTTTGACTGCCTTGCTCTAACTGCCAAGTTCACTTTCCTTATGAAAATGAAGGTTTGGGGGCTGTTCACAAAGACACAGCAGATCTGCTTGGTAACTGCCTTTTGTGGAATTAAAAAGGAAATTTTCCTATTGGGCCTAGCTATCAGAGACCAGGGACTATCTTCCCACCTTCATGAATCCTGGAGGGATAGTGTTGTTAAAAAACAGGAATGTAGATTGGACATCTAGTACTTTGGATGCATGCTAGTTCACTACTGTTTGTGGACAAGCTCTAAAAGGCCCAAGTCCTAAAATGAAAATGAACCTCCATTTCCACCTGTAGTGATTTTTTCAGTCTCTATTGGAGAGAGATTTTAGTCTCTCCACACTAGGTCCACTTAAATTGCTAGATACATTAAGCTAATACAGTCTCGGCCTGTTGTTTAAATCCTTGCCTGTGTTTGCTTTTAGATGACCTGTGTCCAGGCCAAAGATTAGAGTGCTTATTTGGGGTCTATCACAAATCAGTGATACGCTCTGCAATGATGGTATCCTTTGCTACACAGTAGTTTATACATGACAGGCTATTAGTGTACAGCTACATATTTTTTAAGCGTCATGCTTTTGTAGAGAGGGCAGCTTCACTATATAATTTGCATAAAAGGCAGCATTTTCTAGAAAAGAACTCTCAGGCACTTGTGTAATGTGAAAAACAGAAAGTAATACTGCGTATTGTGCAAAACAGTGTAGATTATTCCTTCCCAGTTGCCAAGCAAAGGAAGCAGATTATCAAGCTGAATAGTTGGTTAATTTCTTCATGTTGCATTAGTAATCAGCAAACCTATCTGCTTTGTTATCAAAATCAATAGCATTTTGTTCTGTGCTCCATAAAATCAGAAAAAAATCGGTGTAATTTCTTTAGTAAGATTTTTTTCAGCATGCAACAGAACTGTACCGGTTGGATGGTTTTTGGTTGTTTTTTTTTTTTCCTTTAGAATCCATTGTTGCAATAGTTGGGCAAAACACCCACTAAATTCATTGGCAAAATTTCGTGAAGTAAAAGCTATGTCTCAAAATTTCAAATGAAAAAGTAAAATTATTGAGAAGATTGTAATATGACTATTCCACAAATACTAACAATCTGTGCTATAAAATTAGTATTAGGAATTCTCTATCAAGTGCTGAGAAGTTAAAAATGGTAGAACTAAGATGCTGAGACAACCTTTATTTGCCCACCTTGTGTGTGTACTATAAGACAGTCTTTAATTACATAATCATACAATATTTTTTTTCCCTTAGAATAGCTGCCTCACTCTGCGCACAGAATGGATGATACTTACTTAATGAGCAGCTATGCAGAATCTTTTTCTTCATAATATTTAGTGAATGGCTCTGTGGTTTATTTACAGCACATTATTCAAATGCAACTCTGCTAAGGAAATTATTAGCTCTCCTTTCAACTTTCCTGGGATTAAGGTTAATATAGTATCTGAAATGAGAAATGACTGCCTTTTGGAAAAGGACATTATCTCTTGCTGGTCTCTATGTTGTTAATGTTGACTGTCTCTAGTAAATGAGTGAGGTAGTTGCTAGTTAGCTTATATATCACTTAATTTCTCTGATTTCAGCTGAAATATGTTTCAGAGTTTTAATTATGATTTTAATTTTCAGATATGAGTTTATCTTTAGAGTATGTTTTAGATTTTTGATATTGAAAGTAGAGTATTCAGTAAGTAGACAAACTGTAAGAGCTGAGCAGCTATTGTTACACAGGATTCAAAGGGAGAAGATAGAGATGTAACCAAGTTTTCCAGTAACATTAACCAAGAAATCATCCTTTCTCATGGACTTTTTCCTTATNGAAAAAAAAAAAAAAAGAAAAAGGGAGAGGGAGTAAGAGTAACTATTACTTACCCTTTATACAATAATTCAACCCTGATTTATTCTGTAAGTCTCTGAATTTAAACATTAAAAGAAGCCCACAACTATCTGACTTTATTTTTCAGCACATGAAAAGGGAAATATCATGCGTTAAACAAGTATTTCCTTATAGTTTTGTTTTACAACGGCTTCATGTGCTATTTAACAAATAGGCAAACTGTATTGCTTCTAAATCTCACATGCGAGAGATTTGGGTTCAAAATAAGCTCTATTTTCACCCTTTCTCTGACAAAATATGTCCTGGCTAACAAAAATATGTTTGACCTGGAGGCTAAGGATATTTTTCAACCACAGAGAAAATTGATCAAGCTGCTTAGATTCATTAAGAATTTTTCTGTTAGAGTAACAGAGTGACAATTACTCTGCCAGAAATTTTGGTATACAGCTTTTGTCTCAGATATAAACAACCTGTGGAAAGGCTCTGACTAAGGCAGAACATATAGTGATAAATTCACAATATACATTTCAGAGTCTGGTGCAATTAACAACGGTCTTTCACATGAAAGTTAACATCTCACAAAGGAGATTTTTTTTTCTGTATAACACCACTAAATTTAAACACTTACACTGATTTCTTTTCTCTCAGACATAGCTTTTCCTGTGCAAACAACAAGAAAACATACACACCACCACCACCACCACGTATTTCAAAATACAAAATCTCACAAAGTGAAACAAATAAAAAATAATTCCCAGATTCATGACAAAACAGAAGTGTTGTATGATGCTATCATATTTTCAAAAGGACTGGTTCTGTATCTTATATAATTGGGGGTTACGAAATGAAAAATTTTGTGTCAATCAAAAACATCAGTGAGGGAAATTGCTTTATCGGTATTACTGATTTACAAGGTCTTTGTGAGCTATAAGTGGTTCTCAAGTCATTGCTGACTAGAGAGCAAATTTCTGTTATGTGACCCCCCAAAAAATAGCCCAAGCCCCACTTCATTCCCTGGTGATGCTAGATAAATAAAATTTTTTAATCCTTTGGGTTGCTTTGAGCAAAGTGGTCTTCAGAAAAACCCAAGATTTCAGTCAGTATTAGCTTACAATTTTTTGTACATCTGATGACTTCTTTTCCCAAATTGTCCTTTTGTTGTTGTCAAGGATTCAGTCAGGATGTCCAAATGACTGTAGCAAACAATTCTTTCAGGGTTGTTGTTATATCAGACAATTTTCAGTTTCCCTGTAAGAGCAGGCTGAAAATTCCACTGAATATTCGTGATATTCATTTTTTGTAAATCTTCATTATTGTGGGTCTGATGAAATCACCTGCAGAAGTCAAGTGATTTGAAGAGAGGGATGAATTAGACTGTATATTTTCACATAGGAAAAAAACCCAAACCACCAAATAACCAACTTACTTGAAGGGAGATAAATTTATCCTGAATAAATTTTTAAGCACAAAAGAAGATCTTTCTGAATAGAAGCTGAATTTGGCCGATTTGTGTGGTATTATCCTGAAGGATAATTCCTTAAAATACCATAGAAAATGTAATTGAGAGGAAATGATTCAAGTGGTATGATCATTCAAAAATCTTCCTGTTTCATAAAAGTACTTACTAAATTGGTAGATAGTGGTTGTCATTGCTGTTTTATGGTTTTTTAATACCATATGTAAAAGTGTAGATTTAAATACATGAAAACTCAGTAAGAGCTCGTAAACTAACAGTTTCAGTGAAACACCAGAACATGGGAAAATATTAAAGAAATGGAAACAACTGATTTCAAAATTTTAATGTTTCAACAGCCATATTTCCCCCCTGTAATCATATAAGCTTAAAAAGTAAATATAGTGTCACCCTCCTCTTCTATCTTTTCTTCAAAAAAAAAAAAAATCAGATATGAAATGACATTATGTATTTATTTTAATTTGGCCAAAGTGGAAAACTACTTATTTGTCTACTACTAATAAACAAACCACCTCTCTTTTTTATTCTCTTTCAATAACCATTAGCAACATTAGCCACTGCATAGAAATGAGTAGACATAATAGATTTCATTGCCTTCAATCACAAAGTAATCGTAGTGCAATTCTTGTGTATAGTAATGCAAGATTAAGAAATGCTGTATTCTGCTCCACATAGCTAATATGTTGGAAAAAAGCTTTGGATGAAATGGGCTTTGTTAAATATTGTCTGTTCCTTTCTTTAGAACATTGTGTTTTACATTTGTAATTCAATCTCCCTATGAATTTTCAGAAACTATTTCAATTTTATTGATTAAAATTATTCTGTGAATTGAAAATAAATATTTAAAAATATATATAAAAATATATATAAAATCAATGCACTGCCAAAACCTCTATTAGATATATATGTATTTAATGATAACCATACATGCATGCATAAACACAAACATAGGTATTTGCTTTCACATATATATATGTAATTGTTTAATAATTTAAGGATAGACTTCTCCTCTGTCCACTCCACTGTCATTCCCAGTAGCAGATGAAGATCTCAAACATTCAGTGTGGAACTTCTTTTAGCCAATGATCATGGACTATGTCTGAGTACAACAAAGACATTGACATGCATTGACAAGTCCAGTGAGGGACCACAAAGGTAATTACAGGGCTTAAGCACATGGTGTTTGAGAAGAGGCTGAGAAAATTAATTTATTCAGCCTTAAGAAGAGAAGGTTAACGAAGGATCTTATTGCTGTATCCCTGTACTTAGTGGAAGGTTAGACAGGAAAACGACCCAAACGCTTCTGAGGTGTACAATGATAAGGGAAGAGGAAACACACAAGTTATGGTGGCAGAAATTCTGATCAGATGTTAGAAAACAAATTTGCACAATAAGGATAATTAAATGCTGGAGCAGGTGCCTAGAGGACTGTCATCCTGGATGATACCCAAACCCAATAGGACACAACCCTGCACAACTTCTCTCACAGTTGGCCCTTCTTTCAACAAGTGACCTTCATAGGTCACTCACAACATAAATTATTCAATGACTTTGTAATAAGTTAATAAGAGGACATACCAGTACCAACACTTCCAAGGATAAAAGGTCCTTCCCCTTCTTATAGCTATTATTATATTGTGATATTTTTTCCTTTTTTTAATTTTTATCAGACCTAATGCAAATAAAGCATCTAACATCCTTTGCTGTTTCTGGAATTGTTTATGCACTGTTTTGAAATGTCATCATTTAGTTTGGAAAGGCTCCACAACTGAGGTAACAACAAGCATAAAATACTATCTTTAAAGCAGTAAACGAGGAGTTTCCGTTCTGACAGCATTATTGTTAACAACATTGGTGAATGTAATTCCCCATGCACTGCTTTGACAATTTAGCCCATAAAGTTAGATGATGCTCATTTTACATTCTGACAGTTACACTTTGTATGAATCATGTAAGAATAAAAATTCAGCAAAATCAAAAGTGATGTCAGCATATTAGGAAGAGTATAAAAGAAACTGTTGGAAGTGGTTCAGTTACCCAGTCTGAAACAGTACCTGAACTGCATTTAATGCTCATTGACATGTCCTACAGTGCTGTCTGGCCTCTAGCAGATGGCTGAGAAAGTAAAGGCTCTCTTGCAAGTCCTGCCTCTTCTGTCAGCCACGTAGGGTTTGTATTGAATACCATACAAACACCTATGTGTAGGCAATGTATTGTACATTTTGGCTGAGTGAACTGAGATATTTCTTAAATTATTTCAATGAAGTCTTTCAGATTTTATTGCTGAATCACAAGGGACAAATTTGACCATTAGGTCAGTCATGGTTAAGGTGCAGACATGGAGTACTCTGCATTCATTTCTAATAGATTAGATTTCTGTTATAATCCTGAACAAACAGTGACCATCATAAACTGCGATCCTCCTGCTGCTGAAACTTCAGACCCACAAGGAAGTTAAGACTGCCATTGTTCACCACATTAAAGTATTTATTTATTTATAAGCAAAGACCATTTGTTACTTTAACTGCTCTGTCACTGGTTCCATATGTCATTTTAACTGTGCTTTCAGCTCTACAAACCTTCCAGAATTCCCAGCTCTCAGAAGCCAAAACTAACACCTCTTCATACACGGAGGGCCCACTCCAAAGAATACAGATGACTGTTGATTAACCTACTACGTTAACTCCTGTTTGTTGTAATAATTTTGCCAGTGGTTAAAGGAATCAGTCTTACAATAGTATATATGAGAGCAAATCGAAGTACTGCGTTGCTCTTGCTAATAAAGATGTCATATTCCTTTAGTATCAGACTTTTTCCTTCTCTTTATATCAATTAGCATAATCCTGGCTCTAACACTAGTCTCATCTGCAATAGTTATTTACCATGAATTAGTGAGCATTACCGAATTAATAATCTTTAATTACTTCTACTGATGCACAGACAAATATTTACAATCAGTACAATTGGCAAAAAAATTTGGAGAAACAAAAATTTTATATCTGAATTGGCTATAAAAATTCATGAATCCCCGTCACCTTTATTAAGTGATGTTCAAAAGACTTTTTAAAAATAAAAAAAATCCTTTGACATTCTCAAAATGTCAGTTTATTTTGAAATAACTCCCAATATGCAAAGGTTTAAAAAGTGTAAATTGTTTTTTGACCCAAATACACATATTTCTTAGAAAAAAAAAAGAGTTAAAGTACTTCTTTTTACATTGACCTATGACAATTATATTTCCAGCTGTTCAACTAGACCAGAAAACCAAAAAGGTCAATATTTGCATGACAATAATTATCTGTATAGCTAAATATATGCATAGCAGAACGATAAAATAACTTGCTCCTTCCTGCAGAAATCTGCATAATTGCACAACTTTTGCAGATTTTTTAGATGCATTTCCCATGATTTTATGAGCCACAATATTCATTATCCTGTATTGAGTAACTAGACTCATAATTTTTTCATGACTTTTTGCAGACACTTTGAAATATCAGAATCGTATTCCACCTACAAAGAAAGCAGTTGCATAAAATTACGATGAAGCTATCCAGTTAAAGCCAAACTTTCTGTTTCTTCAGTATAATGATTTTGGAGAACATTTCCTTGTCTCATACTGTAGTTACTTTGAGGTTTCATTACAGATTTCCTGTTTTATTTTTTCTTCCTTAAAAATTAACAACATTGTTCATGAGATCTTATGCTTCTTAGTGATAAATGGAAAACATTTTTTTAATCTGCAATCTGTTAATATAAAGGACATTAATCTAGAAAAATAAGACCTTCAAATAGTCTTAAAGTGAATGAAAGAATCACTTTCATTTCAAAAACTATTAAAAAAAAAAACCAACTCAAAAGCACTTGTGCCCACAAGATTTGCTTTTGCAGGAGTTTGCGAATTATTTCCCAAAAAGAAAAGAAATAAATCAAACTCTACTACACAAGAGACTTTCACCTGTTTCCATGTCTCTTTCTTGGTAGAGGACTGGTTTCAGACTGTTAGGACTCTTACAAAATATGAGATTAAATGACAGAAATATGACATCTTTCTGATAAATTTCCCTGATGCAATAATCAAATAATGTAGAAATATTATTTAAAATTTTCTGTTATTATTTGTTNAAAAAAAAAAAAAAAAAAAAAAAAAAAAAAAGAAAAAAAAAGATAAACGCTTACTTCTAAATGCGTTGAGATTACTGGTAAATACCAATGGTCCTAAGAAGGAATGAATAAAAACTGGGATGTTTCTAAACATAGTGAGAGATCAACTGGGTCCACTGCTTTTGAAGTGAAGAAGTTCCTGCTGCAAGCAGATTTTATAAATATGAGGACATTATTAGAGATTATTAAATTAACTACAACACTGAAAATCTACCATCTTCCAGTCACCATATGGGATTCTGGTCCTGACCCAAGTTACCTTCTGTTTAGAGCACTACAAATCATATTTCCGTAGTCCTGAAGTGTTGCTGTCAAGAACTAAGTTAGTGTCACATAAGAACACAATCAATCCCTTTACATATTCTTGAATCCAGGAGTGAGGAAACTGAGGCTCCAGTCATTACTAAGTAAGATCCAAGAATGCACTATCGAGATCACAAAGAGCACCGTGGGTGCAGAATTTGCACTGAATGATTGGTTTCAATAAAATAACGGAATATTGTACTGAAAGATTCAGCTGTGGCTTTTAGCTTCAAGGCGAATAGAGAAAGTCAACCTCCAGTGGCACAAGGCAAATATCTTTAAGAAAGAATAAATCATGAGAATCGATGTTAATTATTGTAAAAATGCATCTCTGCTTAATAAAGAGCATATTTAATCTGTTATTATTTGCACTACCCTGATATCCAGAGATCCCATTCATTTTACAATGTCAGTATCCATTCACAGTGCAAAGGCTATTAGCGTTTTACCAAAGAATCTAAGGATCAGCAAAGAATGGCAGGGTAAAGAAAAACAAAGGGAAAAATATGGGGCATATGGAGTCAATGATTACATGGCAATACAGTAGAAAAGGGTGTAGGCACAATTCTTTAGTCCCAAGGGCTAAAGCCAAATCACCTAAGCGTTAATAAAACCTTCATAGTAGTCCATATATGATAATGAGAACAGAAGGTTATTCGCCCAGCAAAGAACTGAATGCATAACCACTTGTTATTTATGTGGCATCTACAACCATGTGAGAATGTGCAGGTATGTCTGATTTTTCTCTTCATGCAAATTCAACTACTTCACTCTCATGAACATTCATCCAGTACCATTTTCAGTATGGCAGAGGTAGAAATAATGTCAAATAGTATGTCACTACAAGTGGAGGAATGAAACAAAGGAGTAGGACCAATATATTAAGTGTCACACTAAATTTTTTTCTTCAGGGTTTTTTTCTATGAAATTCATAGCATAAATAGGATGGAATGGTATGAACTTTTTACTGTCAGTTGTTTTAGTGACAGACATAAGTTATTTCAGGCTTTTGGAGTAAAATGTGGATCTCAAATTTATAACTGTAAATCTTTTTAAAGATGTTAATATGTGTTGTCTTATAGTGTTTGAATAAGATGTAGACAGTACGCAAATTGTATATGGAGTTAAACATTTAGTCTTAACTGCATTCTGGTTAAGAAATATTGTCTGGCTTTAAAACCAAACCAAACTAAACCAAAAACCAAAAACCAAGCAAACACAAAACCCCACAAACCAAAAAAGCAAACCAAAACAAACCAGCAAATATTCTTCAAGTATTTACACAGTTAAAGAGGCTCCTGTACTTACTTTGCCTGAAAATCATGTTAATGACATCTAATTGCTAATGTCAGAAATAAAAGCAGCAAAATGCCATTCACAGTAAAATCCAAACAAACAATTTTATTCAATTATATAATATTTCTGTCTTTGATTAAAAAAAATTTAATTTGATCAGTGTTCATTTTGTCACTGCAGAGGCTATATCTTCTACAGATCTTGTCAATTATTTGCTGCAAGTTAGCTGATTATTATTCAACTTTGTTTCTATTCTATAATCCAAATGATTTGAGGAGTGATTTTTCAAGTACACAAAATTTCATTTGCAGAAGGCAAATTGAAACCTTGGAATTCAGTGAGAATATGGGGAGGAAGGACCAGGAGGGTGATAATTGTTGCTGTGTTGCTGGTGCTAATCCTTTTGCATGTCTTAGAGAGATTTTCACGATTAATGAGACAACTGAGGTCATGCAAGAAGCTAACAAGGGATGAGATCACATGGGATTTACTGACCACAGATGGGGTAGGTTGGGTTTGCACATGTACTTCAAGGTTCTTCGGAGAGTTCCCCTACCTTGGTGCCATGTTCCTAAAGGGAGAAGATGCATAGCAAATGTCAGAAACAAGTAGGTATGGATAGGGAAGACCACATGTTCAATTTTATTACTGTTAGTCAGGTCTACAAGTTTCACAGTCAAGGGGGGGAGCCTAGAGGTTTACAGCCCTTGTAATTTCTTTGTGAAATCTGGAGAAGCTGTTAATTATACAGCTGCTACCACAGCTATCTAGGTGTTTCTGAAGGGAAAAATGTAAGGAAGGGAAAGATAAGTACAAAGAAATTTTATTATAAAAACAATATAGATTTCTGAAAAAATACTTGTGGATATAGTCGCCTTCAAAGGGCCAAAATCTCTATTCCTAAAATCAATGCTAAAAGTATGATCAGAAACAATGTTACAAGTGCTTAGAGGGCTTTTTGGGCAGCTCTGATCATTACTCATCTCTGGAGGGCCTGGCTCATCTTCTAGTGCACTTAACAAGATAAAAGAGAGAATGATTTATTCTACACACAGCTGTTAAATGAGAGCCTTTGATTCCAGTTTGAAACAATCTCAGAGACCATAACTTTCTTTTATTTTCTTTCTTGTTGTGCAACGTTAATAGTTTTCCCAGTTGTGGCTGAGAGGTCGCCCAGCGAAATTTCCTGACCCTCTCTGATAACAGTTGAACATGTTGCTGATGGATCTCTGTTGTTTACCATAGTGGCTGCTGCTTACTGATTTTTCCACTTCTCTGTCTCATATTTTGACATATCACTCAGAGCTCATGCGTGACAGCTCTTTTGTGTAACCGTGTTGCATTATATATCATTTCCTTTCTTGAAGATGTAATGTAGAATTTTTCTGCTCACAGAAATACTTTTTCATTTGGCTTTAGAATCATCTGTCATCTCCTGCAGGATAATATACAGCACATCCACTTCTTACATCATTTCTCTTAGAACCACTTATTTCCTCCTTATTTTGCTTCCTTTCAGTTAGCATCCATCTTTTACTCTCGCCAAAGATAATAAATATCTTTTTCTCTCCCCTTTCTCCTTATCCAGTTGGCCTTCCCTTACACTGGGCTTTAAATGAAGTTGATATTTCTCAGTATATTTTGTCCAAATCTCTTACAGGTTGGGATTTTTTTTTTGGAGTATCTGTCATTTTCAGCTTTTGTCAAACATTTTAGTCTAATATTGAAGGAAACAAGAATAATCTTGCAGTTGGTGTACCATATTAAGGGAAGAATATGAGAATCCACCTTTTCACCCTCACTAGAGTATTTACTGGTTCTTTCCTCTAAGCCTCAAGTCTCTTAAACAAACACCTCTGTAGTTATGTACTTAGTACATCTTCATACATATGTATATTTCTATACATGATTGTGTGCATGTGTGCTATATACATACATATATGTATCTATTGATCTGTATATTGAGTGGTGCCGGGAGAGAGAGAGAAACATTACTATCTGGTAAAAACAGATTTTTAATTGTGTCTTTTAAGTGTGAACTCTTTCCTGAACTGAACAGCTGAACTATTCCTTTAGTCCAGTGCAGCTAAATGTCACCCCTTTCTCAGAGACAGAAAGGTCTATATTTAGTCCCACCTAGGAAATCACAAGTACATCCTTATAAATTTTTTTTTATATATTGTAACAAATTTTATGGTAGGGTATGGTAGGGGTTTTTTATGAAAAAAAATACCTAGGATTGTTTGAAATAATATATGAATTAACTGTAAGACACAGTTTTTCCTTTAGTGAAAATACTGGCTGTCCCTAAATGTTTAAAGATTTGAGAAATTTATTTTGAAATTCACACACATTTCTAAAAAAATTGCTAATTTGTATAATAATTTCTAAAGAGGAGTATTAGAAGGATGAGAAAATGTTTATGTGTAACAATGTTAGTAATGTAATATGTACACTATTTATTATATAGATACAATTAAATATATACGCCTGTATATTATATATGCAATATCTATGCAATGCATATTCTATAAATATATATGTCTATACAACATAATTATGAAGACAGAAAATATATATTTGTATATGATTATATTTATATATCTTTCCTGCAATATATATATAATCCCCATTGTGCTGGTAAACCAAAACTTACGAGTCAGAATTAATGGACACTGTGCATGTGTGTGTACCTAGGTATTATACAGGGTAGCAGTGGTGCTGCCTCTGATTCCTCATTACCTGCTTTCTTCACTCAAACAGCTCTCTGTTTCTTAGGTTCCTCTTCTTTATGTTTCTGGCTGTGCAGCTCATCTTGTTGTGGCAGTTATCCTCTGATATTTTCCAATGTTAGTATAGTTAAACAACAGCGGGTTGTTTGAGGTGTGGTCCACACTTTTTAAAACACACAGGCATTTGCCTAGCAGGCATTGAGGGAATTCCTTAGAAAACTGAAGCAGAGAAGAACACGCCCATGTCTGTAAGAAGAAACAAATATAAGCAACTTATTATTAATTATCTTTAAATATCATATAAATTTCAAAACAATTTTAAAAATATTTTTAAAGATGATAGTATTTTACAGAAAATAAGATTAAATTAATTTAAAAAGACATGTTTAGTTTTATTGATAAACACTCTGATAGCACCAAAGGGATATCTTTAAAATTAACTGAGCAGGAGGAATCAATTAAAACAGCAACATTCCCCAGGAAATTATTATTTTACTTTAAAGTTTGGGTTTTGTTTGTTGGGGTTTTTTTCTGTATCAAGGTGATGCCTAAGGAAAAATAAAAAATCTATGAGTAGGCAGGTTTATAACCAATTCATACTGCAGAGCAGACAGTTATCTGTATATGTTGTCCAGTTCATCGCAAAATGGAAATGTTCCAGAAAAGTGCTCCAGCTATGATTCACCTCTCAAAGATGTTTTACACAGCAAGAGATATAATGAGTTCATTCTCTTCAATATGAAGAAAAGAAGGTTAAGGCACGGCTTGACTAGAAGCTACAAGCAAGCACATGAGGAATAAATTTCTAAGAGTGGCCAGCTTTTTAATCTAGGAGAAAATGGTACAATAAGATCCGCTGCCTGGAAAACGAAACTAGGGGCACGAAAAATCAAACACGGGCAAGAATGTTTTATGGTAGGGACAATTTATCACTGTAACAGCTTATCTATGAACCTGGTAGGATCTCCGTTGCTTGAGCCTTTAAATTGAGACTAGCTGTCGTTAGAAAAGGTGCAATAGAGTTCAAATACTGAGTGTTTAAGAGACGTATTACTAGCCTACATAACACATGCATCCTACCCATCCTTAAAAATGCCTTCCATGCAGTAAGACATATAGGGAGGAAAGTTGTTATTATTAAATTTCTTAATGTGTTTGTCATATGAGTGGTAAACCCCTTACAAGCTAGTATAGAAATGCTAGTAATGCAACCTCATGGTTTGCAAACCTTAAGCACACAGATAGGCAAAATACAGTTATTTTATTTACATGTATACCTTACATATATATGCTCTGCTGAAGATCCTCCATATGTGTCTAACATGTATAAGTCATTTAAAAAAAAAGAATACATTTCTAATATACACAAAAGTTGGAACAAAGCAGGTATAAAGGTTGTCTTAGGCATGTTAACTTTCTGTCACTGCAGTCCAAAAGTCTTGTAAAAGAACCGTGACTAACAGGAACGTATTTAGACTCCTTTTAAAATAGTTACCTTCAAAGTCTAACATGCTTTGTCAAAAAAAATCCTGTGGTGAAATTCACGTCACCTTGAAGTCTGTGAGTTTATAAACCACAGAATCTTTTGTTGAACAAAGTGACAAAAGTTAGAAAAAACCAGCAAGTTCTTCATGGAGTCAGGATATCATTGCTGCTGCAGCTGCTTCTTCCTTATAATATATAAGCTTATTTTTCTACAGTGTGACAAACTATTTCTTTGGGGATCAAGGGGAGGAAGAAAGTGAATTTTTTTAATTTGGGGTTTTTTTTTGCGATCATCTCTTTCCCTTTCCTCTTATCCTTTCCAAATACTGGTGCTCCTCTTGTTGTTAAGCAGGTAGAAGTTATGGGCACTTTTCAGTAGATTAGTTGGGCATATATTTAATTGAAACATTATTCTTCATTGAATTGTTGGATTATTTGTACATGTTTTAGACATCTAAATGTAACTAAATATATTTGATTGTATTGGAAAACCGAAGTCCAAAAGGTTGCAGCTAATTAGAACTTAGGTGATAGGAATTACACTGCAGGTGAATATTTAAGCATTTTCAGGGTTGAAAACTATGTTCAAAGTTTTTGTTTGTCTGTTCATTTTTTTAACTGAACATTATTCAAGGTAAGTCAGTAGTCCATTAGCACCAGTTTTTACATGGTTTGATGAGATGACACCATTTACCTGAAGCTGACAGCCACAACCTGCTGCTTCAAAGTGTTCCTCTGCCTCCAGAGCATCAGCTGGAGCCGAGGATCAACTCACAGGGATGTGGACAAGTTATTCTGTGGACATGAAAGAACTGCACTGGAAATGTTATCTTTCCCAGC
Organism: Himantopus leucocephalus; assembly: GCA_003993805.1. Classification (NCBI taxonomy): domain Eukaryota; kingdom Metazoa; phylum Chordata; class Aves; order Charadriiformes; family Recurvirostridae; genus Himantopus; species Himantopus leucocephalus. Next base: position 84,111,603 of record RSEF01000004.1, on the reverse strand, counting down.
TGCCTGTGAAACATAACTCCAGAGCCTACAAAAGCAGATCTTCTCGATTTCACCATTTAAGACAGTTACAGGTAAGTGGGGATAAATTCTTCTGATACGTCAAATTGCCAAAGAAGAGAGAAAGCCACTGCAATAGGCCAGATGGCTCTATTCCTCCACTGCCATACTGAGTTTTCTATTTAATTACAAAATTTCTGTCTGAGCAATTCCATGGGGAATACTTATAAACTTCCAGTTTAAGCTATGCAGGTGTGCACCAGCTTTGACAGGCTCAGAACTTAAATCAAACAAGGATGTTGTGATAAAACAAATTGGTGAGATTGAGCACCAGGAGAATGATAGAGTAACATTGCATGACCCTCTGTAAAATGTTACTTCTTAATCTTTAAAAAAGTTTAAATAAATATTTAATGATTATAATTATAAACTAAAACAAAAACCTGTTTAAAATAGCTTTTTTTAAAAGCAGTTCACACTGTTTGTACTTGATACGAACAGACAATCAGATCAATTACAAATCTCATGTGAACAGGTGGCACTTAACTAGAAACCATTATAACTTTTAATATAAAGACAAAGGATCTCATGATCTGATTTAAAGATCACAATGAGATTTATCTCTATGATGATAAAATGAATATTAAATTAAACAGGCTTATTATTTCAGCTCATGTAATGAAAACCTTTATTTATTACAAAAGTATTAAAGGTAATCCCATTTAATTTGCCTGACTGGTAATCCCATCCCACAGGACACTCTAAACAAAGCCTAGGAAACTAAATCACTGTTTTGCGCTAGCTTTTAACTGAGAAATCCCTTTACACATAAAGATACAACATATGTATGGATAAGAATGGTAGATTTTAAACGCAGCATTTGCAAACAAAAAGACACAGAATCCTTTACAAATGAAAAAAAGCAGCTCTTGAGATACCAGAGCTGCTCAAATCAAACTGCAGAAATGTTAGAGTCACTTTAAAAAAGTGAGAAAGGAAAACTCAGAACCTGCAGTCTGACTCGGCATTCTCCAAATCTGCTTTTCAACTGTTTTCATGCCTGATCAGTGTGAAAAAACAGCTTCATTAAAGTAGCTAGCTTTTTCCTAATGGCCAAATTAAAGAGGCTGGAAGATAGAATCAATCTGAAATTTTATCCTTTCATTGTTTTACTACAGACCACCATGTCAGGGAATGATACACTAAAGAAATGCAAGGTGTAGCAAATCTACAGCTGTATCCACCTGTGTATTTTGACAGCACTAGATGTCTGTTCATTTCTCAGAACAAAACTGGGGGAGGGGGACGACAGGGGAAAGTGAGTGACTGCAGTTCAGAAATCAGAGGAGGATGTCTACCTATTGTTTTATACTCCAAAGAAAAAAAAAAAAAGAGTGGAAGAAAATTATAATCTGATCTATTTGTTTCTGTCCACATGAAATTAAATGCAAATGTGTCGATGTGGTGTTTCTTTGTACAATAATTAAATGAAAATATTTGCAATTTAAAGATTGATTCTTTAAGAGTTTTTTATGTAAAATAAAAATGAAGCTTCACAAGGTTTTCCATAATTCATCATACACGATTATTTACATTCTATTAATTACTTTGATAAAAATTCCTAACACATAAATTGGTAGTATGAAAGAAAATGAAAAAAAACAGATTTGTCTTAAGTTTAAGACCTTCTCTCCAGAGAAAACTTTGTTTTGAAAAGTATATTTCACCTTCCCTTAAGAATATATTCCTTTGAGAATGCTTGGAGGGCTGTAGTTACTGTCGAATTACATGCCTGGAATTTGTCTTTAAAAATCCCTGTTTTTTTCCACTGGAATATTTATTTCTATCATGTACTATTATTATGAGTACTGGATAGTTCCTTCCTATAAAGTTATGTACAGAAAATGTGAATGAAAGTTTGTTTATAGCCTGCAGGAGTTCAGCAAGAGTTTTTGAGAAGGAAGAATAACAGTCCTTCCGGCACAAAAACGTCATGCTGTATTGCAGTAGGTACAATAAATCTAGCTAATAGCCAAAAAGTACATTCTGGAGTAAAGTCTTTCTAAACACACCTGTCCTATAGCAATGGATACAGTGTTTTGTTACGGTTTGTCTCATCTTGCTAAGAAATTTAGGACTGATTTGTTTTGAATATTCTACACAAAACACTCTACAAAAAAGTTATAAGATCCTCTTAGTTACGTGACTTATTTTGGAGGTTGCCTCAGTGACTTTGTTAAAATGTATGTTAGAATGAATATTTGAGAGACAAAAATATGTTTACCATTACATAAAAATGCAAATAGGAAGCTTACTGATGCTCTGCAGAGGGAACATCAAGCCTTTATTTCCTGTCTTCTATTTTGTTTAAGTTTTAAAAATTATATGTAAACACCATGACCAGTGGTCTTCTTCTCCCAAACCAGAATAATAATGCCTTCTTTTATTTCTCTAATAATTTATTTATTTTTTCATTATTATTCCAGCTGGTTTTGATTCTGTAGCTTGGAAGTGGTTTTCTAATGACAGCCTTCCCTTAAGGCTAGTATTTTATTGTTTAAAATAATTGCAGCGATAAGCCATGTAACACTGATTTGAATATCTGAAGATGTTTTCACTTAAGTCTATGAAAAAGAGACAGCAAAAAGATGTTGCAGAGCAGGAATAAGATTATATTATCAGGCCTGGGAGTTACTTGGTTTCTGATCTTAAGCACAATACTTCCATTTCTCTTTGTCTCTCTTGGGCTTACGGTAGAATGGAGATATTTGAGAAGATCATTTTTTGTTTTGTTTTGGGGTTATTTTGTAAAAGCTTCAGATCTTTATTAACTTGTTCCATTATCCAATATATGTAAGTCCTTATACAGATTTGGATTTGAACTAATGTGGTTGAGGTTTTTTTCAAAACCAGAGAAATATTCGACACAACACCGAACACATATCCTTTTCCCCTTTCCAGTAAGAAAATATTTCAAACACTGTAAACCAGTGTACATTGTACTATGAAAAGGTGGGAAAATAATTTTCATTACATGAAATCACTGTACTTAACTACTAATAGAAAAATTAAATTAGCCCACAATACATGAACTGGCATTGCCAGGACATAGCTACCAATATTTATGGAACGTTTCCTGGGATTTGTATTTTTTAATGAAAAATATCAGTTCTCCAATTTTTGAAAGAAAGTACAGAAAGCATGACTTTTTTATAAAATTACTTAAATGAAATCCAGATGTCTTACATTCAAAATAGTCTTATTTAGTACTTTGGTTTTTGCTTGGAATCTCAATGCATGTGGATTGCAGGACCAAGATATAACTCACTGTAATATTTAAACTAAAAACTACACAAGGTAAAATGACTCCATTTCTAAAACACAACTGATTATTTTTTTCAGAATGAATAACAAGGAATATGGTAAATTCTTAGAGATAATAATTCTACTTGCTCTAAATTAGCATATTTTAAAAAATAACGAATGCTGTTCTTATTTTCTCCTAATATTTCTTAACATATGTCTGGTAGAATAGTCAATATTTTTAGCTTATCTCTACATATTGCTACATTTCTTTAAAATACAAATAATACAATATTACAGCTATAGTACATAGTAACTTGAACAGAAGTAATTTCCTTGTACCTTAAAATCCTTTAAGATTCTGAGATGTATGCCTCTTAAAACCTTTCCTAACAGTGGATTTATGCATCGGAAAACATTTTATACTGTAGTGTACTTACTACTTACGACTTATATTTTACTGTATATTTGATTCATCCTGCTTTAGAATATCATTGGTAATAACATTTGCTCCATAAATTTATACAGGATCCTAACAGCAAAAACATAATTAGACAGTAACAAAGCAAACTCATATCCCTAACAAAGTCCTTTGACAAATCACGTACACAGTGCTTTAAACTTATTTCCCTATTCATTAATTTTATTCACAATAATCAAAATCTAGGTCATCATAAGATATTTGCCTGAGGATAAATTCTTTCCTGTCTTTTTTGAAGAAGATCTTTAATTCAGTATTTTCTGCCTCCAGAGATCTGAATTAAATGTCCATTTTCCCCAGCATCCTACGACCTGCAGTTACGTTCAACAAAACTGTAAATAAAAGATTTGCACTCCAGATTGCTGGTTCCAAACAGAAGCAGAGATCCTGCTAAAACTTAAAAGACAATTGCATGCATTCAAGAGATCTAGAAAAAATTAAAAAGAATGATTCTGATTTGGAAGTATAACTTTAGGTAGCAAAAGGTAAATCAAAGAAAGGCTTCTAGCCTATGCTCTTCCAACAGAAAAAAAAGAATAATCTTAACACCAAAAAAAAACCCCAAAACAAAACCCAAACAAAAAATCAATTTATTTGAAGATACTATGTCCATTTGGGGCAGTGTAATACATTTCAGGCATTACAGAACACTGCTGGGGAATTGTTGGTAAAAAAATACAGAAAATTTGACTTTCTTTTTGTTTGCTTGAAATCCAATTCACTAGACTCTCTGCCTTCAGGCAATTCCTCTCCCCCTCCCCAGCCCTGAGCTTCATATTCATTCATACCATAAAATAAGCTTTTAGAATTTTCCTCTTGTTATGAATGCTGACTTTTCTGTAGGACACCTCAAACTAGTTACGAGTAGGTCCTGGGAAAATTTCTCATATAGTAACTGCCTACACTCAGCTACATCCTCTGAGCCTTGCTAGCTTCTTGCCAACACAAAAATACACAAATTTTTCAGAACCTCCAATAGCTTTTTGTCTGTGCCTGTGATACTCAACCCTGAAAACCTGCAGTCAATGAGATTTGCGACTAACAATTTCCAAGATCCAAGATTTATTCATTTCAATTCAGAAAACAAAAATGCTTCCTCCTGTATTAAGCAATTTAACCTATTTTGATCTTTAATATCAGGTAGTTAAATAACTCCAAAGATTGTTTTGACAAACATAATGAGGACACAGTGGATGAGAAAATAAACCGATTTCATTTGATAGCTTGGTGTCTACTAATTAAGCTGGTTTTGTTCCTAGATGTTCCAAACCACAATTTTATTATTTCTCTAGGAATTAATGACCAGCATATATGAAAAAAACAAACCTTTAAAACATGTGCAGCCCTTTTGGAGCAGGATAAATAATCAGAATCATGATGTTACATATTTCTTTTGGAGAGAAACCTTTTTCCACTGTACACTAAATGTGAAAAAGCTTTCAGAGGAATACTTTTTTATCATAGTTATATCCTATAAAAGTGAGACAAGTACATTTTTTACATGGTAATTTAAATTTCTCTTTTTAAAGGCAAAGGTTCAATGCATGTCTTAAGCAAGAAAATCAGACACACAAAAGAGCGCATAGATCATCTTCCCCATAGAACACAAATGATTCCTTCTGGAAAACTGATTGCTTTCCTTGATTGTTTTTTCACTTGTTTTACAGTGATCAAACTGATGGGAGGACTCCATTTCAAAGCCTGTTCTACAGTATTAGAAAGTGCAAAGAGAAGTTTCTTAATAATCAGGTTAAATTTTCTTACTTTCTATGTCAATTTTCTATTTTTTCTGTTACCATTACTGTAACTTTAAACTGCTCTTTCGTCTTGTGTTCACAGCATCTATATATTTACAGACTATTATAATTAGTTAATATAATAATATTATTCATTCTATACTGGTAGTATACTGAAAGTCCTCTTTGTGAGCACAGGAGAAACACTACATACTAGAAATTTCCCTATAGAAAACTTACTTTACAATATAAAGTCGGCAACAGGTCTTGGACTTATCTTCACACACCGGTAAGTCTGCTCAGTGTTGGTCTGGCATGGCTGTATGCCAAGATGACAAGGAAGAGGCTTTATTGACTATACAATACTCGTAGAGGATTTTCCTTTCAGCAGAAAAAGGGCAAGCGACTTTCACTTTCATCCCGTAATGACAGTGAAGCTGGGTATTTTTAATGGGAGCAATTTAAAGTGTATCAACACCTATATTCTTATCTTGATCCAAGGCTGGAGTTCACCTTCATTAAACTTAGGCAAAGCTTTAATGCAAAGAAAACATCAGCTTTCTGTCCTGTTTAACCATGACAGGCAGAAAGCAATGGAATAAATGTGTATGCCCCAGAGAAGTCAGGCTTGTGAGAAATACGAGGTCTGGTGTTTCTCAGTACCACTGCAATGCCTGTGCCTAACCTGACAGAGCAATTAGGTAAGAGGAGCAGGGACCGCATGATTATCTACGTAAAGGAAACAGATCCATGTAGTATAATCTAAATAGTCTTAAAGGCTTTTTCAAAAAAGCACATGTTGAAGAGAGTAGATTTAGATTAGATATTAGAAAAACATTTTTCACTCTGAGGATGGTGAGGCACTGGAACAAATTGCCCAGGGAAGTTGGGGATGCCCCATCCCTGGAAGTGTTCAAGGCCAGGCTGGATGGGACTTCAAGCAACCTGGTTTAGTGGGAGGTGCCTGTGGCAGGGGGTTGGAACTAGATGATCTTTAAGGTCCCTTCCAACCTAGACTATCCTGTGATTCTATGATTCTATGATATTAAATTTGTAATTCTGATCAGAAACATTTCAGATTCAGCAGCAGCAGAAATAAACACAGTTTTAATGTAAACAAGGGTGTTTTGAACAACATTTAACAATGTAATCTACACCATTATTTAATAGCTGTTGGTGAGGTGTATGACACCTACACAAAGCTTATTTTTATAACAGTTTTAAGGTCAGATTCAGTACTGTTTATATGCAATCTCGTGCCCAGGTTACTTCAACAAACTTAGACGACTGTCAGGCTCAAACAATTAATTGAATTAGGCCTTTGTTTTTAAGCACCTGAGTGGAAAACTCCAACAAATAGATGTCTTGGCATTGGATGATTGCAATTGAAAGGAAAGAGCAGTGTGAGACTGAATAGCCTGCTATCATTCTGCAAAACATTCCACTCCAAAGATACTTTAGGAGAAAACATGAAAACAGCTTTCCCTTCCATATAAATATACTGGAGCCAAAAAGATGTTTGAGAGTTATGGTGGGATAGATAATGTTTAATTTTTTTTTTNTTTTTTTTTTTTTTTTTTAACAAGTGAGGACTCCAAAATGGCAGTATTTGACACACATTGTGGGTCCAAGTCCTAGTGAATTCAGTGAGCAACAGAAAAAATACACGAATTGCTGAGGGAGTTCAGAGAAAGGACAATCTGAACTGCAAAACCCATGAGAAATCTCAGCATACACATTCTTAGAGGTCAGAAGCCCTTAACAGGACTGTATTTATTTCTTCTTTTTAAAAATATGACTGCACAATGTGTCTGGGATAGAAATCAGGCTGCAGCTGACGTGGTAAACTATAGAACAAACACTGCTGTTTTCATCAGATAAAGAATGAAAATATTAAAGCCCATCTTTACAGAAATGTAAACCACATATGAATGATTTGCATGCCCAATATAAAAAAGGACCACATTTTAAGGGATTATTCTTGGTCCTGTTTAAACTAAGTGCTAAATACCAGTTAGTTTCAATAACAGCAGATTTAACCCCAAAGGAAAAATTCTTAAACTTGTCTAGTTAGTGGAATTTGGATCAACATTTTGTCACCAAAATCTGATGTGCTTTTTTGAGAGCTTTGGCAATGGACCACACCAGTATTTTAGACAACAACAATGATTTTCAAGTTTAAACCTTCAGGGTTGCGAACATAAAAATATGGGGCCTTTTTTTGTAAAAAATATTTTAATTTGTGCTGGGGACTTAAAATTAAATGAAATCTGAATTCATTAATAAATTCCTTCTATCTTGCTTTATTACATGACAACTGGGCATTTGAATCTGGTTATTCTAGAGAGTTAAAATTGAACAAAACTACTTTTACACTGCATATTTAAAAATTATTCTTTCACTAGATTTTCCCACAGTGTTTCCCGGTAGTATAGCTGATATGGAAGATATATGGCTTGCTAGTCCCGTATCTGCATGAACAATAAAGTTGCACAAGAGACAGATCAATTTCTTTTTGCAGAAGCTGGAGAGACTCAAAAAGCAGGTGAGTAAAGCACATAAGCTGAAGTGAATACATCACAAAGATAAGTATTGACAGAAGAAACAGGGTTAAGATTGGCTACAACATTTATGGGAAAAAAAAAGAGGAAGAATAATAAAATAGTCTGGCAATGATAAAAATAAACAGAAAAGAACTTACCTGTAGTAATACTTATGCCAACATACTAGTCATACGTACTTATCTTTTAGGTATTGCTGGTTGCTGAGACTGAAAAGTGGCCAGTTATAGATACAAGTGTGAAAAGCTACCAAAAGACAAGAAGAGACAGAGGTAAATGTTCTTTTTAGTTATGGTGATACAAAAGAATGAGAAATGAGTGATTATGGCCCCAAAAGAAAATATCACCCTGATTCTTCCCATTGTAGGAAAATAAAGGCAAAGAAAATTTTAAAAAATTTAACTACAGAGATGATGACCTGATCATCACACATTCTTGAAATCTGTCAGGTTTCCATATGTTTAGTATAAACACTTTCAGATGAAGGGAATGGTTTTTTTATAAGTCTATCCCATGCCTATCTGAACTGTGCCTGATTCATGACCTGGGATGTTGGATTCCTGAAGAGCCGAAATAGAATAAGATAGAATGGAATGGAATGGAATGGAATGGAATGGAATAGAATAGAATAGAATAGAATAGAATAGAATAGAATAGAATAGAATAGAATAGAATAGAATAGAATACCATAGCTTCAGCTGGAAGGGAGCTGCAATAATCATCTAGTCTGACTACCTGACCACTTCAGGGCTCACCAAAAGTTAAAGCATATTGTGAAGGGCATTGTCTAAATGCCTTTTGCTAAGGCTCTGACACACACACACGGCATTGACCACATGTCTAGGAAGCCTGTTGCAGTGTTTGACCACCGTCTTATCAAGAAATGCTTCCTGTTTTCCTGTTTTCTCAAGAAAAACTTCCCCTGATGCAGCTTTAAACTATTCCCACATAGCCCATCACCAGATCTCAGGGAGATCAGCACCTCCTTCTCCTCTTCGCCTCCTCAGGAAGCTGTAGACAACCTCAGCCTCCTTCTCTTCAAACTAGACAAACCATGAGTCCTCAGCTGCTCCTCATAGAACAAGTCTTCCAGCCCTTCCAACAGCTTTGTTGCCCTCCTCTGGACACATTCAAGGACCTTCACA
>RSEF01000004.1:84060859-84084592 GCA_003993805.1 Himantopus leucocephalus | reverse complement strand
GTAATAATCTTGTAAAAATGAATGAAATAGAAAAGAGATATTTTAACCACACCTATGTTGAAAATGACATCATGGGAATAAGTAAACCAAGAGTTATTGCTTTCTTTACTTAATAATTTTAGATTTATATTTGTACAATCACAGAAAAGTCATTTTAGCTTCCCTAAGTTTTCCCAATTGGATTCTGTAGTTATTTGAACAGTTTAATATTTTGGCATGAACTGTTAAAAATAAGTAATTCTGTTGAATTATTCCTATAGGTTTTGGCAAGAAGAATCTTTTTACTACATGTATGGACAACATATTTATACAAGTAGCATGCGTCCCTACCCTCAGTTAGGATCTCAAGACATTCTTCTAAAGTAATCCATTGTTAAAACTATTATTTTACTTGAAAATAGATCAACTTTCATGACATGATATTTCATTACGNACATTCTCCTAAAGTAATCCATTGTTACTACTATTATTTTACTTGAAAATAGATCAACTTTGATGACATGATATTTCATTACAGGCATTCCTCTGTCAAAATTTAAATTTATATGGAGAATATCTTGAGCTGAAGTCTTCCCACTATTTACACCAGTAGGTGGCGAGGTCTGGTTTGCTTTCAAGATGTTGCAGGGTAACAAAGAGCAAAATCAATCAAAGATTTTTACACAATATATGTGTCATTGTACACATGCCATAATGCCGTATAAAATTAGGCATTCAGATCAAGTTAGTCATCTAGACTTTGTCTACAGTCAGCAGAGAGAAATCAGAATCACCAGAAGAAACTCCGAGGAGAAAGCATGTCTTTGCCGCAGCACCAATTCTTGGGCTTTCTGACTGAGGCTGGAAGAACTCATACAAACCTGAGACCACCAGGAAACCTTCAAACAGTATTAAGAAAATTAGTGTTCCTGAAATTCATAAGTAAAAAAACCCCAAACATATATTTACCTGGGATATATGTATGTAAATATACATAAGTAAAAATAAAGTTACTTGGAACAAATAGCCCCCACAATCTTTTACTCTTTCAGACTTTCTTTATACCTGGCAGAGTGACATCATAGAAGTCATCAGTCAAATGTTCCATGGCTGAAAATTTTTAACCTAGATAACTAAATAAATATTAAACTCCATCTTCAAATTGATATAACTATGTTATTTTGAATAAATACTTTCACTTTCTTCGCTACTGGTATTCATATCCATATGGTTTACGCTGCTATACAATTTTTTTCAGGAGCAATAGGTCCTAAAGATTTTTTTACATAGCTCAGACAATACAGAGGAAAAAGTTACTATTGAGTATCGGTACTGAAAACATTATCTACATTCTTTGAATCTTTTTACATCTACCTAACGCCACTTATGTGCTTTTGTGATAGGCAAAAACATAAAAATCTGACAAGAAGCTTATTTTGTTCCTTACCACATATGTTTCATTAGTTGGTGCAGTTTCTATAACACCTTATTTTTATTTATCTTCCACAGGTCACCCACTAAATTCAGTTCACATTTATTTACTAAGACATTTACTGATTAATTCACTTTTAACTAATAGGTTTAATTTATCCATTCACAGGCAATTCATACTTCAGATAACTATGCTGAAGTGGGAACTTTAGTTTCACGTGGAGATGTGGCTTACTTTATATATGTATTTCAGTAGGTGATAAATTCCATCCAAGAAATAATACATGAGACTAAAGAGGAGAAAAATAGAGCTGAGAAAGCAATATAGCACAATCTTTCTCAATGAGTAATACATTGCTTTCAAGAAGCAATTTATTCCTTTCAGTATAAACCGTTTAGACTTCAGCTCACAGAGCATTTAGAGGTTATACTCATTTCCCTGTAACTCCTTAAGTCAAAACTGAGGTTATATCAGTATTTCTGAATTTCAGAGGCATGATTCTTCCTCGCACTGGCATGAAGAATGTTCCAAGAATTCTGACAAAATTCTCAGTCTCTGACACGTGGTTTTGTCCTGGTTCCATTCATCAGATCAAATCATGAAAGTTACTACCTAAAGCAAAAGAAAAATGAATTACACGTATTATACATTTATATTGTAATAGTAAATACCTATAAAGAAAACCATGTCTTGGATTATTTGGCATTTGACTTATATCCCTCAATTTTGAGTATAATTATTTTGGTATGATCCAGCAGCTACATGCTGGATGAGGCGTAAGGAGATTTTTCCTCTATGCAGATTGTTCCTGCAGAAGCAATTATTAGGGTGAAATTTATCTTACAGGACTTTAAACTCTAAAAGCTGAAAGGTCATTGCCTAGGCTAAATCAGTTGTTAGCTCTCCTGTCATCAGTGCAAAGAAATAGGTGAGGTAAATCTCTGTTTGGATAACACTGTATTAGATGACTACCCTAAGAAAGGAAGAATCTGGAGATACCTGTCTCTTCGCATTAGCTGTATCTACGTGACTAACTGAGGTTGGCCTTCAACTTTGAGATGGCAAAAGTTAAATAAGATGTCTGCTCTTACAGAACAATCTGCTAAGTGGAAAAAATGGTATAATTTAATACGGCAATTTATATGCCTCACAATTAGAGAGAAGATGTGGATTGATGAGAACACAGAAGTACCCTTCTAATGATGGAAGTGACTTCTTGTCAGCCCTTTCATGAAGTATTGCTCAAGTTCCTCCCGGGACAACTTCAACTGCAGGAACCTGGCTGTCCTCCAGAAAATTCTACAGTATATTAAGGTGGGCTAGCTAATCCTTTCATGCCTCCAAATTCAACACACTTAAGTATATATAAAATATTGACGTTTATAAGGATACTTAATTTTAGGTGTAGAAAACCTAAATGTATCCTGGAGTATTTCTATTTATACCAAAAAAAAATGTAAATTTGTTTCTTTTCAATTTTAAAGAACCTGTCAAAATCCTAAACACAATACAAAACATAATGCAATATTTGTAAAATCATCTCTGTGAAAGAATAGCCTTGTTTATGTCATGTTAACAAAGGGACAAAAATACTGAATTCTGGAAAAACATAAATGAACTATGATTCTCAGTAGGCTCTAAAGCGAACTTTTAGCAAGAAGCAGATGGGATTTCTAGAAAAGAGTGAATTGTATGAAGGAAATGTACCAGCAGTCCCTTTTCTTTCTCTACTTTCAACAAAGTATTGTGCCTAGGCTCAAAAGATAGTGGAAAGGATTTAAAATTTTTGAGCTGAAGAACGATCTCTTTAATCATCTGAAAACTTGCCTACCACTGATGCTGATGTTTCTGCCACGCACCACCTGCGNTGAAGGAAATGTACCAGCAGTCCCTTTTCTTTCTCTACTTTCAATAAAGTATTGTGCCTAGGCTCAGAAGACAGTGGAAAGGATATAAAATTTTTGAGCTGAAGAACAATCTCTTTAATCATCTGAAAACTTGTCTACCACTGATGCTGATGTCTCTGCCACGCACCACCTGCATTCACCCACACTCTGTCAGATGTTCTCCAACATGAACCTGGATTTCTTCTCCACCTGTGACAAATTTCAGGAAATTTTATTTGAGATTTCTGTCATGCTGGAGTAAGGTGCAATCACTTTAAAATCATCATGATAAGCAGAGTTTGTTCTCCCTTGTTTGTAACCTCCATGAAACCAAGATCATTCCTATTCTAAGGATATTCCTGTTCTAAGAACACAGCAACACGNTAAGAACGCAGCAACACGTACCCTTATTTTGCAAACGTTGTACACAGCTTTTAAGACTCGGTTTTCATTTGGTTTTACAAGTTTTTGGCTTGTAAAAAGGCAAGGCAGGTAAAAAGAGGTGTATGTGGCAACCCAAACTGTACATTATTCATTTTAAAACCATTTTACTGCCGAACTNTATTCATTTTAAAACCGTTTTACTGCTGAACTTGGGGTCTGTGATCCCTTCACCTGCCTGCTCCTGGGGCAGCACAAGCTGCCATCTACGCTGCCTGTGCCAAAAGCCATCCTTCACCATTGCTGACAAAATAACTGTTTAAGTGTGACAGTGTCACATCTAACAAAGTAGAGCTGCTCACGTCATCTTATTTGGAGCACTAAATGACAATGGGCTTGACTTTGTTTTTATAATGCTGAGATAAATGAGTTGTTCTCCGCCCCAGGAAACATATGTGGTTTGAATTCTGGATGTCTCCTGTGAGTAGAGTCATTGTACTGACATGTGTTTTTAAGCAGCTTTCCATCCTGTTAAGCAAAGGTCCCCCACTGCTCCTTTAGGGTATTACAGTAATGTTCCTTACATAATGCTGTTCATATTTGTCCATCACTTAAACTGTTTGTACAACTGTTTCTGAGACTGGAATAAATTTTTGGGACACAGACTTATTAGCAAAACAAGATGTTGAACCTGAGTCCTTGCCAAAACTTTGGATGAAGGTTCACCCACTGGATCATTTCCACAGTCCCACATACGGTGAGACTTAGCAGATAACAGAGACTGTGTACTGTATACGTTACCTTAAGAAACCTGTCTTCTGTCACTTCTTTCCTATTCTTGAAAGCTGTTGTCATGTCAGGTGTGTTCTAGCTGTGATAGTCCCTCTTTTAGCAATCAAAAATGCATACTCCCAATCTTTTTATCTTCTATGACTGTTTACTTCTTCCCATGATCTCCTTCTTACAACAGTATTCAGAAATGGGAAACAATTTAGCCATCTCTTTTCATGTGATTCCAACTACTAAAACTTTGCAGTAACAGGCCTTCAGATGTTATAGGGACTGTTTATAAAAAGACAATTATAAATAAGACTAATAACAACTCCATTTAGTATCAGCAATATTGTTTATTCTGGTCATACTAAAGATATTAATACACACGTTAGCATAAGAAATTACTTGGTAAACAATTCAGTGCAGAAGAAAAGACCCCTCCGCAGATTTGATAGGAAAACTATAAATTGCTTTGTACCTATAAAAATCAGGAATTTTATATAAGACAATCTGCATTTCTACAAACTCTCTGATAGCACTGACATTTCTGCCATTCCTAGTATCTACATGAGCTGGCTGTGAACATTTAACAAGCAGATAAGCCATCCCTCCACTGGTTCTCTAACCAGGGCTTAAGGATTGTACTTCCCTTTACGCAGGCTCTAGAACAAGCCTAATGAAGCCTCCATGTCCTTCTTTCTTCTCCTACAGAAGTATTAAAGTATATTGGTAACTTTATAAAAAGTTATCATTTGTCTTAACTTCTTACTTTGGTTTCAGGATTCGCCTTCCCCAGACTCAGAACATTTACTAACACTTCTTTATATCCTGGTGTGGCAAAAAGCCTGGGTTTGCAAATTAAAGCTGCTGAGAGATTATACCTTTCCTAACTTTGCTATGTTTCTGTTTATTTTTCCCCGAAATGACAGGCTAAGAAGTTTGCTGATGCTTATGCTGATTTATAAAAGTCATCTGTAAAGAATAATGCATTATTGTCCCCTCAATACAGCTTTGGTTAATACTCTGAGTACTTTAATGCACTGGAAACCAGACAGCACTTGGAAAACAACTAGCTCCTAACTGTCCACTTCAATGATTTAGCCTACATGACTGACGCCAGGGATTTTTTTCAGAGTGAAACTAATCTTAAAAAAAATTTACGTGCTGGAATGTTGGCATATAGTCTGAATTAGAGGTTTAACATCTCCCTTTATTGAACAGAGTGAGACAGGATCTTCTGCAAATGACTGACATTCAGGAATCACTGCTCTGAATTATACACATCCCAAGAAGAGTCCGTGCCTCTCCTCTAGTTACGGAAGAAGTATACATAAATTAAGTCGGATAATTTAGCAAAGTTAGGTACTTAAAGTTAGGAGGAGTGACTAACTACTGTATTTCAGTCTGAAATAACTGTCCTTGATCCTGCAAAAATATAGTATGAACATTTTAAGTCACTGCAGTAAATGCAATGCATTGCTGTCTGCAGGAGCTGCAATCACTTCATCCTCCCCATACTTTATTCATGACTTTCCCGTTTACTGTAAAAGAAATTGTTTACAAAAAAGAAGTCTTCCGGAACGGTTTTAGTGGCTTAAGGAGGAGAATCTGACTCTTTCTCTTTAAAAAGCAAAGCTGAGGCTTTGTTGCTAGGGGCAGCCTCGTGCTTGGCTCTTTCTGTACTCGGAAAGCTGCTGTATAAGAAAACTCAGGTAGGAAACAAACATTTTCCTTTAGATCTGTTTTAATATCACTGCATTCTGCGTGTTTTCATGAACGAGACAGATTTAAGAATCCAAAATCCTCAAAATTATTTTCTAGGTACTTTTGATGTAATTATTTTTTTAAAGAGGAGTGAGAGAAACTTCACTGCGTTTCTGTTGTCAGTTTTAAGTGCTTTGGAAACAGTCTCTGAGCTAATGGAGAACTTTATAGTTCTTGCATCCAGTTATTACATTTTGGAGTGCCTCCTACAGTATTTAACGTCAAGAAATGTTAGAAAATTGTTAAAGAAGGTAACCATAAGGCCCTTCTGCTACATTGTCAGCGTCCTCCGTTTCCATGCGCCTTTAGGAAAGACTGTTTAAATTTGATAAACAAAGCCTGATATGTAAAAAAGAGGTTTATATGCCAAGCAATAAAAATGCTGTCATTTCTTGCAGTGCTGTATTTTTTATGCCATGAAGTGGGTATTTGATGAACCTTGCCTGCAGCAAGGAAACATTGCCATTTTTGGGTACCTCACCCTTAGTCCTGGTGCGAGATATTTACTGAGTGAATTGGTGCTGAGGCAAATGCACAGGTGGTTTGGGAGACAGTCGCATTTGTCTAAGAAAACCACCTGTTTAGGGCGAGATCAGCTCTCTGTGCTAGTTGAGACTTATTTAGAAACCTGAAAAGCCTTGGGGCTAGTAGCTGGCAAGGGCTAAGCCTCGGGCAGGAGATGACTGTGTTGTTCCTCCTCTGTTTCTTCTGCTTTTTTATTAGGCATCTCCTAAGAGATAAAGAGGAACATGAAGACAACTTTTCAAATTCTAGCCTGGGCTGGAAGCATTTTCTGAGGTGAGTATGCACATGCCTGTACATGCCCTGTACAAAGAAGTGATGGGGAAACAATGGATGACCTGTGAAGGCCTCAGTTAGCCCTCTTGCTAGAGGAGATTTAGCCGGGTATGGAAAAAGGCCCCATGTTTTACTCCCGTGAGTTTGTTCATGGGGATTTTGAAATACAGAATAAACTATGCTGTTGCGAGTTATTTCATCTGTTAGGTCAGTACACCAGCATGCAGGTTTTGCACTGGTGCAGCTATGCTGGGGCACGTTTTGTGCAGGGAACAAGTACAGCTGAGGTCACTTTCCTGTTGATTAAAGGACAGAAACCTGCACTAGTAACAGTGATGAACTGAGCTGTACAGATATAAATTTTAAAAAATCCTAAACAATTGTAATCAAATATAGTGACTTTCAGCGTTCAGGGTGCAAAGGTTATATGGAATGTATCTCATGATCATTATACACATGTTAAAGCCTATCTCTCGTAATTCCTGTGTTGCTTGTGACAGCCAGGTGTCAGCCACCGACCAGATGAACCGCAGTGAGGAATCCCAGATGATAATCATGGAGGTTAGTGTCCATTTAGTTTAGACAAAAATGGCATACAATCATTTTTCACTGGGAGTAATAGGGAGCTCTTATATATGTAACTGAGTAAAGTGAAATAACTAAGTCAAGAGTATCTTGCAAGCTCTTGTTAACCGTAGATCAGTCAGTACCATTCTAGTTAATGCAGGTTTGCATCATTATTAATTTCTGTGCAAATACATTACAACCATAGATACCATATGCTATGAAATAGGCATCTTTAATGTCTTTTTTTATTGTTTCACATTAATCCAGCACTTTATCTTCAAATTAGTCTTGTGTATGTTGCAAGAACAGAAAGTTACCCTGTTCTCATCTGTAAAAATGCTTTTGATGTTTAAACTGTGCCTGGTGCTATGTCAATGTAATGTCAGAAGGGGGGGGGGAACCCCCAAAAACCTCCTTGCGGTATGAGGAGATGAACTATGCCAGTAAGGCAAAATGCTTTATAGCTTGTCAGTAGGCTTTAATCTTTCTAACAAACAGCAGCATGTGCTAACTTCATTGAGTGGCAAAATACTAGCCTGCCAACGGCATCAGTGGAACATATATATAGGGAAAATTGAATAAATCGGGTGTTTTGATAGACCAGGCGTTATTTCCGTGGGTCTGGGGACAAGGCCAGCCTCTACCCCACAGCGCAGCACTCTCTCTCCCTCTGTGAAAGGCGGAGCTCCCGGATGAGGACCCTGCCCAGGAGGAAAGGCTGAGAAGGACCCTGACCACTCGCAGGCACCGGAGAAAGAAAACGGTGAGAGCCCTCAGCTCCTCACCCCCTTTCCCCACCGCGGGCCCGGGCTGGGCGGCCGCCCCGGCACCGGCCCTCCGCCGCCTGCTACCGCGCATGCGCACATGGCGCCGCCACCGTCTGCGCGCATGCGCGCTCGCTCTCTTCCCCCCCAGGCTCGGGGTCCCACCGGCGGCCGCAAGCGCCGGGCCCGCTTCTTCTCCCGTCCCGGCTCGGCTCCGCTCCCCTCACTCATGCGCCGTCCTTCTCCCTTTCTGTCCCGCTGCAGCTGCCGGAGGCTGTCGGTCCGCCCGAGCCGCGGGCGGAGGAAAGGAGCCGCGCCAACATGGCGGCAGCCGCGTCCGGCGCTGCGCCTCAGCCACCGCGCGGTGAGTGACTCCCCAGCGCGCGCGGCGGGGCGGGGCGGGGCGCGCGCCCGCCGTCCTCCACGTGGCCCCGAGGCCGGCGGCGGGCACGCTAATTACTCGTCCCCTCGAAGAGCTTTCTTAAGCTAGCTTTTAAATGGCCCTGTTAGAGCAGGGAGGGAGCCGGGGTCGTGTCGTGTCGTGTCGTGTCGTGTCGTGTCGTGTCGTGTCGTGTCGTGTCGTGTCGTGTCGTGTCGTGTGTGCCAAGTTGGCTCTGAGCCTTCCACGTGCAGTCAGAGCGCTGCACTGGAAAGACACGCTGCTGTGGTATTGTAAGTGTGAGTAAGTTATGAAATGTTGTCACGTGAAGTACACGGCATTTTCCAAAGGTGTTAGTGTAGACCTGCAGTGTTTACGTATTTGTGAACTTCATGTGTTGTGCTTGAAGTGTTGCTCATCCTTACGGTGGCGTGTGGGTTTATTGGTGGGGTATTTTAACTGTCACATGTGAAGTACAGAGCGGGAGAGGGCAAGCGAGCGGTGCCGTGGGAAGCTGTTAGAAGTGAGTGTCTAATGGCAGGCTTGGAAAGAATCATAGAATTATCTATATTGGAAGGGACCTTTAAGATCTTCGAGTCCAACCGTCAATGTAACACTGCCAAAACCACCACTAAACCATGTCCCTAAGCACCACGTCTGCCCTTCTTTTAAATACCTCCAGGGATGGCGATTCCACCACTTCCCTGGGCAACCTGTTCCAGTGCTTGGCAGCCCTTTCCTTGAAGAATTTTTTGTTAATATCCAACCTAAAGCTCCCCTGGTGCAAACTGAGGCCATTTTCTCTTGTCCTGCTGCTGAATGGAGGTTGTTGGTACTCGAAAACTAACCTTCAATTTCTTCAGCAGAACCGCTGCAATATTCCTGTTAAGTACTTTGGACAACATTAATGTTGTGAATCTTACTGCGTGGTTTCATGGGTTTACCCAAATAGGATGTGTAAAAAAGCTAATTTAGAACATAGGATTAAAAAGTCAATAAAATTAAAATCCCATGAAGTAGAAACATGCATAATTTTTCATCAATATCAAGGTTTATCAAAATAAAATGTCAGTATTGTCCTTAAACTCGCTTTAGCAAAATATGGTATTTGTTACAGTTATCTAGAATTTAGGGATGTTTCCAGCTCTTTCAAGGTCTGTGTGCTTATCTTTTGAATGTTTTTTGAGTCTCACTGTGCCAGCTTGTGCTAGGAAGTGATATGCTGTTGACAGATGGGAGTCCAAACAGTTTTCAGAATTGATTGCATGGGGAAATAAAGAGCCACCCTCTGGTGATGGTTGTTTTCTTTTGCAGAAGCTCATTTTCCAAGAATAAACAGAACAGCACAGCAGTACTCAGAGAAGAAAACTAGCCATTAGTTCCCTTATGTGATAAATGTTTTGTTTTCTTAAGTATTTTGCTCTGTTGCTTGTTCCTGTTGTTGCTTCCGAAATCCCTGTAATGCTGCTAATTTTGTGTGATCGAGTGAAAAGTACTGCATGTGGTATTCTGAATAGGTTGTCATTGGTTTACTTAACTGTAGTATAATTTATCCGTTTTGGGGTTTTTTTTAATTACATCTCAAATTTTGAGAAAGACTGCACCTTGAGCTGAAGTCTTCCTGCACCAATCCAAAACTTATTTCTTTTTTTTTTCCCCTGGAATTCAGTCTGACAGATTTATAAATGATTTAAATTTCCATCTTCTATATATTAAGCTTTTGAATACNCTGAAGTCTTCCTGCACCAATCCAAAACTTATTTCTTTTTTTTTTTTTTTCCCCTGGAATTCAGTCTGACAGATTTATAAATTATTTAAATTTCCATCTTCTATATATTAAGCTTTTGAATATGCTGACACTGACACCTGCTATTGCGTTGCCCGGTCATAAGGTAAAAGTTGATTTCTTTTTCATTTCCTCACTGCTGATGATCTGTGTATGACTTTCTTCTTATCATTGTCTTGCCAAGTTATAACTAACCATTTAAAAAAAGTAATAAAATTAACACCCGTCTCCCATTTTCCAGGTGCCATTGGAAAATTCTACATAGGCTGTTTTCTCTACTATCTTGTTTTGGTTTTGCTTTAGCGCCTGTAATAATACATTGCCTCTATCACTAGGCTTTTTTAGTTTGTTGTGGTTGTTACTATATTTGTTCGTTGTTTCTGTTAAATTTCTGGTGTTAAAGGTATAGACACACACACGCACCAGCCCTTTTTTGTGAAGAGGGAGCTGTATTTTAACACAAGTGAGAAGCTGGTAATGTTTGTGGAATTATGAATTTGTGATGTCCCTCAAATACTTGGTTTATTTTATGCTAGCATGCTACGATTACTTTCTCATTCTGGTCCCACTATGGCAAGCTTAGCTTGAAACATACCCATCAACTGTTTCTTCACTTAATATTCATCGTAGTCTCTGTTTGTCCCTATTAGTAGAGACTGACTGAACACTTGAAAGACTATTTTTTAATGCAGTCTGTTATTTTACTGCAATCTAATTATGTGCATACTTAGATGCCTATATACCTTTCTTAAATGGAAAGACTTGGCTATGCGTCAGCCCACTAGTCAGGCTAATAAATAAGAGTTGCAAAAGAAGAATTACTTTAAATAAAAAGCACATGTCTGATAGTTATTCCCTTATGAAGCCAGGACAACTGCAGTGTTACAAGATCTTTTTCTTCATTGTTGGGTTTTTTTTTGGATTTGTATAGTTACTTGCTTGCAGTTTCTGGAGTGTCTTACTATGCGTTTATGCAGCGATTGTACCATGAAAGGTACAAAAGTGTTTCTAGGACCTATGATGGAAGTTCCCTATTTTCTTTCATGTACCTGATGCTTGGTCACAGCATAAATGTCTGTCTGTCTGCTTTCCCTCATGCCTGGTTTCTGCATCCCATTCAGATACAGAACTGGTGTCGAGATTCTTGCAGCCGTTCTGGGTCTCTGTCAGCGTAGAGAGCTTTGAAGCTGTGCAGAGACCTAGTGGGTTTGGGCTCCTCCGAGTACGGATGGAATCAAGGGAGAAAGTTATTAGATGATGTTTTCAGGTTCTCAGTTAGGCTTAATTTCGGTTTGACTATCCAGCAAGCTCATTAGATCTGCTGGAAGTAAAATATGGAGCCATTGTAGGATAATGACACTTCCAGTGTAAAAGTGGTGTGAAATTTTTTGATACAGGCTTGTAATGGTAATCCTGCAAAGTAATGCTCTCCTGGATATCAGTAGTATTCTTTCACTTAAAAAATATATTTTGAAGTTATGCACAAGTTAGTTGGCTGCAGAGTCCGTTCATATGAGCAGAACAAAAGTATATGTACAGAAAAATAAAGCAACAAAAATATTTTTTATGTGGTCCTTTTTTCAAAGAACCACAGGATCCCACAATAATCAATGCATTGAATTAATTTTACTGCAGCTATTAAAGCCTTAAAATGTTTTTCATTATGTATAGAAAGGGTAACTTCCCTGTTGTCGCAAGGAACAGATTCATTCATAATTCTGCATGCGGAGTATCAGTTCTGATGCTTTAAGAGGTGTTTAAAGTAGTGGCAGGTTGTTTCTCCACTAATTGTGCATGTTTACGCTGTTCACTTTAACCTGGCTTGTCTGGAAATGTTTACAAGCAATTGTCAAGTGTTTCAGAAGATCAAAAGCAGATTCTGATCTGTTGCTTTCTAGTTTTCATTTATCAGTATGGAATTGAAATAAAGCATTTGTTCCAATGAAGTAGAATATGTTTTTACATGCTAACTGAACAGAATGCAATGGTAAAAAAAAAAAAAAAAAAGTCACAGAAGGGAAATCAAAAGGTAACTTCGACCAGCTGGTCCATTAGGTCTTTTCAACACTATTTAAGTCTCGAGACCTGGTTTTGGTGGGGTTTTTTTGTTGGTTGGGTTGTTTGGGGTTTTTCTGTTGTTGTTTGTTTTCTGTTTTTTTAAAAAAAAAACTTTAAAGCTTGCAGCAGTGAAGATTCCGTAACTGTTTATGGGACTCAATTCCAATGCTAGAATATCCCAACAGTTAAAAAGCTTTTCCAGTGTGTAATCACCTTCCTTATTGCAATTAAAGTCCGTCATTTCCATCTCCAGCAAACCCAGAGAGCCTTTCTGTGTGGAACAAGCTTTTGTGGGCTTGAAGCTGTAAAAGATGTTGAAGTTTTTCCTCCATTCCAAAGACTCTTCGAAGTCA
The DNA here is from genome assembly GCA_003993805.1 of Himantopus leucocephalus. Classification (NCBI taxonomy): domain Eukaryota; kingdom Metazoa; phylum Chordata; class Aves; order Charadriiformes; family Recurvirostridae; genus Himantopus; species Himantopus leucocephalus. Next base: position 84,071,671 of record RSEF01000004.1, on the reverse strand, counting down.
GTCTTTGAGCAAATGTGACTTCTGACAGTTCTTGCCTGCATGTTTTATACACAGATAGACATTATTCCATCATTCAAACCATTAATAAATGTTTTAAAGGCATTAGATTGAGGCAGACCCTGAAAATACCTACTCAGTATGGGATTTGGATTTATTAACTGTTACTTGCTTATCTTTTTAAATGTGGTTTTCCAGTGACTTGCATGTGCCCCCTTCCCCCTGCCCCCCTGTCATTTCATCAAAATATTTCCTACTGAGAGACGCTTTCTGTAAGGCAAGCTCAAAAGCTGAGATGTATGCTTTTTCCATTATTCACAAGAATGGGTAGAATATATGTTGAAGAACATTAAATTGGCTTGATAGGTCTTGATCTTCGTTAATCTAGGCCTTCTGTTGATTATTATTTTACTGTCTTTTAAATGTTTGCAAATAGGCTGAGTGTTTTTTGTAGAGTTGAAGTTAGACTGACTTCTGCATGCTTCTGCAGCTCGCTCTTTCCCATTTCTTAAAAAAGACACTTGCCCAGGATTTTGGAACTTGCCTATTCTCCATCACTTCTCAGAATCACTGAGAGTTCTGATGTTTTTGCAGCCAATTAATTATTGGATACTCTGCAACGGTGGTTTTTAATTAGCTCAGTATGATGAATAGTTATCTAGATCTTGTTCTCTGTTTTGTCATTAATTCTCACCCTGTTCTTACTCATATTGTGTTCCTTGTTAGAGAAGACAAAATGCAAATAGGCTTTTCTGTGTGTCATCTCTTAGTGTCTCTACTGGGCACTTGCTTATTTCTGTCTCTAGTATTCCTCTTGGTGAGGAAGTGGTTATGGGATGCTTGCTTTTCTCTTATGTGTCTCATGCTAGTGATATTCGCTTTGTGCCTTGTTTTTTCTTTTGGAAGTTTCCGAATGCAACAGATGTTTCTTTGTACAAATACAGGCAGTAAATTGTGTAATTTGAAAATATTATGATTCTCCCAAATCTTTTGATGTTTCTGAGTAGAATCAGCATTAGTGGGGTTTATCTTAATGTATTTTTCTTTTAAATGACAGTGGACTAAGGTCATCCTAAAAATTAGATTGCACTTTGACTTTGGTATGGTAGGTAGCCTTTAAATGTTTAAGTTGTATATTCAACATACAGTAAAGCTCTTGGAATAATATTGAATCAGCCATAATATGATATATGTTGTGTGACCTTACCACTCATAAGCCTTTACCCTTTGCTGTTTTATCTCCTTTTCATGAATTTAATGCCTTATATAAACCTGAAATCACCCTTTACTTAGACCTTGGCAAACAATGTTCTTTTGTAAGGGCAAAGAACAAATCAGTGTTTGGCTGAAAGAACTGACAAATAATATAATTCTACAGGTGGAGATAACTAGAAAAACTTATTTACCTAGAATGTCATGTGTGCACAGATTAAAAACTAAAGGAAAAAAAAAAAAGCCATGCACCACAAAGCACATATGCAAAAAGAGCTACAGTTTCCTCCTGCTAATCATCTTACAGATGTTCCAGTAAAATGGCCAGTGTGTTCTGTGTGGAACGATGGAGCTCTTCTGGAAAGGCAAGCTAGTTGCAAAAGTTCAGGAGAAGAAAATAAGATCTGAGGATTCCATATATAAGAAGGAACATTAAGCATTTCTCTTTAAAAAGTTAATATTGCGTATATCAGCCAAAGTTCAAGTTTCAGTAAGCTTCTGAGAATTTCCAGGTGAGCTCCAGGGCTCCAGTGAGACTGAAGAGGTCTGTGCAGATGGGGAGACAATTACGTAGTTAGAATCAGTTTTGTTAATGAAGAAATGAGTTAGGTCTTTCAAAAAGAAAAACACTTCTAAGCTATTAGGTATATAAAACTGTTTTCAGCTAGAAGTATTCTGGAGACTTTTTATAAAGAGGATAACCCTGACTCTTTTACAGTGGTAGTGCAATCCATGAGAGGGAGATGGGTGCCTTCTCAAAATACCATGCAGAAGACAACCATAAGTGTGTTTAATACAAAAAGCTGCTGGAGGTGTTGCCATTTGCTTACACATTCAATCTCATTTATATTGTACATGTTAAATGTTTTTCATTTGAGTTTATATGACAGGATGCATTGTAGGTATCCACTTCTTTGTATTTCTGACCCCCAGAGTGTAGCTTCTCTGTAAACATCTGGATAATTATTCATTCTTTTTATTTAAGTATCAAGGAATGCAGTAGGGTATAGCATCTAATATTTACTAATATTTACTGAATCTACTTGAAGAAATCATAATCTAAGAGGATCTGGTATGTGGAAGATAAGGGGGAGGAATGCTATTGGTCCTTCAAAGGAAAAGGAGGCCCTGATAAGTTTGGTTATCAAAGAAGCATTCTCATTCAGTTCTAATTACAGAAGAAAAGCCTGGGCTTTTGGGGAGAAGCAATTCAAAGGCTGCAGCAAACAGTAATTTCCCTTTTCTGCAATTACATGTTTACCAAAGTCAGTATCAAAACTTGGTATTTACTGTCTATCACAAGGTCTAAATATATGCCACTGATTTAAAACTCAGATTTGTGTGTTTCGCAGGATCAGCAGAGAGTACTTGATCCTAAAGGATGTAGAGTTTTGATGAATTCTTGGCGTTGGAGGGTGGGTTGAAGAATTTTTTTGTTTGTTTGAAATCAGCCCGTGGGGTGCAGCTGTAGTCATGACTTCCAGCTGGACTTAGCACTACTGATCACAACACTTTGAGCCCAATAGTTCAGCCAATTATCCGTCCACCTACTTATGAAGTCCATATTTCATCAGTTTCACTGTAAGGGTGTTACAGGAAACAGTGATAAACAACATCCACTGCTTTCCCTTCATCCACTAACCCAATTATCTCATTGTAGGAAGTTGTCTTACTGGTCGGGTAAAAGATTTTCCCCTTCATAAATCCATGCTGATGACTCCCAGTTTTCATCTTGTACTTAAGATACTTGGCAGTGGTTTTCAGGATTATTTGCTCCATCACCTTCTTGGGCATCAAGATGAGGCTGGCCAGCCTGTAGTTCTCCAGATTCTCCTCCCTGAAGAGAGGAGTGATGTTTGCTCACTTCCAGTCCTCGGGAACCTCCCTTTGATCATCACCACGGTCTTTCAAAGATAGCTGAGAGTGGCCTTGAGGTGACATTGACCGCCTCCCTCGGCACTCATGGGAGCATCCCGTTAGGACCCATGGATTTGCGTATACCCAGTTTGTTTAGATGTGGCCTTACTTGATCTTCGTCTGCTGAGGGCAAGTTTTTGCTGCCCCAGGCTTTTCCGCTGGTCTCTGGGGCCTGATGTTCCTGATGGCAGTAAAAACTGAGATGATGAGAGCACTGATTACTTTTCCGTGTTCCCTGTCACGAGGTCCCCTGCCCCATTCAGCAGCAGGTAACCATTTTCCCTAGTCTTTCATTTGCTGCTAATACACCTGTAATGTCCCATCTTGTTGGCTATCGCATCTGTTGCCAGATTCAAGTCCAGGTGGGCTCTGGCTTTCCTAAGCCCATCCGTGCATGGTCAGTGTCGTAGTATTCCTCCCAGGTCACCTATCCCGGTTTACATCTCTTGTAAGTTTTCATTTGATACGTGACTTGAGTTAGTTCATCCATGTAGCCACCTGTGGGTCTTGATTGACTTCCTGAGTATGGGGACAGACTGCTCTTGAGCTTGCAGGAGGTGATCTGTTGATTCCAGAGGGATGGCACAACTAGAGCTGCTAGTAGTTTGTGCGTGAAATGGGCAGTTAGTTGATAATGCTGTGATGGGACAAGGTAAAATGCACCTTACCCTCTTGATTGTATTAGAGCTATAGCACAAAAACACTACTGCAGGAATTGATATTTTGTCACTACATCTGTCTAACAGCTTATTAAATGCCAGGTAATTCTTTACATATCTTGAATAGAAAAAAAGTGTGTATATGCTTTACTTAAGGTGATTCATAGTGTATAATGAAAGGTAGACCCATCGCAGCTAAATGCATTTAAATGATAGTCTGTGAGGTCTGAATTCCAAATAAATGTTTCATTCTTTCACGTTCTCGTGCGAGTTCTTTCTGTTGGAACATGGGACTCTGTATGGTATATATGGTTTTATTTTGCATAATTTTAAGTTTCTTTCAGAAAATACACAATTTAAACACGTTACCCTGTCTTCTCTGTTTCAGACTTGCCACCTGTTCCTTCTACATCGAGGACAGGCTTTGCAGAATTTTCTGTTAGGGAGCGAATGAGAGAGAAACTCAAAGCAGCAAGGGTGAGAATCCTTCAGAAGTCCTGTTTGGTTAACTTTAGTCTTATAAGTACCACCCACTTCATTTTGCTTGCTTACTGCTACGTGAATCTGAATTGAGATATCTGCTTTTTTATTTCTAATGCTGAAATAATACTCAGTTCATCAGTACAGTGCATCTCTATTGCTGTATTTTTTCTAAAGTTTATATTTAATTTGTATGTGATAATAAAAAAGTTATCATTGTTTTATAATTCAAATGATGTAATAATTACAAAATCCTTCTGTGCTTTTGTCAAAAACATTCTTACACTGTTTTGAAATCAATGGATTTCCTTCTAAGTTGACTGTGCAGTTTAATAAGGGGTATTAACATCTAGGTCTGTAAAATCACTTAAGCTGATTATATAGTTAAAAGATTCTGTCCCCAACACAAACAGGCACACGTTGTTGAGTTCCTGAGAATTATTGTAGCTTTGGTCGTCTTACATTTCTGTTATAGCTAAGCATTTTTTTTTTGTTTCCTTAGTCAAAAGCAGAAATTACTTTATTGGAAGAAGACCCCAGTCCACGACCCAGGCGTTTAAAAAGCATCAGAGAAAGGAAAACAGAAGTCAGACTGGATAAAGTGGTAAGTAGGTGTATTGGGTCTTGCTATTCTGATGATGAGAAAGTGAATGTGCAACATGAAGTAAATCTAAGACTATACGTAGTCTTGAAGATCGATTTCATTTATTTTAATGGGATCAAAATTATACTATTGTTTGAATTAGTAACCAGGAAGGAACCTTTCTGATTGTTGTGTTTAATGTACCTTTTTAATGGTAATCATTTGCTTTCGTTATAGTGTAGCCATCATGTGAAACTTCTGTTATTTGTAGGTTCCTGAGTTCTGTTGCTTAAGATGCCGTGAAGTGTTTTAAAGTTACTGTAACAGAAAGGACCACTGTATTATAGCTTTATATCAATTTGCAAAGTGTAATTGCTAAAGGCTGGATATTAACTTTATGTCATCGTACTGTATTGTATTTCCTTGTTACTATTTTATATTCAGGGTTTTTTTAGTATAAGCATGTTCTTTGTTAGAAAATGAATTTTGTATTAAAAAAGTAACAAAGGCTATGCCTGTGCAGAACTTGCACCCAGATATTCTTCAGAATTCACAAAGAGATTGCTTGCCTGTAGAAAACGTGTTTCAAAGAATGTGTATGCCCAGGAAATAACAGCGCATAGCTGTAACGTTTTTATCTGGAATTCCAAACAATATGAATTAGTCTGACTAAATTGCTTGTCTGGGGGAGAATTGTAGGTTGTGGGGAAGGTTTTTGGCAGTGTTTTCTTATAAAAAGTAATTATCATAGTTTTCAGTTAAGTAGTCTTGTTTTAATGAGTTTGTGTTAGGAAAATGTGGAATTGATACCCTTATTAAAGTTATTCACTAATTTTATATAAAGCATGTCTGAAACCTTCCACGTGTTAGTTTTGTTTCCTGTACTTATTTACACACATATGAAGTCTTGTTTTGTTGTTAAACAAGTGGCCATCAGATTGCCAGGGTCTGAGATTTTGTTTTTGCTATAATTATTTTGAAGTTTAGGTTGAATAGATATAAACTTGAGAAATGTCTTCCTTTAATCTAAGAATTCAGGCTGCAAGGAGGAAAAACAGATAGAATGTTGGATGTGCTATGTTGGCTGGGCCTGATGAAAAATCATTTAGCAGCGCTCAAGTGAACTTGCAGAAGCAACCTCAGAACCAGTGATGATTTCAGTGATCTGTGTGTAGGGACAGATAAGGCTTCAGAAAACTGGAACTGGATAACCATGCTACCTTGTTTCTTCCCATAGGTAGAGGAGTATCAAACATGGAGTTTTAGAGTAGCCTAGCAGTAATTGTTTGAGAGAGAACAAAACCAAATCATCGTGTTTGTATTTAAGCACCCAAGCAATGGACACCACCTTTTTTGAATAATACCGAACAGCTTTTTCCTAATTGCAGCAGGGGCTATATGAGAAGCTGTCTTTAGCTCCTTGATTCCCTTCCCTGGTCCGCAGTGTCTGTCAGCAGCACCCTTGCCACTTGTGCTGTCTGTCAACATCTGGTTTGTAGACGGGAAGATTTCGTGTTGCTACCTCATTTCTCCCCCTTGCGGAGATTAGCATGTGGTTCTTTGTGTTCGGGAGTGCAGAAACAATGATCTCATCAGCAGTGAAGGAAGTAAACTAACATTTATGCAATGAACCATTTCTTGATACTCTGCAGTCTATTTCTTGACCCAAAGGAGAAAGGAGTTAAGTAATAAATAGGTGTACCCTTTTGAAATAAATACAAAATCAGTACAATTGTTACCAAAGTGACTCTTTTTTGTTAATTTTTTTTGCTGTGAAAATGCAATATCTAATCTCTATATTCAGTTATTTGTCTTTTTTAATGGATCAGTAAGTATATGTTATAACGTATATATTTTTATGCAGTCTGATAAATTTAGGGAGATGCAAGAGGATGAATCCCACTTAACATCAAAAATAAAGTTTCGTGATTCTGTCAAAAAGCTTAAGCAAAAGTTAACAGTAAGTATCAATTCTTTCACTTCAATAACTGATGTTAGTTTCATTTAAACTTCATATGGCTTCATGATTCTGTTTGAAGAAGCAGACAATTCATCTTAAGCAGTGGAGAGGGTTTTATTTATATAAAAATTCAAAAACAGTATACGCCAACAGTTGAAGAATAGAAGGGGTACCTTCATCAAATATAAGAATGTCTTTGGGTCGTTTGATTTTTAAAAAAAAATCAAGTAAGTCCATCTGGACTCAATTACTGGAACTTGGAGGAAAAATGTTTTTTCTGTTTAAATCCTTTCTATTGAATGCCACCAATTGGCATTTAAAGCAATTTACAGATTACTATATTGATATTTATTAGCAACAAAATGCTACTGTTAATTCTTTTATTAGAGGATTCATCCTAACACTAAAGGGGCCTTGGTCCTTCAGAGACAAAGTGCCATTAGCAATTTCTCTTCATATGATTCACCTGGATATCTGCATTATGGCCAGAATTTAAACTTTGACATTTCTCATTCACAAATTGTTTATATTTAAAACAAAAAGCTGGTTGAAATTGAATGAGGTAACATTTTTAATGAAACATTGCAAGAAATATTTAATGAAGTAATAGTACAGCAGTAGAGAAAGTTCCATGTATCATTTAAAAATTTCAGTCAGCTTCAGCATTTGGGTGAGTTCTCTGAGATAGAATAATTATTATCCTGTGTCAAGTATTTATACATGCTGTTATTGCTGTTATTAATGGAAAGATATCTTCACTTGCCCTAAATTTCTTATAAATGTCATATTAAAGTATCTTTGTCTTCTTTTCTTAGTTCCAGAATGATTTTCCTTCTGCTGAAGAAGCATATAATTTCTTTACCTTCAATTTTGATCCTGAACCAGAGAGTGTAAAGGCTGGAGCCAGAAAAAGGAACGAATTAAATGAAGAAGAGGAGGCAGAAGAACAATGTGTAGAAACCCATGAGGATGAACAAGAGGAGGATGAAACGGTGTGAGCTATAGAATAAATGTTCATATTTTTATTCAGACTTCTTGAATTAATTTTAGTCATCTAATACAAAATGAAAACTTTTGTTTCCTTAAAAATTCTGAAAGTATACTTTCTAAAGATCTCCATTTTAAGAAACAGATGAACTAACAGAGATGTTTGTACTTAAACTATAGGATGAAGACGTACGCCTAGTTAAAGATGATGATTCGTTCATTATAGGGCAGCCAACTGAAGATTTTCTAGTAATGAAACCTGCTGATTGTGAAAGCTACTCTGAGCAAGTGAAAAAGGAAAAAGAATTTCTCTTCATTCCCAGCATGCTAGCAGGTATGAATATTGTGCTTATCCATTTCGTTCCTGGATTTTGTGTAGCATGGCACCCTTTGATCAGCTGAAAAAAAATCTATCAGACTGTCTCTGGCAGTGGAGAGATATTTAATTGCATTTCTCTGACACTGATCACCCTGTCAAGTCTGAAGATGTCTGACAAAATGGATTAACTAGGAACATGCACACCTCAGCAGGTCACCAGCCGGTATGCTAGCAAGTGAACTCGGGGCACGTCTGTTGCTCTGGCCTAATTAATTTAGTGTTGTCTGTAGTAAATGCAAGCTGGCTGGCCCCTCTTACACTGGGGTTTAGCTATTACATTATTTAACATCTGCAACAGGTTACTGGGTACACGTATTTAGGTACTAAGAGTGGCTCATGCACTGTACATTATCACTTACGCTGTTTCTTCACTTGCCCACATCTGCGTTTTTTTGTAATGTGGCAAGTTTGTCAAGACTTACGTAAGTAACGTTTGTAATTCAAGGGACTCTTTTCCCAAAGTCCGATTTTGTGAATTGGAAATAGTTAGTCAACATTGATCATGTCTCTGACCTTTTTGCCTTATTCCCATAGAACTGCAAAGTCTGAAAAAAATTGCTTTATAATATCACTTGCTATTTAACATTTGAAGTGGAAGAAACAGAAATGAGTCTCTTGGTGGTCTGTACCAGAATGGTATCAGCACAGCTTGTAATGCGATGTCAAAATATTTGACATCGGGTGCCTCTGTTTTTTCGTGTCTTGTGCTTTACTTCCGACTGCTTCCAGCGTGGTCCACTGTGTTCTGATTTAGAGGATAACTTTTATTGTAACCCTCATTATAATCTCTCCCTGTTTTGCGACTGCTCCTTGAAAAATACTGAGCCCGTACGCACCAGTGAGATAATCCTGCAGGCAGGCTTTAAAGAATTCTGCCTACTGTTACTGGGCTAACATGACTTTTTATGGATATTCTGTGTTTTGCACGAGAGTAGCTTAAGCAATCTAGTAATAGTAGTTTGGATTAATCTTAGTTAAAGTTTCACTTAAACATTTCTAAGCCTTTGCCATTTAGTCTAGTCAGTTGTTGCTGCTAATGGGTTTTTACACTGTTTGGCAAGCAACCATGAAAACTAAACTCCACTACGTTATTTGATTTTTTTTTTTTTGTTTTTTTTTTGGTGTGGAAATGTTTAATTATCTGTTTCGAAGACTTGTGAAACCTTTATGATCGATTTAAACTGTGGATCTGTCCTGATTAAGAAAAGGACCGGTTTTGGTTATATATTTATTTCTTTTTTCCTCGTTAGGAAAATATTTCTGACGACACACTTAATATGCCGTCCCAGTTTAAGAATGGCATAGGCTTTTAGATAACTAATAAACTGGAACTACAGTTGTTAGATATTTTACATGCTCTTCTATTTAATTTCTCATTAGTGCCTGCTTCTGAGAAGATGCCTGGAAACATGCAGCCTAGGTACCTTGAGGATGAGGGTCTTTACACAGGAGAAAGGCCCTTCGTATCACAGTCTAATCAAAATATATTAGAAAACAGAATACTCAGACAGGAGCAAGTAAGTTACCACTACCTTCTTAGTTGTCCTTTTAAAATCCTGTATTTATCAGTAGTTTTATTTTGTTAGAGTTAAGTAGGTATATGGTCATGGTAATATGAGGCTTTCATCTTTAAAATGTTTAGCAGTATCAGACATCAGGAAATGTGGATTCTTGTAGGAGTGTGTTTTAGTGTATCCCGATAGTCAGAGCTCGGGACTGGATCTTAGAAAACTGCTGTCTTTTCCTGGCTCTGCTCGTAGCCTGCTGGGGAACAAATCACTTCACTTGTCCATGCCGGAGTTTAGTTGCCACTACAATAGGAGTAATTATAATCTACTTCTTCTATAAAATGCTGTGAGACCTAGTGGTATGTATAAAGACTTATGCAAGAGCTGTTGTTGCTATTTACTAGAAGATCATAACAAAAGGAGGCAATATGCAATGGCTATTTTCTGTGTCCACTGAAGATAATACAAAGTAATAGACTTGTAGAAATTTACTGATCAGACCGTAAGGGTAATTAAATATTGGTATAGATTATCTGGAGGGGTTTTAGCATAATAATAGGTTTTTCAGAATGGCCTGTGGAAACACTCGTGAAGGTGGCTTGGCTATATTTTATCCTGCTGCATGATCCTCCTATACGTGTTAAGGTGTGTATAGTTAAGTATAGATTTAAGCTGCTATACAGCAGTTGCGCTTTGTATGTTATTATGACTCTATGCATTCTTCATGGGCTGTGAATCAGATTGGGAATATTGGGATCTAAAATTTTTAACTGGCCAGCTTCAACCCAGTTAGTTTTCACGGTGTTACCATATCAGTGTTTGGTTCTAGGGCCAGCTTAAACCAGGTCTGGGAATAAGAGGGCAGGCCAGCATCTTTCAGCACTGGTTTAAGCTATTCTTGAATCCAGGTCATGAGAGCAGAGGGATGAATTAGGACAATATTTAACATGTAAAGCCGTGGATTGCAATTGGTGTGTAAGATGCTTACCTTACCTGCTTTCGTAGATGCTGTTTTATTAGTTCAGGTTGTGGACTAGAAGAGTTGAGAGATCCTTTGATAAGTGATCTCTCTGACCTGCCATTTAGCTCTTTAATTCTTTGCTTTATGATTTTTATAATCCAATTTGAAG
>RSEF01000004.1:84027900-84054053 GCA_003993805.1 Himantopus leucocephalus | reverse complement strand
GTTGAAGATGTCCCTGCTCATTGCAGGGGGGTTGGACGAGATGCCTTTAAAGGTCCTTTCAAACCCAAACGATTCTATGATTCTATGATCTACCTTGAGAATGTTCTCCATACGTTACATTCCTGTCGAAGCTAGGTGCTGGGTGGAGGATCTTTATCATCGAGCCTTTAGGAAATCTCACTTCATTACTAATATACTCAGACTACGTCTTTAACATTTTTTTAAGCTTAGGAATTAAGGGATTGTGGCAAATTCCCAGTTTTGAGACTTCCTGGTATATGATCTAATCTTCCTCCCTTGTCCAGCTATGCAGGTCTTAATTCTAAAATTTACTAATTGGCACTGTTTTAAAACAATCCTAGAAGATTTCCCATGAATCTGTTATAAATAAAAGCTGGGTCAAAAGCCAGTAATTTTTAGTCACAAGTTATCCTGGCTGTGTTCCTATTTTTGTCTTTCCTTGCTAGCTTTGAATTCACTTCCAATACATATGCACAACTATTTGAGGAGGAGAAGGAGATATGTTTTAACTTCCTTGTGCAAAAAGATGTAGATGAGAAGTAGCTCCTCGGCCTTTTCTGATCTGTAACACTGGCAATGGCTTAGTGGTGCAGAATAAGTTCATCTATACATGCTCTGGCTTTCCAATAGCAATGGCCTGTACTGCCTCACGTTGCCACCTTGCATCCCCACTGGGGGCTGTACAGACCTTCCCCAGCTCTCCCATCCTGGAGAGCTGTGGTAGGAGAAACAAGGTGGAGAAGGAGGTAACAAGTCAGGATGAGAAGCAGAGGGAGACACCCTCAACAGTTAGCTTAAAATCTGACTAGCTATGACTGTCTCTTCCTTCTCAAAACATGATCCACAAAAATCAGTTGAGCCCACATGCCTGAAGGGTCCAAACCTGCCATTCAGTTTTCCACCACCACTGACCTCTCTACAAAGCCTCAGAAACAGTGGCTTGCAGTTCAGCACGCCACGCTCTGCAGTTTCTTTGCACTGTATGATTTTTGTGCTTTTTAAAATACAAGTCTTAATTATGGATTTTTTCCCAGGTATTTTACATTGATCATTCACCTTCAGCTGGGCACAGGTTTATGCATCTCCCAACTTGTTTTGTGTTATGGGGACTATGCTGGACTTCCAGAGCTCCATCCATGAGACCATGCCTTACTCTAAGGAATCAAGACCACAGCTGGCCACCACCGCACTCCTTGGGTTAGCTACACAATCCAGCAATCTCCCTGTCACAAATCTGTCCTTGTGTAAGAAGGGGAGAGTGACCTGACACTTTTTAAGTAGTTTGAACTTTTGATTCCCAGTCCCAGAACGGCTGATGGTGCCCAAAGGGATCAATCAGCCAGTGGGAAGGAACATTAGCTAAATATTTCTGAGAAAACAATCCTTAAAGGCCTTATTAGTAATGCTGACATTTAACAATCTCACTTGCTTAAGTTTGTACTCAGTCATGTTTGAACAGTCTCCTTCATAACTACATTGAATGCAGTCAGATTCTTCAACCATGTCTCAAGCCTTCGTGAAAAATAGAGCACTTATAATCAAGAACAGAAGTTCAATGTGTTTGATTTTCAAAATATCAAAGGAGTAGGAGTCATTTTATTTCTCAGTGTCTGACTTGAAACATAGTCTCTCTGGTTCCAACCATTCGTAGTAGTTGGAAGGTTGTTTTTACTAAAAATGCCCTAGAAGCTGGTCAAGGCGTGTATCAGTGAGATAATCTGTCTCAGCTGGGGGGAATTTTAACATGAGGGCTGGCAGGAAAAGCAGTTTCAGTGCCAGCTGTACCAGAACACACAAATAAATGAAACCTGACAGATTTGTCTTGACAGAGAGCCGAGAAGCTAGGCCAGTTGCTTACAGTTGGCAATTAATGTGGAGACAATAATATGTTTGCTTGCAATGTAGTGAAAAATGGCTGGGATTTAACACTGGAAGACTCAGGGTACGAGTGTCCCTACACCTCAGGTACAGGCTTCTTTAAAAGGTTTCTTCTGTTTTCTTAAAATATTTTTTTAAAAAACCTTACCAGGCAGGAGCCATAAGTCACAAGCTGTCTTCAGGGATGACCTGCAATTTGCAGGGTTAGTTATGAATCTGGACTGGAGTCAAGCACATGGAAGTATGTAGGCATCTGAAGATGTGGATAGATGCCTAGAGGAGTGTGCCCATCTCCCATGGAGTGCCTTTCAGTTCAGGCAGGCTTCATCTTCTTGGTTCCTCCCCAGCCCTTGCCAGGGGAATTTCCATCTCCTATCTTAGATCATTCTGGTTTACCAACCTTGTAAGAGAGAGATTGTCCATACAAGAGAAATGGAAAACAGACTGGGAAAACTGTTTTGGATGGCATGGAAAGAAGAAAAACAGAGGGTGCAAAAAGAAAATGCCAGACTGCAAGGCACACGAGGACAACCAACAACAGAAGTCATAGATTATTGCCACAGGCCATAGGGGACAGACTTCTACTGCCTTGTGCTCACTTGTGCTCACACCTGGGCTTTGTGAATGAAAGTCCATAAAGAGATCCCATCATGAGAGCAACCACTGCACAGGGGTGAATGAGGGACCAGCCTGTAAAGTGAGCTCAGGACACACAGAGCAAGAACAACTTTGGGAACTTTGCTGGATTTCTGGGTGAATATGTTCTAGACCCTGGGCATGGCTTAATTCTCATCCCCTATAGGTAAATGTCATTTATTAGATCACGGACATGTCTGAAGATGGATTCTCCTTCACACAGTTGCTGTCTTGGTGACAGCATATTGTACCAAAGAATAGCGTTCACTATTTAAAAAGATAATCATGCAGAGAAGAAGCCTTCTAGACCCTGAAAGGGACACTCCTCCCCCAGCACATTGTTTTCTTCTGGAAGCTTATCAGGCAATATCACCCTGGCACTGTGCTTTTCTTGGAAACTGGCTGAAAAGTAGGCATCCAGCCAGGGACTACATCGCTACGTCAAACTAGGCAAAGACCAAAGAAGTGATTTAAATTCTTGGGCAGGACTAAGCTGGCTGATTTCCCCTGAAGCAAGTTGGGGAAGGCTCCCATAAACTCCGCCGCCGGAGGAGCAGTGGAGGTTGTGACCTGGGGCAGGGAGCAGCCGTGTTCAGCCGAGTGGCAAACTCTTATCCCTTTTCTGCTGTACATGGAAGAAGACATCTGTCCAGGGCTTGACACGAGTAATTTTTTTCACACTGCAAGTAGTCTTAGTTATGTTAGCAATATTTTTAAGTGTATGAAGGGTCTCTCTGTGCTGCTGTTGCAACACAGCAAGCCATTAACTTGTCCAAGAGGGGAACTGGAAATTTTGCCTGGATGGGCAAATCCCCAGCTAGAAACTGCTTGCTAGACACTGTGGTCCCTTAAATCCAGATGATACCGAATTACGCTGTGGTCCCTTCAATCCAGGTGATATTGTCAACAGTCCTTAACATACTGAGGAGTGCAAAGGTAGTATAAAGTGTAAATTTTCTAACTTCAAAATTTGGGTAAGTATGCATGTCTGACAAAACTGTGGAGGACTAATTAGTTGTTATTTAAATGGCACTTAGAAGATGGAAGGCATTGTAAAAGCCCTATAGTAAGAATTTAATTATCTTAATCCACTCTGAATTTTATTACTGAGAGTATATATGTTGTAACATAAAAGCAGAAATTTCTGAAGTGCTCCATGCTACCCAAGCCATGCTCCCAGGAGTGGCAGAAGTGCACATCAAAGCTCAGATAATACCAGTCCTGAAAAAAACTCACTACAGCTCCCAGGTTCCTGCTTGAGAACCTTCAAAAGATAACTACACAATTGTGCATTTGAAAACAGACATAGAAAATCAGCATTCTGATTTGTGAATATGACATACGACATTCACACGTAGAAAATACATCTGGAGGGGAGCTGAATACCTAAATCCAAGTGCGCGAACCATAAAACCTGTGACGTACCAAGTGGAGCATGACAGGCTGCCTTAGCTTCGAGTTTCTGAAGAGGGTCTCTTCAGGCACATCTGCATGAGCAGTGCTGTGCAGCATGGATACTCAGGACAGGAACGTGAGACAGGAACGCAAGACCCAGGCTGCACACACATGACATGGCTCAATGCCCAAGCAACCTGTAGCCATGCAAATGCTACTTGCTTTCTTGCAGGACTACGTCCACAGGGCACTGTACTATCCACTGCCCAGGCTTAGCTGCCAGGTCTCCATCTTCTGACCCTTGGTGCACTGTTGGCATGTTCAGGACCACCTGAACACCTGAGAGAACCTCAACATGAAACTGAAGGGTTACACTTAAGGGAGAGGTTGTGGCTGTGAAGCTGAACCTCCCAGAGGTGTGAGTCTTAGGCTGTGTCTCATTGGCACAAATGATAAATGTATTTAAAAGCTTAAGCCTTACTGTAAATCAGTGGGGCCTGGACTTCTGAAAACCCAAGCCGTTTTGAAAAAGGCACGAGAGCTCTGAAGCCTCACAGGCTTTTCAACATGCCAGCCATGTTAACGTATGTTCCCAGCCTCTGAGACTGCCAGGCTCTCATGTCAACCCTGGTGGTCTCCTCCATGCTGGTGCTATAACTTGTCAGTACAGGAGATAAAAATCTGGCCTCAAAATGAGCATACTTTCCTGACTGTGGCTGTTCTGAGAAAAATCCTGTTCCCGTGGAGTGAGTCTACCTCAAAGCTATTACTTCAACAGTATTACTTCTATATTTATACTGGAATAGAAAAAGGAGAATTTGGCCTGGTTTAGTCACATGTGTGATTGTTATGGTTAATGTCAGATTCAGGAGATTGGAGCCAGGAAGATATAAAAATAGAATGAAATTTATGTAATGTCTGCTTTTGGGTAATAGCACGTTTTTTAAGTATGCTTCTTCCTGATTAAATCAAACCTTTAAATAACAACTTGATTTTCAGTGAGGTTGACCTCTTTGTGAGACTGAAGGACACACACATTAGAAAGACAGCTCTAAACAGTTCAGAGCTCTGAAATAAATTCCACTTAAATTCTATATGGTATGGTATTTTCCTGTTCAAACAAAGACTTGCGTTTCCATAGAAGAGCAGAAGGGAGGATGCATCTTGCCTCCCATCAGTCTTCACAGGAACACCAGCTCCACCCAAGCCCACCCTCTGGCAACCTCGTTGGTACCCAGCAAGTGCTCACACAGGACCTGCATTTCTAGTTGATTGGCATGATGTTCTACAGCTTCACATCTTGTCAAGTTGTTTGTGTCACGCAAGGACTGGCTGCTCCCTTGGGCTGGGAGTGGTGAGGATCCCCATGGGGTGGCAGGGCAGGGCCTCAGCAGCCAGAGCCCGTCCCATCACCACAGCAGGGAGCAGGGCAGCCTGGAGGGAGCCAGGGGCACCCCCAGCATCTGAGGCCAGACCAGGATGTCAGCCTTTGGGTGGGGGACAGCTGTGCTGAAATGGGGTCCTGCACCATGGGCAGGGTGGTAGGACACCCCGGGAGAGGCTGGCAGGGACAGTCAGGGGTGTCAGTGCCCTCATGGCTCTGAAAGTTTGTACTTATTCAAAAAGGAAAAAAGCATTGTGATCCCAGTCTGGCAGCATGAATCCACTCTACGCATATGGAAATAACAATTTGCAGCACAAGGCATTCAAAGGTCTGTTTAATTCCATATGGATCCTTACCCCTCTCCCCACTGCAGCATCCACTGAGCCACGTAACCAGCTTGTGTCCTTCAGGATTTGCTCTTGCTTTCATCAGCATCCTGATGAAAACCATTGCTATGGTGGACTGTTTGTATTTGCAGGCTCTCAGTCTGAGTTGTTTGGGGTTTTTTTTAATACATAAACTGCTATATGTTGTGAAGTTGTGTCAAGCTTGCTTATTTGAAGAAATGCTTAGAATGTTCTTACAACACATTGAAAAATCTTACACTTACAACACTGACACTAATCTTTTTCCGTCTGTATTTCTGACTTGGACATTTCAGGCAGGCAGCTTTAAATCTCCAAGAAAAAAGCTTAAAAAAAAAGTATTATTCATTTGTTTTCTAATTTGTACAAACCTTGAAAGTGAAAAACTCATGCTGTTGTACAGAGCTCTGGAGGGTCTATCAATCTGTTTTGCTAACTACTATAGCCTACTATATATACTAATTGCAATATATCCTAATGAGTCTTTAAAAAGAGTTTAACAAGCATAAGATCTTAAGAAGAGGAAAGAAGCAAAGAGAAGAGGAGAGAAGACTTTGTCTTCTTTTGTTTGACACACGTTCATCTGACACAAATTTGTCTGACACAAATTCATGTAGAAGAATGACAGTTTTTCCTGCAATACGATAACTTCAAATTGATACACATCATCACTTGTCAGCCTGATTCTGTACATACTGAAATCAAATGCAAATCTCTCTCTTATTAGTGGTGTTTGATCAGATTCACAGAGAGGAAGAAAGAAAACAGAGCACAGAGTTTTCTTTCAGGAGATCTGATCTCAGTTCCTCGATCAGAAATGTCTATTTCATGGCCATTATTTAATCTTACATGCTTCTGTTTCTTCATCAGTAAAACAGCAACATCAATAATATCAGGAAAATATTGCTCTGCTGATGTAAGAGCAGGTTATTTCAAAAGCACTTTTCAGATTCTGGTTTTCTTAAGTAACTGTGAACTGCTGTTTCATATTTCAAATCCATTCTCTCATGGGAGATGAAAATGGATGAAGTCAGCATGATTTCTGCAGTTTTTTTAGTGCAGTGCAGATGAGGTCTAGTGTCTGATAACTGGTCACTTCTGACTTTGTAACAGAGCGTCAGCCATACTCCTGCTTATCATTAAGAACAAAATTTGGGCCTCGTGTAGTTGGGCATAGCTCTATTGAAACCATGTGCTTTGTATTTATGTCTGGCCTTGAAGGTGTTTTCTCACTTAAGTTCTTGCAACAATAATTTGACTGGTTTTTGAAATTCGTCCTATCTGGGAAGTGTTCTTTTCCTTGGGTTCCTCCAGGGAATAGCATGAAGTAGCTGCAGCTGTCCGTCAAGTTGCCACTCTTCAGTAGGAAGGTCTGACCTTAGGCTGGTAAGGAGTGGGCTTTTCCTTGACTTTGTTCTGCATGTGTGTGATGCTTCAGGGTGATTTCAGGAGAGTCTCCATGAGACATAAGTGGGCGTTCCTGGATGGTCTGAAGGTCACAGAATGTTTAGCAACCACTTTAATTTCATTTTCACTTGAATTTGCCCTGATCTCAGCCTGCCAACAGGTCCCACCTAACCTTGAATCACGGGGTGCTAGAGTCACCCGAGGAGGTCCCCAATCCAGCTGGTCTTCCCCACATTGATTAAGATGCCGCTGTGTAGCAAATAGCATAGATGGAGACATCTTACTCAAATGCAGCATGCTGAGGTTAGTCCACATAGCCGGTAAATGTACACTTGGGTGGACCCTAAGCTGTGTGGTGCACTGTGCCCCGGGGGTAGCAGCTGGATTGCCCGGACACAGCACCAGAGGGGTTCCTTTGGGGAAGGAGTGAACAGGACACGCAGGTAGCACAGAGTCATATCCACAGATGACAGAGTCTTGGGGTGCACCTGCAGTGCAAACACAGCCCGAGGTAGTGGTGTGTGGTAGGTTATGCCCAAGCATGCTTATTTCTTAAAAAGAAAAGGGAAACCGTCATTGCAATTCCATAATCAATGAATGTGACTTTGCCTTATTATACGATCTAGAGTTTTGCTCAGGCTTCTCATTCAAGTATCTACTGATATAATTTACAATGTTGACAATAAACTCAGTGTTATTTTACTGTTGCAACTCCATGACAGCTGTCTGCCATTAACCTTTTTGCATTTTAAACACTAACCTTGATTTAAATTTATTTCTTAAGAAATTCTGGCTAGTCTAAGACAAACAGTATGCCAGAATCACTTCTGTGGTCTGTCCCCCAGAAATTTCCTTACATAATTGTTAATACAAATAAAATATATAAAAAAAAGAGGAGTCATGTAAGGCTTAGGGAATATTAACTTCAAGTTTCCATCAGCATAAAGGGTTTTGCAATTTCCACTTTAATGGAAACCTATGGAGATTCAGAATGTATTGACTTGCAAATAAAGTTGAAAATACATAAAACATGGAGAAGCTTTCTCTTGCCTTGGTGAAAATGACCTTTCCTTTCAGTGATAAAACTATTTAGGTTTTATAGCATGGAATCAAGATATAAAACTGAAAAAAAAATCTTATAATTTAAAGTCTCTCAAATCAGTTCCTGCAGTTGCTTTTCCCTCAGCCAGGGCATAATTTTATCGCAGACGAGTGTGTGTACGTGTGCACGTGTGTGTGCATACACATATACATCTGTACCTTTACCAGCCAAATGGGTCTTGTTCTCACTTAGCTTTTTTTCAAGGCCCTGGAGCGTGGTGAATGCATTTTATGTCAAAGATATTATAGAGTTTTTTTCTATTTGACTTTGACCGATGGAGTTAATTTTCTTTAATACAGATCTGTTCTCTGATGGCCTGAATAAAAGATGTACTTAGATTTGTTTCCAGCTGATAAACAGTAAGCTGGCATGTAATATGCTGTTTTGTTGTTTTTATCTTTGTGATAGGTATCTTCATTGGACACTGCAGAAAGTTCTATTTTGAAATTTGTGATTTTGTTTATTGCTTAATGTCTTGACCAGGGTAACTGCAATTGAAAACTCTCCCATGCTCAAACTTCATGTCTTTCCTGCTTAGACTTCTCCTTTTCTTTCTGTGAGATGCTGTGATTTCTTCTGAGGCTTCTGTTTTTCCATTGTCTTTGGGAAAGTTAAAATGTATGTATGTGCATATATATATGCACACAAACTGCAAAGTTAAAAAAGTAAGTTTTATAAATTTATCAGTTCATGGGAAAGAATATCAAAACACTTCATTTGGAGACAATTTTATTGGCACAGCTTCTCTCTTATAGTTTTTTATCTATTCTGCTTATTTTGTTAAGGCATGAAACTAAGTCTCCGCAGAAGTTCATAAGCCACTGCTGTCCCTTCTCCATGAAATTAACTGGTGTCCCAGTTTGTTCTCTTGGGGCAATTATGAAGTCATCCATAACAGCCATTTCATTATGTCTCTGTTTGGGGATTAACGTTACAAATGAGTTACTCTGGTAAATATGATCAAAAAGCCCTTCTAGCCCTGAACCCTCGCTCTCTGGCAGTGTCCTCTAGCAGGCCCTTGCGCTCTTCCCGAGGATGAGGGAAGCGCGCAGCGATGCTTGCTGGGAGTTTATCTTCCTGCTTCCAGTGCTCTGCAGCTGAGGTCTTTTGAACTGGACATATTTTCTGAGTCTTTGCTTTCTGCCAGCCTTGCTGGACTCCTTATCCATAAACTTGGAAAGAGTTTAAACTCTGGCTTTTCACAACATTCCTCATAGGTAAATTTGTTGGATTAATTATGCACAGAACAGAAAAACCTTTTTGTCTCCCTTAAATCTTTTTAGCTGATAATTTCATTTGATTCCTTCTATATCTTGCATTATAAGATACAGTGATTAATCTGCTCCTTCGTACGTTATCTTTCTCAGAAAAGCAGTAACTTTGGACTCCTTATGATTGCCACAAATATTCCCATGTTGGATATTTTTAATTTACAATTACAAATGCTAGTGGTTACACGGTCCGCTAAGTTGTAAGAGCCATCTGCTTTTTTCCTCTAGTGTATTAACATTAGTAAGCAAGATTCTGAAAGACATAGGAGATCAGTAGGTCTAGCAGCTTCACTGCTTTCATGTTATGTCCTCAGATCAGCATGAACCCATCATGTCTAAATAAAACGCAGAAGTACAGCTGCAAAAATGCAGCTGCCTGAGATTGTGTTATCTGGTCTTTGCCAAAGATGTACAACATGGGACAGAATCTCCCCATTGTAGCGATCATCATTCTGCTAGACTTAAAAGCCAAGAAAAGTAGTAAAAAGTAAATATAATGTTTTCCAGGAGACGTCGGTGGCTCTTATAGAAAGAAAAAGACCCTCTGAATTCATCAAAGCTGTACAAACTCTCATATGTTTGCTACAGACAGCTTCAGGTCAGTCTTCCAGATACTCTATAAAATACTGCTTTCATTGGCACACTTTTAACAAAACAATCATGGTTTCTTAATACAGATGTGTCTCATTATTATTCAAAATCAAGTTTGTTTATTTATCTGTTTCAGCCACAGAATGTCAGATTATACAGACGGTTGCTTTGCTCTCCACGAGTAGCCAGCTGAACGCAGCCACGTGTCCTCGCAGCCACAACACTGGCTAAATTACAGGGTGATGACATTCACCATTCCCTGTCAGGGTGGCTTTCCTCCTCTTCCTCTTCTTCCTCCTTCTCCTTCTCCTCCTCCTTCTGTGCCTGCCAGCGCAGAGCTCCCCTTTCCTTGCTGGGCTCCTGACACTGCTGAGCTCTCCTCGCAGCATCAGAAGCCCAAAGGTCAAAATCTGTCCTGCTCCCAACAGACATATGGGGAAATGAGCCTTTTCGCCTTTGTTCCCTGTCTGTTGGGACATGGATTCCTCTGGGTTTTCTCTTTAATTGTCAGACACTGAGGCTGNTCTCCTCGCAGCATCAGAAGCCGAAAGGTCAAAATCTGTCCTGCTCCCAACAGACATATGGAGAAATGAGCCTTTTCACCTTTGTTCCCTGTCTGTTGGGACACGGATTCCTCTGGGTTTTCTCTTTAATTGTCAGACACTGAGGCTGGAGATGAGGTGGAACAGGAGATGCAGTAGCATGTGAAGCCCAGGGGCTGCCAGGGCCATCCTGATGCCCCTTTGTGTGTCCCTCCAGATTACCACCATGTCCACATGCGACAGAGAAAGGGGCGCCTGTCTGGAGAGCGGCGTGGTGTCAGGGAGGTGGCAGTGCAAAGGCGTTTCAGACCCTGGAAACAGAGATGCTGTGCAGGTGGTACCACTTGTGCAGCAGTAATCGCAGCCAAAAGAGTCTCCTCCCCTGAGGCCCTCGACTGTGGAGAAAGGGTAACAATGACTCACCGCCTATTAGCAAACGTAGTGGGTTTGGCAAAAACAAGGATCCCATTAAGTGAAGAGGTTGTTCTGTTTTGGAGTTTCATCTGTAAGCTGTGGGGTTGCTTTTTTCTATAATATTTTTAAGCCTTTTCTGTTTCTGC
Source organism: Himantopus leucocephalus (assembly GCA_003993805.1). NCBI lineage: Eukaryota > Metazoa > Chordata > Aves > Charadriiformes > Recurvirostridae > Himantopus > Himantopus leucocephalus. Next base: position 84,042,901 of record RSEF01000004.1, on the reverse strand, counting down.
CCTGTTGGTGAGTGCCACAGCGAGGCCGTCTGCAACTCTTTCTGTGCTCAAAATCAGTAGGACCTGGAGGTGGAAAGGGCAGCTGAGACCTGCTGCCTGTAGCGGGCGCATCGAAGTGATGCTGCTGCCGTTTCCAAATGACAAATGGTCGGTAGCTCCTGCGTTTTGTTCGGCTTCATTTTGATATCTCTGAGGGAAAAATGAACGTAGCCAGAGAATAAAGCAAGAGGTAGCGCAAGTCTCTCTGCGATGAGCAAAAGGGGAGTTCGTGCTCTCGCCTGGAGGAACATCTGCCTTCCAAGAGCAGGCAGGGGGCAGGCTTGGCCGAGGAGCAGCAGGACGTGGCTGAGGCTCCTCAGCCTTCTCACCTTCAACAGCAGCTAAGACCCACAGTGTGGAGAGGCCAGATGGAGGCTTTGCTCAGCGTTCCTCTCGCCCATGGACTTTCACTGCTTCCCAGAAACAGCTGACAGCTCAGGGACCCCAAGATCTCCCTGTCCATATATATCCCTATTTACCATCCTGGTCTAGTCTGAGTACCAGGAAAAGGCCAGGGGAACATGAAGTCCAATCTGACCGTTTGATGAGTTACCAATACTATCGCCTCCATAAAGGCAACAGAAATTGTGTGAAGAGCATCTGTTCTCTTCTTCTCATTGCTTGCCCCTTGCTGTGGCTCGTCTGTGTCGGATAAAGCAGCTCCAGCGTATCAGGGGGTTTTAACACTCATAGTCTTCCGTCCTTCTTCTGATTTACTTTTACTGCAGGCTAAAGCTTGTAAACCTTTGACTCCTGTTTACAAATGGGCAGCCTGGATAACATTAGCAAACATAAACAGTACTCTCCCTGAGAATCCTATTTTAAGCACATATTTGTAAAGACCAATTTAATCTCCACCATCTGTAACTAGTTAAAATTCCAATTGTTTTTCTTAAAAAGGATTTTAACAGTGGATAGTAAGCATGAGGTAGATTAAAAGTAATTTAAATTGTAGGTTTTTATTAAGAGTTTAGAAAAAATCTATTAGAGACCTGGGTTATCTGCAGCCTCCAAATGGTGCTGAAGAAATGATGGTGCTCTCAGTTGTCACAGATGATTTTTTTCTTTTAATTTGTATAATATGTTTTCCTAACGTTTATGCACAAACTTGCATTGGTTTATCTTCAAATAATTTAGTTAAATAAATGCCAGATCCTCATTGGATGCCTTAATTGATCTAGAATCAACCAATTTATTTTTATTTGGCCTAAGCTGGAATAAGGAGCTGTATAAACTGAGGATATAGTTAGACTCTTGCTGCAGAAATGCATGTACCAATTTAAAAAGTAACTATCCCTCTGCAACTGGTTACTGCTGTTCTGCTGGGACTCCCTTTCTTTGTAGATCAGCCACTTCCACAGGCTGTTTAACCCATCTGACACTGCGTTAAATCATGCGGGGAGCATTTGCATGCTTGGCTATCCAGCACCATTGTGTAGGGGAATATCAGAGCTAGGTGGGTAAGAGAGGGAAGGGTCCCCAGGTAGTAAATGTCTGAGCAGGGCATAGTGCAGTGTAAACCATTCCTACACCGGTTAGACCCACTGAAATGGGTCGTTTCAGCTGAGACACTGGGTTTTGCACGGCTGCAGGCACACTTTCCTCCCACTGCCCTTTCTGCAGCTGTGGCCACCTTGGGCAGGAGATCTCGGCAGGTGGCAACTTTGTAAGAAAACCCATCAGGATTCACCAGACTTATTTGTCAGAAGTTTAAGATGCTAGCGTGGCCGATACAGCCTCCTTTCCTTCTGGCCGCTTTGCAATTGGGGCAGGTGAAAACAATTTTTATCCAGCACCGTTGTTTGCTAGGTGAATGGGAGCCAAAGCGCTAAAAGCGTCCAGATGGGTGCTCGCGCTGGTCTAATTAAATCAGTTTTGAAACATATCTTTAGGCTGTGGACAGATGTTCATTTTGTAGAGAGCTGTGCCAGATGAAGATTACAAGCCACACCGCTGGAGGTTATTGCCCTTGCAGCTCTGCTGGCACAGCCGTCCCAGATCCTTTTCAGCTTAAACAGGGTGCAGACATGCATCTCAGGTCGTGACGGCTGGAGAGGTCACTGCCTGCCTGTCCCTGCTGGCTTCCCTGGCACAACACCAGCTTGGCTGGGCGCTCCAGAGTGTGTCTCCTGGCCTATTGTGGTCAAAATGAACCACGTTGGCCTGTACAGTGGGAATAAGAGAACTCTTGTTTGCTGTGGTTTGTTGTGTCTAACGAGGAGTGGGGAGCCCTACCTGGCCAGGGGACACCGGGAGCACAGGGGACAAGCTTAGGTTGGCACAGCTGGATCTGGAGGAGGCCACCTGCTTGAAGCCCTCCTGTCCTGAGGTGGGAGCAGAAATGTGTCCTTCTGCCGAAGCCATGCGGTGAGGATTGTGGGTGAGGAGTTTTGGAGAGTGGCAGGGGACCCAACTGCTTTGGGCTGCTCGCTTCCCAAGGTCTTGGCATTGGCTTGAGCCAGGGCCGTGGGGACTGACAAAGGATTGTCAAAGGCAGTCCAATCCAAACAAGGAAGCTTTTCTCGTCAAGCTGTTATATTTTTACCAAATGTGTTAATGTGTGTACAGACAAAGTATGACACAATGTTGACCAAGTCTGGTGAGCTGCTAGCTTCACTTGGCCAAAAGTATCTTAGCAGATGGTATTTAACTTTCTATGTAATACTAAGGTCAACTCTTTATGCTTTAACGTTCTTTTCATGTCTTAAACCCTATTAGGAACTATCATATTCATTCTCATGATAATTTTTAGTTAAAATATATTAGCTTAAAAGCATCTTAAATGCCTTACAAAAACACCTACGTGGCCATGACCTTAGCTGTTGAGCTGACCTATTTTCAAACATGCTAAATTTATGATTCCTTCCCATTGTTCAACAGTTGCTTATTATTAAAGAAGGCAGGTAATGCTCTTCCCACTGAAAAGTATCACTATTGCTGATGGCGCTGTCTGGCTTTCCTGAACTCTCCAAGCCAGTGTTTAATTGAGGATACCTAATGCAGTCCTTCCTTACTGGCCTTGCTAGGGGAGTATTTCTTTTGATTGCACTTTTAAAGATCATGGTTACATGCAGAATCAGTCACTATCTGTGTTTTTTGAGAACTGAATCAAAAAGGTGGCTGAACATAACTCTAGTTCTGAGGGCCATCGCCGAGGTCCAGCCTGTGTGCTGCTTGTCCTCCCTGCAGGGACCTGGTGGTCAGCCTGGCGGAGCAGCCAGCTCTGTTCTCCAAGGCACCCGGTTGTGTCCATCTCCTCAGGAAACAAATGACTAATCTTCTGTGTATATAAGCTACTATTATTTATCCTTTTTTTCATCAGTCCCCACAGTTTCCTTCACGTTCTCCAAGCACTGAAGAAACCGTGTTCCCTATTCCATGGAAACACAGCATTCATGTAAGCTGAGAGTGCTCCTGAGAATATCCGTTTACTTAACTCTGTTGTCAGGCCGCTTCTTACTGCAGCTTTCCAGAGTTTTAGCAGCACAGCTCGCAGCCATCCAAGTGAAAGACCAGTGACGGGAGCAGCAAAAGAAAGGGAGGCACAAGCAGCCCTAGTCAGGGCAGGGATCACCAGAGCAGGACCTAGATTAGCTGCGGCACCTTTGCTGGGTGGCACACTGGGTTTGAGTTTGGGATTTGATTTTCTATGACCACTAGATGGCATAAAAAATGCTGTTGTAGGCATCGGCTTGTTCCTGAAAAATTACCAAGTGTTGGGGTCACACTGCAGTTAAAGAGGATTCTTACATCGTTTTTAATCAAAGGCATATATTAATGTTTATCTTAGATGCAAAAGTGTATCGGTAGGAGTCATCCTATTGAGTGGAAATCAACCTTAGCAGCAAAATTCGGCTTCAAACAGCAAGGACTGCTGAAGTCAGTGCCATTCCCAGGTGGAGGATAACATAGCAGATGAGGGTTGCTCTGCTAATTGCATTACAGGACCAGGCACTAAAAAAAAAATAGTCAGTTCTCATCTTGGTCTTGATAATGTAGCTTCGGGCAAATCATATAACTCGCTTCATTTCTCTGTTTCGTATGAAGGGCAATGATTTCCTGCCTTGCAGTGGTGCCGGAGGAGTTAATTAACAGTCACAAAGCACAAGTGGAGAGAAGAAAAATACTAATGACTCCCGAAAACTACTTGTAAGGAAGACCTCTCATGGTCTGTCCATCCTGGATCATCCAGCTATTGCTGTGCCACTGTCATGGTTATAATAAGATGATGGAGTATGGATAGATTTAAAAAATATGGAAAGAAATGTTGCTGAACACAGCTGAAAGAAAGGAAAACTGCTGAAAGAAATGGACTAAGATTTTTTTGGTTCCGTTTGCAGTGTAATTCATTATGGAAATTTCATGGCGAGTGAAAACAGCCTGCCTGCTGCGCTCCGAAACCCCTCTGAGTTAAAAGGACAGGCCAGTGGATGGTGGCTTGCGTGTCCTGACCCCCACCCACAGTCCAGCTTCCCTCCAGCTGATGGCACCTTTCAGTTCAACTCTGAAGCTTTGGTGCAGTCTCTGGTTTGGTTGCTTATTCGTAATCAAAACTGCTAATTACTGGGGGGGCTTTGCAGCTGCTGTGAAAGGTAATGTCCCTTGTACATCCTCAGGGTCAAGATCTTTGGTGGCTTTACCACTGAAATATGCAATCTGATTATAATGGCTTCTGATACTGCCAGACCATAAAGACAGACATTTATGAACGCTGTTAGGAACGAAGCGAAAAGAATAGGGAATCCATTGGAAATAATTAATGAGTGGGAAAATCTCGCCACAGCAATTGGTATGACTGCTGTGGTCACAAGATGACATATTTCTTTTTACTCTTATCTTTATTGAGTGCAGTGGATATAAATACTCTAAGGAGAGACAGAGGATTTTACAGGGTATACCGGGAACTACTTTTCATCGTTTAGAAAGAAGGGATTTAAAGGTTCGGATAAGGACAGTACTGAAAAAAGAGAATTTGGCATGATGTCCTTGAGAAAACAATATTGCAACAATGAACAATGAAATATGCAAGCATGCTTTATACGCTGTTTTCACTGCCAGTGAAAAGAGACTGACTGTATGTCTTCCCATAATCACACAGGGTATTTATGGCATAGATGTAATTTTTGGTTTATCTGAAACCAAGTTTTATCAGCTGTCCTCTAGCAAACTGAGGAATCAGACTGTGAATGAGAGAGACATGAAAACTGTCAGACCAAAACACACCCAACAAAACAAATGATTACTGATTGGCCTTGAAGAAAACTGAGAAAAACAATTTTCGTAACAAAAATATGACACTGAAGTGCTGTAACTGCAGTGCCAAACTGATTTCCAACCACTCACAAGAGTATCGGCTTTGTTTTTCCAGCGATAAATTTAGGTTTTCCGCTTGTCCCCACGGCACATTTTAGTGATGATGTTGGAGACTTTTCAATTTCCATTTAAGATTTTAAACAGCAAATAAAGTTATCTTGGCAGCCTGAGGGAGAGCTAATGCGGTAGATAGAAGATGTGTAGAAAACGGTTTACACAAAGGTTGAGTTCAGATTCAACACTGTGCCCCCGCTACGCTCTCCGGAGCAGTGCCGCAGCCAGGTGACAGTCAGCACTGGGCAGCCTGGGGACCAGCCAGCAGTCCTCCACATGGACCAGAAATTCAATGAGGTATTTTATCAGCTTGTCTCCTTGTTCTGCCACGGCTGTGGTACCCCCGTGCCTGGGCCTCACCGGCCGCCATGCATTACCCCCGGTGGAGGATAGGCCATACGGCGGCGCCTGTCCCCTATAGCGACGTGCCTGCTGTGGATGTGCAGGGTGAGCAGACCCAGAACATGATGTAAAACCTGCAAATCCAAGCAAGGTCAGCCCTGCTGCCTTTGTACACCAGGTGGATGGCAAGAAAGCCCTCAGGTTGTCTGCAGGAGCCTGCTGTGACTGAGGAGGTGGGTCGGGAGGAAGACAAGGAGCAAGAACAGGCTGGCGCTGCCCTGAGGGCTATTGCCCAGTCCCTCCAGGAGAAGGCTGTGCGCCAGGCTGACGCGGGTGCGCTGCCCTTTAGTTATCCCTAGTGCTGAATATGCTGCTATGGAAAAAAGCGTCAGGTTCCAGCTTTGGATCCTAACGTCATGATCCTTTGGGACCCATGACTTGTCCTCCCTCATAGCCAGGGCTTGCCCGAGTTCACTAAGTGAGTACAGCGCTCCCTTCCTGGCCAGAGACTGTGTGAGGCAGTTACCTATGATGGCAACCTGCAGAAAGTGTTTTACGGTCCTAAAAACAAGCCCCTTATATAGGAAATATAATAACACACCCAGAAACAGTACTAAATTTTAGCCCTTAGCATCATTTTGTTCCAAATAATTAGTCTTCTGATACAGTTTTTTTCTAGATGCTGGAATTTTGGTATGTTGTTACTCTAAATAGATCAACATGAATCTCAAATTAAGACCATAATAAAGCAATAACAAATTAGAGATGATTTTAGTTTCAAAAAAAAAATTATCAAGCTGAGATTGAAAGATAGAGAATTAAATGAAAGAGAAGAAAAACACCATAAAGAAGTACAAGCATTTGACAAATAGCTAATAGACCTAAGAGATTCCCTTATTCTTACTGCTCAGGGAATTTACTTATTTTCCCCATGTAGAACATGCACAATACCTTATTTAGTAATATTTCAAGAAGCTTTTTTAGCATCTGGCATTGAACGTAATTGTTGCAATGCTCTGGCAGTGTGCTACACTGTAAAGCTAACACATTAGCGTGCCACAGAGATGAAAATAAACGGAGAAGGCTGAAGAAATTTTCAGTGCGAGGTGCAGCTCCTGTTGCCTCCAGCGCCATGGAGGGTTTCTGCTTTGATGTCATTCTTCTGCTTTCTACTCCTCTGACTGAAAGGACAGGCATTTTTTCCCTCCTTCTCATTTTTTTTTGGTCAAAGGGTTGTCAAATTGAAGTACGTTGCACATGTTGCCACACATCAATATGTGGGACCAGTGATGTGAATCAAGTCAGGCACGTGCACCGGCTTTATGGGATTATGCAAGCTATAAGCAGAGAAGCTGACCTGGATCAGGCGTGCAGTATTTTCTGAAGCATTTTTAATGACATGAGTAGAATTGGACAGAGCCTAATAATAGATCTAGAACATTTTTCTATTTGAGTTTGCTACAAAAGTTGCTATGCAACTGATCCTTAAATAAAAGAGTTTTCATTAACAGTTGTTAAATGAATGGTATTAACAAGGTCAATGCAGAGATCAAATAATTATTATCAACATTTCTTATAGCAGGTTAAAATTCTGCTGATATCCTTTTCATAAAGGAGATATAAAATAAATTTCAGTTCATGACATAATTGCTGAATGTTATGAGTTCTTTTTCTTTCAAAACTCTGCAGGAAATATTTCCAAGCATAGTAGTGAGTTCTGGGGTTAAAAAGACAAGATTAAGAAAATCTAAGATGACAACAAAATACTACAACAAGTAAAACGGGAAATGTCATATACTTCACAAAGTTCACTAAAGACTTTGCAGTTGCTGTTCATTTTCATGGCCAAGGTGCTCAGCCACTATGGCGACAATAGCAAAAGACCTAAAGGGGTGGGGTAAAACCAGTGAAGGAAGAAAATGTGGTTTTAAATAATCCTCAATAAATAACATTATTATTGGACTCTTAATAAGCATTCAGATAGGTTTTAATACACTGTGTGTATTGTCCATTTCCACTAGGATGTGATGTAAAATTGGTGGGCTAAATTATGTTCTGATTGTCACTGGTGTAAGTCCAGGGTAAGTCATTGGACTACATCATGGTTATTTCATTTTCCAATGAGCAACCAAATAGAAATCGGTCCAATGTTCCTCGACTCTCTCTTCTACTCCCTTGTACAAGAACTGCTCATACATAAATCAATGAAAATATCCTGCTGACTGCGTGTTCTCCGCTTGTTAATAGGAGGAAAAATAACACCACAATGTGTTTCCCATGTGCCGCCTTAGTAGACGACCTCTCAGGATGAAAATTGGAAAGTACTGCCAGCCTCGAGGATGCTGCATTCTAAAAAAATCAAGCTGGTGGGTCTGGGGAGCAGAGGAAGCGCAACTGTGACATTGGGAGCTGCCCGCCACCCAAAAGGAACACCTGGGGACAAGGGAAGTGGCACGAGAGTGACGAATCATGGGCAGCCGGGAAGTTAGGAGGGTGATAGGGAAAGATGTGAAATGAGCGGAAACTCCCGCCAGGGGCCTCTGAGCGTAAACAAAGATTTCGGCAGCAGAGGCAGGAACTATTTGTGTTCAAAAATACAAAGGCCAAGTCCCATCCTGGCCAATATAGGAGAAAAACCCCAGAGCGGCTGCCTGCCTGGGAGAGCTGTTGTCCAGCTCACACCTTGCTGTGCTTTAGTCTGACACTGCGTACAGAGCGAACTGGCTGCGGATGATAAACTCTCCTTCCACCCCACCAACCAAACAAGCAGGAATTTGATGTGCAGGCTGTTCTTTTATCTTATTTCCCAGCAAACCCTCAGCCTCTGTGGGACACACTCACCATTGCCCTGCAATGTAAGTGGACACACTGTGGTGCCTAGGAAGAGCTTGGTGGGTACAATGCAAAGGAGTGAAAGCATTTTGTCCCCAGTCTTTAAAAAATGATGCTGCAGCACAGTCCAGGGATTAATCAGGCGCTATAGAAATAGCACGACAGAGTGGCTGCAGGCACACACGGACCTTTGTAACTTCATTACCACAGATCTGCTCCACCTTCAGCAACAGCCTGGTGATGGCAAAGTGAAGGTGCTGTTAAAGCCCAGACCTGGTAGAAGGGCTTTGCATTCCTAAATGACTGAATAAAAACCAGAGCATAAACCCCATAGGCAACACGCCTTGCACGAGGTTTATTTTTACTGTGTGAATTCAAGCGCTGGAATGTCCTGTACCAATTCCAGAAGGGTTAACACTTTCATGCCTCGCAGCGGGGCCAGGCGGGACACCCCGTGCCGTGGGTACGGGCTGTATCCTCATTTTTCTTATACCTCAGTGACCGAAACACCCGTGCCCTCCCTGCCTTTCTCAGCTCAACATTCCTTTGGGGGCTTCTGGAATTATTGCTCCCACACATCTTACTTCTCCTTCTCCTTCCTTGTCCACTCATGTTCCAAGAAACTTTCACAAATGCCAGCCAACAGAAGTGTTTAGTCTTATTTCTCCAGCTGCCACTTAGCTGGCATATCTCTGAAAGGGGCACATGAGAGGTGGATGGTATATTTGGTAATATATGGAGAGATTGCTAATGGCAGCTGTTGTGCCGTCTTTTTGAGCCCAGCTCCCCAGTTTAAAAGTAATGCCAGGCTGGAGAGGAAGATCCTCCACTGCCGTTTCCAGGACGTGGCTGGAAACAACACATAGAGGAAGATGCTCTGCCATTTCATAAGGGGAATTGCTGTTGCCTTCTCCCCTCCAAACTGGTGACACCACTGCAACAGGCGAGGGCAGGAGGGGATTGCAGCCAGGCTGGCAGAGGACAAGGTGCTCAAATCCATCATGGCCGAGACCTGCTGCCACCCAGCTCACAGCACCCACTGGGCTCCCCAGCCTGCTCCTAGTGGGCCTGTGTGAGCCCAGATGGACAATTTCTCCTTCCTTACCTTGGCAAATCAACATTCTAGTGTTCACAGTTTGGTTTTATACTTGAGGAAGCGTCGCCTTGCGTTACTTTAATGAGACAGAGACACTGTTTTAGTTGCTCAGAGCAGCGCTAAGCAGTTAACAGAAATGCAAGAAGCCACTCATACTGGTGAAAGGCAGCACTGCAGGCAGCTGCCTGCTTGCGTGCTTCCTGGAAGAATTCAGAGAAAGTGGGAAACATTAGTAGAAACAAAATTTGTTTGCTACAGTCTGCTTTTGGCTGATCTTCTGAAAAATGTACTCTTTAACCAGGGCTCTAAGGTCCTACTACTGAGCAACAACCATCACCTCTTCTAATGCAACTTTTAAAGCTTTTGAAAGATGGTAGGGCAGATCATGTTGTGTTTCATCCTGGGCTTTCTTATGATCCTTTCTGGTGGAAAAACTAAGAGGCCAGTACTGGAAAACTCCTCAAGCAATGTGACTTTTCCAAGGTCTGCTGTCATGTCATTTAGTTGGCTTTCAGTTTTCTCCAGTCAAAGCCACTTTGGCAAGTGAGCAGATTAAGACAGTCCTGGTGCAGTGTGGAATTCCACATTGCATCTCCATCCCGTATACGGTTCTTTTCTCTGAAATGTTCCAGTTCTCTTTCTAAAATAATTTTTGTATTGCCAGCCTAGGCAGGGACTGTGAACAACTTCTATTTGAAGAGACAAGACAGTTAAAATGCGGAAAAAAAAAAGGCATTTGTTCAGGAACCAAGGCACAGACCAAAACAGCTTGCTCAAGGGCACAGAGGAACTTTCCAGCAATGAAAGGATTGAACACAGGTACCTGCTCTGTGGCTTTACTGTAGAGCATTTCCCCTGTCCAAAGAAGCAATAAAGCATGACAACTGTGAACTCATCATAACTTCAGTTTAATTTTTAAGCGGGTGTGTTTTAAAGGGAAAAAAACCCACATAAGTGTCTTCTCCAACCCTTTGCTATTCATGGACTCTGTTTCCCTCTCACATATGACTGAGAATTAGCATTTCTGTAGTTTTAATGTGACCCTGTTACTCAGTGGCATAAGCCCTTCTCAGCCACTACTGCAGATCTGTACTGAGCACAGCAGATTTATTCATTAGATTTATCCTATGTTTATTAACAGCCCAGCTCAGAAAAAGAGTCAGTGACAAAAACCATCTGGAATAAACATAATGGAAAACAAACAATGTAATATATTCCGTCACTCCAGCCTAATTACACTGTTTGGTGCAAATACTATCAATCCAAGTGACAATTTACAAGCCGAACTCTTATTAAAGGGAAAAATGAGCTGTGTGTGGAAGCACAAATCAAAGTAACTAATCAACACAGACAACACATTCAGGGATTTAAGAGCCAAGGTACGGTAGTCTTTTATTCCTCCTTGTTTTCAATTTGGGAGACCTGCTGTGATGTTGCAGTACATTATACGTTATATCTACTTATGCAACATTGGGGAGAAGCACGTCTCTGGCTGTTGTCCTATTTTTCATCAGCTACAGCCTGTAACTTCTAGGTTTAAACACTTTTCTTGTCCTATCATTTAAGCTGGGAGCAAGGTACGCTGTCCCAGGCACCAGTTTTCTTTTAATGTAACTCTTCTATTTTAGCATATAGTAAAAGCTTGGAATTAAGGAGAAAGTTAGAAAAGGTTGGAGTTAGCTAAAAGCAATGCAAATTTGATCTAAACCAAGTTCTTATTGAGTGAATTGGTTCAGCAAGAGAAAAAGGAAAGAGATGCCTCCCTCCCATGCAAGCATCTGAACAACACATGGCGGCTGTCCATGATCTGCTTCAGCTTGGAAGCTGGAGCTGGACTCATTAGATGCATCTGGTGTCCCCAGGGAAGCAAGAGAAAACACTGGCAGCAATGAAGAAAAGATGGTAGAAGCCATCTGAAGCAGAAATTAGCCAACCATCCTGTATGCATTAGAGCATGAACTTCAAGAACAGCATTAGGCACCTGCATGAAAGCTGAGCCCTCAAAGACATAGCAAAGGGATACAGTGCTACAACATGTAACACGCTGTCAGTTTAGGGAAAATACACACATAATCTGGAAAATACCACCTCAGGCCAACTGGGAAAACTTAAGGCCTTATTACAACAAGGGGCAACAAGCTAGCATTAGAGTGAAATCAGTACGAACAAATACACGCACAGCCCTGACCACAGAAATGTGGTCATAACTTCCATAAATGTTAGCAAAATACGATTTATATACTCCTACACTGAAAAATTCCCTGATAGTGAGGAAATGCTGGAGGAGTTTTTTTAACTCTTTCTGTGGGAAAAAAAACAGAATGAGAAAGGGCTACACTGAGGGGGACAAAGATGTCAAAAGACCCACATGTCACTTTATCTGCCATAAGGAGGGAAATCACAAGTCATCACCATCCCATGTGCAGCCTCTCTGGACCTTCACGTTCCTTCCTTGCCTGCAAGATAAAATGGAGCTAGGGTCCTTTCACACTTTAGAAATGGCCATGTAGCTCAAAGACCTTCTGTCATGGGATTGTCTTGGAAATAACATTCATCTCATGAACAGGCATTTCATATTTCTCCCTGAACTGTTTTTTCTCTGGAACAGGGTCCAGTGCTCTGTTTCAGGGTCCAGTAGGCCCTGAAACATAGCTTGTTCTCAACCATAACATAGGCCTATTCTCAAGCAGAAGACTGATAATGAGCAAGCTTTTGTCATAGCTCATGTGTAAGAAAAATGTCCAAAACACTATTTCTGCACCTGCTGTTTTCAGAAAGAAATAAGTGTGACATTCTTTTCTCCTTGAAGAGGTGATGTCATAGATGTGGCCACAATGGGATGTTTCTTCATTTAAGAGGCAAGGTGCAAAGTTAGAGAAATACACCCCTGAGAATTTTCACATTTCAGTGATTCATAAAAGCCAAAAATTTTTTTGCCAGCTGACTGTGGATCCATCTCTCCAGAGCCTTATTGCATCATCTGCATTAGCATGCAAATCAAGATGACATAGCTGTTGCTGACTAATTTCAAGTGTGATATTCGCAGCATAGATGCACTATTGGGATGGTCTTTGGCAACACCTTCATCCAAACAACTCTGCACACTGTCTGCCTGAAACTATCATTCTCTTCAACCAGGAAGATGAACATAAGGATGACTCTTTCCCTCACATGCTGACTTCGTGCCTGTTCTTAAAAACCAGTGTATTTAAGTCAGCTATCAAACCCCACAGGTATTGTGTTCATTTATGTCTCTCTTCTTGGCCTTAACTACTTTGCTTCAAGCAGGAACCTCCAAAAGTTGGGGTTTTTTTCTATAATTCCCACCTGGGCTACAGGAATTTAAAAGCAGTTATAGATAAAAGAAGGGTGACTCCCCATTTGTAGATTACAAAAATCTAGGAGTATGCGGTGTCTGTCAATAATGATAATGATAAAATATATTAATTTTCAGTTTATATGGATTCTTACCTTCTTGTTCTATGACCATTGGTGCTCAACCTGACTAGCAAATCTGAACATTTTCCTTCCTGAACAAGGAATGGCCACAAATATGGAGCATTTTCTTTAAGGAGCAGAACATAGCAGCCATGGTATGGTCAACCCCACATGGTCACATAGTGTTCAAATCTTCAGCTTTGTAACTGGGAATTATTCTGCCCATTTGGGGTGCTCAGACACTTGTGTTTTTGCTCTCTTGAACCTTGAAGATTTTTTATAATCCTCCAGGATTCTGTAATCTGGATTTTTTCTTCTGAGGCAGGAGATTCAGGGGACATGCTAATGACACTGTGCAGGTAGGTGGGAGGTTGTTCATGCACTGAGGCAGTGATCAGGGTGTGCTGGCTGTGCCTTTGCTGTTGCAACCATGTGATGCTGAATCTGGTTCCCCATTGCGACAAAAAAACCCGAAACAGGCCCAATGCTTTCTTATGACTCTCTGCACTGTCACCTTTTCCCACGTACTCCACCAAAGGCTTTCTGTGCTGTCAAGGATCTGAACTACTGATAACTGCCAAAGTCAATTTGTGGTGAACACTGAATTTTTTCTGAGTGTTATCAAGGACCTTGAAGGGACAAGTTAGCTGAGATACTGAGCTATCTCAGTGAACTATCTATCAACAACCCCTCAAGGCAGAAACTACTTGCTAGAGCATCAGCTGATAAACCAAAAGGGAGATAAAGTTCAGAGAAAAAATTGTTTTAATTACCACATAGTCTGCTTCACCATTATTTTAGAAAAAGCTGGATGCAGATGTTACATGAATGTAATTGCAGATTTCAGGAAACATCTTAAAAGCCACAGAGGAAACCTTAAAAATACAACAGAAATAATTCCCTCTGGAATATGAACACAAGCAGATTTCCCCCTCCCCTGCCCCCAACTACATTTAAGATATCAAGTATGTTAGTTACTTCACTGAACTTCGGAAATGGGCAGTCACTCAAAGGTAGGTTGCATTAACTAACAGCTATTGATAACTGAGGATGACAGTACCTCTTCCAGAAGGCTGATTTTCCTACAAGCAAAAAGGCCGTGTTCCCATTGCAACCCTCCATTGCAGCGGCTAGCTTAGAGCAGCTTCTAGACTAGATTCCATCTGCAAACTGGGATGCCACTGCACTGCTTCCTTGCCTGCCAAGAGCTTTTCCATTACTCGAACCACAGTAATGCTAGCTGATCTGGTCTCTCCATACTGGTCATCTCTGGATGTTTTGCTGCTTATGGTCCTTCACTGTCTGTTTTGCTGATTTATTTCCCTTCTTACAAATAACCTGTTTATGGATGACCATGAATGGACACATATTTCCAGAATTCAGGAAAACTACCTGCAGTTTTCTGTATCTTCACAGACTTCTAGTATGATCTCAATTCAACAGTCATTGCGTCTTGCCTCAGTCCTCATGTCTGTAAGCCCAAGAGGTGGTATTCAGAAAAACAAATACATATGTGCTGAGGTGTTGCACCAGACCAGTAATGAATAGTAGGGCTCCACAGCAAGAAATCCTGAGACAGATACAAGAGAAGTCTGGCACATATCAGAATGTAATCTCTTCATGTCATTGCAAGGATTTATTTAGCAGAACCTCTCTCTGAGTTACATTGCTGTCAGGTAGCAGAGTACCGCCTGCAGTTTTTGAAGCATTTCAACATTTGCAGCCTTTAAACAATTAGAATTGTCAGAAAGGAAGACAGCCCATCAATCAGAAGTTTTCACAACTCCTTCTCATTTGTATGTAGAATTCTAAAGCTCATATTGTCAAATAATAGACTATAAAATACAGCCTTTCAACAATTTCCTTTTCTTTTCTTTTTTTTTTTTT
>RSEF01000004.1:83995099-84027800 GCA_003993805.1 Himantopus leucocephalus | reverse complement strand
TTTTTTTTTCTTTTAAACTGTACAGCATTGGATACAGAAGAGATCTTAAAACTTTCAAAGTGGAACTGAAGGAACTCCTCTCTTCGGTCGAACTAATGGTTCTGTTAGTCCACTGTTGTCTTGGGTAATGACCAGTCCCAGAAGACATCTGGGTGAGGAAAGCACTAGGAAATGCACAGCTAGTCAAAGCAGTAATTAAAGAAGCCGTTAGCCTTGGGCAACAGCCTACAATGGTCAGCAGCCTGCGTGCTTTGCTTACACGTGGGCTACTTTGCTTGTACCTGCAAAGATGTGGATTAGCCACTGAAATCCAAGCAGGGGGCTTCAGGCCCTTTCTCCATCCCAAGCCTTCTCCTCTCCAGCAAGGCTGAACAGCAGCCCTGGTATTGTGGAGTAAAGAGAGGCTGATTTGAGGTGCAAAAAGAGGAAAACCTGTATTCTGGGACAGCCTGGCATTAGGGGTTAGTGTATCCTGGAGAAGTGAGAAAGGAAAAGGTTCCCAGAGGGAATGGAGAAAGAGAAAAAAGGGAGGGAAAGACCATGTCCTGCATCACCACTGAGCCCTTCTAGCACCCCTCCAGCACCACAAACCCTTCAACAGTCCTGTTCCTTCTCAAAGGTGGCAGCAAAAACTCCAAAGCTTGATTGAAATAAGGCATTTCTCTTCTTTTGAGTCAGACTGGTGCCTTGTGTAAGCACTGAGTCCATGCAATAACATATGTCATTATAATTAACAAAGCCTTCGACAATCTGTGCAATAATCCATTCTTAAGATCAAATAATTCAAGTTTAAACAGATCTCACGTGTCACAGGCTGTCTGAAGATATTTCTTTAAAAAACAAACTCTTCAAGTCTGAAATTCAAGTGGAGAGGGAGAAAAGAGCTAAATTTTTTAGAACAGTAAATGAATATCCAATAGCAAAACATTTGGATCAAATCTGTTTATCTGGTTTCTTTTCCTTGAAAGAAAATGAGACTTATCTTCTTATTTGAGATTTATTCTTTCCATTTGTGTTCCCAAATTTATTCCTGGTCTAAGATCTTATGTTCTTAGACTCCCTGCTCATCGAATTTAATAGCTGTACCTCCCAAAAAATGAAATTTTAGAATGAGAAAGATCAAAAATACTTTCTTTCTCTGTTATTTCTATAGGCACTGCATTATTTCCTCTGGGAAATTTTTCAAGAGGAAGATTTCAGGCTGCTCACAGTGTATGTTAGAGAGAGAGTGCAATTCACAACTGGGGCAGCTCCTTTGACTGTTTTTGTTGCTTGTTTGCTTTGACTGAGCTCAGACTAGCACATTTCGCAGTTGGTTTGCAACTTGAAAACACAAGTTGAGTAATGGGGTGAAAATATCTCACAATAAATAATCCTGAAAAACATGTGGTTTATTGGTTTGCAAGCTAGGAAGTGACATCAAACATCCAGACATGGATACTTTTCATTTAATGCATCAGTTCTGCGTACTAAGACAGAGTACATTCCTCCCCATAAAATGTACACAACAAAGTATTTAAAGATGTTCAAATTCAAAGCTATAACCATCTGCTTATCACAGACATCTGTTGCTTCAAAGCAAAGGACTATATGAAAGGTTCAGAAAGCTTTAGAGCTCAAAAGATGCATTTGCCAAGAGACTAATGGAACACATGAATATACATAAATTCCAAAAATATAACAAACTGCTGTTTTCTCCCTGGAGTGCAGTTACACCAGCTAGGTATGTGAAAGCTGAGTTGCAAAGGAAAAAAAAAGTTACCTCAGCTCTTACCCATCTCCATACTGAAAATTAAACATTTTGTCATTCTCCAAACACTCTTGAAAAGCAACATAAACTTCCTCCATCAGCAGAGGAGTCTGACTTTCACAACGGCCCCCCTACATCTCTGCAACCTACATCCCCTACATCCCCTGCAACCTTCTTTCTACAGAGCCTTTCCCCATTCTCGTTCAGGGAGGTGAGACCCCAGCTTCACCTGGAGCAACGTGCTGCAGCTCCACAGCCCTGCGTGTCTATTGATTTCCCTGCTATTTTGGCACCCAGATCTGACTCCCTGGCTGAAGTCAAGCAGAGCCTTCTCATTGAAGTCAAGGAGAGCCTTCCCATTGACTCCAATGAACCATGGGCATCTCCCTTAACAAACAGTGCCTCTTTCCCCACGTGGCTCTTGCATTGCCATGGAAATGAAGGTCAACAGCAGGGCTGGGAGCGATAACAAGCTCATTGGGGCAGCATCTGCATTCCTCTAGGCACCTGATTCAGGAGGTGATTGTGGTGGCGTACCTGCAATAAATAAAGTTGGTATTGTCCTGTGGGTATGTGCCACATTTCCCTGTGAGGGCTGGAAGGCAGAGTTTGCACCTTGCAGACCTGTGGGTCTGGAGGGAAGGAGCTGCTAAAAGTTATTGGGAGCTGGGAAAAAGGTACCAATAGAAGGTGCAAAGTCAGAGGGATTAGGTGCTTTTGGAAAGGCTGCAAGGAATGCAGGGGGGCTAGAGGCTTTCTAGACAGGAAGATCCTGAGAACCCTGAGCACATTAAATTTCTGTTTCAGGTTAATACCACCTGTACCTGGTCGGTGAAGCTAATCAAGCTTCCTGGCACAACAGCCAGTTTCCATTCATTTATCACCCTGTCTGCATATGGGCAGCCATCAAAAGGGCAGGGAGGACCTCACAGACAAGAAGAGAAATTTGGGATTTCAACGCCTGTCTGCCAGGCCTATTGATGCCAATGTGTACATGAACTGCATAGAGAACAAGGAAATATTTCATAACCTTAAATTGCGGCATGAAGCTCAGAGAAAGTTGATCCATCCCTGCAATAAACTCCAAATAGCCATACAGAAAGTGATTAATTTAAATAAAAGCATGAACAGCAAGCTACATTTTTATAAAGCAATCGATATATTTCTTCTGTCATTTCATGTTCCTCTCAGTCACATTGACATCTTAAACCTCACTATAAAGCATATAAAATCCCACAAGACTGCAAGTTCAACGTGGGGGTTACACACCACTTTTGGGTTCACTGACGCCACTTTATAAACTACCCTTCTGCTCTTTCTTTCCCTTTGCACAGATTTTGTGTTTTGCTGCCAGCTTCCCATTGCCCTTGAAATCAGGGTAACAAGAAATTGAAGAAAACAGACAGTTCTCCGTGCTGATCACAAACAGAGAATAGAAGTTGTCAGTGACTGGAAAAGCAAGCAGAGCCTGCCCGAGCTGCGTATGGATTCTGCTTCTTACGCTACTCACTATCAAAACATTTCGAGAAAGCGAAGTTATTTATTAATTGTGCTGGCATACGTGCATTATTCAAAGCAACAGCAAGATAACAACATTACTAGTATTAGGAAATTCATCTCAAGTTTAGGTTATCTCAGAGTTTTTATGAGGCAAGAGAATATACAAAGTTTGCTTCAGTGAAATAAAGCGCTTTACTTACATGGCTTGCAAGAGCTTCCAGCAGCTGGAGTCTCTGAATTCCAGTGCATCCTGATATTGTGCTTTGCTGAAAGACCCCTAACTTTGGCACTGGAGACGGCACATAACTCACCGGTGCTTCAGATTGATAAATAATTTCCTTTAAAAATACTCTCACATGTTTTTTTATCAGTGGTGCACACTGACAGTAGACTGCAAAGCAGAAAGCCTGTCTGGTGTTGTTGAGGAAAGAGTTCCCTCTCAGCTGAATCCAAAAAAAAAAGGAGTCCTTGACCTCGACAACTAGAATAAATCTACTATATCTGCTGGCTCTTTTCTGAATGCATACTTGAGCAGTAACATAAGAGGGAGCGATCGGAGCACAGAAACTGTGGCATGTCATGCTCTGTACCGGTAGGGTATGTGAGCAATGCTTCTAGCAGAGGCACAGCAAAATGAAAACACAATGCATGTTTTCAGCTTTTATTTTGTTCACATGTTTTAAAGATAAAACAAGGATGACAGGCTTTTCTAGTTCAGTTAACGACTCCCAAGTTGCAGTGCTCTCAGCTCTGTCCCCTCTGCTGAGGTTCCTTACATTCCAGATGAGGTTAATGCTGACTTTCTATTTCAAACCTCGATTTCTGAGAATCTCTGTATCTCAGCCAGGAAATGTAACCCAGACTGAAGTTTAACATTTTGGACATCATAAATGCAATGAATCGCCTGCAAGCTAAATGAGTGTTTTTCAGATTTTTTTTTCCTCCTTCAAAAGATCTGTTTACTTCTTTTCTCTCTCTCTCTCTCTCTTTCCTTTGGTCTGCTTAAACTTATTACACTTCATAAAAGCAAACATAGCTTTTGGAACAAGTCCTCAATGGCACAAATAGTGTGACGAATATGAAAAGCAATATAATGATGTAGCTTAAAATAGGTAAATGTAAGGTTTCAGCAAAAAAGAAGCTCCCTGCTCCATTGTAAAATTATATTTACAAGAATAAAGACATTATTTTAAACATAGTCATTCAATTCCCAGACAATGAGGACAGAGGTTTTATGGAAAGGATAAAAAAATCCGCATATTTTAGGCACAATAAAAGGAGTAGGAAAGAGATAAGAAAGGAAGAAAATCAAAGTCCTCATTCATTCCATTGTATTCAGTTGCAAAAGGGGGAAAAGGGGAAACAAACTTACAATTTACAATCAAACTTTAAAATATTGTAAATGCAATTTTCCTAACTCTATGAAACATAAAGATAGAAGAAAAAGCCCTCAAAACTTTTGATAAACATTTCTAGCTTGAGGAAATAATAGTTTTTAATGAAGAATGATCAAATGATCTCTTTTGTCTAGTGTGCTATGCCCTTTGTGTGACAATGGACTTGAAAAATCCCCTACACATTTCACATGTGTGTTATGAAGGTTTTTCTTGAACCTCAGACTTCGGTTCAGCTTTTGTTGTTGCTTCTTTTTTTTTTTCAACTTTATTAAGACACTAAAACACATGTACAACTTCGAAGTTGTTTATTGGTAATTAAATTGTCTCTCCTAGTTGTAGCTGTCTAGTAGTGATATATTGTCTTGCATGAGAGAAGTCTCAGTTTCAATTTAGTTTCCATTTATATCCACTTCCTTTGTCAAATACTGAAACTCTAAGTCCACAATAAATTAATTTTCACTCTTTTCAGCTCTTGCTGCTGTTTTCCCCTTCCCTTTCTCCACTAACATTTTCAAAATATGAGACACTATCAAACCATATATGTATATATTGAATTTCAAAGTATTGGCATTGATTTTTTTTTTTAAATTAAAATTCATCTTTGAAAGTTGTTGATTTAAAACTGGTGTGGGTGCAAGTATTGTTCTTCAGAGGGCAAAACACCTTTTCTCCGCAGTGGGCTTGAGTCTCATACCTAGGGCTTATTTATGTAGGTTGGTGCTGAACTCCCCTGTGCTGGCTCCTGCTCAGCCACCATCACCTGCCGTGACAGACCTCCTCCCTCTCTGCTAAGCCATCAGCAAGCACATGTTTTCTCCCTCTCTCCCAGTTCAACTTTTCTATTTTTAGAAAATAGCTGGGATTTTTTTTATGTTTAATCTTGTTTTATGATGTGGAGGCCTTGTGACCTGGTTTGGAGCAACAAGGCTTGGCACACAGGGCTACTCAGGCACACATGGGTTTGAGACGGCAGCCCCATGAGTGGGGCGTATCGGGATCCCATCCGGCTTTCAGTCCGTAACTCCAAGAGGCTAAACTTCAAAACCTGCTTGGGAGCCATTACCTGCTTCTTCGTGAAGTTTTTTGCGACAAGCAGAACGTATACCTCACTTCTGAGAACCAAATCTTCTTGTTTTCAATACAGACATCCAAAACACACCGCTAATTTGAGCGCCAGCTAATTACCCCCAGGCGTGACTCGGTTTCTGCCCCAGGGATCTGGCATTTCCCCCCGAGGAAGTAACGAGCCATCGGGCAGTGAGTGCACTTGCAGCCCCCCGTGCATGGACGGTGTCATTTCTCCCCCAGCCCATTTCAGCCCCCACACAGCTGTGTAAGCCCTGCACGCCTCGGGGCACTGCGTTTTACTGTGGCCACGTGCAATCCTGCCTCACAACTGGAGGCAGCGCAGTCACTGAAAACATCATCTGCTTTGCTGAGTATTGTATATGAATTCACAGATTTTATATAGGAGTTAAGTAAACAGTTCCCAAACTGAGGGTCACAGTTACAATTGCCGTTGCGAATGTGAAAGTGGAATCTTGGCCAGGACCCCAGAGCTGTAACACAAACAGAAATGTATAAGACTTGTCGAGTGAAGTCTATGTCATGATCTACCACATCAAAAACTTTTAAATATTTTCCTTTTTTTTTTTTTTCCCGGTAGAAGTGTAGACCCTTATACGTAAATTAAAGTCTTACATTTCTCATTTGTCTTTCAAACCCACCCGAGAAGACTGGTTGGGCTGTGCTGCCCGTGGGCTTGGAGCACTGCTTTGCTGGCATGACGCTGTACTGTCACATCTGGGACCCTGAGAAAGCAGGTCCTACGTCTGATGTGACACAGTCCATTAAACTACCTTGACCAGGCTTTGTTTTCAAATCACCTGGTTTTACGCACAGCTTTAAAAAATATGGGCATCGCAGGGATATACATCCCAGGAGCTGTTATTTCCAATGTCAGCTCACAGGGCTTTTACAAAGCCCACGCTTAGTTACTTTGTGAGAGATGCAACATACACAGAGTCGATAGGAACCACAAGGCTCAGTTTCGCTATTGCGTGTAAAGGCTGGGCCAGAAGGAGCGAAACACTGATTCAGTGTCAATGTAAGATGACACGGCAGGTAAATGTGAACTAGAGAGAACAATTTCCCAATATGGTAAACTTTCATTTCCTTTAGGCGGTCATCTGGAGATAAACCATGCCTTTGAGTGGCCCTGTGGAGGTAGGATGCTACCGAAAGGCGCTTACACTCTTTCTAGGATCAGGGGCCACAAGTACTTCTGGTGGAGGCAGTGAGCTGCCCTGAATCAGTTTGGTCCATCGTGACTTAGTTGGTGTGTCCTGGATGGAGGCAGGCTGTGTCCTGCAGTGCTAACTCAGGGGTGTGCACTGTGGTCCCCAGTGCTCCAAGAGGGCGTATTTGTAGAGATGCAGTGTTAGAACAGAATCACGAGAGTAATTTGGGTTGGAAGGGACCTTTGGAGTTCATCTCATCCAACATCTGCTCAAAGCAGGTCTAATCAGCTGGCAGCTGTCTCTGCAGTGTGTGCCATGATGACTTAATTATTCAGGGTTTTCCACTCCATACAGCACACCTGACTTCCATTACCCGCAAGAGCAAGGAGCTGACTGAATGAGTGTGATCCAGAGGGATTTTGCATACCTTACCCCAGGTAATTACAAACTCTTGGTTATTGCAGTATCTGATCACCCAATCATTTGATTATACTTATCTGGCATGGGAGCCAAAAAATAATATCTCATTTTACAGCTGTGGACCTAAGGCACAAGGATGACATTATTTGCCAGAGATCACATAGTCTGTGCAGAGTAAGAAATTAAGTGGTCAGCTCAGGGCTGGCATCCTACCTGCTGTCACCTCTCTGTGCATTCCTGCTATTAGGTAGCTATTAGTTATTAATAGCCACCCTGCTATTACAGATCATTTTTTGAGGCAAGGGGCAAAGTAACACAGCACTTGTGAGACGCCAGCTCTGTAATGGGTTCCAGTGCTGAAGCTGAAAGTGGGGGAAAATTAAAAAGTACTAACGTTGCTGCTGTACATGTGGTGGGCAGCTGTACTAGGGGTCATCAAATGAATGATTCTCCTTAAAACACAGCCCTTCTGACAATCTGGAATGGGATCCAAATTAGTAAAAGCTGGTTTTGGAAGGCAGGAAAGGTCCCCGTGATCTCCACTGCTGTCAGTGAGAATTCATATTATAATGATCAAAAACTATGTGAAGGTGTGTATTGCTGTAACTTGTTTAAATTGCAGGCCTGGAAAAATATACTTGAGACATCTGCAACCAATTTTTGTTTTGAAATTCAGTTCATACATAAGGAGGGCTTGGGAAGAATTGAAAAACAAGACAGTCCTGTCTTGAAAGACAAAAACGAAAATGAAAATGTTTAAAGAAGTGGCTCATATGCATGGCCCTCACACTTCGATCTCACATTAAGCTTTTGGTGAATAGTATTGTTTTATGCATGGCCCCACCACTGCACGTATAAATGGCATGTAGCTAGGTAATAATATGTTACTCCTGGGAAAAAACAAGAAGAATATAGCACGGGTCTCAATTCTGTGCTAGACTTGTTCTGCTTCTTGGAGCAATTCAGTTAAGCTTCTCTGCAACCCATATGTGGACGTCCCATACTGCCAACCCCTGTCTTGGAGACCGTGCTGCGTACCTGCTCAGACTTGCCAAGCCAGTCAAATCAGTACTGCGGCAATATCTCGCTTAAGGTGAGATGCTAATGGCACTTGTTCACGTGGACTCAGCTAGTATAGGAACTAGTGAATAAATGGGCAAGAGCTCAGGAGCTACAAATTCCTGTTGATGCTTCAAATTGCACATTAAAAATGAAGAATGCTGACATTTTAATGTGTGATTTATTTTAATTTTAACGTGTCATTAATGTATAAAAAGCAAATCTCCTTTTTAAACCTGTAGTGTTCAATATCTTGCCCGTGTAACTTCTCAGTCTTTAAATCTGAATGGCCAGATCTTGAGCTGGCATAAATTGGTACTGCTGCATTGATTGCAAAGGCAGCATAATTAATTTACATCAGCTGAAGTTCTGGCTCAAAAATGTGCAGAAGCGTATATACTCCCTTTCTGGTCATGTGGGTGCTACTGGAAGATGACTCAGGACCTGACAGCCACCATGACTTTATATCCACATCCTTAGGCCTTTTACCATACCCCATGGGGGCTGAACATTTGTTTTTGAATGCTTCATTGAGCTATATAATTTAGGAACATCAACAACACATACCGTTAAAACCCATCAAAAGCAAATCTCAAGCTCTGATACAAATGTCCTGAGCTTGCACTTGAGGAGCTGTGTGATCTTCCCTTTGAGGGTCAGAAAGGATTTTTTAATAAGCTGTCTTGCCTCTTAGAGGTCAGACACCGTGGATGAAGCCTGAAGATGCTTCAAGGCAACGACATTCTCTCTTTTCTATTGTGGGGTGTATCTTTAGCCAAAAGTAAAACTCATTTCATTTTAACTACTGCTACTTCATCAGAGGTAGGAAGGCAAAATAAACTCCCTGGGAATTAGAAAGCATGCTTTCTACTGGTAGTTTGTGTCACTTTCCCATCAAAAATCTGCTGCTCATGTACCTTCAACATGATGGTAAAACATTATGTTTAATCATTTGGCAGTTGAAGAAAATGGTCCTTTTTGCAACAGATCAAATCCCCCATAAGTTAAACCTGTAGCCCTTTCTTCGCTAAAACCTTGGAAAAACCAGTTAGAAACAAAAATCAGTCCCCCAAAATATCACGTTCAAGATATATCTGGAAATTTGAGACAGTTTTCCTCCTTTAAATTCATCAGTCTTTTCATCAGGTCTGGAGTGAGGTTGAGGCTATTTCAGACCAAGCTATTGAAAACATCAAAGAAAAATGTTCTTTTCTTGCAATGAGCTGTAACCAGTCTCCTTCCTGCAAGTATGAAGCTTTCTGACACAAGGGTATCCTTGACCATCTCTCATGGGTACAGCATGAGGGAAGGCACCTCTTTCACTAGGTAGAGAAGAAGCCACTTGCAGTGTATATCACCATTTGAAGTGCAGCCCAGTCTGCAAGAAATAAAGGGCTACATCACTGGTACAAACTAATTTAACAGCATATGGTTTCTTCATTTGGAAAAAGGCTTCAAAACTGAAAAGCAGATTGCAGCTTTGCAGAATAAACTGGTGCTGGTGCTCTCATTGCATGTAGCTTAAAACTGCTTAAGCAATACAAGCTTGTCTGGATTGAGTTAAAAAATGTTGGGTTTTTTTTGTTTAGTCCAAAAATAGAATTGCTGTTCAAGCTCTGTGTTGTTCCAGTTGTCTTCAGTTTTCTTCTCAAGCCCACTGTTTTCCCAGATTGCTTTATGGATATCGGCTATGGGAGGGATGGGAGTGTAGTAGCTGGAGCAGAGCAGTGAGGGCTCTGATTCCTGCTCTTAGCACTGCTGTTGACTCTAATCCTGCTTTCCTTCTGTTTTTCTGCTGTTCTTCTTTTCTCCTTCTCAGTCTTTCCTTTAACCTAGCTGACATTCTGGCTTGATGAGAAGTCCTTTGCAAGCCTGGTACATCGCCTAATTCTATCATTTAATAGAAATAGTGAAGCAGAAGGGTTTCTTGACTACTCCAGCCCTGGAAGACGTTGCTCACAGCAGAATAGACTGCTGAGGGGAGGAGCACTGGCCATCCCAACAGCACCCCACAGCCTTATCACCATTCCAGTGTAAGGTTTGATTTCCCGTGCCCCCCGAAGAAAGTTGCACGCAAGGCTATTTCGCATTTCCTTACAAACGGCTCAGCTGCTGCCATCAAACCTGAAAACCCAAACTTCCAAAAGCAGCATGCTATGCGATGGCCGCAGTACGTGCACCCGCAGACCCCTGGGGTTGCAGGGGCTGATTGTTGTGTGTGAGAGCCCTGCAGGGCACAGCCTGTGTGGTCCAGTCGCTTTCTGCAGCAGGGGCACCGGCATACGAGGAGTACTGCAGTGCCTACCGGGAGAGGACACCTAACTGAACCCTATATTTAAAGGCACGGTTGAAGAAATCAGTACAGCCATCCATTTCCTATCTAATAGGGCTAGGTTTAGCACAGCAATTTGCAGATTGAGCTCAGTATTCTTCCTGGTTTACCTTTTAGGTAATAAACTGGTAAAGTCCTGGGGTTCAGGCAACACTGTGCTAACGAGCTCTGCCTCTCTTTCCCTGTCTCCCTGAGCACCCTGTTCCTGGCTGCACAGTGCCCCTCAGCCTGCAGCCCCTGGCTGCACAGGACCAGCCTCGCTGAGCCCCGGCATCAACAGCCCACCACCGCAGGGCAGGGGTCTGCAGGCTGCCGAGGTCCTGCACGAGGTCCCTCTCCCATTCCCACACTGATACTTTCTGTTTTATGGATGCCCAGGCATTTCAACCGTCCTGCCTGTAGGACCTGACTATTCCCATCACCTTTCAGAGACACCCAAGGCGCAGAGACCTCTGGCTGCAGCCCCAAATTCTGCCCTTCTGCAGAACTGGGCCCGCATTGCTGCCATGTCTCCAGATACTGTTAAGATCTTTTCAAGGCTACTCCATTGCTGTTACTTTGGTGCTGCCTGTGCATGGCAGACGTGCTGTGGCCAGGTGTCGAGCTGCCTGGAGAAAAGCCTTTTTTAATGAACATCAAGAGAAGATGGGGCCAGACTCTTCAGTGTGTGCCCAGCAACAGGACAAGGAGCAATGGGCACAAATTGGAACACAGGAAATTCCGTCTGAACATAAGGAAAAACTTCTTTACTTTGAAAGTTCCAGAGCACTGGAACAGGCTGCCCAGAGAGGTTGTGGAGTCTCCTTCTCTGGAGGTATTCAAAACCCGCCTGGACGTGTTCCTGTCCAACCTGCTGCAGGTGAACCTGCTTTGGCAGGGGGGTTGGACCAGATGATCTCCGAAGGTCCCTTCCAACCCCTACCATTCTGTGATTCTGTGTGAATAATAACACAAGCTGTAAGCAGTAGAAACTGGTGGTCTGAAGAAGGTGTCAGCAGAAGTAGGGCACGTATATTATTTGTCGGCTGGACGGCTCAATATGTGCGCATATGCTGAGATACAGATGCTGTGAGGTTAGCTGTGACCTCCAGCACTGCCATAACATAGGTAAAACCAATAATTTTCCCAGTTTTATCTGGAATGGGTTTGGGCTTGGGCCTCTTCCCATCAGTGCCTTCAGCCATTTCATTGGGCGAAGCCAGCGCTGCTGCGGCAATGGCTCTTGGCGCAGCCCTGCAGGGGCTGCTGAGCGTGGCCTCCTCTGGGCGCCCGCAGCGCTCCAGCCTTCCCTCTCGGGCAGGTGGGCAGAAATAACTTCTTTGACAGCAAGAAGGGGTGCACTGGAGCTACCATGGAGGCCTGCCATTGGCACCTGTGTGACGGATGGCTGCAATGTCTGTTACACATAAATAATGTTCTGAAGGCCCAAATAGATAAATATTAGAGTTGTTGATGAAAGAAAGCAGTGCCAGCCGCTTTTGGCCAGCCGAACAGGAATGTGTCCCATTGCCTCAGGTTGCAAAGGCTTTGGGTGCTTAGGGCTTGCAAAAATTAGAGGGAGGAAGCACTGGTAATGGTATCTGACACGTATTTGCTTCATTCATGGAAAAATTAACCTTAATTATCCAATTTATAAATCAGCTTTAAGTGGAAGGGCCCCTCCTCACCCCCCACTGCTGCATATTTGGGGGATTAAGTTGTTTGTTTTTAGTGATAAATTAGAAACATCTGCTTCCGCTGACACTCTGGAAAGGAGGCACATACAGCAAAGGGGCTGGCTGGGCTGCTCCGACACTGGGGGGAAATTGGTACCAGGGCAGGGTCCTGCCAACCTCTGCCATGGGGGCCGAAAGGATTGGGCCCTCTGTCCTCTGCGCAGGGGCTTGATGGGGCAGAGGAGGTGCACAGCTGCGGCTGGGCTTGCTCGGGATGGTTTCTGGGGAGGTGGGAGCAGCAGTGACTGTCTCCAGCAGCGTGCGCTCAGCAGAGCCTGCCTTTTAAGGGTGTCTTGGCAGTTTTTCCGTGCAAGCGAAACTGTTTCTGCTATGGGATCATCAAGTCTTACTGTCAAGGAATCCAAACCTCGTGCCAGAGCTGCCGCAGAGGTTGTTCAAGCGTGATGGCAGTAAGCCATTGTTCAATGATGGCAGTAAGCAGTCTGGCCACCCCTTCTGATGAAGCAAATGGTGCTGGTTGAGGGAAGAGAGATGTTTTACAACCCTGTATCTCCACGGAGGTGATACAACTTCCCAATTGCCAAGACAGGTTGGAAAGAGCCGAGACACACCACGCCGAAGCATTTCACATGGGCTTTCGCCTCGTGCAGGAGGTATGAAAACAACCCTCTTGGCCACAAGCCAGTATTTGCAAGAGTGGAAAGCTGGGGTTGAGCCCTGCCAGATGGAGCAACCCAAGTACAGCCATAGAGATGCACCCAGTCCATGTGTTCCCTTACGCCACCCTGCCGAAGGGAACCATGAGGCTTGTTTTAACTTCAATGTGGCCTGGATCCCACTGCAGGGTTTTAATACCCTGCTTTATTCGGCTGCAGAAGCGGGTGTTTTACACAGACAAGTCAGATATGTTTTGTAGCCTTTGGCAATCAAAATTCTCAGATGGCCGTGCTGGTCTGCAAGGACAGAGCGTGCCTGCAGAAAGGGAGAATCCAAGATGCTGGGAGGCTTCTGACAACTCCTGTTCCCAAGACACCCTCTTTTCCTAGCTGGATATTTTCTCCAGGTGGGTTTGAGAGTTATATGCATTTAACCAAGATTTTTGGATAATCTGTCAGAGCAAGAAACCCCAGGCAGGCTCAGTGCATGGTCTCAGACCAGCTGTACAGTACAGGTCCTATGAGTTGGACACCTCCTGGCAGTGCGGGAGGCACCACTCTGGTGTGACGCAGTGCAACGTATGTGTTTTTCTGTCTGACAAATTCCAGGCACAGAAATTTTGAATCGCAGTTCTGCCCAAAGCAGGCTACAAAATCAGGACTGAGATGCATGGTGTGTCAGCGTGCAGCGAGCCATCCTAGGCAGTCCTGCAGAGAAAGCTCTCAATTCTCCTTAAAAAGCTGAAGGCAACCTCCAATGCAGCCTCCAAACCCCCATTCTGATGTAAAGCAGCGTAATGCAACGGTAAAGCATAAAATATGGTGGAGTGCAGCTGGTCTCCCTTCCTCTAGAGAAGCTAAAAAATACGTCCCCCTGAGACCTGGGGGACCAGCCCTGGGCAGAGAGGACCTGCTCTCTCTGGGGGTGCAGGAGGGAGGGGAGAGGTAGCAGGACAACCTGTTTCACAGCTAGCCAGGAGCGTTAACCCTGCTCGTCCTAACGAAGCTCTTTTCTTCTGCCTGACTGCCCACGTTACTTGATGTTTGCATTCCTGTGGGGGGCACTTAGATACATGATGAAGTTGATGATGGTGAAGTTGAATCAGGAAAGGAATTTTTTTTTTTTCTTTTCCCTTTACCCAAGCTGGGGAGAGAAGTGAAAATTTCCTTTTTCCAGGAGAGGAGCGGGACCTGTGACCTGGACTCCAGGCCTTTATGGCAACTGCTTTGCCAGAGCATAGGCCACCCTGTTCCCACCTGTAAAATCACTACCTTTCCCTGGAATGATTTCTCACTGCCCCACTTACTCGCTCGTAATTAGAGGTCATCTGCAGATGTGTATCACCACTTTCTAGCAGGAATGTCTGTGCAGAATAACAGAAACAGGGACTCAAGAGAGGCCAAAGCCGCCTTGGTTGGGAAATCAGCTGTCAGGAAGCTTGAGGGTACTTCCCACACCATTTAAGCAGGGGTTACAGGATGGCACATCAACCACTGTTGCTTCAGGGAGGAAAGGCTGCCATCAGGCCCCCCGCCAGAAGCCCCCAGTGAGGAGGTGCTAAAGGGAGAGCCTCTGGGTAAACAGACAGATACGCCAGGAAAATGGAAGAGCTATGAGAAGTAGAATACCAGATTGGTAATTTACAGGAGGAAAAGGGTAGAGGAACTGAAGAGAAGCTGGAGACAAGTAAAGATGTGTGGGACTGGGAGAGCTGCTAAAGCAGGGCTGTGATCAAAGACTGTTCTCGAGGTTTAGGACCAAAAGAGGAGAGGCTCTGGAAGGTAACCTTCAGAGCACATCCGTGCAGAGCTGGAGCTCATAAAGACTCAAAGGAGCCAATTGCTCTGTTAAAAAAAACAAAGGACATGGTGTCTGGAATAAGCAACGGATGCAAAAAAGTAACCTAGGTGTTTCACTGTTAAGTCCCAAAGAAGCCACTTCCACTGTTTAGTAATGGGGAAAAAGGACTCAAAACAGCAGTCTGGGATGTGTTGGGGAGGGTGGGATCAATCCCCAGGTGCATTGAAGCGCAGCAGGCCGGCGCTGTGCAGGAACATCAATGCGGGGCTAGCAAGGCTGGCGTAACATCAAGTTTTTATAGACTGCTGAAAAGGGAAAAGACTTTTGGTCCTGAGTCGTAACTGCTAGCGAGAATAGCAGACGCGTGTTCCAGCACAGGGAGCGTCTCCCTCCAAGAAAAGGGAGAGTTTTCCTGGACAAATCTAGAAAAAGTTTAGACTTCTTTTTTTTCCAAAGTGTGAAAAAAAAAGGGGGTCGCTCTCTCAGCAGCTCACAGATCAGGTGCCCCCGTGCTGAGATGATGGGATGCCCACGCTGGCCTGGACCCAGCCACGAGGCCCATCGGACCAGCAAAAAGAGGTGGGGCGAGCAGGCTGGACACACACCTCTTCAGCTCTGCCCTTCGAGCCCTCCTTGTTTTTATAGCATTGTCACTCCCTGTTTTTATTGCACATTTTTTAAACTACATTTCAGGTCCCGCCTACGTTATTAATACCCTCTCCACTCTTTTTTTCCTGAAAGAAAAATATCTTTATTGAAACAAAGTAGCAAAAACTGAGAGAAATAAAACAGAGCGTGTGAGTTACAATACCTCCGAAAAAACCATCCCCTTACTGAACAGTTTGCTTCCTTCCCCAGCTTTAACCTCAGGCTCTTGCCAGATGTTCCTGTTTGTTGCAGGGTGTCTGCTTTTGGGTTTGGGGTCTCTCCAAAGGGGGAGGGAAGAGTGTAAACTGAAGATTGGATGGGTGGCCTGGTGGCGTCCAAACACAGTCAACTATCTCCATTATATCTTGTTCGAGATTTGGCTTCCACTTCTGTAGGCTGCACCCCATTCGGGTCTGGGAGACACGATACTTACACACATGAGGAAGACAAATCCAGTAGATAGACTGAAGATGAGCCAATATATTTAAGCCAGCACAACATATGGACTCTCAGCCTAGGAAAGATTGCTCCCCACAGATTTCTTCTAGGTTTGCCCAGACTAAGTGAAACATCCCAGCCAGTGAGACGTTTCCCCTCTTTCCCTCTGGATTATTTTATAAACGTATACATCTCGCTGCCAGGGTCTTTTTCCCATTATAAACAGCCTATTCTTCCCCTTTAAAAGTGGTCCCCATTATCCTCAGTGATAAGACTTGGTTTTATACTAAACAGTTCTGCCCTTCCCGATGCATACACCTCACAGAAATGTGTAGACTGTTTGATCATATGGTCCTATCTGCCCCCCGCACCCCCCCCTCCCCCCGCAAAGGTTTAGTGAAACCATAAAGCATCTTTGAAGACTTTAGTCAGGTCCTCTGCAGTTCTGCCTTCACTGCTTTGAGCTTTCCCATCTGCATCCAACATCAGGTGAGGCTTGAGGCTAGACACCCAGGAATAGATTCACACTGCTTTTCCAAAATGAAAACTGAATCCTCATCTATGAAGAACCTGAACAATTTACTTCAGCATTGTGAAATCGGAGTAATCTGGATTTCTTCATCAATCCAACAGAGAAACGGCCCTACTGATCTGCACCTCTTACTTTGGAGAGACTGTAAGCAGAAATGAAGACTTTCTGCTGATAGTTGTGGACTGACGCCTATAAGTAAAATGGAAATCTGGCCAGTAATTATCTCACTTGCAGCCTTTATTTTCCAGGTGCGATCATGAAGATGAGTCTGCAAAGCCTCTAGATTTCTCTGCCAAGGCTATCACATAGCTGCTTTGCTGTCCTTCTGACTAACGAAGAATCCACTTCAGCAGATAACATGGAGTCTGATAATCTTGCATCTGTGACAACCAGCCTCTAGGAATCAGAAATACTATATTTTTTTACTGCCTCTTATTTGTATAAAAGGTTGCAGCCTTAGGTTTTTCACTCCCCTGTAAGGTTAAGTTTTTCTGGCCAATTTAAATTGTAATTTTGTTATCTGCAGTGTGTCTCCCTGGGACCAGGGATGTTATTTGATCATGCAATGACAGTATGCGTAATGTTGCCATAGCATCTGTTTAAGGACCCTGGAAATTAGGTTTACCAGTGCATGGGACAGACCTGTGAATGGACATGTCACAGAGAATTAAGGCTATGTCAGCTCTATCACAGTGAATGGGACAGAGGATCTTCTGCAGGCACTCAAGCCCAGTCTTCAGGACACTGCTTATTTGTGGATTTCCACCTACCTTCTCACCTTGCCACTGTGACTGAACCGTAAATAAGTGCATCAGTGAAGTGTGGAGGTGACGGAGGAGATGAAATAATATGAACACCATGTTCTTTGTCTGCATTATTGCCTGTTATTGCTGCTGAGCCAGAAGCAGTCCCTGTGGCTGAGATACTCGGTTTCAGAAACCATCCTGTCTCCTGTGTCACTAAGCAGTACGGAGCAGGACCAGCCACCACCTTCACTCTCACCTACCCATCAGATCGGTGGGGTATTGTGGAGGAAGGACAAGGAATAGGCAATAAGTGAGGGGAATACACTTCCCAATCTCTACACCACATAGTTCTCACCCAGGTGACAGCTGATGGAGATTTCCCCGGCCCTGCCTTTCCACAGCTCAGTGAAGATGGTGATGGTGAGCTTTTGTGCCACTCAGCACAAAATTTCACCCAGGGGCAGCTTCAAAGGGAACAAAGCTTTCAGGATTTGCCCCATGCCAGGGATCCAGGCATGTCAGATCCTCCACTTCCAGTTTTGCTTTTCCCCACTCTTTCCACTGCCTTCTCTGCTCCATGTTTCTCTACTCTTAAATGCATTTCTTAGGCGGAGCGTCGCCCACGGGGACACAACACCAGGAGGACCTACAGCCCTGCGTTCCCACCAGGGAAAATCTGCTCCTGTAGCACAGCTGAAGTTGTCCCAGGCCAGGGAAAACAGGGAGCAGGTGCTATAGGAAGATGGGATTTTCTGCCTCTTTAATGCACCATGCTGTATAACACTGTAATTGTGTGATTCCTGAAGCAGGTTGCTGTTTCTCCAGCTGTCAGTGTTAGCAAATTTCCACAGCTTGCACAGCTCCAAGGGCTGTGGGTAATGCTGCGCTCACACCCATATTTTCCTAAAACTTCAGCCTGAAAAGCTTCATCATTTCCTTAGAAGCGAGTGGGTTAGCGAAATTAGCCCCCATTGTGAGTATCAGGTTTTGGGCAGCTGGCATGCGGGCAAGCCTTGCCTCAGCCTCGCCTCGATAATGGTAACCAGAGACCCAGGGGAAAAAAGGGAGCAAGAAACTGCTAATCCATTTACGCTCTCACCTACCCAGACCAAGGTTGTGTTTAATCACTTACGCTCAGCATTTCATTTATAGTTAGCAACACACATTCTCTCCGCAGTCTGCACATAGGCACAAAGCGTACTGCTGGTAGCAGTGGAAGCACAAAAAGTTAAATGACCTTGAAAAAACCCAACCAAACAGAAGAAAAACCCCAGCAAAATAAATGGATATGTTTGTGAGAGTTTAATAAGCTAAATGCAGGAGGTTAACTTTGCAAGAGCACAATCCTGAAGCAAAATGATTTATTTGGTATTTACAGATTTTTTTTGCAAAACAAGTTTCTATGAAACCATAGCAACAAAGGTTAAAGTGAAGAATTGGAACAATGGTGGAGTCATTCACAAGGGAAAAAAACAATAATCTCTGTTTTGGGTTGATGGCATGTAAGATTAAAGCTAAATAGACAGAAATATTTCAAAATATTTTAGGCAATTAAATCACCCTAAATCCTGTTAAATTTAAATTATTTTTTTTTGCCAGAAAATTGTGTTCTTGATTTTTAAAAAAATCTGTCTGGTAACGTTCCGACAGTAATGTTATGTGCGTAAATGCCCAAGTTTATTACTCTTCTCTTACAAGACAAGATACATAAACAGATTTCACTGACACTCTATTACCGTTGATTTCTAATGGAATCGCGTGTATCCCAGCAAAAATCTACATTTTTCTGAAAGGTCTCTCTATTGTGTTCCTTCTTCAAATGCATTTCAGAGAAGTCAGAATAGGAAAACAGAATCAGTTACAACTTACCTTTATGCTCACGTAGATGACATGGGATTTTTTCGGGGAAGGCAATGCACTTCTTTTGGGTAGCGTCGTAAGAGTTGTAAATTCAAGCCAACAGGTAATTGTTGGTGATTCAAAATCCTTTAAAACAAATTTAAGTGCCACAATGACAAGTAATGTACTTTGTGAAAACTTGCTTGATGCTCTTGTATTGAGTTTTGTAACTGTCTGTCTCAGCTAAATAAGCTCCCACTCCTTTCCTCGGATACTTGCCAGCTTTTCTAATTTAAAGCAACTGTGAGCTTGCTGTAAAACTCCTGCTGGAAGGAGCTCAGTGTATACCACGGAGCAAGGAGCAAGCGTGTGCTCCAGACTGAAGCGGTATGACAGAGTCCCAACAGGACCTGGGGCATAGCCTCCCCGAGGTAACCTTATATCATCTTTGGAAAGCATGATAGGCTAACGTCTCCTTCTCAGTAAAGACACAAAGAGGAAAAAATCATGCTCTTTCTGGCATGTAGTCCCCTCAGCGTGGGATTTGGGAGGAGCAGCATCTGCCTCAAAGTGGAGGAAGAAGCAACAGCCTCAAATACACAAAGTGCTCAGAGCTCCCGAAGAAGCCTCGTCCCTGAACTGGCCGAAAGACTCCCAGTGTTTTTTAGAGGTACTGGTCCTTGGTCTGAGGCTTTGGAGACAGGTGCAAGGGCTTTCTCCTGGGCTTCCTTTGCTAATGCAATGTGGGGTGTCCCTCTCACAGGGGGTGGGACACCCAAGCTGAGGTTCGTGGCTGAGCACAACTCCAAACTGCTCCCTCATCTGATTTTGAAGAGTTTCAAAAGAAACTCATGGCAAAGGCCCTATCCTGTGAGACACTGTCGAGCTTTACGTAACAGAGGTTCGATTTTCAAATGCATCCACTTACTGGGATGGCTCTGTTCTGCTTTGCTCAAATTAAGATAGTGGAGCATGTGAAATATTCATGCAGGAGAGTTGCTGGTGCCCATGTCGAATTCCTCCTTTTTGCAAGGAATTTATTTCAACCAGTTATGGTTGACACACAGGGTGTGAATTTATCAATTGACAGAAAAGGTCCCCCTTTGCAAATGTGAGTGTTGTCTGCAGAGTAGCTAAAAGCAAGAAAACAAAAAGCCAAATTATAAAATATTATTGTGATTTGGGAAATTTCAGTCCCTGAGCTTCCACATTAGTACTGTAACAAACATTTGTCTGAAAATGAGAGTCCTGAAAAGCCTATCTTAGGCTGTATCCCAAATCACTGAGCGCTTTTGGAAATGCATCCAACCGATCTGCTGATGTGAAGGTGACGTAAGGTTTATTGTAGTTGTTATTAAGTGACTTTGGCTTTACCAGCCTTATTTTCTTGCAGAACTAATGTAAGTGAAGATGAAATCATTAGACTGAAATTTTCAAAGGTGTTTGGTGCTCCTGAAAGAGGAAATGAATCTTCTGTGACAAAACAAGCCAATGGCAATATGCCACATTTGAAGTAGCTATAAAAGATCTTGTTCATTTGAATGTTCTAATTTGCATGACAATAAGATATTAAGTATTTCATATTTTGAATTTAGCAATAAAAAACAGTCCTGTGCATTCAATCAATATCAATAAAATACCAGTACCAATGATGGGAGAAAGGGTTTAAGGAAAATAAATTTTTTTTTTCTAGTGGAGATTCATTCCAGTACTAAATAATANACAGTCCTGTGCATTCAATCAATATCAATAAAATACCACTACCAATGATGGGAGAAAGGGTTTAAGGAAAATCAATTTTTTTTTTCTAGTGGAGATTCATTCCAGTACTAAATAATAATAACCAGGATATAGAATACTCTGTTACAAAATCATACAGTAATGTGAAAACTTCAGTATATGATTTGACAAGTCTTCATTTTCCCCCAAAATATAACTATCAGAGTATTTTTACTTTGTTCTGTGGATCTGCTGGTGGACTTGGATGCAGGTGGGCGACAGTGTAAGTACGAATACCATTCTATTGTGTCACTTAAACGTACTGTAGCAACAACCTAAAATGATTTATGTATCTTAATTTTCGTTTTGTGATCAGGCATTAGACATATCCTTTTAGGTACGGGCACCTNTGGTGGACTTGGATGCAGGTGGGCGACAGTGTAAGTATGAATACCATTCTGTTGTGTCACTTAAACGTACTGTAGCAACAACCTAAAATGATTTCTGTATCTTAATTTTCGTTTTGTGATCAGGCATTAGACATATCCTTTTAGGTACGGGCACCTCTGGAAACTTGTATTTGCATTCTTGTGGGAATTACCTAGAAATTTTAAAGATCATCCAGAGAGCATTGCCCAGAGTTGGCCTCTTTCTGCTCCTGTTTAGGGAAGCGTGAGACGCTGCTTTCTCTTCCTGATGAGTTTTTCTTAGGGAAGCAGCGGATGTTGCCCCTGTCTCGTAGGAAAAAAGCACGCTTTCTAATGATCTGTGGAGAAGACTGGTAGACCTGGGCTCTGCCATTGATTCATACCTACCTCTGGACTGAGTCTTCCTCACTTGCATACGCTAACCTGCCTCATAGAAATACGACTAAGGACTAAGTAGCCATTAGTGAAGTAGCAAATAATATTTAACCCAGTAATTTTATAGCAGCAATAATAAAAATCAAATATTTCTTCCGAGCTGTTAATGTTTTACGCCCTCCAAGACTACCTGGACAATTTTCTGTGGCCCATGACAGTTAAAGGACCAGCTGGCATTTTGTCTCTTATGTTATAGAGAAGGAGGCTTAAGGAGGAAGATGCAATTAAAGCTTTGTCAGAGGGAAACGGACATGAGCTCCAACATAAGAAGAGTCTTAAAAGGAAGGAGTTGAACCCATTCCTTTTGCTTACCGGGCTCTCCAGATTAGAGGCGGGAGGTAAGAGTAAAAGTGGAGGAGAAACTGCAAAGCACTCTACAGGGTTTAAGTGTTCAACAGAAAACACAGGTTGAAGTTTTTGGAAGAAAGATTTTATTTTTATAGGGTTGCTCACCAGTGCCTGTGATAGGCTCATTTCTAATCCCTCTAATGTTACAATTCTAGGCAACTATTTCATATTTCAGCACTTCACCAGAACACTGATTTTCTTGCTTTTGACTTTGTCTAGACGCAGCTGTGGTAGGTCGGAGCTGCTAGCCGTGGCAGCTGAACTGGGAACTGCTATTTGGCATTCATGTCCTCACAGGTACAACACAGCAACGAACACAGAAGTCAGAGAAAAAGGAATCATTCATCTCGGAGAAATTTCAAAGGGGAGGAAAATGCCTCTTGCCGCACCTGCGAGTGTCAGTCTTCATATGGTCCTGTATGTGTGGACATTTGTTGCTTAACAGATTGTTGCATCTTGAAGACAAAAAACGTGAGTCCATGTATTAGATGCATGAGTCAATATGCTCTAAGGAATATAGTTGTCACACCCTTGACAAATTGTCATCTTTAATCCTCTCATGTGGCAA
The DNA here is from genome assembly GCA_003993805.1 of Himantopus leucocephalus. NCBI lineage: Eukaryota > Metazoa > Chordata > Aves > Charadriiformes > Recurvirostridae > Himantopus > Himantopus leucocephalus. The sequence continues at coordinate 84,005,268 of RSEF01000004.1, read as the reverse complement.
GCAGCTGGGACTTTTTCCTGGTGACATCTTTAAGTCCTTTCTCTGACCAAAGTGTTTCAAGATTCAGCAGGTTCTAATAAGTATCAAGGAAGTTTCCAGCACAAGTATCTGAACCAGGAATCAAACAAGATCCTTCATCTGCAGTGAACCACTAAGAAGTTGATTTTCTGGCAGGAAGGAATTATGACTTTGTGGCATAAAAAAGAGAAGTATCCTTTGATGCTGGGATTTGGCATTTTCCTGTGTTATGGCTGAATGCATTTACATCCAGATAATACTCAGTTCAATTGCCAAGATGTGAATGTAACTGCTGAGGATTCATCTTGCTTCAATACTGAGAGAATGAGCAGGTTTATATGGCACAGTGCGCTCTAGGAGGTCACAAGCTGCTAAAAGCCAGAAGCCTATTTCTCCCTTCACACAGAGTGGTGTGAATGAAGACTGGCTTCATCTAGGTAAACAGAAATATGTCATTATCCAGTGGCCCTAAATGAGAAGAAAAATCAGTTGTTACATGGGAATATGATGTCAAAACACAGGGCAGTTTTTGCTTAGTTTGGTTGTTTTTTGTGGGGTTTTTGGTGGTTTTTTTGTGTGTTTTTTTGTTGGTTGGTTTTTTTTTTTTTAATAGCTAGCTCTTGGCATTTACATTTTGGTCAGTAGAAGAGTTAATAAGGTATTCCCAGGATGATAACACAGAAATAGCTAAGAAAGAGATCCGTGTGAAAGCTTCAGTAAATTCAGATATCACTATTAAGGAAACACAAGAGGGAGGGATGGGTGGTCTGCTTTTAAGGGGTCCTGCTTTCATGACTCCCAGTTGGTGCAACCACCTGGAGATGCCCAACAAGCGAATGGCTGCAGGATGGTGACACATAGATGATGAAGAGCTCATGTCTAGATGACTGGGCAGCTGCTGGGGCTGCAGACCTCAGAGAGGCATCTGGGTACCTATGGATTAACTCCACATGCATTATTCTTCTATAAGATGCAAAGTGCAGTTCTAACAGGGCCTGTGACTTTTCCAATGAGTATAATTTATTCTAAGCCTAAATTTGCTAGAAAACACTGTCAAAATCTCATTTACCCCATGAGATTACCTAACTAAAGACACCTCTGCTCTGCACCTCCATTCAATCATTAGTCACCAAGGTAGAACTAACATGCAGGGTTTAAATCTTATCTGCTTGGAACAGCTTGGAACAACTCTGCTATACTAACTGTTCTGAAATTGAATGTTATTTGTTGCAAGCAGTACAGCACATTACATTTCTCACCCTCCAGTGAGTCAGATCACCCCAATGTTAGGGCCTGGAGTCTTAATGGGGCAGAGCATTGCAGCTCCGTTGCCTCCACTACGCATCTGCAATTAAAATTTTAGTTGGAGTTTTACTTCAGCTGCCTACACCTCCACATGATGATGGAGGCTTTTTTCCTGCTGTTTTTTTCCCCCTCCCTTTTCCTTCCACATCACACTTTCCCTGCAGGAGGAAACACCAGAGCCCAGACTTGCAAAGATGTTTTGATGCCTCAGGCCATCACTAGGAACCTAGTGAGATTTGCAGGGCTCCTGAAAAGAGCAGGAGCTGTTGTAAACTGACAACATCTACAAAAAGCAATGCTGTGTCTAAATCTTCTATCTTCTGTCAGTCTGTTTTCTCAAAGCAGAGCAAGTGACCATTCTGCCAAATGCAGACCAAAGTATCTGTTCTCCAAACTCTGGACATCTGTGTTACTCAGAAAGTGTCAGGTTAATATCACTGGGCACAGATCCTTCCTCAAAGCTAACAAAACAAGGTCTACCTTCACATTGCCTTGAGTGGGAGTTAGGACCTCACACTGGCTGCGGTGAAGCCCCTTCACAGATTATAGAGACGTTTCACTAAATTCCCAGCTTTTTATTTCTTCCAAATCCACACAGTCTGTGATGAAAATAGAAATAAAGTCCACATCTGTCAGTTCACATCCCTTTCAGAGCAAGATTATTGTCTTTGTGTCATGGGTGGCTGTACAGATGTACCCTCCAGAGGCACCACAGCTTCCTCTCCATGAGGTCTCAGCTTATCACTCTTCTTTATTTTGGAAGAGGAAATAAGCCACCAGTTTATCTTCTACTCATATTCGCTAGATGGAATGAAACCATACTTGGTATTCAAGATAGTATAATAAGAACGGCTTATATTTATTTCTCTTCTGCCAAGTGCGGTCAAGCAACAACTAAAGATAAGGCTGAAAGTAACGGAGACCCATTTAAAATTAGCACACATACTGATTTGGAAGGATTGGGAAACCAAATACTTCCTTTATTATTAACATTATTTACATCATTAACAGTTTCCCTTTCCCGGGTGCATTGAGTTTTTACATGCCAGAAAGCAAGCTCTGCTGGCCCCTCCTCAGTGCTTTGCTGACACCGGTGAAGTTCCCACAGCCGGGCGGCTGCTACCATGTCATGGGCAGGAATTCCCCAGCACTACCCACCAAAACATTAATTCCTAAGTGTCCATACAGTTATTACAATGAAGGCCTGTTGGCATTGGAGACCACAAACAGAGACCACGGCAGCAGCAGTAGACAAGCACTCCCGCCCTCCTGTGTGCATTGCCCAGGGCTAAAGGTCATGTTTCTACAAGCCCCTCATTCAAAACTCTTATGAAGAAGAATGCTATAGCTGTTCACAAAGGTTAACAACATTTCGCTGCTTGCACACATCAATCTTAATTTACTTTAGACGTTGACACAAATCTATTCAGCATCACAGATGCAAACTACTTATTTTTGTTCTCTTCTCTTTCAACGGGATAGTGCAGGAAAGAACTTTTATCCTGTTTCATATTCCACAGGGCTATGCATGTAGCACTTCAAGTCATAAAGAAATCATTATCAGCTTGAACTACTTTCTAGTTTCCTTATTTTGTTTGTTCAAAGAGGAAGTTATCCGATTTATTATGCTTGGTTTATCTGGAAGCAGTCTGCAATGTGCTAGCTGAGTGCTTTGACCTTTTGCATATTCCGTAATTGATTGGTTTGGCCATCCATCTTCTCTACTTGTTGAAACCCTCACTTAGCAAAGAAAGGCCAACAGCCAAGCCTGCGTGAAAAATGTGGCGCAAAAGGAATCAATTAAGAACAGGGTATATTTCATTGTATTTCCCATAGACACTGAAGATTATGCAGAATTTGAAAAGTTGCCTGAGGTGCCTGGGCCTCACAACTGCTGACAAATTATGACTATATTACAGTATTTTGATAAGTCTTTTTGGGAAAAGTAATAATCTTATGCGACCCCATCACCCTGGTACAAAGCACTTAATATTCCTGTTTCTCAACGTGATCTAACTTGTCTAACTGTTGGTCTGTCCAGTTTCTTTCTGTCTATCTTGCCAACTCCTTTAATTTAACATAGCTAAAACCAAATTCCAGGTTTTCCTTGTCTAATTCCCTGTAACGTATTACTGTTGACTATTCCATCCTCACTTTTGCCCAGGAATGTGAAGAGGGGGAAAAAAAGATAGAGATGAACAAGCTGATACGGAGTTAGGAGTTTAATCACAGCTTTCAGGCAAGTTTCTCCAGAGTATGCTCGCTCCACTCTGCCCATGCACATGTCCAGATTTGCCTTCCTACTAGTTATGTCAAACAGCCATCTGTCTGCCTGCCTCTCATGAGAGGCTCATCCCCATGAGTTTTCAGGCTATGCTGTCTTCCCAGCTCCAAACTCCTGAAGAAATACAGGGGTGAGTGCTATGTTCATTTTAACACTAGAATTGCTAGCGCTAGGAATGGGTACCCAAAACAGCCCCAGAAGGACAAGTGGGAAAGAAGATCCACCATCTCCAGATGAGGGCCCTAATCACAGGGCTAAAGAGCAAACGAGGCTCCCGTTTGCTCAGTGACCCTTGGATTGACAACTTCTCCTCTGCAGCGTGGCACAGCTTCAGCAAGAAGGGTAGAGGATGTCCTCTGGGCAGAGGAGCCCATAGCCTGGCGGTCAGGGCACCCTCCTGAGCAGCAAGAGGTCTAGACTTGAACTCCCTCAAGCTCAGGGTAGCTCTCAACCTGCATATAATACTCCCCTGGATAAATGCTATTTATGCTATCACACCCTTGGATGTGGAGGGCTGCGTCTATTCTAATCGTGTTTTAAAACAAGTGAGTTCTTCAAAATAAAGGAGGTGCGGAGAACATCACAGACCTCTCAAAGTGGGATTTATGAAAGTGTTTTGAGCACTATTGGCCTTGAGCATAGGTGAAAAAACTTGTAAAAGAAATTCAAACACCGAAAAAGTGAATTTTTAAGTGTACATGCGTGACAGTTTGTGCTGAAATGTTGGCAGTCCTGTCCAGACAGAAATATGGCATTTGGATGAGTCTCAGCCCAGTTACCCAGTCTCAAAACTCATGATTAAGTTCTAGCAGTTACTCACTATAGTAAAAGAGAAATGACTAAGGAAAGGCTGTATACCTCCAATAGGGATAGGAATTGTACTGAATTCATGCAATGCATAACCAGGAAGACAAAAGCATTTAAAAAATACGCATTTGCTTTATCTGATGAGAGTCGTTTGTATGAATGCAGAAACTGAAAAAGTTCCTTCCCTGAGGAGGGGTAGTTTTTCTACACAATTCAGAAAACGTCGTGCCTTCCAACCTACCCAATGCAGCCCGTGATCCGTGCATCTCTCAGGCAGAAAGGGCAGCTGCCGAGTGCAGCTCAGTGTTCACGCCACGAGCCATTCAGCCAGCCAGTCTGTAGAGCTATCTTCATAACCCAGCAAATATCAGCCTCGCGCACGAGGCGCCATATGGTTCTCCCTGACTGCGCATACAGCTGGCTTGGGTTTGAAGAAAGCATTATCTGACACCCTCCTGCAAATGATTCAAGGGTTACTCCAGGATAAAATGGCAATTACTCAAGGAAACCATACTCTATATATGGATCCGCTTCTATATTCATTTCTGCTGTTCCTTCTCTGGCTGGCTGATAGACTGTCCTTCCGGCTGCTAAACTGCTATCAGAGGGTGGCATTTCTTTTTTAAAATGCTTTTTAATTTAATGGAAAGAGGATTCTTTTAATTGTTAATTGACACCATCCCCCAAAGCTAAGACAAAACAAAAGCAGGGAGGGTGAGGCTCAATTAATTACAGATGACATCGTGGTACAGCAGTGGAGCAGGATGCAGCCTGTGTTACCAGCAGATACCCAAGTAGAAGGATTCAGTATCAAAAACAATCACTTAAGCTCAGACTCTTTGGAAAGACTAGAAAGATCCATGCCATTAAATTTCTGTTCATAAAACTTTATTGTCTATGGATGCCTTTCCAAGTGAGTAGGCTGTTGGCTATATGCATTTCCTGACCTACTCAAGTTCTCTGACACTAACGGTAACAAAATATAGCTGGTAACTTTCTGAAATGAAACATTTGATTCAGAACAAACAAATCACCACTGTCACAATTAGCTTGACTACTTAAACCTGCTGAGGTAGCATGACAACACTGACCGGAGTGAGCGATTTATCTTAAAAAGCATTTATTTTAGTGAGCAGAAAAGCCTTTCTTTCATGCAGAGATGTGTCAGAAAGTCCAGAAGTTTAAGTTAGGGACTTCAGGAGGCACAGCTGAAGGTTTTAACGCTCATCCTAAATCTCCAAGGTGTGCTGCCACGATGAAGACCTACTGCTATCTTTGTGCAACCGAGTATTGTTACTAACAGAAGACTGAGGCGCAAGTCATCGGTGCCCGCGAATATCTGGTTTTCACACATACAGGTGTTGGGGAACCAGCTGTCACAGGGTGCAATACAGAAGACAGGCTGAGCTTATCTAGGAGTACTCTGCTGCCAAAATGGGGTGTTTGCCCCCCAGCACCCTGCCCTGCTAAGCTGTGCGTTCCTGCTGCTGGTCCTCCCACTGACTGGACCCCTCCGTGGGCAGATTCAGCTCATTAAGCTGGCATAAACTCACCCAGCAAGAACTTGCACCTTTCTTCTGCCAAATTAACAAGCTGAAAGAGTCACTGTCGGGCTCAGGATGCATTAAAGGCAATGCAAAGGAACTCAGTGGGTAGCAGGCAGGGAGGGACTCCCTGCAGCAGGAGGGATGTGGCATGCACGAGGCTGTAGCCACCGGCCCTGGAGGTGCCCACCCACATCAGGCTGCAGGTCAGAGCCGGGTGGTTGAATCTGTTCCCACCCACTGGTGTCACCACCCTCTTCTCTGCAGGCTGCGAAGCAAGTGGCAGTGGCGTATGCTGGGCTGTACAAGATGCTGCACTTCACAGCATGGTCCAGTTTTCAAGAATGTGGCCGGAGGCAGAGATATTGCAATCCCTTGCTGAGACGGGGAGTGCACAAGCTTGCCTGGATAGAGGGATTTGTTTTAGGTTTGCAGGACATTTTTCATTGAATTAAAGAAACAGAGACCAGAGTCCATGAGTCGTCCTAGGGTTTTATTGGAGTGCCTCAAGCAGAAGATGCTACAACCTTACAGTCTCTTCCCATGGTGTCATGGCTTTCAGCATCCCTCTCTGTGGGAGGGATGGAGGCTGCCCAGCCTGGCTGCTGGGGCATCGCACTGGGAGGAAGGACTTGGAAATGCTGCTCCTTCCGACCCCACTGCCGCCATCGCAAAGCTCGGTGCTGGGGTGAAGGTGAGGTACGGATGGAGAAAAGTCATCGAAGCAGCGGTGGGGAGCAGCCCAGCACTGGCTGGTGGGATGGTGTGGTTTCAGCCAGGCCACGGGGACAACAGCTCGCACGCTCGGCCAGATGGTGTTAGTGGAAAAAGAAGCGGGAAGGGGAGGAGAGAAGCACTAACGCTTTCCTTGCCGCTGCCGGGAACACGCGGCTCTGCAGCTCTGCCGCCCAGAGATGGGAGACAGCCCCCTGCCAGAGGCTGGATCCCCCCTCTCCACCCTCACCCAGCCCTCCGGCTCAGCCTGCACCACTTGGAAACGAAGGTACAAATGTAATACGAAGAACAGCAAGGAATTTGGAAAATCCTGTGACACGGCAGAAGTTGGAGTGGTAACAAGCCCAGAGAGCTGCAAAGACCATCACCGCCATGCTGCATTCCCAGCGAAGGCTGTTTAACTAGCTCACCGCAGCAAAGAAGACAGCATGCCGGCTTAGGTGAAAAGACGTGTGTATTTGGATATGGAATTCTAAAAAAAAAATAATACAGTCTTCTATAACCTTATTTTTTTATCGTTTTGTGTGTGTGTTTCCTAACCATTTGCTAGTTCAGTCCATCTATAGTGAATAAACAGACCAGTATTTNATAATACAGTCTTCTATAACCTTATTTTTTTATCCTTTTGTGTGTGTGTTTCCTAACCACTTGCTAGTTCAGTCCATCTATAGTGAATAAACAGACCAGTATTTTGGAATCTGTTTTTAATTACAGTGTTGTTTCTTTTTAATGATGAAAAATGAGGATATCTTTTCTCTGTCCCATGTGACCTGTTTTCTATAGGGTTTCTATTTTAAAAATTTCCAGATATCTTTCTTTTCTGGTTCCAAAATGTCACTGTTCTCCACCCCTTATATTTCCTGGACAGCATTTTAACTCCACAGTAACTAATTGCACTGTGAATGTATTTATCCTTGCAGATACAAGAGAGACCTCTAATTTCCATANGTGTATTTATCCTCGCAGATACAAGAGAGACCTCTAATTTCCATAGTGCCGTTTTCCAAAATTTCTTGAAGCGTCCCAAGTGACTCCAGCCAAACAACCAACGAGTAATAGTGCCGCAAGGCAAAAGAATTACATCATTAGGAATTACTAAGAAATCGTGGACTCAGTCTCTTTTTGCACTAATGTCTCTTTGTGCCTCTTTGCGGCGTTTTAGAGGGCTCATTAATGGTTACTCTGCCAGGGCAGAAGTACCTGAGTGGACTCACACATATGTGGCTCATCTTTGAGAGACAGAATTACTTTGGTTCCCAAATGACCCCGAGTGCTGAAAGCATGACCACAGCTTTAATTATCATTCTCTGATACCCTCTCTGCTGCTAAAAGCCAGTCCTTAGTGTGAGAATGGAGCACCTGAAAACTGGAACCATTTTTATAGGGTATTTTTGCTATTTTCAAGCAGATATTTCTCTCCACTTTCTAAATTTCTTTTAAAGAACCTTCAGAATCACTTCTCCCAAGCAGTAAAATGCTTTTCTCTCCCAGAACCCACAGGTAAAACCTCTGAAGATGTGAAACTCCGAGGTGTCCTTTGGGATTTTAGGGAAACTCCCTTCCCGGCCACTGAAAACTATCCCTGCAGAGGCCCTTGATTGCTGTAAAGGACATACGTTTGAGGACACGTGGTATCACAAAACTCACAGAACCGTAGAAAGAGAGCCAGCCAAAAGAGCTGAGGGAGGCGGGGAGGGACGGACTTTCGTCGGAGCCACTTTTGTGCTGCAGGAACTCAAGAAGGAGCAGAAGCAGCAAACCCTGCCTGGGTGGGATGTTTCCCTGGCTGTGTCCAGCTGTCGGTGAAGCCAGTGGGGAGACTCCCACCGGCGCCAGGGGGTGTCAGCTGGGGGAGAAGGGCATCCCGCAGGCGCAGGTGTGCGCTCCCCGCTGGTGTTGCACACTCACCCAGAGCTGGCACAGCAGCAGCAGCGTGCAGTACCTGGTGCCGCTTCCCCAAAGCCAAAGGCCACCACGCTGAGGGACAGGCTATCCTCCAGCCCAGGTCCCTTCCTGATGTCAGTGTTGAGTGCAAGGAGAAATGGCAAATTTTAGAGGGGATGAGGTATCAAAGGGGTTTGAGCATAACTTGCTAGAAAAGAAGTAATTTTTTTCTCATAACTTCTTGGTTAAAGTATTTTTCCCCCCTAACATGCCACAAGGCCATGATTACAGCTCAGTACATTTTGCTAGTCATGCCAAGAGAGGGAGCATGGCTTGACCTTTGCCCTTTCATACCAGCAGATACACAAGGCGATAACTCTCTATCTGACCACTTCCCTCTATTTTCCACATGAGCTAAACTACTCTCTCTCTGTTAAAATTTGTGTGTGTGTATGGTTGTTACCCACAAACAAGGAACCTGCTCTTTTCAAACATGCCCATTTGACACCTTTCAATATTGGGTTAAAAAGTCTAGATAATTGCTTTGCAGCTCATGGATTTTTTTTGGCTCAGCTGCCAATAGGGAGAAGAATTGGGCTAGGCTGCTCTGAAATACTTACTGTTGTTTTTCTCTTTTTTTCAAGCAGAAACAAAAGGAAAAATGGAGGAGGAGGGAAGACCTGCTTTGAATTGGAAAAAAATATTTAATTTTTTGCACACTGATATAAAAAGACAACAAAGAAAAAAAATTGACTGTCACGAAGTGTAGGAGACCAACTCTTTCCTCTGCTTTGGGAGTTCTGAATCCATTTTCCCTCCAGGAAAATATCTTGATGTCCAGCCACGAGGATATTCTTGGGTGGATCCTCTGAGTCTCTCTGACATAAGTTCAGCTTTACACAGGCTAGGTAAATGTTTTCTGCACTGGAGAGAAGATTATTTTATCATTGAGAGGGTGAGGGCACACCCCAGTGATGGGGGAGGCTCCAGTTCCCAGTCACTCCTCCCGTGATTCAAAGAAAAATCCCAGCATGAGTTCACAAATTCTCATCTGCTGCTTTGAAATGATTTTATTTCAAGATACGTGATTTGTTCCTCTGCCCCCTCCCCAAAGAAAAGGGAAAGGAAGCAGAATACTCCACTTAGCTGTATTCCAGATAATCTGTCTGTTAGCTTAGGGGCTACTTTAAATCCTTTAGGAAAAAAAAAAAAAGGTGACATAAAAGCAACATTTGCTATTGTCACAGTTGAATTCTGTGTGCAGAAATTATTGAATCAGTGCTCCAAAACCATCCACTGAGGGGAGTGTCTGCTGCTGAGCAATTAAGGAAAGTCCCTCCTTGCACAGATGTGTTGGATCAGAGGGGGAGATCTGCCATGCTCAAGGCAGAGGGACTGTGGGGATACAGGGATGTGGGGATGTTGGGATGTGGGGATGTTGGGATATGGGGAAGAGGGATGTGGGGATGTGCAGATGCAGGGATGCGCAGATGCAGGGATGTTGGGATGTGGGCAAGAAGAGATGGGAGGATGCGGGGATGTTGGGATGTGGGGATGTGTCCTGGTTTGAGGTAAAACAGGACCAATTTTGG
>RSEF01000004.1:83974730-83994999 GCA_003993805.1 Himantopus leucocephalus | reverse complement strand
TTCCCAACATCCCCAGTGGCTGATTTGGCCTAAACCACGACAGGATGTTGGGAAGTGGGCAAGAAAGGATGCAGGGATGTGGGGATGCTGGGCTGTGAGAAGGTGAGAGCCTCCTTCCCAACATGGAAAATCCTCACAGCTCCACTGACACATCGGCACTGTGTGCCTGAGAATGAGTCCAGTTACCTTTGCAGTATCTGTCTCTGTAACAGACATCCAACTAATTTTTCCATCAAATTAATTAAAGTCAACACCATTAGAAAAAACAAAACAAAACAAATAATAATAATAATAAAAAAACAAATAAAAACCCCCCAAACAGCAGAAAACTGGCTGTGCTTGTAGCAGCTTCTTTGCTGCCCCAGATGAGAAGGGTTCAGGAACACGGCTGGGCTCCATCCTTAAGGCAACTGGCAAAGAGTTGCCCGAGGCAAGCTGCGGGCACAGCTCCGGCTGCCCAGCCCCTGCCCAGCCCAGGGACTGCAGCCCCCCTGCCTGCCCCGGCCAGGCTCCGCCACCGCGCTGGAGGGGACTCTGGGTGCCCGGGGAAAGAACGTGCTCCTTTTGCCGCCCAGATGCAAAGAAATCTTTNAATCTTTATGAAGGCTTGAAGTGTAAAGTCCTTTCGCATTCCCGTGCAGGGTGAGCAAGGCAAATCAGAGGAATTTATTTTTTTCCCTAAAACAAGTCAAAGGCCTTTCCATCACCTGGAGGTGAGATGCAAGAAGCATCCAGTCCCAGAAAGCCCCAAGTTAGCTCGTTCTCTGCCTGTTATTGCCCTCTGGTGGCACTTTTGAAAATACCAACATAATTTTATTTGTTATCGGGACTGCCGTTTAGTCCCTCATTGCTTTTATTCTTTATACTCTTCTTTTACAGTTTGCCTCTAATGTGCTTGACTGCATCGCCGGCTTAAGTAACCTCAGACTGGCGATGCAAAAACATAATTGTGTGGTCGCCAAGCTCGTCTAAAAGCTCCTCCTTCACCGGTAGGGATTTTGGTACTGATGTTTCACCCACCTAACCCACTCAGGGTGGAAACTCCTGCCACTACACCAAATTGTACCAGCTCAGGACATGGTCTTGGTGGTTTTGCACACCCTTTAGTGCACACTTTGAGCAGCGTATCCCAGTGGACAGGCTTCAATGTCCCCCTCACCCTGCGTACAAGCTAAGAGCATCAGTTGGTTTATATTCCAAAGACAAATTTTTCTGCAAGAAAGGTTGGGTTTTTTTCTGAAGCCAGGATAACAATGAACTGGTTGCTCCAGTGCATCATTGAAAATGTATGGAGCTGATCTGCCCTACAACAAGCTTAGCATTATGGTTTCTTGGCATAACTGTTGTGCTTTTGAAAGGACCAAGACTAGGAGTCAGCTCCACCAAAAAAAGGGGCAAGCACCTTTTTTTAGGGGTGTAACTTAAAGCTTAGAGATCTTTCATATAAAATAAATGAATGAGCCCCCCTTCACCTACATTTCATCTGAATTTGGAAAACAGTCACATTTTTTAGTCAACTTGACTAAACTTGGGAAATATCCCCCCCCAGACCAGACTGCCCACAGCTTTCGCTGGTGTGAGGGTTTGCTGTAGGAAAGCTGGATGTACGGTTTCAGGGTGAGGCTTCAGACCCACCGTGCAGGATGGTGCTGGCTGGCTGCGAAAGAGGAGGAGAGCTACAGCCTCCCAGTCTCATAGCCCACCTCCATGTCATGCAGCATGTGAGCTCTTCTGCCTCCTGTTAAAAAAGATCTCTTGGCTGTCAGATATTCATCTCCCCAGTGGCTTGGCCAGCTGAAATCTGAGGATGGTGTTGCCTTTGCCCCCTCTGCACATAGCGTTGTTCCTGCTGGAGAGGATGCAAAGCCTCCAGCAAGTCATTTTGATGGGACTCTTGCCTCTACAGCATCAGAAACCTTGGTGTTAACTCCACAAAAGTTCCTGAAAAGCAGTAACCCAAGTAAACCAGCTGGCATGGGGTCCTCTCTTTCTGCACGCAACCAGCAGCCAAGCTACTGCGATACACCAACATATCCTCTGCTTTCACGGCTGCATAGCAGATCTGCTCTGTAAATAACACAAGAAGGAAGAACATAAAGAGGATGATTTACACCTGGGTTTCCAGTCTGAACCGTTCAACTCAGCTATTCCCAAACTCAGTGAAGCTCTTTCATAGAGGTTTAAAAAGAATTGTTGCATTCCTGTATGAGGGTTCAGACCTAACAAAAAAAACCCCAACCAAACGCAAACAAACCAAAACCAACAAAAAAAAAATCCCCAAAGCAAAAATGTAACAGAAAAACAAAGCTCAGATCTGAGCTCTGCTTTATGCCAGCCCAGAGGTAAGACAGGAGCAAAGCCAACCTGGCATTTCAGAGTCTCCTGCTGTTGGTGATATCTTGTACACTTGCAAGCCTTTGGGACTCCCTCGGGTCAGAGGGAGAAAAGCGCATTACTGTGCCTTTCTCCTGGGAAGCCTTCAAGCCCTGCGGCTGCACAGAGGAGAGAGAAAGGACCACGGAGCTCACAAATGCCTGCAAGGATCAAGAGGCATCTGCTGGGCTGGGAGAAGGAAGCAAAGCAAAGTTGCAGAGGAAGGAGAAAAGAGACCTTAAAAGGGATTTAATGTGCAGGGAAAGCAGCAGAGCTGAACCCAGGCGCTGAATTCTCTGCTGCGCTAAGAAACCAGAAAGTACATCCATCCGTAGTCCTTAACATTGCAAACTAGTCTGGGAAATTAATTCCTCATTATGGAGATGAAAATGCCAACAGAATGAGCATTGACTAATAGGGATAAAGAATTGGTCTTAGCAAGAATGCCGCTGCTGAGAGATGGTGCTGAGCACGCCTCAGGATGCTCAGGCACCGGCTGCCCACGTCGTGGTTCCTTGCATGTGGGTAAAAGGATGAGGTCTTTATCTTTTGGGCTTCTGCCAGGGGTTTGATGGCACTTTTATCTGATGAACCACAGGGCTGGGTTCAAATTTGGGAACTGGGAAATCTTATACAGTGTCATCTAGAAGATGCCTTTTTTTAAGAAAAACAAGGTAGGCCGAAAGCCAGGGGCTTCTGTCTGTTTCTAAAGCCCTCGCACTCAAAGGAGTACATTCTTCTCTCATTTTGTTAACATCTCCAATGCAGTTTTTGGAGATCTGAGATGTTAATCCCCCCTGGCATTTTCAATAGCAGCTGTGTGGCACACCTCCTTCCTGCTGAGGAAGGCTAAAATGTAATTTGGCTTGTCGTTTCACTCCAAGAATGGTCTTAGTGTATCACAGAGTGGGTATACAGTTATGTGAATTCAGTACCCGTTCAAGGTCCCTGCCAGCACCTGCAAGTCTCCTGAGTGGGATCAAATACACATTTCACTTCAGCAATATCAAGCTCCCAGCGCTCTGTTAAAGTTTCTTCCTACAAAAATTTGAATTAGTAACATAATACAGAAAATTCAATAATAAACTTATTTGTGGAATTACAGGTTGCTATTGTAGCTAGTCACTGAAAAAAACACCCAACGATTTGACATCAAGATACATAATTAAAAAAAGATATCTCTAAATGCAGAACAAGAATGTTATCTGCTTTTTGGGATGAAAGCAGTAAGATGGAAGAAGCAACATGGATATCTGTTTACTGCCTATTTGCAATAACCTAAAAGCCATTTTTAAGCTACAAACTGCCACTACTGTGAAGCTGGGTAGCGCTTTGCTTGCACCATAAGTAGGGTGAATTATGAGCTGGTGAGGTTACTTCCACGCAGAAATAGCTCATGGGCAGGCGTGGGGAAAAGGGGACACAAAGGCTCAGGGAGGGAAGCCAGGGTCAGGCTCCAGAGGAAGAGGATGGACAGCAGATGCAAAGGAGACTCACTTTTACTGGTGTGGAGGACTAAAGCAGTTGTACGCAGGCTGGGGAATAACTGTTTGGGTGCTGATGTGCCCATAGCAGTACCTCAACACTTAATGGCCCTTAATCTGTTTTTCCTCAGGACATCTCCTGTGGGAGCGCGGTGCTGCTATCCTTATTTTATGAATGAGCAGTGGAGGCAAGAGGTTTTGCCTGCGCGGTTGGGCTGCTCCCCATCCCTCCCTCCGTGGCCACTTTGGTGCACGTCTGCTGTGGGATGGCTGGTGTGCTGTCCTACCACTGCCAGAAAGAGGCCGAGGAGATGAGGAGGGCTGAGAACACAACCTGATGGACACGGCAGACCTCAAACATCTGGAGCATACAGCTAGCATTTGGGGATTTATTAGGACTACAGTTCTTCTTAGGTGTTGACCACCCTGTGCTGTTGGGGATCTCTAGGACCATCAAGTGGGCGACGTGAATCTTGTAGTGCTTGACCTGAGCTGAGATTATGTCCAGATTTACACCAGTTTCTTCCTTTCCTTACTTTGGCCTGGTTGGGGGGGGTGGGGGGGTGGTCCGAAAGATTCCTTGTTGACCGAGCTCCCCTGTTCGTCTGAGTCTCAGTTGTGGCTCATCACTTGCGAGCCAGCTGAGGAGCTGGAGGTCACACAAATCCTTGAGGGTGTACTGGAGAAAGCAGTGGAGATAGTTCTCTGGTGGATTTGGCACGTTTGTGCTAACACAATGGGTGAAAAGAACAATAGTTGTAGAACGATTGTATGCTCTTTATCTGAGACAATGATGAAAAATGTAGTATTTGTGAAAATACAGCTATTTTAGCATTTCTTTTAAAACAGTGGTGGAATTAATGAGCACATGTAAAGGTATAAAAAATACAGCCCAAACACATCTACTATACATCCCTGAAGGATTTTTTAGCTACAGTGAAAGCAGTGTTCCAATACCTTTAATTTCTGCAGCTAACAGGCTATTTTATGTTCCAAATAAATAAATCAAAACTGGAACAGCGTTGCGCAGAGGCGAGAGCTCAGATTTTACAGCAGCAGCCCGAGCTGAGAGGCATGATTGCAGATACCCTGCATCTGCAGAGCTAAACACAGCTCAGAGCCTCAGAAAATTTAAGGATGTTGTTTTTATTGTGAATCATTCTTTTGTTTAGCCTTTGAAGTGAACATTACTCCAGCGAAAAAGCAGGCATTTGTCAAAAGAGGTGTCTGATTTTCAGCAGTAGCTGTGCAGTCCTGTGCTGTGCGTTTCATTTTTGTATCAAGGGTTTATAGTAACTGCTTTGGTCGGACATGCCTGGAATATATGATCAAACTGTTTGCAGTCCCAATTTAAATGTATTTTGCGTCATTCTTTTGTCTCTCTCACTCAGCTGGTCATTTGGAAAGCTTTCATTTGCACATTTACAAGTAGTTTAAGTTTTTTTTTTTTCCTTGTCCATGAGCTCCTGAAAACAGATTTGATTATTGCCACTTGCATTTGATTTAGGCTATGATTATAACAAGAGCACTTCCAAACATTCAAAATTCATGAATTCAGCTATTCCCAACCCCAAATGATAAAATGTTAAATACAATAAATGTGGGAGTCTTCATTTTCCTTCTGGCTTTTGAATCTTACGGATGAAATCAGCCCATATTTTCAACCTTTTCTGTATAGCCAGGAGAGTTAAAGGCTTTCTATGCCCCAACCCAATTTTTCCTCAGTTTTTCAAGCACAAATGCACACGGTAAAGAAAAGGCCAGTCAAAAAGTTGCTAAAAATCTTTGTGAACCATCTGCAATCTCCAAGTACTGCAGGAAAATAACTCTGTAAAAACTGTTACTAAATAACAGCAGATTAGAGGCTGCGTAAAAATATTCACATCCCAAAGCCAAACACACTAAACTCACTGTTTGGGCACGGAAATTTTTGGCATCTTTACTGAAAAGCAGCTTTGCTACACCAAAAAAAGAAAGAGAAAAAAAGGAAACTCATTTCCCTATTGGATTCTTTCCTGCCTGTTGGAAAATTATATGAGGATGTGCCTTGCAGGTGTTACAGCTACAGCTTCGGTAAATTAAACAAACTGTCGGGTTAAAGCAAATTCATTCTGCAAAAACAGGAACTGCAGTGGTTTCTGTTTCTGTCTCACAAACCCAAAATGGGAGCACAAAAAATATTGTCTCAGAAATCTGAAATGGGAGCACAACGTGAAAGCTTGGAAATGCTGCATCCCACTGAAAGATGCGAGCGTGGTGTCGGGTTAGAGGATGGTACGAGGATGCCCTGGGGGGGGTGGGGGGGCGGGTCACGAAATACCCCAATTTATTCTTGCTGCTCCAAGCTGACTTTTAATATGAACATAATTTACGGGGACTAAAGACGAGCTTTAAAACAGACAGGCTGTTGAATCCTGAGACATTTCCACCCACTCTGTTTTCACTGCATAAATCAAAGCCTGCCTTTGTTCGGCAGCGGTATTGTAGCAACGTCTAGGAGTTCAGAGCAGTGATTGAGATGTCTTTGAGCCAGCCGCCCTGCAAAATATAAAGAGTAAAATCCTCCAGAGTGGAAAGTTCATGTGCCGTGCACCTGGTTCGATGGGCACCATCCAGAGCTACAGGTATGGCTGGAGCCCCTGTTATACCAAAACAAAACCAGTCCATCTGCAGCTCAAGCGAGGGAGGGACCAGGCAAAGCCCAGCATGGTTATCAGCAACTTAGAGTGGCTATACATAATCCGTAGATAAAAAAATCTATGGGAAAAAGTATGTGTCTATGTACAGCACAGAATAACACTAAAATGAGGGCTCTTTGCAAAATATGAAGCAAGACTGTTGGCTTGCAAGTGGCTGGTTGGACAGCCGGCACTTCTCAGGGAGCATTGCAACAGCATCAAGTTTTTGTGGAGGAGGCGAAGTATCAGCCATGCGGTTACAATGGGGGACCGTTCCTCCCTTCCTTCTCAAACAGAAGAGGCTTCCTGGGGAAAAGGTGAAGGTGTTTGAGAGAGAAAAGCAAACAAACGGTAAGGAAGGTCAGCATTGCTGCAGGACCAACGGCTGGGTCTCACCCCAACAATGTGCTCTGCAGGTCTGTGGGCTGGTATGGAGCCTCCACTTTCATCCAGAATCCTCACAGCAGAGGCACCTCCTCTGTAGCTGCTGGGACAGGGCCTCCTTACCCCCCCCACCCCTTTGTACCCACTGTCCTCCCATCCTCCCAGGCATTTTCTCACTCTTTTTCATACACCTGCACTCCCACCTTTTCCTCCTGTCTTCTCCTAACTCTCTGTTGCTCTGGGTTTACTGAGTGTCTCTTGAAGTGTAAATCAAGGAGTTGTCTTTCCTGCCCAGGTCAACAGCCTAATTTCTACCCCTCTTGAAAACCATGAAACAACAGCGATTAAGGAGAAACGCAATGGAAGAGCGTNGAGGAGAAACACGATGGAAGAGCATAAGGATGGTATACAAAATAATGACCCATATAAAGTAGCTGCTTCTTTTTACTCAGTCATCATAACAAGAGAAGGGGAGCTCTAATAACACTTTCCTACAGAGTTTATGACCANAAGGAGAAACGCAATGGAAGAGCGTAAGGATGGTATACAAAATAATGACCCATATAAAGTAGCTGTTTCTTTTTACTCAGTCATCATAACAAAAGAAGGGGAGCTCTAATAACACTTTCCTACAGAGTTTATGACCACAAGATATCACAGAAGACAAAAGTTTGGGAGATGAGAGTTTACTGATCCCATAGCAACATATGCAGCAATGATACGCACAGTTATATCCCTATAGGAATAAGGATTGAGACTACTGACCTTCTTAGTT
Organism: Himantopus leucocephalus; assembly: GCA_003993805.1. Lineage (NCBI taxonomy): Eukaryota > Metazoa > Chordata > Aves > Charadriiformes > Recurvirostridae > Himantopus > Himantopus leucocephalus. The sequence continues at coordinate 83,987,305 of RSEF01000004.1, read as the reverse complement.
GAGCATATATGTTCAGTTAGCTGACAGGAGAGCAAAAGTATTCTCTCTGTATGCAACAAACACCGTTCTTCCCATTATGAAATAACCAGTGTTGCCTTCCGGAGAACCTCATCTTGATTGTTCATCTAAGCAAGATGCCCGAGCACCTCTCACGCTGCGCTGGCACGACACCTTCTTGTTCTGACCCCATCTCAGTCTTCAGAGGAAAACTTTGTCGACAAGTCCATATTTCTTCAAACAGATTAATTACTCTGGCATATCTGTATCATAACCCAGAGATATCTTTCTCTCAATAGCCTACAAGATGTGTATCTCTGGCTGAACCCAAGATGAAAGCCTTCTGTAAAACAGAAGGAGCAACAAACCATAGCACAGCCAACAGAAATGAGCTTAGACTTCTGAAATATTTATGAATAGCTAAACAAATGAGTGCAAGAAAGTATTTTCTTTGCAAGTGCAAGTAACCCAGGAACTGTAAGATGAATTACATGATGAACTATGACAGTTAGTATATTTGTAGTATCCATTCTTGTGTTGTAGCTAAATTAATTGAGGTAGCTGTATGGTATGAGCAGGGGTCTTGGGAATTAACCTAATCGTTCAGATGTGACCTCTCTCTCTAATGCTCAGAAATTAGCAATATATCATTTGTTCTTTTAAGATCTATGGTATCTTCATCTCTGCCCAGTGCTTACAAAAGCAATTGCAGTTGTTCAAAAGGGATGGAAAACACTAATCAGATCAGAACTGAGGTGGCATCAATTGACTCTAAAGAGACTTTGGTGTAGCTGAAGAGCTGAAAGACTTTTCTTTTCTCCTTTTCTTTCCTCCTTCCTAAAATTCGTCAGCTTCTCAGACCTGCCAGCGCAACTGCATGTACTAGCTAGCTCTCAAAATGACACGCAGTAGAAAAGCTCGAGTGCTAAAAGTCACCCACCCAGATCCTCTTGCTGAGAGCAGATCAATGTACTGGAAGATCTGAGTATGAACAGCCACCCTGCAGCCAACCTCAGCTCCAGCCTGGGCACCAAGCCTTGGCTTTTGGAGGCACAGATGCTCCTCTGTGGCTCTGCATGGTGCAAGGTCTGGTGCAGGGTCTGGTGCAGGGTCCAGCACAGGGTCCAACCCATGTCTCTGGGGTGCATACGCCCCGTGCAGGCGCAGCCAGGCCACTGGGAAGTGGCTAGATGCGGTTAGGTAGCAAACTCACACTGGTCTGGGAACATCAGCTGGTGACAGCCAGGAGGGAGGACAGGGAATATCAGGTGTTTTAGTGCCACAACAACACACCAAATTGCACTTCCCCTCCAGGGAAGCCGATGCAGTCAAAAAAAGAGATTTCCCAAAAGGCCTGCTCGTTAGCAGGGCTCTTGGAGCAGTGCTCTGAGAAACCCAGACTGACGCATGAGAGGTGTTCACCTGTCTCAAGACAGTGCCTGGAGGGAAGATTCACTAGAGGGTGAGCATCAGGCGTAAGGTGAGTGTGAGTGTGTGTGTGTGTGCGTGTGGCTGGAAGTGGGCACCGCTCATGTTCCTCGGGTGCCACGTGCCCAAGCCCAGCTCCATGCGAGGGCTCAGTGTGGGATACTGGGGGACCCCACCAGCCCTTGCCTGGACAAACCTCTTCATGGTGGTGTTGGGCTGACACTGCCCCAGTGCTGGGGCAGGCTTTTCTGCTGCAAAAAGGAGAAACTGAAATACTGGGGCTCCTGATGAACAATACAGTCCCATCCAGGTATGGAGATGCAAGCCAACCTATGGCAGCAAACCAAAGGAAATCTACTTTTCTCTGCACTGGAATTTTCCTGAGCTAGAGATTTCCGTTTGGTTTTATAACCAGACAGATATCAGTAACCTACATCTCACTAAAGAAAGGATTTATCTTCTCTTTTAAAAGTTCTCTGTATTTTTATCCAGGGGCTAAAGTAGGCAGAAGGGAAACATTGAAAACAGCAAAAGAGAAAAGGCAATTCTGGAAAAGTGCTACAAGAGCTTTCCCTCAGCTCCGTTCCGCTTTTTTTTTTTTCCTGCTCTTTTGCTTCTGCACCCCGTTGCTTGACTCTGTCTCGCTTTGGTGTATTTCACCAGAAATAAAAGCTGTCACAACGTTTCCTCTCCAAGCGCCACCGAGCATTAGGTTTCAGCTCCTGACAGGTGTATGAAGTACCAGCTCCATCAGATGCACGCAAACATGGAAGCTTTAAAATGGCTCCGTGTGCCACGGGCCCGCTTTGCCGTGCTGCGTCACTAAAGAGGTATCTTTTCAAAGGTTCACTTTTAAAAGCAGAGACTGATCCTGGTGGTGACATACTTAAAACTGCTGAGTGATGCCTTCAGGAGCCAGGCAGGGAACGCTGCCTGCAACCTGCTTCTGCAGGGCAGGGGAAGGGGCCAAAGCTCCTCCTCCAAAAACTGTGTCAAATCACCAGTATCTTGGCTGAAGTCTATTTTCATAATACTTTTCCTTTACTTCTTTTAATCCCTTTCTTGGGGGCAAAAAGTCAAATCTTCCCTCCCTGGCTTTGATCTCAGCTCCTGACGCTGTGTTTCCGAAGCATTAGCTGGGACACAGGAGCAAAGGCAGGGGGAGATGCTGACCCCGCGACGGGCAGCTGGGGCAGTCTGGGTTTTCTCCTGGGCTCGTGCCCTGCAGCCCTGCACTGCTTTCCTGCGTACATTGCTTTCTGCACCTATAAAAATTTTTTACTCTTGCATGAAATGTAACGTGATTCATTTTGATTAGTATGAACCCACACAACCGGCTATTTTGCCAGGAATGGTGGTGTGTCGATCTGTAGGTACCGCAATTTAGCCGTCTTGGCCCATTTAATTATCCGTTTTAGCATTTCCTCAGGCTTTGATTGCACTTGAAGATTTTCCTAAGCAACAAATTACATGTAAAGGCTGAAAAACTTACTGACAGGTCTGTAATTCTGGGTGATACATCATTCCTGCCACAGAGGAGCTGTGGCAGAGGTGTCGTAAATGTTGATGGCCAACACCAGGATGGACCCTACTCCCACCACAGGATGGGGGATTTTGTCCTTGGTTTCAGAAAAGCCCAGCTGGCCTGATGCTTTTCTGCTCTTAGCATGCAGTGCACTTCCAAAATGCATATAGTGCCTTTTCCTAACATTGCCATTTGAGTCTGTGGTTCTACAGTGACTGAAGAAATAAAAATGCTCTAACATACGGGCAGCCGGTGGGGCAGGGTGGGACAGGGCTATTTCTCTGTCCACCAGGAGATGGCAGTGAATATGCTGAGTATGGAGGGCTTTTTTCCCCTTTATTTCACTTGTGCATACTCCCTGAAAGATAACGGGTCCTTTGAGGACAACTGAGCTGTAACTCTTTCAGTTCTGTTTAATTTTCTTTTTCCATTGCTTGCATTTACATCCTTCCCATCCTTACCTCCTTCTTCCACACAATGCCCCCTGCACCCCACACCTACTCCTTACCTTTTCAACGCCAGTGGCTCACCCCTACAGATGGGGGCAACGCAGCGTCACGGACGCTGAACAACAATATTCGGGGATAAAAAAGAAGAGGGGGTGACACGTTTCGGAGCCGGCAGGCAGCGTGTGAGCAGGCTGCCGCGCCGCACTGAGTGCACAGCCCTGATGCGGGTGGCTTTCTGCCCGTGCTTGCTTCAAAGAAAAATACGCCCTTGTGGCAAAATTGAATTGACATTTAGCTTCCAGATTTCATCCCTGATGTTCTCAGCTGGCCAGAGGATGGCAGGAGACACGTCTCCTTGCCTGTATCAAGCTCGTGTGCCTTTGGGCCATATAACTCATAGCTCTGTGAGTCTCCTGCTAAGGACCCTGACATTTTCTGCCACAATGTCTTCCATCAGAGGGCTTCCCAAAAGGGTACATTAACATATGAAGTCCCATAGATTTTGGGAAGACGGAAGGAGACAATAGCTCAGAAAGGGACAGTTTTCCTGACCTGCCCCACCGGCAACATTTGTGGAGCAGAGTCCTCGTGTTCTCTGTTCCCTCACCATTTTGAAGTGGACCCTCAGGAGTTCCGTGCCTTCTGCACTTGGACATGACAGGCCAATGGGGCTGTTCAATGAATTGCAGATAGATTCAAATGCCACAGCTGAAAAGGTGAACTGTTGGGTTTTTTTTTGGAGGGAGGGGGGAGATAGTGTCATAAATAAAGAGACTCTATGTCCCCATTTCACATAGTGCTCTGAGAACTTTCTCAGGGACACCTGAAATGCCCCAGTTTTTCATTGCTCCTATCAAAACATTTTTCTAAATAATTACAGAGCGTTAAAAATGGATTGCTGTACCCAGGGGAATTTGCTCTTTGTTTGCCAGGAACAAATAGGCCAAGAGAATGAGTGCTCAGCATCACGAGTGGTGTTTGAAGGAAAGAGCAAAGTCAAAAGCCTGTAGACATTACCGGAGATGCTCTTTTTTCAAAGTGAATTTTTATTGCACAGTGTCAGGGTTGCAGGAGAAACTCCCACACGTTGTGCTCCTAGGGGCTGGGGGATAAGGAGGAATCTCATCTGAGAGTAATGCGCGTGCTGCTGTTGACCCTGAGGAATTTTTATTATTCTTTTTGGAAGTGACCTCTTCAAAACTATTCCTTTGCTTCTTAAGATGTTGCTTCCAAACAAGCACTGGGTTTTGATTACAACAGTCACCTTCATAGCGGTTTGCACTTCAATGGCATTACTGTGCCTCTTCTGAGAATCCCAAAGCCCTGAGCAAACACAAACCTGGAAATGTTCAAAGCATCCTGCTGTCATCAGTACCTCTGCAAATTATTTTTCAATTTTAGAGTATCCTTCTTGAGTTACGCGTGCCTGAACAACCNGTTTTTCACTTTTAGAGTATCCTTCTTGAGTTACGTGTGCCTGAACAACCTGTGTCCTACTGTAACTGTGATGCCAGGTGGCAGGAAGACGAGAGATGGGCCAGTACACCCAGTTTCCCTTACGAAAAGGGAAAAACTGGCCTAAAACCAGACGCCCCCCCCCACACCCCCTTACACTCCCAGGAGAGGTCCAGGACGTGCTGATTTCCCTGTGGGTTTGCCAGGCTGAACCTCCTCACGCACACGTGTGGGTAAGGCTTGCTGGAGCTGGGAACTGGTTGGGAGCTCTACGAGAAATAAGGCAACGCAGTAGNCTGATTCCCCTGTGGGTTTGCCAGGCTGAACCTCCTCACTCACACGTGTGGGTAAGGCTTGCTGGAGCTGGGAACTGGTTGGGAGCTCTACGAGAAATAAGGCAACGCAGTAGATGTTCAGCAAGACTTAAAAGAAACAGAAAATTTTTAAACAATATACAAACAAACAAATTCACCCTTTGGGTGAATTTTGCTGTCATCCCATTTGCTTCCCGGTTTGATTGCAATCATGCCCCAGGCAGCAAAAAGCACATGGCTGTGAGACCACCCCCTCATGCTTTGTTCCAGCTGGAAGTCCACTTATCTGCTTAATGGTTTCCCTCTCCTTCCAAGGGCACTCCTCACCAGGCCCTGCTGAGGAGGGTTTGCCAAGGGCCTGAGGACCTCCTGTGTGTCTGGCAGGATGATGCACACCCCTCTCAGTGGCATGGCAGTCAGCTCCATGCCTGGTTTTTGTGTGTCGCTTGGTAGAACAACTGCCTACGGACCCCGAAGCTGCTCATGGTATGAAAAAAACAAGTCAAACCCACCCATGGACGTTGCTTCCTCAGCAGAGAGCAAGGCAGGTCTCTCCCATCCTCCAGCCCTCCACCCCATGCGTGCATTTCTTCTACCAATTATTTCTGGATATCTTCTATTCAGGTTAAGGGGCTTCTGAAATCTCTGTGCACACATTAATCTGTATGTAGTATGTATGTGTACACATACAGGGACTCCAGGGACAAGTGCTTTCCACCATTTCCATCAACCCTCTCCCTTCTAGTCTCTCTGGTTGTTTGTTACTTCCACTTGCTGTGCCTTGTCTTAAATTAAACCGTAAGCCTGTCCTCGCAGGAGATGTCTTTTATTGTGGGTTGTTGGGAGGGGTTTTGCAGGGAAACTGGAGCAGCAGATAGAGCTCTCCAGGCACTACTGAAATAATAATGAAGTAGTTTCACCAAGGTGGGACCGGAGAGCGTTGTCGGCTGGGTCTGAATTCTGCCTGTCCCTGAAAATTGCTTAGGTAATAAGATAGCTGCTTTAAAATTGCTGGGGGTATCCCACAGGATTCTGCTTTGACTCTGATTTCCATTTGCAGCACATGTTCTGCCATTTGGCCAGCACCATCCACCCGTGTGAGCTAATTTAAGGTTGCTAAACAGATGACACAGAACATACATCTTTTATATTTGATCTCTGCACTGGTGAGTTATCTGACTGATGGTTAATCTCAACTTGTAATAGGATTTGCCTACACTCCTCCAAGAGTGAGATATTGGTCTTCTGTAAAACGGCAGCTCGGGGGGAAGCGTGCCCGGGGGAAGGGTGGGAGAGTTAATTCATATTTTTTTGACTTCTTATTTTCGTAGATTGGATCCGGTGCTGCATGCCTCTATGGGGAACAGCGAGGTCATCAACCTGAGGAGCTCGGCTGTCGGAGGGGACGGCAGCTGCCAGCTCCGTGGTCATCCCTGCAGGCCAGCGGGGTGAGGACCTGGCTGCCCGCAGCTGGCGCGGGGCCGGTGGCGCTCAGCACCCGGCCGGGTTGGTGGGTTCTCCGCACCCATCCTGAGCATGGGGCTGAGCTCCGTGGCTGGTCAGCCCCATGCTTCACTTTCTGCCTTCCTTTGTACACATCAGAGTGTTGACTTGGAGATTGTGTCTAGTTTGGGGTGGGTTTTTTTGAGCATTCATTGAGGACAGTGCTCAGAAAGCCATCTATCAGGTACTGCTGATGTTTTGCCCTCAGGGCAAGCCCCCGGTTTCAAAATCGATGTGCCTGCTCCATGTCCTGGTCTGCCGGCTGTCGGTCTCCCGGCCATCCTGCTGCATTTTTTCTGCTTAGTCCCCTTGTACCAGCTTGGCCTCCCTCAGGGGTATGGCAGGAGCAGCCCGGGGACCATGCTCTGTGAGGAGCCCACTCAGAGCATCCCACCTTTACCTGCCCTAGGGTGGGAAAAAGGTGTTCGCTGCCCCCCGCAGAGGAAAATAAGGCAGCACAGATTGGTCCTGGCAGAGCAGGCAGATGAGGGAGCTGACAAGCACTGGCTGCACCCCCTGAGCTCTTCCCAGCACACCCAGGGGGAGGCAAGAGCACTACAAAACCGTGGAGCCCATAAAAAATGCTTGTGATCATATGACAATTTGTATCGATATTTTAATTGCTATGGTCACATAGCGCTCGACACACGTTTGCAAGTGAAGGACTACAAAAAGAAGCCATGAATGTGGATGTCCCCAACAAAAATCTCACGCATGTGGGCAAAACCTTCTCCTCATCCTGCAACACCAGCAAATAAGGAGAGCAAAGCTCACAGGCGGCACTGGAGAGTGCCCTGGAACGATGCTGTGGTTTCTAGTTGGTGTGGGTTTGAGGTAGGTGTTAATTGCACCGTTTAGAAGGTTTGCCCAAGTTTTTAACAGCATAATACCATGCCAGCATGAAATTTGAGATTTGTTGGTCTTTTCTTGTGCAGGTCAGCAAGTAACTTCTGGTGTGTTAAACAGGAGCCAGACAGTGCCAGTAACAGGGCAGTGAGGTCTGTGCCCCATCCCACCTCTCCTGAGGTGCTCCCTGCTTTGGTCAAAGGGTGGTTGGGCTGAGGTCCCGACCCGTTGTTGTGGCAGTTCCCCAGGGCTAGATGGCTGTTGTACATTAACTAACCCGTACTATGGAAGAAAGGTCACGTATGCAACCTGGAGGAAAAAAAAAACCACCACCAAAAAAACCACTGAGTCATCTGTGCTACGTGTTTCAGACCTGAGCTAACCCAGTTTTCCATGGAATTGTGTTCCTGCACCGGGCAGGGTCACCCCATGGGGTGAAATGTTGGTACAAACGATGCTGTTGTGCTACACGTGGAAGATTTATTAGCAAGATCCGCGTTACAAGGCCTGGATCTGGCCATCATCTGATCCTTTGTGAATACACTGTCAAAGCAGTTGATCTCAAATTTAGTGCTGTGCCTTTTGGGTTTGCTTTGGTGTAGCATGACATTCAGGATTCCTTTACAGGCAACTGTGCAAAGCAGGGAAATCTACGTGAAATGCTTCCTACTGGAGTCACCATCTGGCCAATATTCATCTTGTTTAGTGAAATACCGAGATATCCATAGAACGCAGGTGTTAATGCAGATCATAAGGCACAAGTGACCGCAGTAATAAACCAACATGCAATGAAATGTAATTAACGCACCTGGTGCTTGGGTTTGAAAAGAATTTCAGTGCTTTTTTATTTTCCCTGCACACTGATGTGCATTTTAATAGTTGGAACTTCAATCATCACTTCCCAACCAACCCTTTAATCATATTAATTCCCTTAAAAAGTGAACTACAGTGTTTGCTAGTAAATAGTATTTCATAATTTAAGCAGGAAGGGAAGTGGAAGCACACATGAAACTATATGCTGCATAGTAACATTTTTGTGGCATGAAAAACACTATTGTCCTGTTTCTGTCGGTCTGGTTCTGCTGCTGGCAAAGGTTTGTTTTCAGTCGTGTAATCCTTGTTGATACGTTCCAAGTGCTTTTGAACCAGCTGGAACAAGTGAAGAGGTCCCAGGCAAGAAAATAAATGATTAAGCTTTCTATCACTGGGTTTCACAGCATGTTTTTCATCTCACCTCTGACCTGCCTCAGTAACGAATGCATTTTTGTAAGGTTAAAACCCCCCAGGACGACATTGGTTCCAAGCAGACCAAAAAAAACAACCCAACACGGGAAACGTAGATTTTGTGTGTGTGTTTGTGGGTTCCAGAAAATCACATTATTTTGAAATGTCCTTTCAGAGCAGAGATCTCACCCAATCTCGTTAGTCAGCTGGCAAATCCCGAGCAGACAGGGCATGTGTGGGGGAAAGGGAGAGGTCGAAAAGTCAAAGCCAAGGGTCACGGGTAATTTTTATTTTTGCATAGGTATTTCTCAAGGGTGGTCCAAAGGGTGCGACGAGCATAAATCTCCACAGTGATACTGGCACACTGACAGAGAGGGACAGTCCCATCAAGTGACTTCCCAATCCGATGCTTTTTAATAGGGATTCAGAGCGCGGTTAACTCCCCAGAGAGACGTATGCTGCAGACACTTGCATGGCTCAATCCCTTTCCCCAGCCTCGTCATGGGTGCAGATTGCGCTGTGTTTTGCCACCCGCAGTCAGTGCTAAGCCACAGTAAATGAGCTGCCAACAAGCCGGGGCCGTGAGCAAGGGGCAACCACCACCGGCCAGGCATGGAGGGGCTACTCCACCACCTTTATGGATGCCATCTACATTTTCACCTTCAGCAATGGCGCATCCCTGTAAAGCAGACTTTGCCTCCCAGTCAGCGAGGACAGGCTGCTGAGGGTCATTGCTGAATGACAAAATACCTTGTGTCACGCAGCTGAGGGTACATCAAGGACCTCTGCAGCGTTCCCATCCTCCAGAGGCCAAAGGAAACCAGGAGAGGGACGGCAGTCCACATTGCTGCATGCTGCTGCATTTTATTGTGTTCAGACACAGACAAAGACATTAAGGGACGCTTGCTGACCCTGGCTTCTCTTACTGCCCTCCTTGCAAGGTTGCTTTCTTGGCAAGCCCTGGGAGGTGGGCAGGGCTGAGCGGTGGGGTGGGAGCATGGGGAGCGACAATGAGTGAGGCCATCCACCAGGCTGAGCAGGGCTGCAGAAGGGCTGTCGGGAATGCACCCTCCTGTCCTCGTCTGTTCCATCATCCATGCAATCCCTTCAATGAACTAGCTCAATTTTAGGGGAGAGACTAGTTCTGGGCGCTATACTCAGTGTTCACACAGGGCCATCCTTGATGCTTCCCGACCTCTCTTACAGCCACCATATCCTACTAACAGGTCTCCTCAGGGTTCTGACTTTATTCTTAAATTAGTAACCTCATAATAGATTACCAGAAGCAGACAAGACACATGCAGCCCTCAAAGCAAACCCTCACAGAGAGGACTGGGTGCTGCGAGCAGTACTAACCAGGCTTTCCTGAACCCCAGTACTCATAACAACTAAGACAAAATCACCAACCTAATTTTTTACTTCTTGACCTAAGTCAGCTTGTGAACCCAGGCCCACAGAGGTGAAAGGTTAATGTATTAAGCTGTCTGCTCTTCAATTAATCCCTAAATCCTGGGCAGATTTGCAAACTATTGGAAGATTTTAAATTTCGTCTGATTTATGAGACACCCTTTTCAAGTTGAGATTGCCTTTACAGATGGTCACCATACAGGGCAATAAGGATAATTACTATACAGATTTATTGTCAGGATGGAAATTTTAATTTCCAAAATAATGTACACCTGTCTATCCTGACACTGTGACCAGGCTGAGCATCTGAAAAGTTAAACCCCAAGACCCCTTTATTTCTTACATGCCTCAGAGAAGAAATCTGTTATATTGAGGACAGGCTACGAGCCTGACAAACTGAGGCAAAGAAATCCTTCTACCGAGGCAGCAATGCAAACAACTTGTTGAAAATAAAGCAATACACCATTGCGGCATCAAGCAATTCTTTCAGGTAATACTGTATAAATATACCCGTGGGAGGAAGATCATGGTCTTCAAAGGCAGACCTTGATGTCGGAGAGCCGTGAGGATGTGTGGAGGGGTGGCAGCAGCTATGGGAGTAGGCAGGCTAGTCTATTTGCGAGCGGACTTTCTGTTACAATTAGAAAGGAAACCTGAAGCCTCAGGTACACAGATTTTTTTTAATTGCCTTTTAGTGCATTAAAGAGTCCTCTGGTGCCCTGAGAAGCCCCCTGATGCCCCCACTTCTGTCAAGCAGAGCATAACTAACAACAGGCCCAACAGTCCAGGAAAAGCCACTGTGCCACGAGCGTGAACACTGAAGAGAAGGCCAGGGAAGCTCTTCTATTCTCGGGTAAGTAATCAATCTGCGCAGCTAACAGAAAGGGCAGGGCAGCAGGCTGAAGGCTGATGCCCCAGTCAACAAAGTGAACTCATGCGCTCCATGTTATCCCATGAAGAACAGGGCCACTTGCCAATAAAAGACAGTCTCCAAGAGTTTTTTCTGGTACAAAGCCATTTACCTGGCAGTCAGACGATGGACGTGAATCATGCCCAGCACTCATGATTCATGATTGCTCACTAGGCTGAGCCTACCCAGGTATTTCAAGCTCGATATCAAACAGAGGTAGCGATTTTCAGCGGCTCCCCACCTGAGTGGGTTCAAACCAGCAATGCAGAAGGGAAGAGCCTGTGTGCAGCCCCGACTTCTGTCTCCTCAGAGCAGCTGCCCACCATTATAGAGGAGACCGGTCCCAAAAGATGCAGGACAAACTTTGCTGACGCTGCCTTTGAAGCCATCTATCGGCTCAGTCATTATCGTTGAATACGCTTTTGCTTAAGAAGTGTAATGCCTGGCAAGGACTTTCATCCATCGCAATTTGAAGAACAAAGAATAGCTCATTCCTTTTTTTTCCTCAGCATACCCAGTCCTTTATGCAGAAATATTGTATTACAGGTATTTTGGAGAGGGTGAGGAGCAGGAAGGAGAAATTGCCAGCATCCCAACACCATCAATTGCTGTCAGCTCTGCTCTGGGAATAGCGTGTAGCTGTTAATTGCTGCTGCAGATCCAGCAGATGGTGCGTAAGACATTGTATTTAATGGAGCCCCTCAAAAAGAGTGGCATCTGTTTGTTTAATTTCTTGGCAAGGGAACGGCAGATTTAAAAAACAAACAAACCAAATTGGACATTTAGCTATGGACATCCCCCCAACAGATTATAAATGTTTTAAGATAAATAGGTCAAATGAAGGAAAATATCAATTGACGCATTTGAGAAGTAAGCCAAACTTTTAGACATTGGTGCTTTTAAAGCTTAGATTTTCAACATACGGCAATGAAAATCCTTAAAGAATCTTTTAAATGAAACATTGACACTATCCTCTTGACTATGAGTTTGTCTAAGTGTTTGTAGAACTGTTACAAACACTAATTCAGAAACTAATCCATTCTGCCTGTCTCTGTTTCCCTCTCACACACACCCTAAGGTTAAAATATGATCTCTAGATCTAGACACTTTGCTTTAATCATGTCCATCTCCTACATTTAAAAACAGCAACAAAAAACAAGTCAGAAAGCATCTGCAGTCCCTCTCTTTAGCAGCTGGGACAAGCAACTCAGAGGAGCTATTGCTGTGGCTATTGCTCCAATATTAACACAACTCCCCATATTCCTGGAAATTCATCACAGCAGAAATTGCCTTAGCAGAGTGTGCCATGGATCCATCCGTAGCAGGGTATTATATTGTTTTTAACAACGATGAAACCTGGATGCTTGCAGGAGAACGTGCCCTCTTGATCTTGACTGTATATGCAATGCTGCACTAGGAGAGATCCTTCATAGCCCCACTGGGTGAACACACAGCCTCCCAAAGCACGAGGGTGGGTGACTCTATGAATATCTCCTCCCTGTGTACATTTTTTTGGG
>RSEF01000004.1:83964866-83974630 GCA_003993805.1 Himantopus leucocephalus | reverse complement strand
AAGTGTTACGCCCCCTCACTGGGAATACCTACCTGGACACATAGTCCCCTCCTCAGCCTGTCCCCAACCCTCCTCACCCAGATGCTCGTTTGCTCTACTCTGCATGCGCATGAATGAGGAAGTAAAAGGGAAATAGCAGCGCCATAAACCAACTGTTAATATTTCACCCTGGTGATTGCATTCTTCAGGGAGACATATATCTAAATATAGTCACAGGATGTAATCTAACTAACATTTTTGCAGCTTTTTATTGAGGATACCTCAGATATATCTTTCGCTTTTTTTTTTTTACCATACAAGGCATAACTTTGCAAACATTACAGCCGTTAAAATAAAGAAGGGCTGAGTCGTTCACGTAGTGTGTATACCTTGATAACGGGTAGTCAGTTATGACGGAGCAAAACTTCTCCCTCTGTTTCCCTGTCTTTGCATAGAGAATAGTAGCATGCAGATAACAGTAACATCCATTTTTTCTCACTCATGGAGATAAAAACAAGAGTCTTACTATTACAATTTCAGTACCTTATATTCTCATGTTGACAGAAGCCTAAGACTGTTAAGAATAAGATAGTGCTCCTATTTCAGATGAAGGTTTTTTCTGATTAAAATTTTAATCAGATGAATGGAAGATTAAGTGTCTATGTGATAGGACATTACATAAGGTTTGGGTTCTTTTTCCTGGCTTACTCTTAATAAAACCTGTATAAAACTGTTCTTTTTAAAGGTTTTTTGTTAGAATCTGTGCTAGGCAGACATTTCCCCATACGCTGAGTTGATACTTCATTTCACAAACGAGGTCAGTACCATCTTGATCAAACAGAGCCACTCCTCCGACAAGAAAAGCATCCTGTAGTGAATCAGGACATATGGAACAGACCCAATTCTATTGAAACTAAAATAAGCATAAAAAGGCCTCAAAAGAGATAATTTAAATGCCTCTCATGGCTCTCATCACATATCACATGCCTGGCCTATAAAAGGTTAGGTTGGAAAAATCTACTACTCTACCTACCTTGCAAAAAGAAAAAAAAACCAACAAAACAACCCACCTCTAACGTTCTTAATTAAAAGATAAGGAAATGTGCCTCCTAAATACTCACACCTTGCGCTTATTTGTGACATTTCTGCTAAGGAGCTGAAAAAAAGCAGATGAGGACTGTTATCGCCACTGGTCCAGCGAGGCTGTGCCAGGATGAGGAAGGTAACCCAGTTCTCTGCTGCAAAGCTTTTAACCACCCACCCCTGGGCGTGCGGTGCGGCACGGCGCACCGGGATGGGCTGCTCCAGCTCACCCGGCTCCTGCGGCAGCTCCCCCTCTGCCTGCGAGTGCCATCTTCCCTCCCGGCTGTTTTTATGATTGCAGGAAAATGTTAACTACTGAAAATCCTCCCATCGCCCTTTATCTTCCATAGCTCTTCTGCATAAAGAATACAGCCACTGGAATCTGGATTTTAAGGTTAGTTTAGAAAATATCAACAGTGAGTATTTAAAGAAAGGCTTGAACACATCAGTCACTTCGTCTCCATCCTGTAACACTGCTTTCCAGTGTGACTGATTAACCTTGTGATTTAAATACAGGTTCTCAAAGACAAATACTTAGTGGAGTGTGAATGACAAAATTTCAAGTACCAAATATAACCTGTGCATCACCAGGGAGATGGAAACAGGTAGGCAATTTTGCCTGACAAACTGTCTGAGATCTGCACTTTCCCAGTCAGCCTCCCTTCTATTTTCTACCTCAGCTTCAGCAGACTCTTCTTCTAATTTTTCCCTGAAGATGTCCTCCGCAGCACTCGTGCCTTTCCTGTACTGGCAGCCGTCCCTTTGGAGAGCTCTCTGTGTTCATTCACAAAAGTCGACTGGGTAGAGAGGCCCCATTTCCTATTTTAGGGCACATTCCTGTTTTAATGTTTTTGGTGAGGCTTTTGCTTTCATCCAGAATGAGACACCATTGCTTCATGCTTTTTTATTTTAGTTATCCTTCGTTGTCTTATTAGAAGGGAAAAACCAAACCCCAAGATCTGCTGTCATTCTTGATTGGCCTTTTTAATACCTGGTCATTTATTGCTGTTGGTCAGGTGATTCTTTCCTTTTACAGATTGGGTATTTTTGATATTTCATTTTCTTAAAGGAGGAAGATTAAATAAATAATATTACTGCATTTGCTATACTACCTTTTTTTTTTTTTTTTAAGACAGTTGATTTTCTCCAAACTGATTTGGTTTTGGTTTGGTTTTTTTTTCCAGTGCAGGCTGAAATGAATAGTGAATGCTAGCTTCTTTTTTTTTGTATCCCTCTGAGATTATTTTGTCCTGTGACTTCTCACTTACTGTTCTGCTTTTGAAGTGCTCCATACAGGAGAACCACAGCACGGTGCAGAGGCAGCAGAAGAGTAAAGAACAGCATGACACATTTCCCCCAGGAGGGCAGGGCTGTGCCACCACGGAGCAGGCTGCTGGGCGCCAGGGCTGACCTCCCGTACCCGCGGCAGGATCACTTGGGGATGTTCTCAGGCAAAAAGCGATCTGCTTCCTAAAGCATTCAGCCTGATGTGCACCTCAGTGGCTGGAACTCTGGGGTCTGTGGCTGCGGTGGGAAGGACGTAGCAGAGGAACCGCAGCCAGAGGTAAGGCTGCAAGTGTCACACGCGGTAGCAGAGATCACTGGCACGTGAAGAGCGACGGCATCTGCAATAGCAGAGGGGGAAAAAAATGTTAAAATGTTGTATAAACGTGTCTGTGTCACGGGGAAGAACAATAGGAATTTAGATAGGGGATCAAAGTGGGTGTTTGGTCATACGGAGGGAAACAAAAATAACTTCCAAGGGGATTAGTGTTTCTGCACACACAAAGTCTCAGACCCGTTGAAATCTATATCCTCAAAGCTCTTTGCCGTCTCTGAAGTCCGTGTCTTCAAATTGGTTTGACACATTTTTGTCAGAGAGTAAAAAAAACCCCAACCAACCAACGAAACCTCAAGCCCCCGAGCTCACTACTCGGAGCAGTTAGTCAGCACTTCACACAAGCACAACTCATAGGAGGTTCAGCAGTCTCAAGCTTTGCAATCTTTTCCAAAAAAGTATGTTTTTATTGCACTTGAAATAAAGAGGAGTTGGTATATGAAAATCAAAGTGCTGCACGCCTCAAAAGATAACGGAAGTTTATTACACTATAAAGGCTTTCAGCATATGTGAATGCTTATTTTATCTGAACACATTAGCATAGTTATTAGTCATTCTAAATGATTAAATTTCCCTCTCATCCACCTAATCTGCATTATAAATGAATATACTGAAGAACAATGCACTTTGTTGATAAAGCACTGACTTGGCAGTCAGGAGACAGGGTTTGTTCCCAGGCCTGACTTGGACCTCTTGAGTTGGCCCGGGCTGGTCACTTTGCCGTGAAGTGCCTTGGCATCTCAGACTGACTGATAATATTGATCTGTCTTAACAAATGAATATCAATATCAATATTCAATCAATATCCATCAATATCCATTCAATATCCTCTCAATATTTTAATCTGTTTTACAGTCTTTCAGTAGCATCTTCCAAGTTTTAAAGTGTTCGTTTTCATAAGAAACGCTGTTAATGATGTTTAAAGAAAAGCGGGCAGTCGTCAGGGTATGGATGCTGATACGCTTTGGTATCCGTAGAGTGACAGTACATTACAGCAGCTTACCGCCACTCTCAAACTTGTAGGATTAACGTGCCTTTTTTTTTTTTTCTTCTCAGTAAAGAAGGGCAAAGATCCTGCTTGCAGCGGTGGTAGTTTCTGTGACTTAGGACATCGTCTCCTCCACCTGGCTGGCTGTCCATTCCTTCTTCAGCAGCAACGGCTAGGAAGGAAATAGGTCATGGTATGTTCGAAAGGAAATGGAATTAAATTTTAAATTTAATTTTGAACTGTTCAGCTTATTTGGTTATGCTCTCGAACAAAGACCGTGTTCTGCTCCTCGGTCCTCTCCTTCCCATCTTTTAAGCATTGTGTCCTGCTGCTGTGGCAATCTGTGGAAGCCTGGAGGTGAGTGTGGCTGAGCAAAGGTAACGTGATTGTCCTTTCCCCAGAAGCGATGGGATGGTCCCTAGATCTGCCTGTACCCCTCAAGAAGTCCGTAAGACTTTTCACAAACATCCATGAAGGACAAAGAGGAGTCAAGTGCTCCCATGGCTCCTGGGGCGGAGGAGCTGATGCTGGGAGTTCTTCATGCCCTTCCCGAGAGGGCAGTAAAACTGCCCGCTAACAAAATCCCCCGCCGGGGGGGGTAAGCCTTCGTTTTACTTCTTGTCTTTTCCGAGCCTCGGAAAGTTAATTCGTGGTCTCTTTAGCGTGTCACTTATTGCTTGGGACCATACATATGATTCATTTTTGATGTAGCCAAACCAAACCTGTGCCACTACATACAACAGAAAATGAAGCCCTTCTTGACCTTCATATGAAGGGCTAAACAAGGACTGCGGCAGTTTGCTTAACTCGAGTGGGGCCACTACCAATAAACAGTCGAATTCCCCTGGGGGTCAATAGCATAGGGAATGAAAAAAATCTGGCTGGATGATTGCGTAAGGATCACCTCTGATTTAGTTGTATTTACATGAAGCCCTGCTCCAGTGAAGTAATGCTCCAGGACTTCTTCAGGCATTGAACAGAGATTTGTGTTTTACTGAGATAAAGCGGGATGTCATCTGTGAAAAGAGCAATTTATGTCCTTTGTCATGGATTGTGATGCCTTGAATCTCTGGAGACTTTCTGATAGCTATTGCTGGCGGTTCAGTGGACAGAGCAATCAGAGGAGGTGACAGAGGACACACTTGCCTTCTGCCTCTCTCAGGAAAAAGTCATTCAAATAAAGGAGTCTCCGAGAGTCATTCAAATAAATGAATGCACACCCTCGAGCTTTCTGCGGGCTTAATGAACCTTATTCACCAGCAGCAGGGCCTTGTTGTCAAGCCTCTGTCTTTGGAAGGAGAAGGAGAATGCCGAAGGAGGTTGGTCCGTCAGATTTGTTTTCTCCAAAGGAGCCGAAAGACAATTTTCTGCCCTTGCCTGGGACCGTGGGAGCCGCACGCTCCTTGGGGTGCAGCAACCTACTTGCTCTGCTGGCTCAGGCGTCCCTTTTCTTCCTGGGATTCTGCTCTGATTTCAAACAAACATTTGCTTCTCTGCTGGCGAATGGATTTCATGCCGTCCTGAGGCAATCATGATTTGAGGAGAGCATCTCTGCTTCTTCCTAGCATCTCTGCCTTGTATTTTATATGAGGGCAGCAATTTTGTGCATGAAATAATTTAAAGAGCTGGCATGTTCCAGAGGTGTCTAAATCTTTATGTGCATATTAAGCCATATCACGCACTTGTGGGTTGGGTTTGTTTTTTAAAGTTTACATTCCTCTCCCTAGGATAAGAGAGAGGGAAGCAAAGCGGCTACTCAGCTTCAGGCACCAAGCTGCCCACAGTGCCTTTGATATACGGCTCCCTTGCCAGTGTGTGCAGTCACGGGCTCACATAACTCTCCCTAACTGTGGGAAATGAAAAGGAAAATGTTAAATTTGGTAATATTTATCACAATCGTTTTTCAAGAGCAAGAGAGAAACTACCCGTCTATTGAGAAATGTGGCCTTTTAATAGCCAACTAGGATTATCCATTTGTGTGAATAATAAAAATCTCTTAGGCAGATAGAGAAAGTAGGGTAAAACTTTATAATGGCGTACGTATTCTCCAGCAGAGACAATGACTGAAGGCCTCGGAGTTTGAAGAAATGCCAATTCATCAAAGTTTTGTATTATTTTTTTTTTAGCTCTCCATTTTGGGGATTTCATGGAAATAATTGAGTTTTCTGCTATTGGATCAAGAGTCTGATATATGCGTGACTTAAAAGAAAGAGATTATTAAATATCTCACCATTTAATATCTAGATAATTTTGTCCTATAAAATCCTGTGCAGCAAGTAATTTAAATTGGTACCCTATTTACGGCAGACAAAACTGCTTACTACCATCTGCTACGCAGTTTTAATAGATGGAGTGTTAACTGCGTGTTGCATGAAATTCATTGCGACTAGGTTAATTAAATGGCTGTGCTTCACTTCCTGCACTCTGGTAATAAGATGACAACCTCATCTGAATTTATTAACCCTTGCCACTTTCAGTACTGTTATCACCCATTCAACCACCTTTGGTCAACAAAAATGAAATAAATCACAATAACAGGCGACATAACCATATTGGCTAACAAAATAGATATTGATTAGCATCTTCTAAAGCAAATATGTCAATCTAGTCTGATTTTATTTTCGCAAAGGTCATTGAAATCTGTTGGAGTATTAGTAATGGGAGTAAATGATGATGCAGTAGGTTATTGGAGAACAACCCAAATCTAATCTTTGCCGCTAAACAGCCTAAACGACCGTTTCACCATGGGAAGCTGGAGAGGCCTTTGAAGTCTTCAGCTTTCTCTTTGAGAAAGCAAACATTACATGCCCTTCTGCAGCAAAAGACCTTGCAGAGGGCTCAAGGCCAAACCTCTGAGCATCCCTCCAGCCAGGGGCATTTCTGTCCTCTCCAAAGAGGGACCACGGGGTAAATTGCTCCATCTGCGCCCATGCCCTGGCCGATCCAGCATTGAGTCAAGCCTTATTGATAGCAGACGCAAACACACTTCTTGGCTACGGCCATGGCAATGCAAACTATTCACAGGTGGGACCGGGCTGTCGCATGGTGAGGAGGGTCCTGATAGAGCCATCCTCAAGTGCCACTTCCTGCAGTCAGTCTCTTCTCCACCATGTATATTCTTCAGATATTTAGAAAAGTTGATTTTAGGCATGTACACACAAATCACTGTTGTTGGCTCTACTGAGATTTGCCATGAGGGACCAACGCTGTGCATCAAAGCCGTAGTCATTCACCTCCCTCTTGCCCATCAGAGACAGGCGCTGAAGAATTTCTGGATACCAGCGCTAAAGATCCTTCAAGCTTCCCTGCCCTCCGGTTGTCCCCACTGATCCCATAGTTGTACCACGGCTGTATGTTTTCCTCTTTGCCTTGTCACCCGGCTGCTGCTTCTGGGAACAGCTCCTCTGTCATGTTCAGCCCCCCCCCCGGTCTAAGCAGGCTCCAGACACTGACTTTGAGGGTGTTTTTATGTGGTCTAGTGGGGAAAGTCATGTGGCTATCATCTCCTTCTACACTTCAAAGTGGTGGGATGTGATCCAGCTCCAGTTCAGAAGTTCAGCTGTGCTGAACTGGTTCAACCTGTCTGCGTGTTATCGCGCCGGCATTGGGCTTCGCCTTCCAGGGACGTAGATACGACTTGTTTCTCTAACCCAACAGGAAAGTTTTCATATATACTTAGGGTTGTAGTTAGAAATAAGTTTGTGGAATAAATCAGAATTTATAACTGTATACGTGAGAAAAATATATCTTTCTCAACTTGTCCCAGCAGTCAAGAGGCTGCCAAAACTTCTCCCCTTCTGCTCCCCACCCCCAGCTCCCAAACCCCGGCTCTGCCCCGGCCACGAAGCAAAACAGCAGAATCAAAGCCACTTGCCCCATACGGTCTCACGTCTGCTGGGGACCAGGAGACCAACAGGTCAACTGATTCGCTTCCAGGTGCTGTAAGCCTGAGCCCCACGTCAGCAGACACCGCAACCCCGTTTACCAACCAGCCCCTGCCTCTGCCCAGGCTGGGCTGCCTTCAGCTCCCGGAGCAGACGGGAAGAGGAGCTATGGCAACGCTCTGGCACGCTGGAATTTAGTGAAACTTACTGNAGTTAACCACTGGATAGCACCTCTGAATTTTCAGACTTCCGAGCATTTATTTTGTCTGATTATTCATACCATTGGGTGTTAAATTATTTAAGAATAGTGAATGTCAACAATCTATCAATCTTTGCCTTTTGGTATTCATTCAGACTCCAGTTTTTACTAAGACACCTTTACAGACGTGAAGTTGACTGAAAGTATTATTGCAACGTTCGATTTTGAATTCTGTTTAAAGAAACTCTTACCTTGTACAGGGAAGTAACATTTCAGCCAAGTAGCAGTCACGCAGCGCTCAAAACCTCTGCAAATGTGCACCGTGTTCTCGTGCAGAACGGGTAGGTCAGACAGACGGTGTCATGCTAACCCAGATTTAACCTTAAAGGGTGAAATTCAGTTCTCGGTGGAAGGCCCACGCAGTAGCTGAAGCTGCTCTAAGCCCTATTTTGAGAGTGTATGTAGGAAATGGCCCCTACGGGGTTTGTGTGGTTCTTCTGCGTTCGCCGTGATCATTTCCTCACACAATTGTGAAGCACAGATGAAATGTCACGTTTGACTCATCTATGGGTGCACTTTTGTTGATTACCACAGATAATGCGCATATTCCCCGCTTAAATGTTAACATCTCTGCACATTTTCAAAGCAAAATATTGAAATATTTTCCATCCCAGAGGCAACCAGCCAGTTCACTGGGGTACAGCCTCACACCTTCACCGGGCTGTGGATGGGGGCTTCTTTTGACAGTTTGGCACTCCGCTCTTGCTAAAACATCACCACCACAACAGTTAAATTATAATGTCTTTTTTTTTTTTCCTCCCTTCTCAGACCAGACACAATATTCTAGATGATCTGTGTTTTGCATGTCCCAGCATTGCTGGCAAGTTCAATACAGCAGGATGAAACTTTTTAGTGGAAAGTAAGTAGAAAATGAGATGCTGGATCTGAAGTCAGGACCTAGACCTTGAGTGTTCCCGCTCTAGAAACCATAGACACGAGATATGAACTGATCCAGAAGCACATGGAAGTTGTGTGTACCTTAGTAATGTCTTGACCCTATAATTTCATGTCCTGGAGATAATGGGGCATTTACCAAACTCTCCCCTTTGTGGCTTCACGTGCACAGGAGGGCACCCAGGGCAGGGAGATGAGACCTTGGCCAGACCCTCAGGCTGGGTGAGTGGAGGGCAGCTCACCCCTTCGCTGTGCTGCAAACTTGCCACAGAGACCACGAACGGAGTGAACCAAGCAGTCTTAATTGAGATAGAAAGGAATAACTAAGGAATTACTATCTCTGAAGAGCAAACGGAGGGTGATTAGTGCATTCATCAAAGCCTCAACAGACTAGTTCAAGTCCCCGGTCTGAATCAGGCTAGCAGAAAATCTACTTAGATAAAATTCCTATTAGCTCTTTATCTGTCTGCAAGCCCTGGGTAAATTGCACCACCAGGGTGTCATGAACCTGAAGCTAAAGCAGATGGAAAGGAGATGAAACTCAGAGGCTTCCGAACCTGTTAAAATGAGAGCTGGGGAGAGACCATCCTGCCAGACCTACCTCTTCCCCGCATTACCCCCCAGCCAGTCTGAACGCCCGGCTTCTGCAGCAATGCTGCGGCACTCGACAGTACGAAGCCCTTTAGATACAGAGGGTAGAATCTCAGGCAATGTACAAACGGAGCTTTTGGTGAAAGTCCCGTGAGAGACGCAGTGAGCCATGGCAGAAGCAGGCTGCGGCCAGAACATTGACCCAGACCTCTTCTGTATGGCCATTTCTGATTAAAGAAAACACAACAGCTTTACACACCAGCCTCTGCTTGGCCGCTGTGTTTGTAGGGGGATCCTTCCTGCTTGTGTCTCAGCTCAGCCAGTAGCTCCCAGAGCTACCACAAACCCTGCCCAGCTCTCCCGTGCCACTTCAGAAACTCTTCTTGCCAGCCCCGGGGTCAGCAGGCTCCCTGCTGTCCGCAGCCTTCTCTCTCACCGGCACGCTCCGTTGTTTGAAGGACAACCTGG
>RSEF01000004.1:83929866-83959866 GCA_003993805.1 Himantopus leucocephalus | reverse complement strand
TATGGCAGTTTAGGCCATATTGTGCTGCCTGCATTTAATCTGTAATGCAGTGTGTCTTAAACGTTTCAATCCCGTATTAATAGGTGGCATTACACATAACACCTATATAGCAGCAAAGCTAATACAGCTTGTGATTAAAAATGTTTAAAAATAGCTAATAAATCAGATTATCTTGAGGTATTATTTCTTGCAAGTCAAAATGGAGAGCAAAAAATCAACCCTAATTTTTAGTTTATGTATACACTGAAAATAGCAACAACAATAAAAATAAGCTTTTTGTAGCAGACATATTCCATCTTCACTATTTTGCTACCTTTGGTAAATTACTGGGGCAGATCTTGAAGTTAAAAACCCATGTTTAGAAATAAGTGCACGCTTCACCCACTAAATATAGCAGCAGACTGTGTGCCCCTACGCAAAAACATTCTCATATCTAGTTTTAACTTTACATATAAAAATAACTTGGAGAAAATACAAAAAAACATTTTATTTTAACATGAAAATATCACAAAAATTAGTAAGCCTGAGATGTAGGGTTTTGGTGAAAAACAAGAGGCTTGTAGTGTTTTGGCTGCTGATAAAGATGCATGTATTGATAGCTGGGGTGAAAAGCAGAAGAATGCACTTATTTCTTCTGCATGTCAGTATCTTCAAACACAGTAAGCCACATGCACCCTTCTTTCCTTGTGTAGATGCTGGTTCACCATGTTTAATTCCAGCGGAAGTGGATCTGACGTGGGCGGTCAGCCCCCTCCTTTACCAATGGCTTATGGAATTCACGTCCTGCACGAGAGTGGATATTTGCCCAACAAAACTCACAGTAATACTGCAGGCAAGTGACATTGGCACAAAAGAAAGGAGCAAACTTTCCACCGCATCGCGCGCCCTGGCATTCGTCACACATCTGGTCATCCAACACATATGGCTTTACCTCCACCTGTTGGAGTAAAACAGAAACAATTCTACTTAATACCTATTCCTACTTAAAAGTCATATGAGGCCATTCAGGTTGTTCTGGTTTAAAAAAAATAGAAATGTCTGAAATCAGACATATTAACGCCTTTATCTAACTAATCAGTTATTACTCTCTATCATTTATCAGCTACAGACCTATCCATACAGTAAGCAGAACACTTCAAGGCCAATCTTCAGAAGTACACTATATATGTAATAAATAGCTACATCAGATCCTCCCCTTAATTCATTCTGGGAGGATGTTCTTGGCAAATGATAATATGGGAGTATGTGTAGAAAAAAGGCCAACAAGCCCAAAGTTCTCCCAACTAATCTCATCAGCTCCCAAATGTACCCCAACATGGCACCCAATTCTATACTCTTTAGCAAAAAATAACTGAACATACAAGAATGTAACCATGTATATATTAACCTTTTTTTTTTTTTTTTTTTATAAAAAAACCCCAAGTATAAGTCTCTGCACACACTACTTTTGTGTGCAAATTAAAAGAACTTTCTGCAGGCTGGAATACAGACCTTTTAGTACTCCTGTTCACCGTAAATTCACTCCCAATTTCTAAAATATGGTCAAATTTGGAGCTACAGATTTTGGTCATTTATTACTTTACCCTTTTTGTGGCTTTGAGCTGTACAGAAATTTGTATTCAAGGCATTTCTGAAAATATTTTTTAAAGACCATTTTGCAAGTCTACAAACTGCTAGAAACACCTGTCTTACGCGGCTCTGTTCTCCCAAACTCATCTGACTGCCAGAGTGGAAAAGTGGCAGGAGTCCAGTGGTAAATTTGCATTATGTCTTTGCGTAACTGAACTGTTACAGACTGCCATCAGACAGGAAGAACTTCATAATAAAACACAAAATGAGTTGACTCCATCATTAAGGAATGTATTGTTGTCTTACACATATCCTTCACTTTTAAAGATGGCATTTTTTGCCTTTTGTTGGCAAAAAAGAGTTATTCCAGTTCATACTAAAACTCACTGCTGCAAGAGATTTTTTTCTGAGATACCTATCACCTGAGAAGAATGCTTGCATATAGACATCGGCTTTATGTACTATACTCAGACAGAGTATGTTTGAAATAATGAGAACTTTAAAATGCTATTTTTTCCACTGTGTCTCCAGAGGAAAAAATTTACACATACAGCTACCCACTGAAAATTTTAACAGCAGAACAGCCTTCATTTTCTCAGTTCCAGAAGTAGAGGTCATACTTGACATGGCAAACCCGTCTCTGTTTAAAATAGAGTATGCTTCTTCCAGTAATCTATATTCAGTACAAGCTCTACTACTTATTTCACTACAATGATCCGCCTTATCACAAGTTACACTCAAACTTTCCAATAAACAGCTACCTTATGCACTTTATTCCAAATTATTGAAAGCACACAGCAGCACATATTTCAAGCTTCGGTGCATTAATGCGCCAAGATCAGTATGAAGATGATTTCAAATGTATTGGAGAAACACTTTGGGGAATGGAAGTATTACACAAAGTGGATGCAGACTGCTGGCATATGAAAGTTAACAACGTTTTAAGGAATTGTTTGGAGCTGAAACTCCAAACGAGTTTCAAGGAAATGTTTGGAGCTGAGCTTTCATATATGATAAAACAGGATGAAGAGCACTTTACTGAAGAAAAACATCTGTTAGAGAAACTAAACATATCTACACATCAAAAGAACTGGAGAGAAGCTGCAGAGTACTTAGGTAAGGAAGAAGTTAAGATCACAGACAATGTTTGTTAAGCGACTGTGACAAAGATTTCCAATTAAGGTAGGAAAAGGTATGCGCAAAAGAACTAAAATGCTATAAATACTTTGAACTGAAGTTCAGCAGGATAAACAGGTGAACTGCAAAATTTAGCAATGAAAAAAGACTTTTACACAGACAAAACTGGTTATGAAAAGAATGTGAAAGGGCAGCAGACCTATAGAAACTGGATATAACTGGTACAGAAAGGCCATGCTAAGGTAAAGGGTAAGAGAACAGCCAGCCTTTAAGATTTCAGTGAAATATGTAATATATTGCTTTATCTTTTATACATACACATCTCAGATGAAGGCAGTACCCAAAGTCGGACTATCTTCCTCCTTTACAAAAACAGTGGTTTACAGATTCATAAAAATTGCTTGCTCATCTATAAATCAGCAGCAATACTGATTATAGAATATTTTCAGAGCCTGAAAAAGCATTAGTTTATAAACTCCATGGAGCAAAAAACCCTATTTCTGAAAATAGATTTTTTCCATACTTTCGGAAACAGACAAGAGCTAAAGTGTTCCCTAAAAAGAGGCTGTTCTGTATTACTCCTCAGTAACACAAATAACTGGGTTGTATAAATAGATATATAATTATATAAACAATAAGGAGTGACCATATGATTTAATTAGAAAAGATGTTTCAAAAAATAAAGATTAAAAACCCTCCGAAATAATCAAAGACATTCGTAACCCTTACCTGTCACAGGGTGTAAAGACAAATTTCTTAAAACACTTAGATTTGGTCCTGCTGTATTTGCAAGTGAAACACCTCAGGAGTGGCACACATTTTTAAAAATAAGTAAAAACAAGGATGCTAACAAAAGTCCCCAAAATTCCAGATTTAAGAGAATACTTGAGTCAAAAAATTAATTCTCAAGAATTAGAAAAGCAACGCTAAAGAAAGAACAAATCATAACAACCAAAATAGATTGTGAGAATTCAGATATTGAAAGAGAAAGCCTAGAACTTCCTTCCCTCTCCCCCACAACCTCTCCAGCCCATGAACAGCTAACTACAGATACTAATTATACTTGTTTCTTTTTTTTTTTTTTTTGTAATAGTGATTGAAGAAATCATTTGACTACTGTTTTTCTACATTAAGTCTCATGGATAAAACTCAAATGCTGTGCTTCTGAAATCTAGTATTTGGGGTAGACTTTGTGTTTTTTTCCCCTGTCCAAGCTCCAAGAGGCCTGCAGCACATGCCCACTGTTTTACTGGAGATGTACTGCCCTTCTCCCTTTCAGTATTTCAGTGTTATATCGCACATTAACAAGTGATATCCCTTTCTCTGCAAACAGCAAGCCCTGCCATTTCAGATGCCTACTCGGCATCCAAAGAGCACTTAAAGTCTCTGGTGATCTACTATTAAAAAAACCCAAACCAACCAACCAACCTATTTGGAAGTGCAGCCTTCAAAGGCAGGTTCGTGCCTTTTCTCTTACGAGCTGGCACTGCCAGTCTACCATATACTCCTCTACTGCAAAGGACACTCCTATGGGAAGAGGAAGACCGAGACATAAGTGTCCTCTAGTTTACAGCATTCAAGTCCATGTCTCCCACCTTTGAGGGAGAACTAGTTTGGATGGGACTCAACTGTCTACCTCTAATTTTCAAGTTAGGTCACTTTACAGCCCAATGCACTAAAGATGGTTCCTGAAACAGACTAAGCTATACCCGATTCTGAAGCTAAATGACCCATTTAGCATTTCTTTAGAAGGATTCTGGTCCTTACTCCCATTTTGGCCAAATACTCAAACGCAAGATGATTAATAGTTTTACTTCCCCTCACACAGTCACAGTGTCAAGGACATTTTTCCTG
This sequence comes from Himantopus leucocephalus, assembly GCA_003993805.1. Lineage (NCBI taxonomy): Eukaryota > Metazoa > Chordata > Aves > Charadriiformes > Recurvirostridae > Himantopus > Himantopus leucocephalus. The sequence continues at coordinate 83,955,306 of RSEF01000004.1, read as the reverse complement.
TTACATAATTAGCCAAAAGGTAGAGCTACAGCTACCAAGTCACAAGGACAGCAATCCCACCAGCAAAATGTAGCTGTCACATCTTAACGTGAAGCCTAGTTCACTATTCACATTCAGTCACGCATCCTCTGGAAATGAAATGACCATGTTTGGTGATTTCAGCTCACTAGGCAACCTGTATCTGAGAGACAGATGTAGAACTGTATTACTCTGCGTATTTGAAAGGAGAGAAGTGCATGCTACCTCCCCACAGCAGACTTTTGTTAACTGTACTACTTTCGTTTTCCCATGTCTTTGATCTGTAGAGGAGACTGGACCTTGAACTACTTTACTTACTCAACCCTTCTTCCTCTAAGACCTTTTTTTTTTTTTAAAGAACATCTATTAATACCAGTGACTACCTCTGCAGCTCTTGACATCAAAACTAGTGACACTTAAAACTGACATAATTTAGATGCCAGTTTTCTTTGCTAATCTTATACTTGTAATCAGGAAAAATGAAGTTGATTAGTCTTCTTAAGAAAAGTTAGTTCTGCTTTAGCTAGTAATAATCATCTGTAGCAACCAGAAATGTACATTGGTAAACACTCCAAAGACTCTCTCAAACAGAAAGGATAAGACATTTTGTATTTTAGGTGTTGAGCTTGACTGATTTTCTGAAGTGCTGAGCACTAACACTTGTGCCTGAAATTAAGGGCAGCTGCAAATATAGAGCTAATCTCAAACCAATGAATACTAGAGTTTCCTATGAATGATAGATGAATTATCACAGTATTTGGTTTCATTAGAACAAGGGAGAGGAAAAGGTTTTCAAGTCCTTTGCCCATACATAACAAAACCAGGAACTCCAGAACGGAAAGAACATATGGTCTAACATATGTCCAAGGAAGAACTGCTGCTTTGTGGAATGCATGGTGTTTGTTTGGGGGCGTTCATGGTTTAACTCTTGGAACTAGCGAAGTTACAGAAATACTAAAAGAATGTAGAAGCTGGCATACAAGACAATCAAATGCAATTTTACCACACCCTGAGAAGTTCCTTCACAGATCATCATTCATGTTTTTAATATCTGTGTGACTTACGCGTTTATCAATATCGCCATGCTGAAGTTGAACAAACCGAGCACTGATGGCAGCAATATAACTCTGCTGATTGGAGAAAGCAACACGTCCAGCACCTTTAGGATATTTCAGCTCAGGGTCAGTATCAATTCCTGCGTAACAAACTCCACCATAGAGACGGTCCATGATCATAGCCAATTCCACTATTAAGAAACAAAATAATGTTCGTTTAAACTGTTCTTACAATACAAACTTTATATAATATGCTTGTATTTTAAAATACCAAAAATGTTAATTTTAATAATTAATTTTTGCAACAGCCGATGTAACAGTAATAACAAGAAATATAAAAACGTATTAAATAAGCTATGAAATACTCAGCAGACAGATCTTTCACAACCATGGGTACATACATCCAAGGAACAATGGAATCGTAAGTCTTTGCAGTCCTTGATAACCTGGAACTGAAATTCCAGGGCAGTTTGCTTCAGGGGATTACAGTGAAAGACTTTTTGGGCAGGCACGGAATGTAAGCTGTATAAAATAGATCCACATGCCACAAATTCCTTGGTACGTGTTCTCTGGCTGTCCTAATGCTCTATGTCCTACTTGAATTTAAAGATGTAGTTAGCCTCTTTTCATCAGCCACACAGAGCTTGATTATCTCTACAGTGCTATGCTTACAATAGATACTGAAGTTCATAGAAATAAAAATCTCAAATTTTACAGATCAAGTATTTTAGCAAGCCTGTAGTAATATTTTGTACTTAATTCAGTTTTGCAATTTATTTAGGTGGAAAATACTAACGTATTAGGGTATAAAGGTGTCAGCAGTTATTGCTGTTCAATAGTTGTTTGAAAAGTCTCCTAAAGTTTTACTGCTTTGTGAAGGTAGGATTCTTATTTCACAATGCCATAAAAGTTTCATTTTCACATATACAGGGCATTTGAAAGCTAAGCATAAGAATGCATCCATTAAATTTATCACAGACATTCAGCAGAGTAATCTGGAGTATGTGGACTGAATTTAAAGAAAAAAAATAATCTGCAGTTGGAACATACTGTGTTTATGGTCATTTATAGAGCTTGTGCTACAGTCAAAAGTACAGTCTTAAAAGTAAAATAACAGAAAAGTTTGAGCATTGCAGGTCCAAGATAGAAAAATTCAAGATTCTTTATACCCCAAATTTGCACTATCACTTCTTGGTTCTCCTACATCTTCCATCTGAAAGCTCATCTTTCTGTAAGAATAAAATTAATTACAAACTACGGAAGACTAATGACGTCCAGGAGTCATTCTAACAGAAAATGGGATTGGAACCACTGTATGTCATGTTTCTACTTCCGACATTCACCTCAACCTACTTACTAGAAAGCCACCATAAAACATTGTAAAAGGCTACTGCAATCAATCTCACAAAGCAGACTGTCCAGGCTGTAGATGAACCATTCCACAGCTATAGAAACGTTTAATTTTTCCTTTGCACGCTCCAACAAGAGTCTAGAAAGAGTCCTGCAACCTCATATAGTGTTGTACCACATAGACTGTGCTAGCTCTCTGAATTTCTTCCTTTTTTTCTTCTATTCTTACTCCTTCAAGTACTCCATCATTTGTGGTTTTGCTTTGTCCATATTAGCAAGAGTAGCTGCAATCTGATAGTAGTGGAAGAGCAGCTAATGCACAATGACAAGCAAGTACAAATACAGCTCCACATACTCATGGAGCATGGAAGAGAGGTTTTCATAGCATTATTTTAAAAACAAAACTCTTCCATGAAATAGTTTACATTACAGTCTTGCTAATATGATCAAAATCTTTTCTACAGCTTTAAACATGTAACAGTTTCCAGTAAATCTCAACGACGAACAGTGATTTATGGCCAAAGACACAATTACTACAGAAGTGTAGGAATACACAAATATCATACTGTGGTTACAGCTATCATGACAGTCTTCTATTTTTATATGTATATACTATATCTATCCATACATAACGATACAAAAGTATGCATGGTTCGAATTATTTCCAGTAATCTCCTACTTCTAAAAATAGACGCAGATGACACTCACCAGCTCTTAATGGTCTAGGGACTCCTCCAACAAAAATTGTTTTTCGAGGATCAAGCGGCTGGGAACCATCCATCACAAAGTCACTATCACTTAGATTCCAGGGACGGATCTGAACCTATTGAGTTGGGAAATAAAACAGTATGCTACTTTAAGTTTCACTACATTGCGGATATATGTTCATCAGCCTTTATAAACTGTCAAACAGTCATAACTCCACTAGTTTAGCATGTCTAGGTGCTCTGTTTTAATCCTATTAATTCAAAACACTATAATTTTAAAATCATGCAACTCTTCCAGATGTTGAGCTCTGCCAACGGTAGTTTGCTTTTGATTATTTTCATCGTCATCATTTCAAATGCAGCTTTAGACAGATGGCAGCTATAGCCCGCAGGCCATCTACTGTTTACTTACTGGCTTGTCCTTGATAGTAGGACTGGAAACACATAGATAGAGCTTTCCATCTTCTTCAATGCAGGCGTCAATCAGGGCCTGAACGGAACTCTCTTCTTGGAACAGGAGGAACGCATAACCTGGAAAAAACCCCAAACCCACTGATATTTTTTCTCTTATCTTTATCTTTCTTAATCATCTTTGCCAGTGACTTTTCCATATAAATGTTTTTACTCCAAAAGTCAAAGAACATCAAACCAATTCGCTGTTATTAGTCATCTTTAACTATATACTACCTTGCCATGATCAACAGAACTCCAGGCAAATACTTCTATCCTTAAAACAATTGTCAAAAAGGACTAATAACCAAATAAAAGCAAACATGTCTGCTCTGTCATGTACTGGAAGTCTAGGCTGAGCATAATTCATTGGCAGCAACGGACATTATACAATGAAAATCCGACTTGGCACAAATGACTAATCTCTATTCTAGAGATTAGATCAAAGTACTTTGTTACATAAGTGACCCAGCAAACCTCCCAAACACTACAAAAATAGGAATTAAAATGCTTATTTAATGCTACAGTAAAAGCAGTCAGACAAGCAAAGAACCTCACACATTAGAATACTTTAACAGTTACAGTATAGTGATATATGCAAATTTTGTTACTTTACAGGTGCCCAATTGTGCAACTGGGGGGGTATTCTAAAACAAATTTTAAAAGGAGCATAAATCCACATTTCTTTTTGAGATTACTACCAAGTGTGGAATTTTCACATGAAGTTATGTTTTATTACTTGGATGGAAAAGCAAATGTTGAAGCAGCTGCTCTAGAATGGGCTTGGCAAGAGGGAGTGTGGCTGCTTTACCAAGCCTTTTGGAAATGATACTATTTTTCTGAGAGAAGCTAGTTAACCACTGGCAATTTCTTATTGCAGACACGCAGTGTAGGTCACGGAGGGAAAGACGGTAGGGTGCATCTTGAAGAGCACTAAAGAATCAATGTGTTAAGAAGAACATAAGATGAGAGAAACAAATGCACGACTGATTTTAGACATACGGGAACAAAAGCAGGATTTAAAGAAAAAACTGGTCTTTCTAATAACTTGTTATTCATTTCCTACCCCCGATACCGTGGTCCTGTCACAGCTACCTACATGGGACACATGACAAGGTTTTATGTATCCTATATTTTTTTATGTAAATATTATTTAGTTTCCTAACAAATATGCCTTAGGGAATATTTGGGCTTTGGCTGAAGCATTTCCTTGTGAAGTCTATTTTTCGTTGCTGAACCATATTTTTTAGTGACAGCCTCTTTAACTTAAGCTTAATTAATAATTACTTAGATTCAAAAATCTGTTTTAACAGGGATACCTTTCAGTATTTATATTAGATTTTAAAATCCATATATTACCCATGCAAAACTCACTCACTGAATCAGGGCATGTGCAGACTGGCATGGGTGAGACCAGACCCATGTAACCGTCCTTACTTGCGTGGCAGCCAGGCACACACATTCCAGTTTGAATGGAGAGTTCATACAAGAATGATGGGAGTGCAAAAACTTGATTAATCAAAGGGAGGGCTAAATGCACATGATACTGACTAAGGGATCAGACATACAGAGTAAGACTTACAGCCAGAAGCGCATAAAGTAATTTGCCAGATGCTGACTTTTCATCAGTTTTTATCCTAAAGCAAATCAAGGGTACTGCCATGTAACTCCTGATACATAAATACAGTCAGTGTCTCTAAACGATCTACCACTTGTAAGTCTGCAGCTATTAATATGCCTAACCATGGAAGCTTGTAAAAAGACAGAAAATTCAAATACAAGAACTTGATGAGGGAACAATTAGGAATACTATATCCTACCACACCTGAAATAAAAGTAAGGAAAGCAATACCAAAACTGTTAATACTGCTTTCTCAACATTATCTGCAAAACATGTACCATGTCTGGGTTCATCCCATTTTAAAGCATCAGATAGGCTTGTGTCATAAGCTTAGCTGTACTAGTTCTCTTCTGAAGACACAGAGAAAGTTAGGGTATAGTCTTTACTAACAAATTGGTCTGGCTATAGTTTTGCTCCACAGCTCTAGTCCTTCAGTGGTTTACAAGGCATTTTAGTTTGCTCCCCAAGTCTAGTCTGGAGGAAAATAACCAGTTCACCTGGAGAAGAAACCTGGCTAGAGATGATAATTTACTCAGGTCTCATATTTTATAGTCATATACAGAGCCAATCCCTTCCAAAGAATGCTAGGCTTGCATAGTCTGCATCACTTGCCCTGGATCACAGCGCATTTCCTGGCACAAATCAATTATACATTGGCCGCACTGACTTCTCCAAAGAACACCAGTTGCATAGGCAGCCAGCCTATATTCATTAACTAGAAAGTGCCTGCAAAGAGAAATTACACTCTTATATTACGTATTTCATTCAGACATCATAAATTACGGCTCTTCTTGTTACTACAACTACCATACGCCAATAACTGTATGGCACAAACTTTATTCTTAACCCTTTCTGCTTTCTCAATATATGCTTTTATTGGATTACTTTTCACCTCAACATCCATAACTCATGAACTATTGTGGATGCTTAATGTCTGCAAAGCTAGTATGGTGGTGGTAAGTCACTTGCATAAGTATAATGAAAAAGATCAAGTGCCTAACTAGTCTTTTTGGAGTCGTACTGAACTACAGTTACCATGTGTGATAGAAAGTACACGTCACAGTGAAACATGGTAGAGAGGTAGGGTAAAGAGTAGGAGGTGTTTTACTGTACTACAAAACAGCTTAACTCCCTAGTTTCTTGGGTTTTTGGTGTACCACAGTAGTCATTTAACAGCTTCACAGCCAACAGCAATGCAAGTCTGTTTACAATGGAAAAGCAAAGCTACTCTAATAGTTTTCTTTGAAGGAAGCTGCTTCATACCTTTGGGTCATATGTACACCAACAGTAGCAGGTCATGATCAGTTATTACTTGCCAAGAGACAAAGCTTGTATGTTTTGTACATACTTCACAAGGTGAAAAGTATTAGATGAAACACAGTCTTATAAAAATTTCTTGTTCATGTGCACCGCCACCAGAATTTATGCCTCCTGTGGGAGACAAAGCTTAGGTAACGCCTGTTAGTGTTTATCACTTGACTAAATTCCTCTGCATAACACTGGAACTATTAATACTCCTATTTTCAAAGGGAACTAGTGTGGGTGACTTTGATAATAACTGTCCTCAGAAAATCACCTCAAATAATAAACAAATCTTTCTGGAGATGATACTTTGCCTTAGAACTACATTCCCTGATATCTAAAGATACTGCACTGGTTATAATCATCCTTACTCTGAGTTGACAACTTTCTTAACCAAAAAAGACCAAGAAATTAAATATATTTTTCTTTTTAATGTATTGGGTCAGCAATGGAAACAGAAAGCCCATCAGATAAGTTTGAAGAGTCCTAGCTGTATTACCAAATTAAACCTTCGTAAGAATTAAAAAAACAACAAAACCAACAACAACCATCCTCCTCCAACCTATACGCAGAATCAGTGCATTCGTTTTTTTTATTTATTCCATAAAGATCAAATCAAAAGTAAAGTATTCTGGACTAGATTCACACCGGTAGCTAACAAAATTTTCCAAGCAAGGTGTAATTTCTTTTTTTCATCGTAATATGGAAGTTTCCCAAAAGGAGAAAGGAGGCTTCTTCTGCCATGCATTAAAATGTAGAAATCAAGAGAGTTAGCTTTACAGTTAACTGCTGTTGCTAGTGGCTTAGAGGAGTCATGAAAATCACTGCAAGCCAGCACGACATTGTCCATACCAGTCAGTACAGCTGTATTTTGTTCTGGGGTTGGTTCACCTACTGCCCTGACAGACTCTCCCTAGAGGAAACTAAATGGCCCCAGTGCGGTGCAATTCTTTTCCACAGAATACTGTGCCTTAGCTTAAACCAGAAAGAAACAGTGTAAACTGCAGGTTAATACGGACAACTGAACTACGTTCCAGGATGGGAATAATTCACATTTGGCCAGGACACACAACATTTAATCTATTCCTCTTTAAAGAGATCTCATCACCACATTAATTAACTTTAATCTTTAAAACATAAATCTTTCACTCATTCTGTTTAGTCATCTTTGATGGAGAATTAACTCCAAAACACACTTGAGGTGAAAAAACGCAAGCTGCTACAATTGTACCACAGCTATTAGCTAAGGTACTTTTGAGTAGGGGAGTGCAGGTTTCAGTTCAAGACCCAAACACCTACTTTTGCATTTCTGCAGTGACTGTGTTTAAGCTCCTACTGTATTCCAGAGATCCAGTTAATGTAGTCGGTGGTGTCTGGACAGTTACTCAGCTGACCAAGTGGGACACTGAGATGCCTAGCACCATTTATCCTCTATAGTACTTCACCTAACCTTCAGCTGGTGCTCCAGAATGGTGTGGGGCATCAATAGGTGCCGCACCACATTTGCCACATCCATGTAAATCTTTTAGATATCCTTGGTTTGCCTAAATAAATCAAGCTCAATGTGCTTATGTTACGGTGACCTGAATAGCCCTCTACACTCCACTGACTGTATTGGCCAGATTCCCATTGAGTAAAGGAAGCTTAGACACTAATCATACATGAAGACACCTACAGTTACTTGCCTGAATCCAGAGTTCAATCCTACCCAGTGTGATCAAATAAGCTGGTAACAAGTCGAACAGAACTTGGATGGACCTGGGGTTTTGCTTCTTAAACTAGAAACAGAACACTTTCAACCTAATTGTTTCAGTCAGTTCTAAATTAGCAGTTAAGAACCTTGAATAAATGAAGCTACTGCACAACTGCCGTGATACAAGGCAATAGAAACACCCGGACAATTAGAAAAGGCTGGGGACACTGTCCTGTTTAAATCGGATTATCCTGTTTGATACGGACTATAAATAGTACAGAGCACACAAACGACTGGGCATATTTTGAAAGGGCTTCTTTGGATTTGCATATCCTCACAGCACCATTTCTTTGCGAGCTTCATTATCATAAGAAGGAGTCCTCACCTCAGCAAGTTGCTTTGGACATGTGTGTTGTTTCATAAATAAGTATATTTGCCAACTACGTAATAACAGGAGTTATGATAAATAGTGGCAAGTCAGAAAGGAAAGAATTCTCCATTACAGTTGGCAGATCACTTACAGACTTTGTACTTTGATCTCAACAGAATAATTTTTTTTCTGCTTCAGAACAGAGTTTCCTTGCAAGATTAGTGTGAAGTTTTTAAAAGTCCTGTTTTCTTCAGGCCTAATTTTGTGGTGAACCAACACAAAACGTAATTAGTTAAGAACAAGCTGTTGGTGTTTCTCAGGAGGCAGCCAGCCTTGATAGATCAGGACACTTTTTGCATTTCTTCAAGCAAGGAAATACTTATTATGAACTTGGCCTTCCCTCAGGACTTTCTGTAATCAGAAAGCCTGGAAGGAACCACAGCCTGGAAAACTGAACAAGAGTTTAAAACAACAACAAAAAAAAGCAGGCTGTATCTCTTCACCACAGAGAAGACTATTACGTAAATCAGTCCAGAACTGGGTAATTCTGAGATGTCTTTGGAAAGTAATACTATGTCAAATCTCTAATGAGACTGAACAAACAAAAATACGTACACTGAATTGACTCCATGCAGAGTAACAAATTAGAAATTGAAGATTAAAAGTAAAAAGCAAACAAAAAAAGAACTCCTTGGGCTAATATAGTATGTATTTCTAAATTGCTAATTATTGATCAATCTCAAAGCTTTCTTAGTATTTAGCCTGCCTTCAGCAGTTTCAGAAATCTTATTAAATATATGTCTATACAATTCTTGCCTGCACATGCGAGTAATACTGAAGACAGACAATTTTTTAAGTTCTTCTACAAAATAATCATGAGCCATTTCTATTGCACTGAAAAAAACAGATATAAACACAGTAATATTCAGCAGTTAATAGTAAGCTATATTTCCAGAGAATTTACATAGAGAAACCTATACTGTATTTTAAATGTGTTAGGCTACATTACAAAACAATATTGAATAATGTAGTTAACTGAAAATGAGAATAAAGTTTTAAGATTGAAGAACAGTAAGTGCTACTACATTCCAAATAGGGACCAGTTAATGATGGGAAATCAACACTTAGTTTGCAAGTGTTTCCTGAATTAATTAGATCAACAGACTGAAGTTCTTCTATCTGTATTTTCTGCTTTTAAGAAGCTCTGCTTAAAATACAGATTTATTTTTTTTTTGCTGAGGTAATTATAAATATTCCAACTGTATCAAAAAATTTTATTAAATGAAGAAGTCTGGAAATTCATCCTTAAGATGTTAAGACACCAAGACACTACTATGTCCTTGGAAAGGAATGCCAGAAACCATTCCTTTCAGGTAAAAATACACTACATCTTCCCTCCTCTATATATTCTTCACAGACTGTGAAATGCATCTTCCTCAATGAGTTCCTCAAGAATTTCTCTTGGTAATTTATTAAGAGACATGCACTCCTTAGGATGACCAAATTTAACTTGACAGTAGCTTTGTGTTTCAGGCTGACAATCAAAAAAGCTGAAGTGTCTTTGTCTTAGAATTTCCATGTAGTGTTCATACATACTATTCAAATACTTTCAATTCCTTTTCCCACTGCTTAGGGAACCATCCCCGATAATAACGCTGTCTTTTCCCCAGCATACACGGTCAGATAAATAAATGAAGAATCAGTTTATAAAGGCACTATGCCTACTTTTGTCACTCCCGGGGAAGGAATTAATTGCTCCATTCTCTACAAAATGAATAATCTCTGCATTGCTTTCGTATCTGGATCAGATTTTTGCTTTTATTTTATATGTATCGATACATGATTGAACATGCACAGAGATACGCTACATAATTAAATTATTTAATGCACTGAATGGCTTTTCCAACACTTTCTAAGTGATATTCAAAAATCTAGTCTAACAGCAACACTAGAAAGTTAAAAATCAATATTTAATCATTTATTAGTGCTTCAATAGGAAGTTCACATCCTAAAACTGAAATAAACATAACATTGATTATCTTGATCAGATACCCAAATGCATCCTTCTGAATCCTGCCTGTAACTTCCTACAAAAATTTTTATCTACGATTTGGTTTTAAAAGTTTGATTAAATTTCAGTTTTGGAAACCAGATAGAAATGCAAATACGGAACTCAGGATTAATGACACACACAATTATATAATGCTGATCTGATATAAGGGAAACCAGAACATGGAAGATCCTTCAGGAGTCCAGTACTGAACCAGGCACAATACTAAAACACTCTCGGCTATGAGACTTGGCATGTAAAGGAACCATGTCTGAACCTGCATTGAAACTGTAGAATTAACTGTTCACAGGAATTGTAAATTACACCCTTTGGAAAAAGATGAGACAGTTTCCCAGAGTAAGATTTGCACTCAGTGACAGATCAAACCTTCCACTCTCTTACCTTTTGGTGGAAAATATGACTTGCTTTCTGCTTTGTGAGGCCAGTCTACTACCAAAGGCCCGAATCGTCTGAAGCTAGCAGTAATTTCATCTAAAAACAGGTAAAACACTTGCAATTAAAATAAGTGACATAACTCAATGAAAAAGTACTATCAATCAAAGATCTTTGTTTCTAGCAGACTGACATTTCATGAAAAAAAAGGAACACAATTTTCAACTTTCATGAATGAAAAACTTAAGTAGACACATCTTCCAAAGTGTTAACATTTACACAAAATATTTCTGGTGATTTTAAGCTTATATTTGTTTTTTATTGCTTAATAACAGCTGCATTTCAGAAGCACATGGGCAACTAAAGGCAGTGGACAAAATTGGTGTGGTACTTCCTTAAATTCAGAATCTGGTTTGAATGCAATCGAAACAATTTACTGTTTAGTGATGTACAGTTCAGAGCTTTGTTGGTAGATACTCATATAATAAGTACCACAATTAGCATGCTAGCTGTTTCCAGCAGATATCATACACAGATCAGGCACATAAACTTAAAATTGCCTATTTAGAGGTGCTTTGCAAGATCTACTATGCCCCCTGCGCAACTTTGCGATGTCTTTCTATTCCAGCCACTCCTTCCTGTCATTGACTGTAAGAACCTTGGCCATGAGGAAGAAATTAAACCACCCTAACCTCTACAAGAGCAATAACTCATCAAACATAAATATGCTCCATTTATTTCAGTTGCACCCTGCCATCAGCATATAAACAGGCAGGAAAGAAAGAAAACATATTTCCAAGTGTCTATGTTTAACATTTGTATTAAAAATGAGAAGTTAAAGTGCATCAAAAAAGCTGAGGTATATTAAAAGAAAGTACATTGCAGGAGAGCGTCACAATGAAGATGAAACCAAAACATGGTCTTTCCATATCTGAAAGTTAATTAACCACAGCCAGCTTGTTTGCTTTGCAAGTTACTCTAGGATTACAATGAACCTTGTAAAGGGACTTCTGTTTACATTACAAAGCTAGCATGTATTTTACATTTAGCTGCACAGGAGAAACCTAATATTAAACAGCATGATTACTTCAAATCAGCACTATTGTACAAAGCAATTCCAACTGTATCATGTAACAATCTGAGCTTCTGTGGTACATTCTACGTTCAATGCATTACAGAGTGCTCTGCCACTTGACCTTCCTCTGCCTTAGTTTCTCTATTTATGAACAGGAATAATAACCTTTCTAAAGCACTTCTGAGATCTTCAGGTAATAGTAGAATAGAATTTGAAATTCAATTACTAATAGAAGTTTCCAATGAATAGAGAATAAAGCAGGCACAGATAGAGGACACTATCAAGTGCTAAGATGTATTTGGAAGGAATATGCAAGGTAAGCAGGAGCACAACTTCCAGGCATCACATGCAACTCTACAATCTGCAAGTGCAGAATCAGAGACAACTGAACCATCTCAAAACCAAAAGCGATGGATGACATCAAATGATATTAAGCTTAACATATCCATCAACTCTCATAAAGAAATATATATAGTTGTAGCTTGTTACATGACAACATTATTTTGCTGGGTGGATTATTTCTAGTACTTCATTTAAGTTTTTCAAAATGTCTCTTTCTCCCCCCTCCATGCTTAGTTTGCTTATCAGGCAGCTCACCTTCATCAATATCTGGTGGAAGACCTCCAACAAACACTTTCCGAGAAAAACGCTCAATTCGTTCTCCATTCTGATGAGCTGAATAGCAGGTAGGTGAATTCAAGACTCCAACTTGATCACTATGACCATCGTCCAGCAAACCATCATCTATTGGGAAGAGGGAAGAACGGCCTTAAAAAGAAAAGATAACAATATACATTAAAATAATTTTGTGGTAATACATAGTTAATGTAATTTCAGAGAATGGACGAATACAAGTCTGGAAAGTAAAAATGAAAATACCAAGATATTAGAAAAATACACATTAGTTTAAAGAAAAATTAAGAAAATGAAAAATGTATTAAAGTTCAAAAAGGAAATTCAAGATCGCAAGCTGACATCACTGTAAGTATAATACTTCATACTATATTATATTGTAGTTACTCTGCTGCATCCAGTAGGAAACTAGCAATTTGTTTTTTACATAAAGGGTCTTATTTATGAAGTGATCATATTAAGGGCTGCTTAAGTGAGTTTCATTAGTCTGCCTTCGGTTTAGCTTCAAGTTAAATAGATAACTTCCATCACCTGAATGACTACTGCATGTCTAAAAATTTTACACTTGAACAGAGGGAAACAGAAAAAAACGTATACAATAAAAAGTTTCAAACAGGTATGTTTTCTCTTATCTTTTAATGTATTTGATGCTGATAATGTAAGAACAGATTTAGTTTCTAAGAAAGCAAAAGAGAATTTTAATAAATGTGCAAAACTTAACACTTGTAAAGTGAGTCACGATGCTGACTTATCCTTTTCGCTCTCAAATTTACCACAGTTTTGGAGGGAAGCCTTGTGGTGGTTCCTAACATGCAGCAATCTGCAGTAAGATTATAGTTACCCTGAAAAGCAAGTGTAAAATCTGAGAAGTTCACAGGATGGCTTTGCAAATGCAAACTGATCAAAACAGATGCATAGATGACAGGGGGGAGTGAAAACATGCCAATTCTGTCCCACTTATTTCCCCCTATTTCGTATTTACAAATTTTAGAGAAGTCCAAAACAAAAAAACTTGGAAGACCAGGATATCCATCTTAGCTTATTCAAACTTTCACTGCTTTAGATTAGCAACAGAAAGATTAATGACAGTTGCAAATTCAGAAGTCAGGTTTTTAACTGCAAAAAGCCCAAAAAGAAATATTTTGTGAAGCAAAATAAATCCCCTGCATCACCGTTTCTTCTGAAGCGCAATTTTTCCTGTTTCATTCACTTTTAAAATAATTATTAAATTAATTCAGCTGCTTTCAAAAACCAAGCAAGCAAACAAAACCAAAAAACAACCTAGCACATTTTTGGGAAGCAAGTTGATTTTCCATCTCAAATAGCCAACTTCTTCCAGATTCACCCACTGCAGATTCACACACGGGAGCAGTAGGTGCCCGACAGCTGAGTCGGCAGTACCTTTGCTGTGAGCCGTACTGCAGTCTCTTTTATCCCCTCTCAGGGGAATACTACCAGGAAAGCCCTTTAGGAACACCTGCAGACATTGTGCTGATCAGCTAGGGGTGAGAGCAGTACGAAAGCCATTCACTCCCAGAAGACGCCCTGAGAATCAAGTGCTTAAGACAAGGCTGGAGAACAGATGGCAAACCTCATGACCAATAACGCCTAATGACCCCGATTGGGTATCTAAATCCATAATAAAAACATAGTACATTAAAAATAACAAACGAAAACATAAAGACGATAAAAAACAACCAAACATAATAAAACATCATGAGGTTCACAAAATAAAAGCGGGACCACAGGACTGTACGAAGTAACAAAGATTGTAACTACAACATCTTTATGGTGGCATTTCACATTTATGTCTTTTTATGTCTTAAGTAGGCATCTGATGGAAAGGACCACAATAAATGCAGAAAGCTGTAGCAGGCTCCTCCTTTCCATGTGGAACAGTGATACGCATGTTTGAGAACATGACTAGTGGGGAGCAAGTGATGGCATCCTTGCTTGTATCACAAGGATGCATTCAACAGCTACGTAACAGATCAGTGGAGTGTCTTTAAAAGTGGAGGAATGCACCTGGTGCTCAATGGGGCAGAAAAGTGAGGAAGCAAGGGAGAAACAGAAAGTTAACACCAGTTGGAAGAAGCAGCCAGGCAGATTCTTCCTGTAAATCATGTACTTGGACTTAAGAGGAGCAAGATCAAGCTATGAAGACTGCAGCAGCTGAGTAATGTCAGTTATGAAGACTAGTAAGAATGATTGGATCTTAAACATGTATACAAAGAAATGCTAAGATTTGGTTACACAATCAAGAAAGGGGGATATTAACAACAGATTTCTGAATTACCGATGTGAATGATGGAGAATATGGAACTGTTATCACAGTGACAGTGAAAGGAAAAAGTGGCTAGCGGAAGAAATAACACTCAAATTGGAAGAACTCACAGGAAAATGCAGAAGTGGAATTTTCACTAATATACGAGTTATTCTTAACAACTTAAATCTAAAATGACTGAAATTTAACTGGGTTATCTTTATAAAAGCACTAGATTTGCGTTTTACCTGTGCAAGTCTCTATAATGCAGAAAAAAGAAACTTAAGTGACTTAAAAACATGCAAATTTTAATAAATTTGTTGACATTATAATATTGCCACAAAAGCATTTAAGAGTGTGTGTGTGGGTAAAGTTTTTGTTCTGTTTTTTAAAAAACAACACACAATTTATACTTAAAGAAGGTGTCTCTTTGGACCATGAAAATTATGGTTTTGTGTTTCTCTAGAAGTACTTAGACAATTCCAACTTAGAATCTACACAAGTATGTAGGGGGAAAAATAATCAAACAATAATCCTCAGAATAATCTATTTCATACCCACAGACCAATGTTAAAATCTAAGAACAATGAGAATCTAAGGCTCTCTTCCCAGTACAAATTAAACCATCAGAACACATTCTGAAGTGATACCAGAGAGATCAGTTTTAACATCGGTAAAAGTTTGTCAAAAGCACTGTAGCTCCTCAGAGAGCTAAGATGACATAAAGGACAATGGATTAACACATTTAGACTAACATAACTAACACACTAGACTACTAATACTTTCTTCTCCCTCCTCTTCACTTTTAAGTCTCAGATTGAAGACAGCAAAAAAAAAAAAGGTAGTTTGCTAGGCTTTCACATTCCTCCTGATGACTGTGAATTAAAAGGATAAGCCCTTTTAAACACTTACTTCTTTTTGGTTTATGACAGTGAAAAGAATTAAGAATCTGCCAGGAATCATCAAAACACATGTGCACTCTTACGTACATTGACCATGATCTAGATCATCATTCCTCTCTACATTAGGACTACCAAGCAACCAGTTATGAACCAGTGCAGAGATTAAGAGAGAGACACATGAACTTACGTGTATGTTGTGAATACTGGAGGCTATCAAAGATCTTGACGTTTTTGCTGCACACTCTACATGGTCTTTACAACAACCGCAGGTCATATCCTCATATAGTTAAATCAGTATAGCTTTTCCAAGGTCAGTGAGCATATATTGGCTAATACTACGAAAATCTGTTTACTATTTCTAAGTCGTCTACTAGATTTCTTGCTAAGTTTATGAAAGGCTTTTAGTTTTCCCTCTGTATGCCATCACTTTTACAGAAGCAAAAGAAGATGAGTTAGAAGAACAACTAGCAGACTATATGCTTTTAAAGGGGGCAACAACTGCAAGCAGTAGCCATTAGCATGAACTAAATTATGATTAGAACTAGTGTTTTAACTGGTTAAAGGATTTGTAATTCAAACTCTAAAAAGAAAGAGATCAATGATCTTAACCATCCAGACTGCACCCCTCCTTCCCTCACACCCTCCATCTTCCCCAAACTAAGACAACATGCAGATAAGCGTTTATAATGAACAATCTGGATTAATTAATCATAATGATCAGTAACAGCTCAATCAGAATTAATTGTACTGTAACAAACAGAAGTGAATTACCTCGTCTTCGCCCATAACTCCTTGCTGCATGCAAACAAAGGACAAATTGTAAAATGTCAAATAACTGTATCATGCCCACATATTAAAATATTTAAGATACAAAGAACTATGTGGGTGAGCGACAAGCAAAAATCTTCATTGGTACTTGCTACTGATAATTGTAGATAAGAACGCATTAAACTAAAGTCTCACTTAAATACCATACCATTTTACTCCTAAATTGACGTTAGCACCTGCTGTACAGAACATACTTGAAAATACTTCACTGTGTCTTTATACTTTAACTTCATGTTAATTATGGATGCATAAATTATAGTAACTTTGTAATTCATCCTCACAAATGTGATTTGTATCTTACATGCGTGTCTAAATAACATACCAGGTACTGAAATTGTAAAAGGAAAATATTACTTTAAAAAGCATGTAGCAAGCATTAAATTAATCACAGAAACATCCTGGTCCATGGAACAGTTTGTACAGTCCTTTGCAGTGACAATACAAATGCTATAAGCCGTGACCTTCCTTTTTCATGAAAAGACCTAGCAGAAAATTAACCGCAAGGTTTTGTTTGAAACAAAAGACTCCTTGTGGTAGCAAACAAAATCAGGGCACAAGTCACAAGAAATAGCATTGTATCAAAAACACTGCACAAAGGCAAAGCAACAATTTCTGACAGACTGCAAGTAAATCCAAGATTTTCCTAACTTCTGAGTTTTGCAAGATTCTTAAAGAGATCATGCTTATAGCTACAGTTCAGAAGACCATAGTGATTCCTTCTCTGCCTGAAGGCTAGGAAACTAAAAATAGACAGATTACTAACACAAAAACTATTAAGCTGCATGTAATTTCTTAGTTACGTTTCCACAAAGTATTTTCGATTCCTGTTTCACAGACTTTGTATCTGAGAAAGATTACTTTAATCATTGCTGCTCTGTAGTTAAATATCCAAATAGAAAACATCACTATAAACCATAATGTTATAGCAACGTTTAAAGATTACTGTGTCTCAGGCATTACTGTTTTGATTTTACTAGGACTCCATGCATACATCTCTCCCAAAAAGCCACTGTGGTTCTGGGATACTGAAATACATGCAGCCTCATAAACTTACTGATTCATAATTGTCATTCACTGTTCCGTTCTAATATTTTTAAATACTTATATCCTGGTACCTCCTATTTGCACAGGGGTTGTCAAAATTTTCAGTAAGCGTAGTGGGTTTTTTTTTTTTTGCTTTGTTATCTTGATTCCTTCCCATTAGGAATTCAGTGGTTTGCTTATGGAATTTTAAAAATCTCTCTCCTTGTTTTTTCTCCCTTAAAACTGTTGATTTGTTACACAACAGTCATCATACTCCTATCCAACTTGCATTGAACTCACTTTCAAATGTATTTGCTTTCATCTGAAAGAATTACTATTGATGAGAACAGTCTTTTGCTTAAAGTTTTTCAGATCCTCCAACGTTCTACTAGTAAGCCAAACCAGAAAAGCTCACTTTCCGAAACAGATTTGGGTATCTAACCAAGCAGAAACACCTAAATTCAGATTTCCCACATCAAAATAAAATCCACAAAACAATGTATTCTTCTATGTGGTTAGTTCTCTCATTAGTTGCTGCTGCACGGAGAGACTAATGCCAAACTTCAGATTTGTTTTCCTCTGAAGCCAGGCACTTCCAAGACATGCAGTTCTACGTCAGTGTTGCAGCATGTACAGATCTTTTCTGACTCTTGGCCAAAGTGACTCCCACATAGCATTAGCAGTAGCGTCACTAAGTCCTCGTCTAACCCCCCATATACCTTTTTTTTTTTTCCTTCCACAAATAAAACTAGAGTAACCACGGAAAATTCAAGTGCATCACGTCCATAGCAATGACTGCAGTGCCATGCTCTCTCTCAACAAAAAATATACAAATGCATAATAAGCACCTTTTGGCACAAGCCTTAGTAATTCATTTTTCTCCTCTTCCACCACTTCTGCTCCTTTCTGCCCACCAAAACAGCTCAGCTATTTTCTTATATTTTCATTGTTAAGACAAGCTGATGTGCATAAAAATATTTTCATACAGAACACCTGAACTGTTTTTCTTTGTGCATTTAAAAATAAACAACAGTAATTTTAAGGAAAAACACAAAAGGGTTATTGAAATGCTAAAAAAATCCCAATGCAATTCAATTTAAAAGGGTAGCTGCTGCAGTATTTTTTTTAATATATATATATGTATGGAAATTACAATGATGTACCAAAGTTGTATGTGTATTCTTTGCTTCAGCAAAATAATGAAATTGGAGAAAACGGGAAAATAACTGTACTTGATGTTGTCACTTTATTTACTTTACTTGTATGGCAAACCCCCTTCCCTGATATGTATCTGCCTATTTACATTGCAGTGCAGTTTGGGCAGGGATTTTCTGTCACTTTGTGTCTAGAAAAATGTGATCCCATTCTTAAGAGAACTTGTAGGCACTGCTGCAATAAATGTGTTCATTAACATCAAAATGTATGGTTTTGCAAAACTCATTATTTTTTCCTATTTTTATCCAGATTTTAAGACCACAGTGCTTATATTATAGGTAAGTTGTTTAAATAACTATAAATACGAAGTCTTGCTGTTACTAAAAATATAATGCTAGAGCAAACATATTCTACCTTCATGAAACTTCAGTATTTTAATCTCTCCCCATTACGTGTGTGTATATACATATACACACATATAAAACCCCTTTCTTTCAAAGGCCAGGTAATACTTGTGAAAACAATTTCACTGAATCAAACTTTTAGTACATTGTAAGCAATGGGATTATTCTTTCTGAAGATATTAGATTCAATCAGAAATATTTCTGTATTTATTAAAATAACGTGCACCTTTCAGAGCACATAGGCTTACAGTGCATGTGGTCTGTATAAATATACACATTATATATATTTAATTATAGATTTAGCTCTACATACAGTTTTTATATATATATCAGAAAGCTTCAGGGAGACCTTATTGCAGCCTTTCAGTACTTAAAGGGGGCTTGTAAGAAAAACGGAGACCAACTTTTTAGCAGGGCCTGTAGCGACAGGACAAGGGGTAATAGGTTTAAACTGAAAGACAGCAGATTCAGGCTATATATAAGGAAGAAATTTTTTTACTATGAGGGTGGTGAAACAGTGGCACAGGCTGCCCAGAGAGGTGGTCGGTGCCCCGTTCCTGGAAACATCCAAGGTCAGGTTGGACGGGGCTCTGAGCAACCTGATCTAGTTGAAGATGTCCCTGCTCATTGCACTGGGCTTGGACTAGATGACCTTTAAAGGCCACTTCCAACCCAAACTATTCTATGATTCTATGTATTTAATATATACATCTACACAATTAGTGCATATCTTTAGATAAATAACTGCAGGGGAGACAGCCCTTTGGGAGAGGCCAGACACTGTAGGCAAATAATTGATCTACAACAACAGAAAAAGGAGACATTCAATTTCTTCTTTCCTTCCTGAACTCATTCAAAGAATAAGTCAGAAATATTTTTTTTTAAACTTTTAGCCTATAAAGCTGGCTATCTTAATTAGCCAAAACCTCTGAAAGATTTCAAATGAGTGAGATGCAATTTTACTCCAGAAAATATAAATTGGGCAACATATGCAAGAAGTATAATGATGCCCAATAAAAATTAAGTCAAATAACGTTGGAACATTCCAGCATTAAGAGTGCTGTATATACAATAAAGACGTTCCCTTATACTTAAAACCTTCTGTTTCTATATCCTTGAAGTTGCATACTAATAAGGCTTAAACCTGTCACAAAATTAATACCTCCTTTCTGCAGCTTGAATCAGCTCAGAGACAGAAATATGAGACAGAAGTAAATACACTTTTTGTACATGTTTATCTAACATCAAGACAATATAACTTTGAATATTATGTGAGCAATACCATCACACAGATAGTAAATGTATCATTTCTATTTTATTCAGACACATATTTCAAATATATACCAGAGATCAAATACATACATATTTAAATAACTCAACTGAATGACTCAGCTGAATTCAAAATATTATGTTGTATAACAGGAAAAACTACTAGACAAGCTTCCTATATTTAAAATATAAAGATAACTGCAAAATTTACAATAGAAAGTCAAGTAAAAGGCTATTTGTCACTAACACTCCTGATTTAACAATCAAATAGTGACAGTGAAGTAACGAAGCCTTTTCATTAATACTTACTTGTCATTTAAAGAAATCCATAAACAATTATGGCAAAAATTTCCCAAGAGTCTAGACTAAAGGAGGTAGGTGCCTAATTCCCATTTTATTCTATTGGCTTTGAGTGCCTAAATTCTATTAAGATTTCTTTAGAAATCACATCTTTATAGATTTTAAGGCTGAAAGAGATCGTTACGACCATTCAAGTTTGGCATGCCTAACAGACTACAGAAACTCATTTAGCAATTCCTGTATAGGAAGTTTAATAACTTCTGTTTGAAGTAAACCACCTTTTTTTAGAAGCACAACCAGCTATAGTATCTTTAAGATGGAAAGTCTAATATTCCCTTTCTAACCTAATCGAATGGTGAACTATTTTTCAATAGCCATTAAAAAAATTCAATGCATTAGAACTATAGAAGGGGGTGAACCCTACCATGGGGAAAAAACACCCTACACTCCAACAAATTGGACTCTTGCATTATTACTTGGTACAGATAGGTTCTAAGTCAACAGTTAAAGATGTACTCAGGTAAATCCGTTCTCAAGTATCTTTTTTTGACTTTTGAGAGATAACAGTCATTAAAAATGCATTGCTTTTTTACAGCTTGAGCTGAAACAGATATATAATTATCAGATATATAATTCATTAAAACATATAAATCAGCTTTCCTTTGGTTCACATCATTAATTTAAATAATGAAAACTGTAAATATTAATATTAGGTACAGTTCAGTAAGTACACTTTAAATGAGCTGGAAAAGATCTATCACTTAAGAAGAGGAAAAACTAGCTAAAAATAAGTTTTATCTAGAAGTGCTTAGTCTTAAAAGGGTTTAGGAATTCCAGCCTGGCTCATGTCAGAACCTTACTGGGATCCAGAGACACTAATCCACTAAAATCAAGCCAACTAAAATCCAGTGAGGGTCATGATCCAGGGTTAAGTATTACTGCACACACAGATGGGCCCAGGATCCTTAAAAATGTTGGTGCTTTTCTTTCATGAAAGTCTGGCATTCCTGCTCCTCCTTGTAGCGACTAAAACACTTACTGAGAAATTAAGGGACAAATGTGAGTCTCTGAATTACCAACTCTCCCCTTCCCTATTCCTCCCTCCAAGGCACCAATTACAGGGATACAGGGAAATATTAGCCTGAATCCACTTAAACAGAGAAGGAAACTGAAGTCTACAACTTTATCAGCAAGTGCCCAGGCTGTAATTCTCATTACCGCACATTTGGAGGAAGACCCTCAATTGTTGCTAAGAAAGAAAGGTTGTGCAGAGTCTGAGCAGCTGGAGCTTCCCAGAAGCTGTTCCCAGTGCTTCTGTTCTCAAGCTGTAAGCAGCTTGCAGTGCAGACAGTCCAACTTGAGGTGGCTCTGAACGGTATACATGATTGCACCGGACTGCACTGATGGGTATATCAGACTCTCCAGGTACATGGTAGAGAGCCCAGGTGTCTAAACCGAGACTCTGAATTAAATTCTAAAAGGCACACCTAAAAATTAGGTGTTGCAGCACCTGCCTTTTAGATATTCAAATTGTTATTTTTATCTCACCTATTGAAGGTTGGAAATAATGCTGCAGCTTTTAAAGAGGACAGCAGTCACATTAAGTGCTAACTTCCAAACTACAGTGGAAACCCCACCAGCATTAATAACAAAACAAGATATTCTTCAGCGCATATTCTAGTTCTGTGGTAAGATTTTTCAGGCTAGACTGGTACCACCGAGATGCATTTTTCCAATGTCTGTGACAATAGCAAAAACCTTTTTTCCCAGATATTCCATAGAGTAACAATGTGCTCTTTTAGCATGCAAAGCTACAAAAAGGGAAGGCCCCCATTCTAAGTATTAGAACAAACAAGTTAAAAAAATTAAAAATTTCTTACACTGACTGCATTGAAATATTTCACAGTTGCTCATAAGATTGCTTAATTTTTAATACCTTCTCATGTAACACTTCATTATAAATCAGCAGATAATTACAATCGCAAATATACCACCTCAACAAACCAGCTTGCAGAATAGGTCTTACAGTTGTAGTTAAATACAGAAATTTAACTGTTATAAATGTTATAGCATCAAGTACGTCGACAGTCAATGTAATTTCTGACCAGGAATCAGGATTATGGCCTGTGTGGGCCATAATTTTATTTCAATAGTTAGGTAGCTATTTTCACTTTTCAAAATACTCTGTTATCTTAAAGAGCCATTCAATACCAAAGGGCCTAATTCTTCAAATGTCTATTGTGCAGTATTTTCCTTTACTGGCTATAAAGCTAAACCTGAATTTCCTTAAAATTTTAAACATTTACTCAGTGTTACACAAGGGAAATTAGATATTTTTTACATTTTGTATCCATTTGCATAAGTGTAAATGACTGCGCAGAAGGGTAAGGCAATTAAAGAAAAAGAGCTCCACAGAACTACAAACCTGAAATAACTATTTTGACCGTATTTTTAGTAATAGATCTTTACTGGTAACGTTTAGACCCATCAAGTCAATGACAAAGCGTACTTGCTGTGTGCACAACAGCTTCCACTTTCCCTAGTCCAGAGAAGCTGTGACATTATAGCTCTAATTTTTCCCAATGTAAAAAAAAATTGTGTGCAAACCCCCTGATTTATTATTGACTTAGATGGATTACCAAGCTCTGCTTCCTTCTTTAGCCTTGAACAAAGGCTAAAGTTCATGCCTTCACTGAGTAGCAGATGTTCATGAATTTTGACCTACTGGGAGAGGAACGTGAACATGAACTCTAACTTCAGCATATTTCACAGTTCGAAACATATTTGACAAAGCCAGCTCCAAAAAAACCAATAAAATTAAAATGATATTTCACGTAAGTATAATAGAAAGTATCTAGTTCACCCTTTGTTTACACAAGATAGAAAAACATGCCTTTCTGGCCTTCTAATTTTTCTAATTCCTGTTTCTGCATAATAGATTACTAGCAGATTTTTGGAGAACATACTGCTGGTTTGCTTGAGTACAAAAAAAGAATAGCGCAGCGTTACGAGCATTTCAGATTTCAAATAAGCTAGATATAATGAAAGGCTGTTGCAAGATTAGCTCTTGCCATCTGACTGAAAAATGGCAACAGTCCCATCAGTGTTGAAGACTAGAGGCAAGTAATTCAATAACAGAATATAATAGTATAATTTTATACCAACATGTCAGATTTAAGCTAAGCTAGAGATAATTAGAAACTGTTATAAGATTAGCACTTACCATTTAACATCAGAAGATTGTCAGTCCCTGGATGTGGATAACTCAAGCGACCTTAAAAGTAAACAAAAACCAAAGAACAAAACAAAACAAATGCAGAGATTTTAGCTATTCTGCTAGAAAAAATAATGAAAAGATCACTGATTAGAATTTAAATATAAACTATATTTCCAGTTTGCCTAAGGGAAATAAAGAGCTAATATTTAACTCCAAGCACATTAACCAACAATACCCTTGACCCAAGTTAAAGCTGACAAGAACAGACTTCTTAACCTTAATTCTCTGGTCATAAGATCCGCAATGTGCTTTGGGATCAGCTCCAATAGGATAAAGCCACTTTTTGTTTCATGACACCCAGAAATAGTGCTGACTGCTTTAGCCTTCTCTTTCATAGTGACTGTGAATAACTGTACTATGCACATTGCTTAACAGAGTGGCATTTCTATAGTTTAGTGCTTCACTACTGAATCAATTTAAGAAAAATCATGTTAATAGGAATTAAGGCATTAAAATTTTATTAACCAATTTATGACTGTATCTTGGTGTATTACGTATAACCATTGCATGTAATATTTTTCAGTAAGTCTGGCAAAACTAGAGTACTGTTTTATCTACAGAATTAACAAAATTAAAGAATATGTTAGGTAACATTTTGAACATTTTATATTTAATAAAAATTGCATTAAAACCCCATATCCTGACATTAGACTTTTTCAAGTATTGCATTTTACTACGCTGGTAGCATGTTATACTTCAATAGTTAGATGAACAGTTTAAAATGCACAGCTGAAGTGTCTGTTCACTACAAATTCCTTTTTATTAAAGGGGACATTTTCTGTTTACAGGAAGCTGCAAACATACCAGTAGTGCACACTGACCTAGACAGACATTTACAATAGCCGCTGTGTTTGGAAGAAGTGTGCTCTAATGTGCAAAAAAACTACATTTCCATCTATCATGCTATTAAAACATACTTGCTTGCTTATAATCTGTAAGCATATATATAAAAAAAATACTGTAACTTAAACATTTAAATCTTTTGGAGGAAATGAGAATGTTTGCGGAGGCATAAAGAAGAATCCAGTCTGGAAGAAATGGGTGTTTACAACTCACACAGATTTAAAGGGGAAAATCTATGCAGACGGCTTGCAAAATGCGAGTATTAGTAAGACACTGTCATAACCTAATAAGGCTCACTCTTTCAAAAAAAAAAAAAACCCACACAGGAAAAAAAAGAAAGAAAACCATATCAGCAATCCATATATTAAGGTTGTCTAACAATTCCTATCATACACTGGGTTTTTTTTCACCCCCTTACTGTTGGTAAACCCATGTGATTAGCAGCAAGCCTGGAAATTT
>RSEF01000004.1:83874051-83929766 GCA_003993805.1 Himantopus leucocephalus | reverse complement strand
TACAGTAAAGGAGGATTTAAATATGGGAATTGTATTCTGCTGTCTCACTACCCACACCACACTATGCACTAGTGAGTTTGGGCAACATCTAGGTAATCAGTGCTTCAAACTTTTAACATCTATTCCCATCCACATTGATGATTTATATACTATGAAGCAACATTATCTGAAATTTAACTATCTCAAAAGGAGTAGGTCATTCTTTGGGTACAAGGTTCATTTTAAATCTTTGTGCAACTCAGCTTTATAATGCTAAAACACTACTTTGTGCTCCCCAAATATGTATATCGTATCTTTAAAGAGCACAGTTATCATTTATGCAAATATAAAGCTTTCATTTCAAAGCAGAACTCAAAAGTATTTCAATGTAGGTCATATCAGCAAAGATTTTCTAGAAAGTTCTGCTGTAGAAAAATATCCACACTGGTTTAAAAGGGGATGGTTCTACTATAGCATGCTCTACTTGATCAGAAAGCTTCCACTGTGATTTTCCTTAATCTTTGGGACAAGCACAAGAAGTATTACCCCTGAACATGATTGTTTTAGATAGTCCCAAGAATTAGGACTGTTTCCATGTGCATGGGAAACTATCTTTAGTTTCATTATTTCAACACGGTTGATAAGCAGTTATCTTCTAAAACAACCTGGAGCTACCTTTAAAACAACAGGGAAATAGTTCTAATTCTTGGGACTATTTCCATGTTGTTTTAAAAGTAGTTCCAGGTTGTTTTAGAAGATAACTGCTTATCAACCGTGTTGAAATAATGAAACTAAAGACAATCAGTAGTACAAAGGCACTGATACATAAGCGTATACGTTAATACAACTTTTGTATTATCCTGACTCCAAAAGCCCCTTTTGCCAAGGCTGAATTCCTGTAAAATATTCTGCATTTCCCTCACCTCTGTGGCTCATCAGTCCTGTGCTAAGAAGCAAGTGAACTCTTGCTGTGTCAGAAGGTCCATATATCAGTGGAATGTCACAACATAATGCTAGTTTTCTCCCCAGAGCTGGTAGTTAACCTCTCCCAAGCACTACAAATTCTCACACGAGCTTTTCATTTCTTTCTAACTGTATAAACATTTGAACCCTGCTTCACCTACCTTTCCAATACCAGAATCACAACTGCATTCATACACAGCAGAACTGAAAATGTGGGTTTGGTATAACTGCCTACAGATTCAGGGTATATGGCTAAGTGACAAACTGTCACTTCAACTTAAAAGTTAAGACCATGTAAAAAAGTTTACAGAAAAGTGGTAATTGTTTCTGAATTTTTACAAATTTACACAATGTAGGAGAAGCATGAAGTATCCTACTCATAGAATATGGCTAGTGCTAGAAGGACTTTTTGACGAGATTATGCAAAATACATCTACAGAGTGCGCATTTCAGAAGTCCTCCCCCCATACATCTAAATGTGGAATGAATGAGAGGAGGGCAGCTTTCTCTGAAGAGCAAGTTTCAACACTAAATTGTTGGACAAATTTTTCTTGGCACAATCTATTTCGGACTTCTAAACGTGTCCATGGAATTTATGCAAAGATTATCCTGTTTGAGCATTTGTAGAAACACAGTGTAGTCACATCTCAAAGCTTATATATTGTCATTTATGCATAAAAAAAATACAAGGACAGAAGCTATTAAACAGTGAATACAATTTTGCTAATCTTTAAGCACAAACACTAAAAATAGATGTTCACAGTTAAGAAGTTAAACAACTTTGAATTTTGGACACATGCTTTGAACTACTGATCTGTAGGACTACTTAAAGTAAGAAATTAGACTTCTGACATAGATACTACAATTCAGTAAATGCAAGTAGCTTTAAAATCTGCTCCTTTACATGTCCCTTCATGTTCTAAAGAAATGTAGCACCATCCAATGGAGGCAGGAAACAAAAATCATAAAGCTTCTAGTCTCAAGCGTGGTCTTAGCTGCCTGCAAAGACTCTGTAGCTTCGACCTTGCTGAATTAACTGGATTTTTAAAACACTCAATTAAAGAAACTTTTTTTAAATCAGTTCCCAAACTAAAGTGTTAACAAGTTCCACTTTTTCCCCATAAAACTGACCTGAATAAAAATGTGTTTTAAGACTAGAAAGTGACAGCTGATTTAATAATAATCACAGACTTAAAGTACCCAAATATAGTATTCAGCGTTGATGTTAGCAGTAATAACCTGACAATTAAGTACATTATATATTCTAAAATATCACCTTTGCTAACATCCAAACTTCAAGACATTCTCATTTTAGTGAAGACATACTGTAATCATAAGCCCCTTGTTGAAACCATAACTAGTGTAAATGAGAAACTTAATATGAAAACCTATGACAACCACAATTTTAGTTCTATAAAAAAAAGCAAGGAGGAAGGCTTAAAGTAGACACATGAAATTGCTTGGTTACTTTCCATGGTATCATTAGTGGTAAAGATGAACTATAATATCTGGTAGACATCTGTGAACAGTCAACCTGACAACAAAAGTGTTTTAAAGTTAAAATGACACAATCTGCTATGTAAGCTAGCTAAATTGAGCCTAAAATGCACTAAGAACAGGTCCTGTGGCAAAGACACACCTACTTCCTAACTACATAAGCATTTAAAAACAAACAAAAAAATCCCAACAGCATGTACTGTATCCATACTGGAGTACTTCAGCTCAAGAATATACATTCATGAACTGGAAACAAACCAGGCACATTATGGAGATTATTACAGGCTTGGCAAGACTGACTTATGAGGCAAAACTAGAAGATTTGTATATTAATAGCTTCAACAAAATAACTAAAGGAAAAATTAGACATTTGAAGGGGAAGTTGTAATTCAAGTTTTGGGTTCTTTTTGGTTTGTTTTTTTTTGTTTGTTTTTTTTTGTTTTTTTTTTTTAACCCTCTTCACAGCCCCCGCAAGACAACTTAGAGGCTAGATAATCCCAATGCCTTCAAGTTTAACATGAGCTGCCAAACATTCAGCACTTCTGAAGAAACAGGCCACCTATTTAGGAGTCTAAATACGGCAGCAAGAACCCAACTTCAGCAACTTGATCTTCATCTAATATTGACTGGTATGTGTAACATCTAAATGAACCATTTAAACTGTTACAGTACATTTATTAAACTGTACTAAAACTGTCACATTGAGAATCTTAAATCCTCCGAATGGAAGCAACTGTAAGATGGAAGCAACATGACAGCAGTTTAAATTAAGTATCTAGAACTAACACCCGTTTGTAATGTACAAACTTAAAACTTATTTTGTTTTTCAAATTTTTTATTTTCTTTGAAAACCCTAGCACATTTCAAAAATAAATAGAAAAAGAAAAATCTGCATTTGTGAGAGACGGTACTTTACCACACAAGTTTCCCAGCTGGAGAACTATATTCAACACAGAATAATAAAGCTCAACTTTTAGGACCATGAACATTGCATGTACTGTTTGTTTGAACAAACAGGAAGGACAAATCAAGGTGAAAACCACCCAGACACGCAGTGTATTTCCTTAACTCAAAGAGGGAAGCAAAAACTAAATTCATTTTCATAGAATGCAGTGTTTTTACTAGAATGAAAATAGTTAAACACTGAAGTGTGTAACACTTCAGTGTATTATTAGACTGTTATAACAGGTTTTAGTAAGCTTATTTGCAAGATATTAAGAAACATTAAGTTTGCAATCAAACTAGGGTTAGCACACACTGCAATTTAAAAAAAATAAATAGAAATGGTTAATTATTTTCCTCATCCAAGCAATGTAAATGAAAAAATGAATATACAAAACACTGATTCCTGTGCTGGTGTTTTGGCCACAGAAGCATGTTTTTGGGGGTAAAAAACAGCATCTCAGATTAGAAATATATTTTTAGCTCTGTGCCCTACATTTTTTTTTTTTTGTACTTTAGATCAGGGAATAAGAGAATATTCGTCTACTTTAACTTCTTGACATGCAATGAATGTCCCTAAACTGGAATCCCAGGGGCCGTATATGGTCAGTGGTGCCAGGTATGTTCTTCTAGAGAATTAGATTACCTAAATAAGCAGCCTAGATTCTCTGAAAGGAGAGAGAAATAGGCTCCTCAATTAAATGCTTAAGTTAGATGGTATGAATACCTGACAAGACCTCTAATTGCTCCTTAATGATTCTGGTACAAGGCAACAATCCCTTCTTATATGAAGTACTTATAATGGTGCAAGCAGTGTGGCAGAACTTAGACTTGTAGACATAATTTTGCCTATGAAAGACTTTTAATTGATGTAGTTTGTGTGATCTTAAAAACCTGAGGGAGAAAAAATAGCTTCTGATGGCAAATCACGTAAGAAAAACTTGTCTATTGGCTTAATTTGCTCATGTTTAAATCAGTGTTGCCATGATGTTTAACTACTTTTATTTAAAAACAAAACAAAACCTCTTGAACTTTAGAAATTTCTCAATCCCTGAGAGATGTCCTTCATAACTGCTGTAAGCAAAAGCAGCTTTGCTGTAACTAATGTGGCCAATGTGAATTCAACTTCACATGGGATATGTTTCAGTTCTAACTATGAAGTACAGAAAATCTGCTTTCATCCCTTTAATACCCATAATTACTTACTCAGTTATCAGTAATGACATTCATTGTCATTGGTATATTAGTTTAATGCCAAGAATCATTATTTTCATCAGAATTGATGTCAGTTCTATACAGGCGACCATCCATCAATGCAAACGCCAAAGAATAAAGACGTTTTGTGGAAGGGAAAAGATTTGAATTGTATACGATTCCTCTGTGTCTTGCATCAGGTACACGTTTTACAGAAACTGGATGAGCAGCTGACACTGCTGAATGCCATTTGGACTTCACAAAAAATACATAGCATTTTAAAAAACAGTAGCAGAACATTAATCATCTACAGAAAGTTAGTCAGTGAGGATACTGGCTTTTCTAAGCTGTTTTCATTTCTTAAGCTTGAGCCAGCTAAAGTTCAGAGGAGAGGTGCTTTGTCCCCGCCATACAAAATGTTTACTGCAGTTAAAACAAAGATGCGTGATCATGCGGGAAAGTATTCTGCAAAGCTGTGAATGATACAGTATGTACTCAACATGCATGCTGAGATGTGTTTGCTCTGTGGTAGCTTGGAAGAAACAGATAACTTCTACATGCACATAAATGTTTTCATGCAAGACTTTCTAAATGGCACAAAATTTAATTACTACTATTTTTGAGTATCTTCTGAAATTACTCCCGTATCTTTAAGAATCCTCAATCTAAATACCTCAGCCTTTTATGGAAGGAGACAAGCACAGTACAAATTAGCAAGATGGGTGTTTGACAGCATCGCAATTGCCAACACAAGTCCTGATGAAAAGAAGCATGAGCTCCAAGCTCTAACTTTTTCGTTATGACTTGCAAAATGTAACAGTCATCTCAAGGAATTAACCATATAACAACAGTATAATAACTGAAAAATAAGAACATGATTTCAGTGTAGCAAAGAAATTTATGGAAATATCTAGTGTTTCCACAATAGCAGCAGATAACACTGCAACCCTTCAAACAGCAGTATTTTTACTGTGTTTTGCAACTCTGACTTCATACACGTAAAGCAGATTTAAGCCTAGATAGATCTACAGCATAAACATATAGGCAGACAAACAAGTCTATTTATTTGATGTTACTTGGTGGCTCTGGTGCTCACAGGTATGACCAACAGCAATTAAGTGTGCCCACCTTCTCTCTCTGACCCTCTCTCTTCAAAAAAAAAAAGCACCTAACAAGCAACCCCAAACAGAAATATTAATGTAATTTATTATAAAGTTAAATTGCAAGAATTTTTTTCTACCTTAATAGATAGGAATGATTTAGATTATAGCTGGAATACACAAGATGCTTGTTTAGACATAAAATGAGTTCATCTGTATTAGATGACTGCTGTAGAAGTTTCTGAAAGTTCAAAATAATAGTCATACATACTTGTAAGTCATATTGAATGAGTAAATACGTTCACAACTTCTGCTTAGCTGCATATGAATTCCAGTATACACCACTGCAGTTTCAACCTCCGATGGCATTAGTATTTTTAACCCTGTTCCTTAGGCTAACACCTTCAGGAGACATTTCAGTGTTTACTTTCAACTATTCTTGGAGCCCTCTGCCGCAAAGCATCACCTATCGGTAATGTTTTCCTCAACAGATCAGGTTGAATACATACGGCACCTTTTTTTCCCATCTCTCCACCCACACAAAAATTATTCAACTATGATATTCCAGCTAGCAAGGCTACTTAAGCGAACGGGTCTTCACACTATAGGCAAATCCTCTTAGGTTTTCAGGTCCAATGCATACACTTGGAGCAGAATTTAGGTATGTCCGAAAGTCACCATTAGCCTCAAGAATACTGCAAGTATCAGAGCTCACCTGGATAGCATCTGGACATGGCCAAATGGAATTCCACCAGCAAAACGGTAAGAAAAATTGGAACTCTAGTGGGAAATCTGGTCCCTGGGAGCACCCTTTTGCCACTATTGCAGCTACATAAAGATCAGCTTGCTAATTGATGCAAATACAGCTGTACAAACTCAAATATGGTCACAATTACGAAAAACGAAACTCTGGGTTACTCTGTGTGAAACCTAACAAAACCCAACTATAATAGTCTTACATGGAGGTAAAGAAACATTCTAATTATTTTCTCTGCTTAGAATACCAGTAAAAGATGAACATGACAGACTCAGAGCCATCTACAAAAGTAAGAAAACCTATGTACAAAGACAAGTGAACAAAAAAATCCTGAGTTTTAAAGGGATTTACGAGAATAGGAGCGTTACCATAGGCAGAGAATACTTGCTGGATTAAACATATTTTACTCTATTGCTGCGTCAGCAGCTACAGTTTCTATCTTTCTTGACAGTCAATATTGTTAATTAACTGTGAGAATCATATATGGCTGAGCACACTGAAAATGTTGGGGTTAGTTGCAATTTAGGACTAAAAATATAGAAATATACAATTCTCAAACCAAGTATCAGGGCTGTAACCACTGTTTAATTCTCCTTTAAAGTTAATGAAGCCAAAATGCTATGCAAGACTATGAACACACCAGTTACGTACCATCCTTACCTGCAAGGGAAGGAGAGTATTACTGTTGTTGTCAGTTCGGAAAACATTATCTTCAATCCACGATTTTGGTGTCAGTGATGGAGTGGAGCGAGTAAATTTAGGAGGAGCTATGACATTACCAGAAAAGGGCTTCTTCAAAGGAGAGATCTGGTTCATAGTTCCTGGAATTCCCATGTTTCCAGTTCTACGATGGTCTCTGCCATGCATTCCTCCCCAGGATATATTTCCTGTGCTCCAGCCACTACTCTGATTGCTCCAGGGCGACTGCTTCAGAAGAGGCTAAAAAGAAAGATTCATTTATATTATTTTGAAAATACTTGACATGTTTTTCTGCTTAAAAAAAAAAAAGGCAAAACAACAAAACCCAGAAAAACTAACCCCCAAGTTGCGCAGAGATTTCTATAAACCACTTTTTCCTGATAATGTGTGAATTAATTACTCAGGCAAGGAAGAAAACACGGCATCATAAAAAAAATTGTGATTCCTACCCCCTCCATAGACCCCCCCCAGAAAACCCGCAATACTTGTGCAAGCAATTTAGATTATCGTTTTCATAATTGGTAGCATTCTTTAAAGCTATGCAGTAGAACAATTCCAGGGTGTAAAACCATGTTACAAAAAACCCTGAGACCATTTTATCATACATTACTTGGTATTATATAGTGAGATCTCTGCAAAAATAACAAAAGAATTTCAGAGGTAAATTTTAAAAATTATTATTAAAATAATTTTTATTCTACTACAAATAATTATTTCTACTCAGTTTGTAGTAGTATTTCACTACAGTGAGTAGAAATTAAAAAATTAAAATTCACATGGCAGATTTTTTCCCCCCAGTATTTTATCATTGTCTCAGTATTACCATATAAGAGCAAAAAGAGCACTGATTACTGTACTGAGAATCTGTTCGAAGGAGCTATCTTAACATTTCCACATTAAAATGCATTATTCTGAAGCCACTGCTCAAGTATCTCTGCAGTAATGAACGGGACTATCTGTGGAATTCTGCAGGGTGGAATCGGGGGTGGAGGTGGGGGGTGAGAATTTCCCCCCCCTCCCCCCTATTTAGACACGGTATAAAGTATTTCTGTATCTAACAAGTACACAATATTCTTCAATATGAAAGTGTAAGTAGTCTTTAGAGGGAAAATTTTACAGGATGATTAAGTTTTAATTCCTAAGACACAACTTGTGCTCAAAAGTGACCCATATAGGCTGTCATACTACCAAGAGGTGGACCCACTGAGCCTGACTGACAGTGAAGAACCGTATTTATCTTTAGTGTTCTCAAATCTGACTGCTCTTGGAAAGGCTTTTTCTCAAAGACAGAAATGGGGGTGGGGTGGATATTCTAAATTCAGTTCTTCTGTGAAGTAAAAACGCAGTACTTTTAACTCAAAGCTTAGCTTAGCTGCAAGCAACCCTCAGCTTGGAATCTAGTAACTTAGAAAATTAAAGCATGTCAATACGTTATGTATTAGATAAAACGGAACTTTCTGAAGACAGAAAGATAAATTATAACAACTATCCCTCCAAGAAAACAAACAAAAAACCCCACTGAAGCCATTTTTGGTCAAGTAATCAGGAAAACATCCCATTCTATATAATTATAGATAATTATGTTGTAAAACTTGAATACTTTGGTTGGAATTTTGGGAGAGGCAGGCACTCTATTGTGAAACAAACCTTAAGAGATAATGCCAAATGCTAACAAACCTCTAATATTGCTAGCTATGCTGTCATGGCACTGTTTTGAGTTTGCCTACAACTTGTAACTGAGAGAGAATTCCTGCACACCTCACTGTTGGAGGACTGCTTTGGAATTTGTTTGAAGAGGGTTATTATAGATGTTAAGGACAACCAGCTCCTAATCACGATGCATCCAAATCAGTTCTTTGACAGGCACACTTAGTGCGAGACTCCCGTTCTGACAGAAATGCTTCACAAACCCAGCTGTACCCGTTACAACTGACAGGATTTAATACTAGAATTTAATACTAAAATTAAGATGAGGCCTATATAACCTCAGCCTTTCATAACCGACCAGATGATCGGCGCAAGATGTGGCCACAAGGCACTAGCAGGCAATATTAAGGTGGATCTGCTCTTCTCCGATCTCTTACAATGAGCATTTTTTTCCCCGGAAGAAAAGGTAAACTTCCATTTCAACACGGGATCGTTACGCCGCTCGATTAAAACCGGTAGCAGAACCACGGTAACCCCGAAACACAGCGCTGCCTTTGGACACAAGAATTCAAGTAATTTCGGGGAAAATAACCCGAGAGGGCGACGACGTTGACAGCTTTCCCATCCGAATCTACTTTCGGGTGACCTGTGCCCGCCCAACCGAGGGGGTCCCGGGGCTGCCGGGGCAGGTCCGAGGCTGGGGAAGGGGCTTCCCGGGGAGGCGGCGCCGGCCGGGGCTGTCAGCCTCATTGTTCCGGGGACACCGCGCTCGCTGCGGCCGACTCCGGGGGGGGGGGGGGGGGGGGGGGGGGGGGGGGGGGGGGGGGGGGGGGGGGGGGGGGGGGGGGGGGGGGGGGGGGGGGGGGGGGGGGGGGGGGGGGGGGGGGGGGGGGGGGGGGGGGGGGGGGGATATTTTCACGGCGAAACTCCTTCTTGACAGGAAAAGGAGCGTTTACCCTCTTTTATAAGAGGAAACCCCCTCCTTCTCTCATCCCGACAAGAAACGACGTCTCCTGGGTCGTCCGGGTGACCGGCTGGGCCGGTCACAGCCCGGGGGACGCGGCCGAAGCGGCCGCCCCGCCGCCACCTGCCACCCGGAACGGGCGGGGAGCAGCGGCCGGGCGCGGGGCGGGCCGCTGCCAACAGCCGCCCGGCCCGACCCGACCCCTACGGCCGCCTGCCAGCCCGGGCCCCGCACGGGGAAGGGAGCGCAGGTGCCCTCCCGCCGGCCACCGGCGGCCCTCGGGCCGCTGAGCGCGGCAAGGCGACCGCGGCCGGGCCGGGCCGGGCCCCGCCCTGCCTCCGCCGTTTCGCCGGGCTGTCACCGCCGCGCAGCCTCGCCCGGCGCCGGCAGCGGGGAGAGTGAAGCCTCCCGGCTCCCGCCGCTATCGAAACGAGGGGAGCGGAGCCCACCGCCCCCTCACGTCCCTGCGTCCTTCTCCCGTCCCCCTCGGCCCGCTCTCCCCCTTTCCGCCCCGGGCTCCCTTCCGGAGCCGGCTCTCCCGGGCTCCCTGCCGCCCCGCCGCGGCTGCCCGGCCCTCCCGCCGCCGCCCGGTACCTGGTGGTGGTTGTAGGAGTTTCTCTGCTGCAGGAAGGCGGCGGCGGCCGCCGCCGCCTGGTGTTGGTGCTGGAGCTGGGGGCTCACAGGGGATCTCCGGTTCTGCTGTTGCTGTTGCTGCTGCTGCTGAGGTAAATTCATCTGCGGCGGCGGCGGGGGGGCGGCGGCCGAGAAGGGGCTGCTGAAGGGCCCGGCGCAGGGGTTGTGAGGAGACACCGGCGAGAAGCTCTGGAAGAAAGCGGGGTTGATGGATGACGGGATCCCCGGGTAGAAGCTGGTCTCGGATTCCGGGCTCGGGGGCGGCATCGCGCTGATCTGCCCGCCGCCGCCGCTGGAGACCGGAGGCTGCTGCGTCTGCTGCGGAGGCGGCGACGAGGTCTGCACCGACCAGGGGGTGCCGAAGCCGGGCAGCGGCGGAGGAGGAGGGGAAGCCGCCGAGGAGGAGCCGCCCCCGCTCTGGTGATGGGGGCTGGGGATCTCCGGGCTCTGCAGGCTGCTGAAGCCAGAGCCGAGCCCGCCGGGCAGGAGGTTCCCGGGGCTGCCCAGCAAGTGGCTGTTCGGGGGGGACTCCATGGGGGGCGGCTTGGCTCTCGCCTGCAGATGAGGAGGAGACGGAGGCGGATTCACGCAGGAGGCGGCGGCGGCCACCCCCACATTGGGGTCCGCGGACACCGGTCCCCCCGGGCAGGAAGGGGCGAGCCGCTCTGACCCCCCCCTGTCCGCGCCGCCCTTGTGCTCGGCGGGGCCGAGGGGCCGGTGGTGCGGGTAGTCCCCCGTCCGCGGCGGCTCCGGGGGGTGAGCGCTGAGGAGCTGGAGCTGCTGCTGTTGCCTGTGCTCCTGCTGCTGGTACTTGTCAGTGGGGTGGCTGAACTGCTGCTGCTGCTGCTGCTGCTGAGGGGGGTGGTGATGATAGTCTGGGGGGTGGTGGTTATTCAGGGGGTGGCTGCCGCCGAGCTGGGCTGGGCTGCTGAGCTGCTGCTGCTTAAACTCTTTCCTCTTCTGGCTCAGCTGAGGAGGCGGCGGCTGTTGCTGCTGCTGCGGTTGCTGCTTGTTTAAATCCTGGTGGGGGCTGAGACTGGGTTTAAAGTCAGAGGAGGGGTGGCCGAGAGGGGGGTGTCCTGATGCGGGGCTGCTGCCCAGCCTCTCGCTGCCTGGCTGCGGCGGCTGCTGCTGTGTCACCCCCAGGAGCAGCTCATCCTGCATGGTTTGGTGGTGGGCAGCAGCGGCCGCCGAGGGGAACAGAGAGGGCGGCGGCGACCCGCCGGAGGAACCGGTTACAGCGGGTGAGAAGGGGCAGGAGGAGGAGGAGGAGGCGGAGGAGGAATGAGAGGCGGCTGCCGGGGAGGGGAAGGAGCCGGCGGAGCCAGCGCCTCCTACACCCAAGGGCGGGCTGGGGGTGGCCGTCTGCGGGAGCCCGAGGCGGTGATCCCCCGGGCGGCGGGGGAAGGGGGCTCCCCGACACCGGCTCGGCGGAGGGGCGAACTCCCCACCCCGGGGGTCTGAAGAGACAAAGATAATTAACAAGCTGGGGGTGGGGGTGTAGACACCCGCCTACTGCAAACCACTACATATAAGCCAAAAAAATACCCGCTTTCTAGAATAAAGCCCTCTTCCTTGCCATAGTCGCCACTCTGCTGGTTTTAAAAATATCGGAGCCTTTTGATAATAAATTATCCTATTTTTATCAGGGCTTTTTATTTATTTTTTTCCCCTCTTCTGTCGGCACCCCCGGTGGGGCGGCCCTTCCCGCCTGCAGTCGCACCCCCAGTAACCCGCTAGATCATCTTAAACACCCCAGACGGATCGCTCCCCCGCGGACACCCTCCCGTTCCCCGGTAACTCCTCCGTCCGACAACCCCCCCCCTCCTCCTCAGCCCCGCCCCGCCGCCGCTACACCGTAGCGGAGGGGGACAGCGGGGCACTCCAGGCCCGGCACTGCCGGGGAGGGATGCCGGCCGGCGGTACCGCCGCACGGCAGACGGCCCCGGTTCGGCAGCGGGCCGCCGCTCAATCCCCCCACCCCCCTGAGCCGCCTCCCCCGCCCCCACTGCCGGCTCGGAGCCGGCTGCACCGCCCTTAAGAATGCCGGAACATCCGTCATAGTTACGTCACGGCCACCACCCCCTTGCCCGCCCGCCCGACCTTGGTAATGAGCCGGTGGAGCCGCCCCCCTCATGAATAATGCATTAGGTTGGGCGGCCCGTCTGCCGCGCCGCTGCCGGGGGGCGGGCGCTCGCGCTGACCAACGCCCGCGCGCACAGCGCCCGACGAGCCGGGTGAGCGCTACCACTTGAGCTTGGGGGTGGGGGGTGGGGCGAGGCGGCAGCCTTGAAGTAAACGCCCTGAAGATCCGCTGGCCTTTTGGATGAGGAAGGCACTCACTGGGCCTCGGCGCCGCACCTGCCCTCCAGCGGGAAAGACCTGAAATAAAATGATTTCGTTTCGTTTTGCGGCAGCGGGCGCGGCCGCCTCTCCCCGCCGCGGGCAGCCCGGGGGGGGGGAGGCTGCCATGGTGGTTCCTCCCGCCGCCTGCGACCCCGTGAGGCAGTCGCGCAGGGAGGCGGGGGCGCCCCGCCCCATCGTCTCTCATTTGCATTGACGCAGGGCCGCGCGCCGCGGGTGGGGGGGGAGAGGAGTGAGGCGCGAGCGCAGCGGCACGAGAGGGGTGGGTGTGGAGGCCCAGCCGGGGGAGCCCCGCCCCCTTCCCGCCGCTGTCCCCTCAGCGGGCGGGCGGCCCGGAGGGCTGCGGCCTACCCGCACTGCCACCCCCGCTGGCGGGGCGGGGGGCTCGCTGTCGCCTCACGGCTGCCCGGCCCTTGTGGGGCTGGAGGGGCAGGCCCGGGGTGACACAGCGGTGGTCTCTTGTTCCCCCTGTGGGAGGGGTCTCTCTGTCCCGCGGTGCAGTGTCAGGGTGTAGCCGGGTCGGTCAGTCACCCTTTCCCTCTCCACCCAGATCCTGCCGTCAAACCATGGCCGCTGGTTTGTTGGACTCCTCAGAGACCCCCAAGAGCTCAGCCCAGGCCTGTACTGAGGTGTGGTGGCACTATGGTGGTGCCTCGTGAGGTATTTCTTGGACAGACGATCCTAAAGGTGGAGTTTTGCCCTTTCCATCTCGTGGAAGCACAGCTCTTGGCAACTGTTTCACGCAAACAAATAAATAGTTTGGCAACTATAGATTTAATGGTGTTCCAGCTGTAGATATCCCTGAAAAGACTAAAACAACCGACCTCCCTTTGTGCTCTGGGGAAGCTGTAGTTCAGCAGCGAGAGAATTACTACATGGCTATTGAATGTGAGAGTACGTTGGGGAAGCATCATTACATGCTTGACCTATTGTACTTTTCTCTAGGCATCCATTAGTGGCCACCGTCAAGGACTGGATAGCTGCTTTCCGTTTGGCAGATGGACCTTTGGTCTGACCCAATGTAACAAGTCTTATTTGTTAAATCTGTATGTTTGTTACACGCATATAAAATGTAGAGGAAAAAAAATTGGTTCGGCATCTGCAGTCATCTCTGATGTGATCCTGAACCTGTGTGGGTGTGTATATTTGGGTATCCATGCCATCTTGCAGGGTTAAGATGAAAATACATTAGCAGCATAGAAGAAAAACTGATATGTATTTATCTTTGCTGTATTATGGCTTAGTACTCCAGAATTATTCATTATATTGGCATCTGTTTCAAGAACTCTGCAGCCATCTGTCTTATAAGTGGCAAAAAACAGAGTGCGTACCAAGGCCCTACAGATGATCACATGCTGAGTAAATGTTGCCGGCCAGGTAATGGTTCCTCACTGAATGGGTTGCTTCATGGCACAGTCCTCGTAAACATTAGTTTTGTGAGCTGCAGAACTGGTAGCATCTGACTTCCCTTTGCATTCGTGTCATACACCTGAAATTTGGTCATGTGCAGGCCTGAACAGAAGCTGTCCTCTCCTGTGGCATTCGCAGGTGTCTAGCATAGTTGGAAGCAATGCTGTAAGCAGCTGCCTATTTCTACAGTTTGTAGGAACTCATTTTGTAAGCAGTCTGCTTCTTTGTCCCTCACCTTTAAATCAAGCCCAAATTCTAGCAATTCTTCCTTCAAAACAGCTGTCGTGGTGTCTGTGAGTAGTCTTTTTAGTACTTACCTCCTCCATGACAGCTTATCTCTACTATGGTAGCCTACCTACCCCAATCCTGCACGTTTATTAAAACAACTTTCCTGGGGTGAATCTCATCTATTTTTAACCATGTTAAAAGTAAGCATCCGCTCTGCGTTAGCTGCCTAATCTTCTACAAACACAAGACAGGTGCTACCAAAGGATGATTCATGCTATCCTAATGCAGGTACCTTTAGAGAGAAACCTGATCTCTCTCTCTGCTGATTATGAGGAAAGCTTCTGGCTATATCTGGCTGCAGAGTCCAGGAGGTCTTTGGTGCTCCTTGGTCTTGCTGCATATGTTTCTTGACTCTGATACAAGCAGGAACAGCTGTACCGAGTTGAACCAAGGATCCTTCATGCTGTATGTCCTGTCTGTCCTGCCTCTGATATGAGATCCCTTGGTGTATGCCGGGACCACAAATTCTGGCTTCTCCTCCACCAAATCAAGTCTCTTAGCTGGCACCTTGGTGCCATCGAGAAGTGCTGAGTCCTGTCCTTGGTGCTGTTTGTTTTCTCTCCAGTTCCCAGCTTCTGGATTTTTTTGACCATTTGTCCTTCGCGCTCTATTCCTTTAATTTGTTTCTCCCTTGTAATTACTTGACTCCTTCCTGCTTTCTTTTATCTTAGCTGCCCCTTTCCAGGGAAGGTTTAAGAGCTTTTTTTGGATTGGGCTAGTAGGAAGGTAAAAGTGTCTGAAAATAGATGCCAAAACAAATGTGTAAGAGCAGGCTATGCACGTATAATGCTTCCTTCAGTTACCTCAGCCACTTGCAACTCAGGAACTTCCTAGATTTGCCTTTCCAGACCTTAGGGGATACTGGGATGCTTGGACTCCACATTCCTTGATTGTCCTTGGAAAGCGACCGTGTGCTTGGGCCTGAAGAATAGAGCGCACTGGCAGAGCCCCTCATCTGAATGACTTGGGGAAGTGAGAGGGTCATGGAGCTGGGATGAGGTGCTGAGACTAGACAACAAATGTTACGAGAAGCGAATGCCAAGCCATATGCAATATTGCTGTACGTAATATGGAAATTGAAAAAAAACAGATGTTGCAAAACAAGCTGTCAGTATGGTAAAACCAAACATACCTAAGTTATGGTTCTTGTGGTCATTAATCAACCTGCTCCTGTGTATTCATTGCAACAAACGTGCCAGGCATCAACTTCACCGAGGAGGCCTGTGGCAGAGCTGGGGCTGACAGCTCTCCCGGGTTTGTCAGTGCCTGAAAGCCAATGACTATCTTATTTGTCTGGTGTTCTGTATCATCCACTACGTGCTAAATTTTGTGTGGTAAATTGAACCAGCAATGCTATAGAAGAGAAAACACAAAGACAAATCACAATAAATTACATGAAATAACACCATATAAAAACAAATCAAATAAACTGTAAGGATTATTAAGTAGCTCTTCTGGCTGCCATTTGGGTGACATGAAAAGGATCATCAAGGCAGTGGCTTCTGAATTTTGCCCCTTAGTGGTTATCATCTCTTCTAGAAATTACCCTGCACAGCTTAAGTTATTTCCTTTTTATAAAACCAGGAGAATAACACCTGCTATTGGCCAGTGTTAGTGATAGGATATTTTATCAGAAAGGATTTTGGCCCACCGTTCTATTTTTTTCTGCTTGAACAAAAAAACTTTTAGCAGTTATAAGAGGTGAAAGGGATTGTGCTGAGATGCTGTCTGCTTCAGAGCCATCTGTGGGTCTAGCTTCTTTAAAAAGTATATGTTCTTGGGGGTAGGATCAGTATCTTTTCCTAATCAGACACCACTAAACAAGTTTTACAGTTTTGGGGAACATATAATAAATCATGAAACTGATAAAAATGTAGATATTGTATGTAGACTTATGTGCATGCAGTTACTTCAGTGCTTCCTCATTTTGTAAACTAACATGAACACCGGAATATCAGGAGCCTAATGTATAAAAAAGAAAACAGCTCTGACTGCTGCTATAATCTGCTGTTTCCCTCCAATTAGCTGGTTCGAAGATCACCATGGCTCTGAGTTTGAATATGGGCTGCAAATAACATGTACACATGAAAATTATCTTTGCTTTCATTCCAATACTAAAAGCAGCTTTTCTGGTGAATTTTTGCACGTTATAGTTAAAAGTAAATGCGGCTACAGATAGTACTGACTTCAAAAAAACCTTTTTCTTGTGAAGTGGCTCAGCATAGAGACTCATCGGCTGCTTGTAATGCAACAAATTGTTCTTTCCACAGCCCACAATATTTATAGGCCTTTCACCATTTACAGTGATTTACTGCTCCGTTTGACCCCTCTTCCAAGGCTGTGCAGCTACAAGAAAATCAGGGGTTTTGGTATCAGTTGCTTGTTTTCTCTGTACTGTTTTACCTTTCCTTCTCCCTTTCCACATCTTCTCCTCTTCCTGGGCTCTTTTTCAGCACTCAGTATTTCGGTAGCGCTGTCTGTCCTGCACTGGTTGCAAGGGTTCTGCTAGGAGACCTGTCTCCATCAGGCTGTTTAGGGAAGTAAACAGTTTGCTGTCCTGTGGTCTATGACATGTGTCTGTTTCGTTCCTCAGTTCAAACTTTCAAACAGGCTTGCGTATGCATTCCAGGAACAGTGCATTGTTCTGACTGGTAACAAAAATATAAGATTCACGTACTTTTGCTAGAGCTGCTTCCTCTTAACCTTAAAGTTGATTTTTTTTTGTTAATGGCTTTTTCCTCCCCTGGAAACGTGGAAAACAATCTGGGACTGCAGGTTATTCATATA
Source organism: Himantopus leucocephalus (assembly GCA_003993805.1). NCBI lineage: Eukaryota > Metazoa > Chordata > Aves > Charadriiformes > Recurvirostridae > Himantopus > Himantopus leucocephalus. The sequence goes on along the minus strand of RSEF01000004.1, from coordinate 83,912,542 downwards.
GAAAAGCAAATGATGAGGTCTGACATTTCACCGGAAAAAGAGGTCTGAAGATTTATATCAATGTGTTTCATTTACTGTTTTTCTGTTCTTGATCTTTTTAAACTCTGAAAATAATAATCATGCATTCTTAGGAAGAAGCTAGGCAAGTCTTTTTCAGCAGTGAGCAGTCTGTTGAGTCACAGCAACTTACCTTTTTTCCTGGTGGTATTACTCGGTAAAAGAAAATATCAGTTGTCCAGATATAACAAAATTGGTAAAGAAACCTTTGCTAGATCACTGTGTGTGGGAATGAAATTAAAAGCAGTGGGAAAAATTAACGCCAGACAGTTCGCTTTATTCTGTTCTTCCAATGCCCATATTTTGTTTTTGTTTGTTTGTTTGTTTGTTTTTAAAGCTAAAAATCTTAAAATTCACAGGAGACGGGCAGCTTTCTTCCTTTATTCAAAGCCCGCCTTCCATCACGAGGGCTATGCTGCGTGCTGGACTTGAAGGATATGTGTTCTGGTCACAAGGATGCAAAGCAGTGATTTACTCTGTTTTTCTCCTTTTTGCCCTGGAGTTTAACCAGCACATTAGACTAATATTTCCTTGCTTGCTAGTGGCAGTTTCTGTTTCTTTTTTGTTTTGGGGTTTTTTTGGTAGTGGAAGTCATTAGAGTTTCTCCCAAGAGAATCACTGCCAAAGTAAACAAACATCTTCATGAAAGGAAAATAATGTCTGTGGAGTATTCAGAATTCCATGTTTTACAGACGAGTATTTATGGCAACCAACTAGTGAATTAAAGTGAATGAAATCCTATTTCTAGTTTGCTGCTTCTGGTGTGCTAATTGAATGTGGCAATTTCTGCTAGTTTCTCAGCTATGCAGTGCAAGTTCTGGATGTTAGTTTTAATTTAGGATGAAGGAAAATATGAGATGAAAGTCAGTTTAGAAAAAGGATATATTTTTTTTTTATTACTGGGAATTGAATAGTGCATGTAGACCGGGGAATTGCTATTGTCTCTAAAATGTTCTGCATGTGGTTGGCAAGAACAACAAGGACAGAAGAAAGTTCAGCTAAAAAATTCATAAAGGCTGTCTGGTGGAATGCATTACAGTCAGCTGTATACCTCTGTGCTCTTATCCCTCTGAACTGATAATTTTTAGCTGAGATGAAACATTCTGAGGAACAGGAGGCTGGCAGATTTGCAGCGTAGATTGTTTGAAGGTTTAAATACTGTGACTATCTCATCTTACTGTAAGTCTGTAGATATAATTTAAGCTGGAGTTGCTGAAAAGTGATAGAATGGCTCCGTGTATACAGCCTACAAAACTGTGAAGAGCTTATTTTCTGTGTGCCGCAGAATCCTGCACGCTTTCCACCTCCTGTCCAGGATAGCAGTAATTCACCAGTGGAGCAAATACACTTCAAATGTGTTGAGGATGAGACCATATCTAGTTCTTTGTTTAAGCAGTGGCTTTCACAAAGGAGACCAGTGCTAACTGGGAACTGCTGCCAACACCATCATATGTTTCATGACAAACGTGAAGTGTTCAAAAAGTTGGCACTACAAAATAGAGATGCTGTCAATCTCTCTTTAATTCTCAAAATGGTTTGTAGGGTTTTAAAGCTTGTGTTGTTGCTGGTGCACTCACGATTCAGGTAGCATTTCGAACAGTCCTTATAATATGGCTGGTTAGTTTGGTTATATTACTAGGACATAAACCGAAATTATTCCAAGGACAGAGAATGCTAAGGTTTTACTGCTGATTTTCTCCGATGTGCTGTGTGCAGAAGAAGAAGAGTTTGCCCAGCAGTATGTGCCGCTGTAGTCAGAACACAGTATTTTCTCATCTTCTTTTCTATGTGCAGTACAAATGCAGCTGCCACTATTTACCAAACATGAAGGTGTTGTTCACAGCTCTGGGGATAAATTTGGGCTCTGCTTGAAAGAATGCATGAGACATTTCTACTAATTGCATGAATGTTCAGTGTATATTTACGTACCTGAATATTGTGGTGTAGGAGGCTCCTGGAAATTTTAAGGAATGATCTCAGTGATCATTGTATAGGTCTCCAGAAACTCTTGTAACTGACTTGTGCTAAGAATAACTGCGTGATGCTTCCAGTGTTGGAATAATCTGTTCTGAAGGGCTGCGTACTGTAGTCTGACCCTATTTAGGAGATGAGGTAGGAGACCCAAGGATGTTCTGGAAATTGTTGAGCAAGGAGGCTTTGAAGTAGAGTTCATTGAATCCTGTAGGTAGCCCCTATCGCAGATGCAGCAGGAGGAAGCAAGCGTGTGTCTGTAGCCAGGTCTGCCCCTCCGTCGGAGTGTACGGACCACATAGCAAGTTAAACAGGAGGAGTGTATGTTTGCACCTCAGCAGGCGGTTAAAGTAAGCGCTTTAAATTGCTACAAGAAGTTTTATTAAAGTTTACTTATTAAACCTCTGAAAGGTGATAGAGGAGCAGGTTCCCCTTCTGAGCCATAGCATCTGTGTTGTACTAAAAGCAAAGGCAGCCAGTCTGATGTATATGTGAAAATACATTCTCTTGTACTTGGCCTTGTTTCCTCTTGGAGTGTAAGATGGATGTTCACTAATTTTACAACACCACCCACTGTTTCAATAGAATTATTTTCCACAAATTCTGTAAGAAATTCGCTGCTTTAATTAATACAGAATTATCTCAGAAATTAGCAGTAGATACCCTTCAGATTCACCATAGAACTAAAATTAATCAAACTGTTATGTACAGACTAGAATTGAAGAAATACAGATTAAAATTAAGAAAACCATTAACTGTATCATTGTGACTAATTATGCCTCTATATCCAGTAACCAAAGCGGGGTCAACAACTCTAAGGCTGGCCATTGCGGCATCAGAGCTCAGCTAGTCAGGAGCAGCTAGGTCGCTGAAGGGTAGGACGCTGTCCTTCCCATTTGCGGAGGGCATGCAGCATCTTTTAGGAAATACTCCAGCGTCCATGGCAGTGACGATGAGACTGGCCCGGCGATGAGGCTGTGCCTCTGGGAGGTGGAAGAGGGAGGCCTGGAGGCAACGCAGCGTTGAGCTCAGCTCTGCCATATAGGACATGAACGCGCTCTCAATATTTGGCTGTTGGTTAGCCATGTCCCAGCTACCTTCCCCACCCCTGGCTATTTTTTTTTGTTGTTGTTATTTTTTTTTTTAAAACTTGCTAAATTACATTTCTGAGCAGCCTGATACTGAAGCTTTCACTTATTTTCCTGCTGGTCTCCCTCTTCTAAATATACCTAGCTCTGGTTGGGACTCAGAAACAAGAAGTCTTGAGCTCTATCATAATAATTTACATCTCTGATCTAATGAACAATTGTAAATCAATGTTAAGCTTCATCACTTTTGACCATTCATGCTATTATGATGATACAAAGACACTGAAAAGCAGCATGCTGGTTTTGCCCTGTATATTTGGATTCCTAAAACTGTGTTATCTGCGTGGTTCTTAGTGCTTATGTATAACATTTTTAATAATTGTAAAGAAAAGAAATCCAAGAAAAATCCTTGCCAAGAAACTTACGTAAAAGCTGAATATATTAGAATATTTGTGTTAAAGTATTTTAGAAGTGCATTAGCTATACAAAAGAATAATTGAAGCCTAGGAAATGTAGTGAAAATATTGCACTTCAATAAAATGAAATATATTAAAAAAGAAAACACACAGTTAAAGTTGTCCAGACAACCTTAATTTTCTTCTATAATGAGAACCTGAGGGAAATGTGGAGTTAAATTTAGTTTATTTCAGCAGACTCTAATTTTTTTAACCCTTTTATGCACAGTTTTACTTAAAAGAATTATGGTCGCTTGGATGCCTTAATCATTAACTCCTCTACCTTCATATGTTTAGCTTTTCTGTAAGTTTAATCTAACTCTGAGCGCTGGAAGTCGTGCTTTCTAACCACATAGCTACAAGGTAAAGGAACCAGGGTAAGATCAGGCCTATTATGTTCATCTTTCATACGAGAATACAAAACGTACTGTAATTCTGTCATTTCCTCTCTCATTATGGTATTGAAAGCCCAGATCCATTTTTATGCAGTGGCACAAAACAGTTTGCTGCTTAAGTATAGCTTACAGAAGCTACTTTGCAGAATTGATGATCACATATGCCACAAATCAATTGTACCCATGATATTAAAAGGGAAAATTACCTAGATCTTTAAAAATTCCCAAACCTTGGTAAATATCCTTGAGTAATTTGTGATATCATTTTGGGTCAATGTGCTTTGACTGGAGGTCAGTCAAAATGAATCATCCGAGGAACCTTTGTTTTCATATTTGTAATCGGTTTTTTTTTGTGCATGCTTATATAGTGTGTTGTAACTGAAGAGCAGAAAACCTCATAAAATTTCTACATTAGGAAATCAAAGGGCTTTTTTTTTTTCCTTTTTTTCCCTCCCAAATAACCTCTCTTTTCAACGTTGAAAGGTCTTCTTTATATGAGGAAATTTACCAGAGACTACATAGTATAATTATGCCTTGTGGATGCTTTTTAATCTTGCATGAATGCCTGTAGAATTCAAGCGTCCACATGGGGAGTTATACCATAAGAACTATAGGGGCGTAATTATGCTGGTGAATTCTGTATGAAGACAAATGCTTTATGAAAGGGAATTTTATTTTGGCTCTTCACTTTTCAGCTCATTCATGTTCTGAAGTAAAAGGAGTTGATCAAATCAATGAAAGTAATGAAAATTCAGTGGTTATCAAGTAGACTGTCAAGTGCTGGGGAAATCGGAAAGTAATAAATATATACGTTTCCTGATAACATTCATGTGCGTTTTTGTTCTTATTCTCTCTCCAGTGTTTGAGTTTGTGAGGGGTTTAGTGAAAGGTTAATAAACGAGGTCTGTTCTTTGCTGAGCCTCATAAACTAATATACCCAATAGCTAAACACTGGTAGAATATTAGAGATTCTTAGCTCTCATAAAAAGCAGCTGGGCTTTCAGGCAAATATGACACTAGAGAATTACTTGAATACTTTTTAGTCTCTGTAGGACCTCTGCAGCCGGCACTGAGCAGATCAGCCATTGAATTTCTGTATGTGAATTTTCCTATATCCCTGTTAAATTGTAATTCCTTAAATATGTGAGTCCTAGGACAGCAGTCAAAATGTTCTCTACAAAAGTATCCCATTTACATGAAAATAACTTTCAGTATGTCAGTAAGGGTGTAGTAACACTTTAATAATTATTTACAAAATGTGCTTAGAGTGAATTACAAGCATGTCTCAATGTAATTGCTGCATAGACTTTAAGACAAGAGGAGCCCGATCATTTTGGTGATGTAATCCAGTCCAACTTTAGCATTGACCACAGAGCATTCTCTGTAAGTCTGGCTTGAAGACCATTATTTCAAGGTGAACTTCATTAGAAAGATGTCTGGTTCATATTTAAAGAGTTGAGAGAACAAAGAGTCCACCACATCTATACCAACACTCACTTTTCAGGTGAAGTGTTTTATTTGTGGTCTGAATTTAGCTTTGACTTAACTTGTTGAATCTTTGTTGGATTAAAAAAGCCTTTAGCACTGGACATTACTCAAGGAAAATGCTTAAAGGCTGGGATCAAGGCATCTCAGCCCTCTTTTGTTGTTAAGCAAATCTCATTGAGGTGCTGTAGTTTCTAACCGTAAGGCAAGATTTCTGTATCACCAGTTTTGCCTGTAGTTTCTTTCAAGTTTTCAAACATCCTTCTTAAGTAAGGACATAAGGGCTGTCAGCAATGGTATTACTAATGAGAGAATTACAGCATGCGCTGAACAGAAGCCTGCTCTCCCCTTTCTGTTTTTGAAGCATGGAGAAAGACATAAGGGCGAATATATTGCTTCTACCAAAATTTTCATTTTTTCATATTTCTCGTCACAAGCCTTTTATAAGAGATGCCTTCTAAGGGCTTCCACTGGCCTGCTTTTCCAAGGCAGGCTTATTACAGGCATACCGCAAGGTGATATCTTGCTGTGATAACCATATTTGGCTTTGCTCTCAGTAACGTTGCATACAATGGTAGTGCTCCTTTCCTGCTTCGTATTCTTTTCATCTGCTAAGATTTCTTGTAACGTTGAAAATATAGTCTCCAGTTTTGTAAGTATTGATTACTTTTTGTTCCAACGTGTATAACCATTTTTTTTTATCATTCATAAAGTATGCATTTGTCATGTGGGCATGAATTAAAGTGAAGTGGGTTACAAGGTAGCATGGCTGTGCCATTTTCTTTATTGGCGACTTTGCCAATTTTTCACATGTAAAATTTCCTTGTACTGTTTTTGTCTTTTCATCAAAGCATGGCCCTGTATATTCACCCAATATATTTACCCAAGATAGTGAATAGAATTAATACAAAAAGTCTTTCCTGTGAGCTCACTCTTGAAACGTTGCAAATGGAAGATAAGCCTGCTTTTGGCTACCAGTAGAACTCTGTAAGTATCTATTTTGTAATTAACGTAGAATACAGAGGGTTTTGCATAGTGCTGACATGGTAATCACAGTCATGCAATAGTTAGGTAAGTATTTTACAGGCATATAACTATGTGGTTTTGCAGTTGTACCCTGTCACTCTGAAGCTGTTCCAGGCTTGCTGTGCAAGCAAACTGAAGCAAAATATTTAAATTTCTTTTTACTGAACAATAGTTTCCAGTCTTCAACTGTTCTCTCTAGAGTAGGCTGTGTGCTAGTCATGGTAAGGCCTTAGCTAGACCATCTGAGGAATTTTTTTGATGTCCTGAAAATAATGGGATCAGTTTTATTGTGTTTGTGTGTGGGTGCCTGCAATGGGCAGGAGCACTACAGAAATGCACAGAAAGGGAGCAAGGAAGCCCATCAGCCTGAGGAGCACTTGCAATGTGACCCTGAGAAAGAGGTGCTTGAAATTGCGAGGAAAGAAACTGTCTCCTGCTGTTTGCCTCCAACTGTGTTTGGGGAAACAGCATATAGTATACATGGTTTGTAAATAAATAGGGTTGCATTGAATAAATGCCTATCAACAATTCGAGATAACACACAAGACATCAAAAATCAGCTAATTGTTTCTGTCTATGTTTACTGACAAAGTTTATAGCAGTATCTTAGAAAGTCCTCAGTGAAGGTGAATGGAGAGATAACACATTGATGAAACTGAACTAAAACTACATGGCAAGTCTGCTTTTCAGCCTGGAGCCCTAAGTGAAAATTAGGTATTTTTAGTAGCATTGAGCATTTTTGTTTGTTTTGTGTTTTCTAGCCAGAACAAAACCTTCATAGTTATGCAATCATATAGAAAAGCCAAGGATGGAAGGGAGCTCTGAGGATCATCCGCCCCAAGCTCCTGTTGAAAGCAGGACCTTAGGTGAGATGATCAGGGGCCTTTCAAGCCTGGTGATTTCCAGGGAGTTCCCCCACTTTTCTGGGCAACCTGTTCAAAGTTTGGTTGCTCTCATGGGGAAGAATTTCTTCATATACCCGGATGGGTTTCCCCTGAAGCAGCTTGTGCCTATTGCCTTTTTTCACTGGGCACCTTTCTGAAGAGAATCTCCATCATCTCTGTAACAACCATTTAAGTGTTGGAAGAGTGTATTCAACCATGCTGGGCAAACCCAGTTCTTTCAACCTTTCTTCATTTGTCAAGTTCTCCAGTCCTCTAATCATCTTGATGGCTGTCTGCTTGACCCTCTCCAATTTTTAAATGTCTCTTTTGAGCTAGAAGGACCAAGACTGGGTACAGTATTCCACAGGTGGCCTAATAAGTGCTGAGGAGAGTGGAATTACTACATCCTTTGGTCTGCCAGCAGCAGACAACACCATCTTCCTTCATTGCTGCAAAAGCACCAGGCTGGCTCATGTTCAGCTTGTGATCCACGAGTACTCCGGGGTCCTTTTACCCCCGATAATACTATTTCATTTTTTAGTACATATAATGAAAGCAAAGCACAAAAGTTCACAAAGCTTTAGGAAGAAAAGGGAGGTGCTCTCCTTATTTTACCCTAAAGCCCAATGACTTCAGCGCTCACCCGCAGTACAGGAGACCTGGGTTCAGTTCTTTCCTTCTTTTGAAGAGTTGGACCTGTGTTGCTCACAACCCTGAGCAGTGCCCTTGGGAGGAGGCTGTAACAAGCCACAACATATTCTTGGGTTCCTTCAAACTCCCCTGTTGCCACGGTGATATTTTTGTTTAATATACTTTTGATGTTTCTTAGACTAGGGACTACAGATGTCGTACCTCCTCGGGGGTTATTTGTCGTTTGTGTGCTCTCTTCTCTTTTTGCTTTGGTTCAGAAATGCAAAAGTTCAGAGAAATTCGCCAAAACTTTAGAGGAGAAACTGTGTTTGCCCAGCTCCAGTGTGATCCTTACGACATACTACGTCTTTGTGTTTGGTTTCTCTCCTTTGATGTGAATGAACTTGCCTGGAGTTAAGGGATTAGTCATGACTTGAATGGCTTCGTATTGGTAGTGCTGGTGAGTAAGTAGGGGCTACCTGAATTTAATTTTTTTTTTCTTTAAAAGGTACTTATTGTAATATTTTTTGCTTTGAACATGGTGGTACTTGGGCCTTTTAATTCTTTTTGTACCTCATATAGCTTTATCGATACTATACAGTATAGTAACTTGCGGTGGGATAAAAAATCTGTTTGTTTTGTTTTAGAGAAGCCAGGAAATATCTAAAAATATTTCCAAGTACTGCAGTTTTTTAACAAAAGCAACTTGGGTATAATGTTTGATGTACTGGGTAATAAAAAGTTGATCAATATTCATTGCTACTCTTGTTTTATTTTGGAATCCAAGTGCCAGAATGAAAACAACCCCAAAACAAAACCACCGCCATTAACACTGGCAGTTTACTTGTGCAATAAAAATTGTGCAGTTGACTTGTCCTCATTATATGGCACTTTTGGATATCAAAGTATAAAAAACAAGGATAATTTTAATTTAATTAGAATACTAAAGGGGAATAATATTTCCACAGTACTTTTAAAAGATAATTTTAAAAAAGATGAATAATTTTAAAAATTGTAAATAAGGATAATTAGTTTTGAATTTCTAGCGTAGCATGAAAATGGCACAAATTTCCATCCATTTTACTAACAGCAAAGCAGAACATGTGACTGGTGGGCATTTGGTACAGGTACACAGGGGACAAATTCTGGTGCAATGGAGAGCACTGCTTTCTAGGACTTGTCCACAGCGTGTGAGGAAAAGATGCATTGCCATGAGTAAATCCAGAATGAGGACTTCTTCTGAACATCATTAGGAATAAGAAAGCCTAAAATTTTCTAAAGATCTGATCTCAGGAAAATCTGAAGGATACCATAGGATGGAAATGTCTGCATCGAGCATGAGATAAATCAGTGTTGGACTTTCTGATGCGCTGAGCAGTGTCAGCCACTGACGGCCAAAAACTCGTGGTTACTGCAGTACCTTCTACTTTGTGGAAACAAACTTTGGCACCAGGCGGTATTATGCAAAACATAAAATCGACCGGTTCTTCAGAACATCTTGTTTCCCTAACTGAGTGCTAAAAGGGGAAGTTTTAATGGAAAATGGGGCTTCTCAAGGAAATCCTGCTGGGTATTCTAAAGGCTACGCTTTAATGAGCACACAAGTAAGTTACCTTGGAGAGGAAAGCTAGCCTAGTAAAGAAGGCACAAAGGTGATAATTAAACAAGAAATCAATATGTTAAGTATGGAAAAGGGGGGCATAACCGGGAATGAAAATTGAATCTACAAAATGTGAATGACTTTTAGAGAAGATAAAGGTAATAAGGCATTATTACTGGCCAGTAGAGCTTAAGACAATAAGAAGGCATTACAAATGTATTAGGAACAAAAGAACAACTAAATCAAGTATAGATTTCAGTCTTGCAGAAAAAGACAGAACAGATCCAATGGCTGGAAATCAAAGCTTGAAAAATTCAATCATTATAAACATGCAGTGAGGGCGATTACACATAGGAATAATTTCCCAGTGTAGGTAGGTGGTAAGCTTGCCATTGCTAGGAATTTAATCCAATTGGATACACTTTAATCTCACTCTGGGAACAGGCTTGTGAGTGTCTCTGTGGATGGCTGCAGAGGTCATTTCTTCTACGCAATCTGTACATCTGTGAATTTATATTTGTTCTTCGTCACTCCCTTCTTTCATAAGCCTTGGAGGAAAACAGAGAGCTCTCATTGCCCTCAACGTGTTCCACACGCTCAGCTCTGCGTTAAGACAATGACTGGAAAAAAAATGCCTCGTGCTTCAGGGCTACAGCTGGCTGCCTGCAGAAGGCAAGAGGCCGATTCCCTAGGTTAATTCTGGATTTTTTTAATTTCATTTTTCTCTGAAGCCTTAGGGATGGGCGTAGCTGATCATAAAACCAGATACAAGAGATGGGGCCAGTTCTCTGCAGTGGAGTCCTCTCTTTTAAATAGCTGCCATCTCCCAGCTGGCTGGGGAATCAGACGGTTTCTTCCTGAAGCCAGGGTAGCAAGGACGCTGAGGTCTTTTTGCTTTCCTCTTCATTATGTCGTCTAGGCATATCTGAGATCGTAATTACGATCATTTGGGCATATCTCATATAATCAACTCACTATCGTTACTGGAGCCTGGGGCAGAGGCATCACAGCCTTTTTTTGGCATTCATATTAGCTTAATTTCTTCAAGATTGAATTTATATTTTTTTATGCATAACCCAACTCACTGGGGAAGGCAGTGGTAAACGGGTGAAGCGCCATGTCACGTACAAGACAGCAGGCTGCCTGGTTCTGATTTAAATTCTACCGATTTATAAAGATCTTGCCTTTATTTTGCTGGAGCAGGAGTTATAGGTGGCAAATACCCTGTCCTTTTTTCAAAACGGGCTGATCTGATGCCAGTCGTGATGTTTGACGGAGCTGCAGAGCTGCCACGCAGGCTGCTCGAGCACTGTGTTGCCGGCTGCATGTGGCAGCTAACAAAGGGTTTGCTGTGCTTGCGGCGGCGTTGCTTCCCAGTCCGGCTTTCCTTCTGCAGCCCTCCCCGCCTTTTGTTGAAAAAAACCTGCCCCTCCAAAGCGGAAAATGAGAAACCTTGCTAATATTACAGTACTGGAGAGGGAGGATGCAATAGCTTTTCTGATTGCTTTGGTTCTGCTGAATTGCAAATGGCAGCGAGCGGAAAGAGGGATGTCAGGAGTTACCGGCAGCCGGGTTATCTACTGTCATCTCCTAAGAGGCAGATGGGTCTGCCAGCGTTCTGCCTGGTGGCCGGTGGCAGGTGGCTCTGGTCTTACACTACTCTCTGTTGCACACCTGTGGAAGTACTCACTGGCTTCATGACGATCCTCCTTTCCGTACGGGAAGCTGAGGTTGTCAACAGACGCCTATTATCATCCCGTGAAGTTGTGAAAAGAGACCTGCTGTTTCATCAACATCAGCATGTTTTCTTCTCAAGCGGGTGAAGGAAAGGCAGCCTCCATCTTACGTGTGCCATTACATATTCTTTTTGTGGGTCCAATGGAAGGACACTTTTTCAATTGCTCCTTCTTGTGTGCAAGCGGAACTGGCAGCTGCTTATGTAAATAGACATATTGGCTTCTCACCTAATCACCTTACGTATCAACTATCGTGTGGCTTATCATATCTCATTGGTTTGCATCATGTATAACATTGGCTTATGATATATATATGGTTAATCATATTTCGTGAGCTTATCCTGTACCCCTCATTTAACATTTAATGCCTATCTGTAGCTCTTTGTGCTCGTACAGGGGTTTGTACACAGCAGCTGCAAGCAAAGCCGAGTCCGGCTGGAGAATTGGAGACAGATGGACTGAGAGAGATGAACAGTTCCAGATCATTCCTTGAATGGCAGAACTAATGAGGACTGGTTTGCTCTTGGTTTGTATCTCTTGAGGTGTGATACGTCATGTTCCTCACACCGAAGTGCCCTCTACCATGGTGCCTTCCAATCTTTCTGTGTCCTCATAGTGATATGCCTGACTTCCCCTTAGCTCCTCCGCCACGGTGTTGCACTTTGGGGTTTTTTCCATGGCTTTTAGCTGCTGCTGCTTGGCCTAAGGACTGGGAATGACCCAGCAGACGCCATTCTGGAGATGCATGTGTGCTAGGTGGCCAACCTGTACGTGTCCAACATGGTCAGCAGCTGCTACCAGCTGAACCTAGGCAACCGCCCTTCTCCTCTGCTGGCAACAAAATTAATGACTTTGGGAGCTGCCTTCCTTGATGCGCTGAATGTTGTACAGGTCTGTCATAAGATCTTACTATTTTAAAAACAACGATGCTCTTCAGTGTGGTTGAAGCTGAACAGACATGACAGAGAGACAGTGTGATGCACGCAAGCTTCATTTCCTCAGGAAGCCAAGCTAAAAAAAAAAAAAAATCTGCCTAGGAAAATTTTCAGCCAACATTTGAGAAGCTTGCAGTTAATTACCAAAATGAAGAAGCAGTGTGCTGACACGGTGTTGATTCAAACCATCAGAATCAATCTCTCAATAAATAGACCTGCTGAAAAAAATACGTAAAACACATCAGACTGGTGCGCTGCATGACATCCCCTTTTAGCTTCTGTATCTGGCCTTGTCCTAACAGCCTCCAACACTAAAAATCACCCTCCCTTACTCAAACTCTACAGGATACACAGAATTTAAAAGGAGCATTTTATTCCTAAGGTGTTGGAGAACCTCTGTCTTTAAGGCTATTTATTCAGAACAAGTAAATCGAAGTAGGTCAGTCTGAATGAGGGTGATGTTCTTCGGAGTGGCCGCGTTCCTGGTGCTGTTGGGGCTCAGCATCTCCGGAGGAGTGCTGCTCTGCGAGCTCTCCCGCCAGCCCTCCCGCTTGGCCTTTGTTGCTGACAGAGCTTCTGCCCTGTGACAGGCGTATCTGCACACGCTTTGCAGAGCAGTTTGGGATTCATTGATGCAAAAAGATGAAGAAGTAAAATATGCGTTTCTTGTATCACTGTTTGTACTGCTGTAAAGTCAGTATTTTTAAAGGCTCTAAAGTTTCTGGAAATGGATTTTTGATTTATTCTGAGAACCGGCCTTCTGGTGTTTATTCACTTGCCGTCTACATTCTGAAGGCCAGTTGGGAACTTATTTTGGGTTAATCCGGGCCTTCCTGCACTTACTCGTTTGTTGTAATTGCAGTTTATAATTTATACAGAATGTGGTTCATCTGCCCTGTGACTAGGAAACATTAAAAGAAAGCATTCAGTCATAGTTTATGCATCTGGTGATGCGGACTGGGATTTTTAAAAGAACCCAGAAGAATTAGGCATTCAAATTTCATTAAAATGCTGTGGAAGTGAAGCATATAAACTCTATTAAAAAGCTCAGTCATTATAACTCCTGTTTTTGCTCTGGTTTAATTTGTGCGTAAGCTTGCTTAGGGGGGAGAGAGTGGACGGGGCGGGTTTTGCACACCTTGCCTTCTCCTTAGTGCTGGGGCAAAACCCTGCCTTAGAGCTTGAGCACGCTGCGGCTTCCTCACCTCTTCCATTTTTAACTGCAGCTTCGTGTACCCATCTAACTACTGATTTTGTAATTAAAAGCGTATTTTCATAACCGAATGAATGTAAGTGTCTGATCAATAAAACTGTTGATATAAATAGTTTGTTGAATATGATGTTGAAAATATGTTATCCGTATATATGACATCCTGGGAGTGATTTGTACTTTTTCACCCTCTGAAATGTTTGGGGAGACAAAGCTGAGTAAAAGTCAGTTCAGGAAATAAAATTGTACTGCTGAACGTAAAAGAATTAGATATATTGTTTTTAAATACAGTGCAATGTGACTAAAAGTTACACGTAATACACCATCAGATGTCCACCAGAACACAAAAGCTTCCTCTGTATGCAAAAATCAGTAAAGCACAATATGATAAATATAACAAAAAGAACAAGATGAGAGATCAACAGTCAGATGAAGAAGCGTAAGTAGGGAGCGGAGTTTGTTCTGAAGTGGGAAGGAATTGCTGTAGCAGTACAGAATATGCTTGCTGGAGGAAGGAGTTAATGTTCAGCCCCTATTTATTGCAAGAGAGAATTAATGGCTTTCCTGCCTGATGCTGAAAATAGAAGCCAAATTTAAGTTGTTTCTTGAAGGCAGATATAATTAGATCATGAAACTTCAGGCTTTTGGGTCTAAATAATAGGATAAGAATGGCCACACTAAATCAGAGCAGGGCATGGTCTCTTAACTGTTTCTTAGGAGTGAGAATAGGACAAGCACGGAGTGATACTTTCCCCAATTTCCAGCTGTGCACAATGCACATACCACGTAAACTGTAGATTTAAGTGCATTATACATTTATTAGACCTTGCTGAATCCTTTCTCTATAGATTGTTCTAATTATTTATTTAACCCTCTTATATTTTTGTTAGCCACAACATTCTGGTAGCAATAAACTATACAGTGTAGCTATGAATTGTGTGAAAAAATATTTCTGTTTGATTTAAATGGCAATATTTGGTGCCTGCTAAGTCTTCTGATATGAGAAATAGTGAACAATTGTTACTTACTTACTATCTATGCTATTCTCACTGTTATATACAGTTATCTATTCCTCTTAGTCATCTCTTTTCCAAGTTGAAAAGTACTTTCATCCATCCTCATACAGCCACAGTAGTATACTGCTATTCATCTATGTTGTCCAGCATATGCCATTCCTACTTCTAATAGACCTTTGGACATGGGTCAACAGACCTAGGTGAATTATTTTGGATGTGGATGCAGTCTGGGTTTCTACGGTGGTGTAATATTTTGTCTTTTGACTTTTCATCCTTACATAATGATTTGTAACATTTAGTTTGCATTTTCTGTCTGCCAGCGAGCACTGGCACAGAGAGGTCTCAACAAGGAGTCAGAGATTCTTCCTGAAGTGATAATAAATAATTTATTTGTTGTTTATCACTGTGTATGTGCAGTTAGGGGTTTTTTTCCCCATGTGTATTACTTTGCATCTATCGATATTAAATAATGTCTACATTTTTGTTGCTGAATCACTCAGTGTTCAGTATAACGACACCTTTTGAAGTATTGACTGTTCTGAGTAATTTGTATCATCAGCGAACTTTGCCATCTCATTATTATTTCGTTTTTCCAGATCATTTATGAACATACTGAAGAGAGCAAGTTCAAGTGCAGATCCCTGATCGCTTCTCTCCCATGGCAAAAACAATTTATTACTACGCTCCAACACATCATTAATCTACTAAAGAATTTTCCTCCTTCTGATAACTTAGTTTCTTTAAGAGCCTTTAGAGAGGGATCTTGTCAAAACACTTTGACTCCTGTAAATCCAAGAACATCATAGCAATCCGCGTTCCCAAGCTGGCTGCCTTCTTTAAAGAACTATTAATATCATCAATTTCATCAAGGAACAGTACATTGAAAAGCCCAAATTTAGTCTGGTTTCTCCTTCTGCAAATACTACATTATTTGTATACTAAGAATATCTACAAGTACTTTAATTATTAGTACCAAGGCTTCTAGCAGTTAGTGACAATTTCTGCAGTAAAGTTATTACTATGCTGCCAGAAACTCCAGAGTGAGGTGCAGGTTTTCATTGACCCTGAATGGAGCATGGTTTCTTTGCGATAGAAGTCTTCGATTTATTTTCCATAAATGACACATCCCTGAAGCAACAGCGAGGGAATGAAAGTTACATTTTTTCACAGCAGCATTTGCAGAAAAGTGAACTGCTAAAGTCCCTATTCATAACAAAACTTGGGCCAGCCATGAGTTCCTAAAAAGCTTACCTGCAGGTGCTTAATTTTTTTTATTTAAAAATTTATATCGGAGCTTTATGAACTTCTGATTAAACTTTTAAAATAAATTAAGGGTGAGAGGATTAGACAGGGGATTGGAAATGAACCGTGGTATCTTTTGCCTCTAGCTCAGCATTTTGAAGGCAACCCAAATGAGATGTGACAAAGTGCAGCGCGCTCTTTTCTTTTTGCTGACCTACATGTAAGTGAAGTTTGGTCTCTGCCAAGTTCTTTGTGTGTGAATGGCCATGTCACTATCTCTGCTACTGTAATTAGCACTAATTAGCCCTTTATTGGAATTTAAAATAAGTAGGCCATGATTTAGATATCACAGAGACTAAATTATCCGCTTAGATGATCCACCCGGACTAGATGAACAGCCTGTTCCCCCCAGATCTCCCCTTTTCCACAATTTGACAGAAGTCATGTAGATATGTTTTAAGTGGCTGATATGTCCAGCTCCCACGTTGTGCCCTGTTTGAAATTTAACCTGTAAAAATCCTGTTGAAGGACAGTTCCTGAGTGTGAGTTGAATGAAGCTGTGTTTTAGTCTGTTATGGGTCTTAGTTGCTATCGGACATTTCCTTCCTGGCCTCTTTGGAGCTGAGAAGAACTTCAGAGGAAGTCCTCATCAGTAGATGTTTGGAGAGGTGCCCCTCCTTCTTCATCCCCTGGTCTAAACTTCAAACTGCTCCTTCTCAAGAAAATATCATGAATCTAGGTTGGCCCTTGCTTATCATGACTGTGATGCTGTTTCCACTGCCTGTTGCACTGTCTTGCTGCCAGAATATCTTCAGACCTGTAGGTACTACCGAGTCATTTCTCATTGTTCCCTCACTTTTATAAGACATCATGCACTAATAAATGTCCTGAGAGGGGAAAGGAGAGTGCACTTTTTTGGAGAAACATTTGATGCACCTTAGTGTCGGCACGTGTGCAGTCTATGGGTGGTGGTGACCACCCTACCCCTTTCTCCTTGCTTGACTCTGAAACCCCAGCTGGTTCTTGTCTTTTCCTCGAAGCACCTACTGGATTTTTTGTAGTTGCCTCCATCTGAACTTTTCCTCTGCTCCTTGTAGAGAAGAGGAAGGTTTAGCAGCTGGACAAGGACTGGTCCTTCAGCCACACTGCTTGACAGTGCTTGCCAGGTCAACAGAGGCTGCAGTGGGCTGGTAAGCCTGATTCTGCTGCAATTCAGAGCACAAAAAAAAATCTAAAGTGCACATGAGGCTTCTGGTCAAAGTGTGATGGCACGGTGATCTGACACTGCTCTTCTGAGGTGGTGGTCATTATCCAAATGGCCCCCACATTGTGCAAAAATATCAATGGCCTTGATGTCTATTTCATTGGATTATTTCAAAAGTGATTAGTGTTGGCACTAGAGTCAACGACGTGTGACGCACTGCTGCACTGCTTCAAAAATCCTACACGTTATGCCGGCAGCATGCAGGTCTTCAGTCTTTGAACATAGGCACATGCCTTCAAACAACACAAACACTAGACGTTATTCTGGAAGTAAAGAGAAGCAGCATGAATCTGCTTTTCCCATTTTTTCATCACGTTACTGGCTATTTTAGGTCTTTAATCAAAATAACTATTTAGACTTGGTTCCAGAACAGTAAAAACCTGCCGGCTCTTTCATTGCAGGCAAGAAGTTAAGCTGTCAATATACAATTCATGAAACAACTAGAATTTGGGCAATCAAGTAGGCGACATTTCTTGTTTCCCATGCTAGGTCAGCATTTTCTTGTGGCGATAGTTGGTATCACCACGATGCGCTCTTTGGAGGTGACTCATTTGTGCATTTTGGAGTTCAGACAAAGTCTGGTAGCTGTCTTTTCTCTGTTACCTTCCACATGTTTTTCCTGTATTCGTAACAGCATGATTCTGCCTGCTGTCTGCAAGTGAAACAGCGTCTCATCTGGATCTTCCTTACACATAAAGCGGCTTATAAATGTATCAGGCTATGGCTGAGAAACCTAGATTACGTGCTACCTGAAAACTACCACTGGTTGTTCCAAAACGACCTTGCTTAATTAACAAATAGGGGTGGGGTTTTTTGTGCTGGTCCAAATATTTGACAACTGCTACAGCTTGTAAACGTGGATATAATTACACAGAGCTGAAGATCCCTAGTAATGAAGAAGTAGTCCTTCTGTATAAAAGTAACTATGCCAGTGTGGCTATGCTAATATCAGCATAACTGCAATACACAAAACCAGATGCAGCATTTTAACTATCTCGGTATTGTTAAAATGGGCAGTGTAACATTTATGTGTATATAAAGCCTTAGAGCAGAGAAACGCTCAATACGTTCTCCCTTTTTGGAAAAGTATCTATTACCTTGGGAAGACTATAGCCGCCTTGACAATGTGAAACTTTGCTCAAACTCTATCAGTTCAACTCTGTCTATGTAGTCAGACATGAAATTGAGTTACAGTGGCTTAATGGGTTACCCCATGACAGTGGAGACGAGTCTGTGTGCAATCCAGTAGCCCATCACCAACACAAGGCAGAAATCATTAGATCAAATAACTCCATTTTGCAGAGGTTTAAATGGTTTTTTTCCCCTCATGTTTGCTTGTAGTCTAAGAATGTGCACACAGTCCGTTACGACGCTCAGCTGAAGCCTAGTGAGTTATTAAATAGTAGTAAGTTGATCTTGTGACTGATCTCCAAATTAGAATTTTGAAGTAATTTAACTAGATCAGTTTTAAATAGGTGATTGGGGACTGAAGACAGATATATAAGAAACGAGTCTGTCCTATATGCCGATAAAATAAGACCTTTAGTAACTGCATTTGGCTCGCTTGTATACTGATGACTCGATATTTTCAGAGATGACTTAGAATCCACAATTTCCTTTTGAAATGTTTTCAGGTGTGCTTAGGCAGCTTTTTTCCATTTATCCCTAGAATTTCATGTGTGTGCTTGTTTCAAGAAAATTACACGATTTTTTGGACTTCAGACAATTTTAGCTTCATAATGAATCTTCTTTTTTATTTTTCTCAAACTGTCACAGATATACTGACGTGTAAAGAACCCCCTTTGGAGAGCCAAACCACACCACTATGGAACAGACAGCTATGTTTGGGTTTGATCCTGAACAAAACCTCGCTCTTCATTTCTTAAGTTGTATTAAAAGAGATAAAAGAATTATTATACAAATGTTAAATGGATATCTCATCTCTTGATGACAATTATGCTTATGGCAAGAACGTTACCATCAGTTGTAATGCCTGAAAATGTGAGAACTTCAAGAAACCAAGATCTGACTACACATCATCAGGTAATGCCTCTGGGGTAACCTGCGGCAGAAAAAGAGAGTGTAAGAAAGATTGTGGTCATACTAAAGTTTATGTTAGCTTCATCTTAGCTGATACTGAAGACCAGTATAATTTCCAAGAGAAATTTGAATGTAAATATTGTCAGCATTTTTTCATGCTTTTTCATTGTGAAACAGAAACCACTGAATGTAAGGAAAAGGAAGTTAAGAAACTCCCTCCCAGAATACTGTGAGTTTCTTACTTATTGCCACACCCTGTCAGCAATAAACAGATCTCTTAATTGCAGCTAATCTGGATTTCTTTAAATATTGTGCTGCAAGCGCCCAGCCAAATTCTGTTTAGCAGCAATGTTCACGGTTGCTGCTTGGATCCAAAAACTCCTGAGGTCAGAATTTTATCATCGCTCCTTTAGCTTAAGAGCAGATTCTCTCTCTCAGTTTTGAGGGCTGTTGAGTTTCTTCCTTGCTTTAAGAAAAGGGAGAGGAGAGCAAAGAGGAATAAATAACAGCTCTAAACATGGAGGTATTAGCTATAAAGCTGACTTATGATGGCAGTGGAAATTTCCCTATGCTTCAGTCCTTGGGGGGAGCAGCATTTAGGGGATAAGAATACTTCTATAATTATGCTCGTCACTGTTTGGTCTCTTCTTTGAGCCATGAGCAAAAGCACCAATACTCTTTTGGAATAAGACAGACCTTGAGAGTAATTTCTCTTCGACCTCTAAATAACCTGTCAGTAATAACTTACTTCTGGTTTACCTGAGTTGGATTAGGACTGATAAGGTGGAGGTAGGACCTTTTGCTGGATATCTGGCTCCCATGAAGTCAGTTTGCAGGTACATTGTCGAAATGTTTTACCGAGTTGTTTTTTATCTTAATCTTTATGCAGCATTTATTTGCATAATTCATTCCTTACTGTAAATTTTATTCCACAGCAACTGCATTGCTTTTTGTAACTGTACTGTGACTGAAGCAAGCCTAAGAATTATTCTTTGCCATTTTGCTTTTTTATTGTGTGTATCCCTATTTATAGATAGGGATGGGTCCGACTGCCCACCTTCTGATAAGTAGAGAGTAAAAGAGTTAAATTCTATCAGACCTGTCAGAGTCAGTCTAAGAGAACATGTTATTTTTAGTCCTACTTACTTTTTGGATAAAAGCTGCTTCAAGGGAAAAAGATCAACATATAACTGAAATTAAACCCTTCACAATCCCTACTCTGCTGTGTAATTCATAAATTAATGGATCATGAAAAGACCTTAAAAGAGTGTTATCCATCAGAAATAATACCTTTGTATGTGCAGTGCCTATATCCCAGAAAACCTTGTGTTGAATTTGCCTATCTAGGAGCTTGGAATCCTTTTGAGAAAGGATGAAAGAACCATAAAATAAGTTTATGTTGCTCAGTGCCCAAATGTTATAAATGACTAACACAATCTGAGCAAAACAGTAAATCTAATCTTTTGCAACATGTATATTTAACAGTCATAAAATCTGCTTCTGAGTTTGTTGATATTAGACTTGTGTTTTAGATGCTGCATGCCATATATCCGAATTACTTAGACCTTTGAGTAAAGCTAATTTTTCTGCCTAGAACCAAGTGTATAATTTCCGAGGTGACAAGAAATCTCCCACAGAAATTGTAGAATAATAGAATTAAGCAAATGCTTGCTATTCAAAATAGGTTTACCGCCACAGTATCTGAAAACCTTATCGTAAGGGTAATAAGCAAAGCATGACTACTCATCTGTCTTTTTGGGTTTTTTCATCCACTCTGCAGGGGAAGAAATGTGCATATTAGAGTAACTTGGGTTTGTTTTGATGAGTTTTTTCCAATAACGTATCTTGTGATATGCAAATGTATATGTAAATGAAGAAATATGCTTTGCATTTGGGATAAAAGGGGGTCAAGCACTTTTCTAATTTTTATTAGATATTCAGGACTGGTCCTCAGGAAAGCCCTAAAATGCTTCTCCCCACAGTGAGTTTTAATTTTACTGTGTAGCCTTCATTGTGTGACTGTTGACCATGGTCTTTTCTCTGGAAATTTATCAGTCTTGGTCCCAGGCCATGAAATGCCTTACAGAGCGAGACTTGGCGCATTCATCAGTCTGCGGGGAGCTGGGGCAGAAATCCGAAAGCCAGCGGCTTGTGCTTGCGATAGCTTCTCTTGCAGAGGAAGGGATCTGATGTGCTCTGGGATTGCCGAGGTGCTGCAAGGTCTCTTGCCCAGGGTATGTCCTGTTGCTGGGGTCAAGGTGAACGCTGACATGAATAACTGCGGTCAGGTCGTCATCTGTCGGCCTGGCAGGGAGTCTTGGGCGCCACCGGCGTCGGGATGGGTGTTGCCATGCGAGAGCTTCCCAGCTCTGAGGAATGCAGGAGTGCTTCTGGAGCATCAACTGAGCTGGCAAATCGCTCCACCATTTCTGTTTGCTTATGCTTCATCTCATGTAGAAATTGCATTGACTGCAAAAAAAAAAAAGAAAAGTGTGTTCTGTTTTAATAGGACCGAAATCATAAACTCTAAATGAAGGTTCTGAAAATGTAAACTTGTGCCATTAAGCCACTTCTACATGGCCTTTGTGTCCTTGCTGAATTATTTTCAGAATTAATTTTGACAATTTTTTGTCTTCCTTTTAGGCTTTGCAAATAGAGTGCTATGAGATCGCAGCGTGGCTGTCGTCTTATCCACGTGCACATGGGATCCAAATCAGGGAAGGAAACACAGGCTGCAGTGATTTCATGGCACAGATGCCGCCCTCCTTCCCTCCCCACCCCAGGTACACCTGATGCGGTTGAAGAGCGCTCCAGGCATCACGGTGCTAGTGGCAGGATTGCTTTTGACCTCACTGCCCCTCAAGATGCGACCTGCTATGCCGCCGCTGCTTAGTAGAAGCTGGCTCTACATTTTGGCATCGACTACCAGTGGGTTTGACCTCAGCAGCCCTGGCTTGTCTGCAGCTGACTGCAGAAGCTCTTTTTCCCTCCCTATGTAAAGTATGTTCAAACACAGGTGTTTTAATTTGAGAAGCAGAAGCGCCACAGTTTTGAAGCTTTCATTTCCGTCACCAAGCCTGAAATAATTTGAGTTTTTTGATTGTCAGGACAAAGTTAGATCACTGTCTGTTACAATGAGTTTTAGGAGAGGAGCTGTGATGTGTACTCCATCTGAAAATGGAGTGGGTTTGTTTCATTGGTATAAACTTTGCCATGTGCTATGGAAACGGTGAACTGTGGGCTTCTTGTTCCAAGAACTGTATTTTTATGGCACAGGTGCTGAGAGCACCAGATTGTTGCACTTATGTCGTTTATAAATCCAAAAAGATAACACCTAAGTGCTCTGTTTATTATGTGTAGATTTAAAGATCTTGTGTGTTGGTATTAAGTAGATGTAACTTGCACCAAGATAAGTTTTAAAACAGAAAGTCATGTCTGTATGCATATTTTACAACATCATTTTTAGTTTGTAATTATTGCCTAACACATTTAATACTTCTGTGCCCTTCAACTCTGTAACACCGTCTCAGGGGAAGTAAATGATTAATTCGCTTACTTCATCCCAAAAGGCAAGGTTGTTTTTTGTCATTCCTTAATTGTACACTTGCATATTAAACAGAAAAAAATACTGTACTTTTCTGCCTATTCTATACAGTGTCACGTAGAGCATAAGACACAGAAATCTGGAACCTCAGTCAAAATATTTTACAAGTTGTTCCCTGTCTTGCGTAAAACCTTCCCACAGCCACGTGAGGAATTCACTCGTGAAAAACTCCAACAGCCGTATGGCAGATCTCTCCGAGCTAACAGGTAGTCCAGTAAACTTTCCCTTCACAGCAACACAAAGTTTACCTCCACAAGTAAGGTCAGTATCCTCTGAAGGAGGGAGGAGTGCGCTAGCTTGCTTTTTGAACAGCCTAGCACTGGTATCAGCTGGCTCCCGGAGCTGCCTGGCTCTGTGAAGACTCTGTCTAAACTCTGAAGATGAACATACCTTTATTTTGTAGGAGCTGGTTATACACTTTCAGCAGAACCTTTTCTTTCTGCCACTCAACATGCATGGCAGTGACAGTCCTTAGGATTCTTGAAATGCAAGGAATAGGCAATGGTAGTATCTTGGTGACCCTTCCCACCCGTCTCACCAGCTAGCAGTGCTGTTCATATTTACTGCCACATATTGATGATGTTGTAGCCAGAATCCTTTTTACATCTACAGAACTGTAGGATGTTATATCCCTATCCGAGGCATTATCATCCCAGCTTTCTTGCTGGTGATGCTTTTGAACCTTCAGTACAAGGCTGGGACTTATAAATAAAGTTAGGGCTTTATTTTACCTGTTGACCATCTGTAATGTATACACACTGAAGTCATTCAGGCAAAATACAAAATGACTGAATCTTCTGTCAAAATCCAAAGTGGAAATGAAAATTTGAGTTTTTACACATCCAAGCTTCCCATTTCTCAGTTTTTGGTACTTAGTGTACTTGGCAGCTTTTGGAAAGGTCAGAAAGCGCAAAAACTAAAATCCATGGGGCCATTTCAGTTTCAATTATCATCTGCCCAACACTGGAAATCTCAAAACAACCTCAACTGATCTCAAAACAACCTCTCAACATGAGAGGAAATGGCCAAGAACTTTGTATGAGTTTAAATATACTCTAGTGATGGTATTGTAATTTGGAGGATGGCCAAAGTGATACAGGAGAACAGGAGGCACCGACTGATGAGAGGAGAGTTGAATAAATAATGCATGTTATATGTGCCTGAGTGGTGATAGTGCTTTATGAGCCCACCACAGGAGCAGTGGTTAGCTGGGTGGACCAGGAACCGCCTAAGAACAATAAGGTATCTGGGACAAATTGAAGTCAAGAAGTTTCTCACGTTTACCCACTAAACCAATCTAAATAAACTCCCAGCAATGAACAAGTTAATGAAAATATTACAACAGTGAGTTTCAGGTTGACTTGCTAGAGACATTTCTGGCAAACAAGGTCGTGGCAGAAATCATTTAACGTATCTCTACATGCTGTTGTCTGAACAGAAGAGGACAGGACTCTTGGGGTGAGGCAGTATGATAGATTGTTCCCCTGCAAAAAGTCTCACCAAAATAAGATTTTAGCCTTGGACAGGAGTGTTGTCCTTATTCCTTACTCCAAAGCAGCAAGCCATGTGTCCCTTCTTCAGGTGACAGACAGGTGTCTAGCAGGCAGATCCCACTGTGTGAAAAAGATGGGAGGTGTTTGCTTTCGCTAATTTGTCTGGTTATCAAGCTCAGTTATTACCCAGCAGTGGGTCCCAGAGCAAGGAGTGAATGCTTTGCCAAGGTTTACTGGTCTTCGTGCCAACCTCTCTCCAGTGATACACTATTAAAAGTGCAAATCATAAATCTATCAGAGCAGGGACTATAACATGTACTAGAAATGTGACAATTCACACTTCATAATTAAATTGACAGAGAGATTAAAGAAGGGTTGCTTTTATAAAATGAAAATGAGTGCAGCGTGGTAAGAGGTAATCTGCCTTTTACTAGAAATAAAAGACCTGAGACACGAATTCTTGTATTCGTACTGGATAAGATCCTATCCAATGCTTATGACATAATATGTGAATGTTGGATGGAAATAAGATGATTTACATTTATTGTATTCTATATAATGTAATGATATCTAAAAAAATCTTTCCCTTGTTGTGATTTAGAAGTAGATCATATCATGCCAGGGAAACTACGGAAATAACAGATTTTGTGAACACCGGGTGAGTGCATATATATTATCTTATAATGCTTACAGCTTATGAGGGTGTAGAAGAGGAGCTATTTGTTCTCAAGATCACTTTAAAGTATTAATTTTTTTGAATGCTAAAATTGGTACTTCCAAAGAATTTAAATTAGAAAATTAAAAGTTTTCTAAAACGACCACCAATCCTTTTTGGGCTTCTTTTTTAGCTAGTTATGCATACTTAGATGAGAGTAAAACTTGCCCTCAAAATTGTTAAAACTATGTATGTTTTGGATGGTAAATAATTTCTAACAGCACCCATAAACTATAGTATTTACATTCCTGATCTGTATATATTTGTTCACACCTCTGACTACATTAAAAACAAAAACCACAAAAGAAAACAAAGTAGTCACAGTGCAAATTATTACCTATATCTGTAGATACATGCCATAAACTTTTTATATAAAATGAGTGGGTTTTTTCCCTAATGCTTGTAATTTTCACACTTTGTTTTTCTAACTCAGAGTGCTTCAGATCAGGATCTTGGTATCTGGTGGTGGAACAGCTCCATGAAGAGAGATTGTAAGCAATGCTTCCTAGACTAGTTGAGAGCCTGTGGGGCAGAACGCTCATTTGGGTAATGAGATAATATCACCATCAGGTCTTAAATAGGAGTCTCCAACATCAGAGTCTTCACCACCATGCTACTTGCTATTAAATCTTTGTGGTCTGTTTGGTGTTTTCCTGAACGTATTAAATCTTTTCTTGCCAAGATGTTCTCAAAAACTAGTATGGTCTTGATGATATGATTCATTTGACAGCATTTCCAGATTTCTTTAAAAAAAAAAAAAGAAAACCCCAACTAACTCTAGGCTGTTTCAGTACTATATCACACATTGCCATTCTAAATACGTTTGATAGACTGTGAGTATATACGTGTCCCGTGTTCACCATCATAATTCTGTTATCCAGTTAAAAACTGTGCTTCAAAAAGCATGAAAAAGGCTTAAAATGGCTGTAAAGATGAAAAAAAGTTAAGTCCTTTTCATCTGTTTACTGTTCTTCTTGACCATGCAATTGTATCACATTTTTAAGCTTTAACTTTTACACCCATTATAGCTTGAAATTTACTTGACTTCTGTTAATGAAAGGTGGGATTTTCTCCTGTTCCTTAGCTCTGGGAATTGTGGCTTTAAGATAGCATGATGACTCATTAGAATATTAAGAGAAATAGCGATATTGCTCAAAAGAAAGTGGTACCAAATGATGCATAGAGGTCTCTTGATGCTACAACTGTCATGGTATCATTGGTGGGAAATTCTTCAGTGAAATAAATTCAAATGAGTATTTCTTAATAAAACACAATTTTGATTTTTTTTTAATATTTATTTTATTGCTGAACTTCAAGTTTTGACTGTGTTGCAAATTTTGATATCACCAGTTCAATGTAGATAAACATAAGCGATACCCTGGATAAAAAGCAATCTTAACTCTCCACGTAGAGTGATGGGCTCTGAATTGAACGTTACCACTTAGGAATGAGATCTTGGAATTATAATGAATAGTTCATATGAAAGCATCAGTTTAATGCTCAGTAGCAATATAAATGTAAATTGAATGTTAGGAATTATTAGAAAGAAATAGAGAACAAAAGAGACTGCATAAATCCCCACAGAGTTTGTGTCCCCTCTTCTTAAAAAGGGCAGTGGAGAACTGGAGAAAGTTCCAAGAAAGGAAATAAGGAAAGTACGGAAAAGCCTTCGCACAAAGAGTGACTTGTAAGACCCTTTAGTTTGAGGAAAACGAATAGAGAGACTGATTGTTCCTTACCTCTTTCTGACAAGATGTAGGTGTCTATGAGCCCAGCATGTAAGCCGTTCAAAACTACCACAAGTGGTTTTCCTTAGGCAGTGTGTGTTCAGGCGTGGAATTTGCTGGTGCACGTTATGAATGCTGAGAGTTAGCACGGGCTAAAAAACAACACCAAAAAATCCGTGGAAGAAGATCTCACTGTGGAAAACTAAATACAAAGACATTACTGCTGGCACATGAGATCCCAAACACATCTTCTGGGAAAACCATCACTATAGGTTTTCATCCTCTTCCCTAGGCATCTGCTGGTGATTACTGTTGGAGACAGGCTCCTGGGCCAGGTAGAGACCTTTGGTCTGAGTATGACCGTGCCTACAATATGTAGCAGCACTGGAAGAATTTGTCAGTGAAAGAGCTAGGCTGTTTAGATAGTTTTACGGAGAGCAGATGATGCTTCTTGAGTTTGGAGAGTTTTTGACTGTAGGATAAGCTTATCCGTTCAGAAGCTGATGCTTGATATGAACTAAATCTAAAGAACTGAGGACGAGCAAGGGATGAAAGGAAGAATCTACGCTTCTTGGGGCTACTGCTGCAGGCTGGCTGAACAGAAAACAAACTGGGGGCATGGGCGAGAAAATGACGTGAGTAAACCCCTCTGAGATAGATAACTGCTGGCTTCAAACTCTCGTGTGGCCTGCGGTGAATGGACATGATTTTAGCCCCCTGCTCTTAACTTGATAATCAGGGGCTTTGAGAAAGTGCATAAAGAGTAATGTCTTGGAGGGTAATATCAAATGTGGTTTGATATGAAATGTGAACAAATCATGTCTTTGACTTGCCAGCTGATAAAGCTGATATAGATCGATGCTTGTTTCTCACAGCATTCTCTTTTGCTGAGTGAGAAAGGCCAAAAGCAGGGACATAGCCATACTGCGGAGCCTCAAGGACAGTGAACGTGCCCGAGCCTGCTATTTATCAGCGTGGGTGCAAACAGGGTGTCTTTTTAGTGTCTTTTTAGCCCCTTTTACACAGCTGACCTGAGTGGGAAAAAGTGTAACTGTAGACTTGCTTATTTTGCAGAAAAGCAGTAACTGTGATTCTGGGTTATATTAGAGCAGCCCGAAAAGCTGCCGGTGCCCTGCCCTGGCAGCCCTATAGACTTTGTGTCCAAACTTAGATCACGTATAACTACACGGGCACTTGTTCACTTCAAGTAAACCCCTGGGCTGCTGGGCACAATTATATCAGCATTTGTCTAAGTTCAACGTTTATGTTCCTTGAGAAATGCCAACACTTAATTTTTGTTTTTCCTCAAATTTAAACAAAAACCTGGAATTTCAAAATTTACTGAGAAATGACATTTGGGAATTGCTTTACTTGAAGTCATCAAAAGAACTGTTATCAAAGGCTTCCCTGAAATCAAACCAGTTTGTTTTGGCTATATTATTCTGTTTTTCAAGTGATAACATATTTGAAACATTAACTTTTCTAGTATATAATAATTGAAGCAATGAAGTCCAAATGAAATTATTTGACCTTTTAGAAGTAAAACCAAATAATTTTCTTTAATTTTTTTTATGAACTCAATACATTTCTACAGATCGTTGAGTCAGCACTTGCTAATAAAAAGCAGTTCTTCTGGAACTGCTTCAAACACTCCTTGCAGGATATAAGACATTTAAAATTCCAGCATGTAGATAAAAGCCCTCCTCCTAAAAAAAACCCCTTTTACTCTAAAAACTGAAATTACACAAACCAAACAAGTGTTTATGTTTTGTGCCTGCATATCACACATGAGTGCTTGTGAATATAGTCTAACACATTTGACAGTTCTGCTGGTCTGACTTAGTACTTAATTCTGATTCCCCCCTCCCCAAATTTTTTGCGCAATATCTGCTTTCATCCTTACTTATTAGTACTGGCTATAAACTGTGTTATATTCCACCCCATACAGCAGTGCTTATAGGAGCATTTTGAAGTTAAAATAATTTTTCAGCATTGATTTTGTACTCTGCTTTCTTATAACAACTCTTTCATCTTTGTTTTTAAATGCTGTTTTGAAAACCACAAATACTCAGACTTCATACCTTGCTCGCAAAAGGAACAAAGGCTGAATGCTGTTTAGCTCCAAGTGTCAATCAGGACATAACAAGTTAAATAGCAGCCAACACATTGGCAGATGAGTAACACAGAGTGGTTACTAAGCAGTGCCGAGTGCTGTTTGTCCTAGTCTACCTCAGCAGCTTAATGTGTTTACTTATTCATCTGCATCTGTTAGGGTGTAGCCATTGTCAGTAATGGGTAATTTTCCCAGTAGAGACAAGGTTTTGGGGCTTGTCTTACAAACCCCTCCAGACCTGGAGGATATTACTGTGATTAAACTAATTGATTTCAATAGGTGCTAATCATGCAGGCTCTGGCAACGCACAGGGATGAAAAACTTCTGTGTGCCGTGTCCTTTAGACAACAAATGCTTATAGCACTTCACCCAAATTCTCATAGCAAAATGAGATTTTTTTCCATCCTGATTGGGATATGTACTTGGCTTTTCTATAGCTGTACACCACGCTGAGCAGATTCACTTTATCAGCCTCAATTTCCTCCGAGGAAATAGCCTCTGGTTAAGTCAGGTTCTCAGCACTGTAAGGAGACGTTACTATTTAACGCCTATTACAGGATCTGATTAAGCAAATGGAAATTACCTGACAAGTTGCCCCACATGTCTCCTTAAACACTTACTCCAGTGGTAGTATTTACTGTGCCCTAACTGGTAGAGCTGGCTATGTAGATGGCAGCTTGCTGGTTCATGGCTGGGCTTTTGTTGAGGTTGGTTTAAAGGCAGAGAGCCTCACTCTTCCCCTCTTTGTGCCACCAGCAAGGAGTGGGTGAGCAAAGGATGTGAAGGGGAGCACCGTGGTGGGACTGGTAAGGAACCGGGGAGCACCATGGTGGGACTGGTAAGGAACCAGGGATCACAGCAGCCTGGAAAGGAAGGGGCATGGGGAGTGGGGCAGGACAGAAACCCAGCCCGCTTGCTCCATGTGCCAGCCTGCACCCACCAACCCCCTGTCCTCACCCTGGAGTTTTGTTGCCTCTGGAAGACATTGTGAACATCCCCAGGACCATGTCATGAGATGCCCTCCTTTCCCATCTTCCGTGCAAACAAACCACCTGCAGCTTGTCAGCCTGGGTTCTGTGTTGAATATAAGTTTTAAATAAATGACTTACTGGTCTTCATGCTGGGGGTTGTACCTGGGCATGCATGAGGGAAGAAGTCCCCCAGAGACGCTTTGTCTTGAGAAAATGTTCAAGAGCATAGTGTAGCATTGCTGCTCTCTCTCTCATTTGGAATAGCCTTTATTTCACCACAGCTTTCACTTCAGCCTGTGCTGGCAGATGAGGGATGCAATAAGCCTGATTAAATTTCCATGATTTATGTATCTGCAGCACATCGAGTCCATAATTAAGACAATGGGGGACAGAGGCCCCGGCTGTGATGTACAAACAGAGACCTTCACATGTCAGACAAGAGAGAGATGTGTAAGTGAGAGAATACAAGTTAAAACTGAGACAGTATTGATCAGCGTGTTGGGTGGTAGCCTCTGTATTTAAGTATCTCCTTACATCTTTTGTAGTCGCATCGGAAGAGAAGAGGATTAAGGTGGGCTCTCCAGTAACTTAAACTCAATTACTTCACTGAATTACACAGAGATGTTAAAAAAGAGGCTGTTGGGAGAAAGATGGTTGAAATAAGGGTGCCCGTGGTGGAGGCTGGTATCGTGAATCTGGAAAAATGAGAATGGGTCCGTGGTGAGGACCTGCTGGCATCTCCATGGAAAACTGGAGGAGGAACCAGGAAGATCCTCTGACTGACCCAGTTAGGGGAGAGGAAGGAGAAAATGACCAAGCCAGGTAAGTGAGGGCAAGAATGCAAGACAAAGAAGGGAGTTAATTGTGTTGAAAGCAGCTGACAGGTCACGGAGGATGGGGAAATAGCAATGTTCCGTTTTGGCTGAAGACAGTTCTGGAGAGAATAATTTGAAAGTGGTGAGAGCAGGAAGCTCATCCTTTACATATAACAGATGCGTACCAGACTGCAAGCAAAATAGATGAATATCTATACGGTGGATTTGTACACAATGCATACACCATAGACACACTCTATAACTTTGGAATAAGCCAAAGAAAGAATTTAGGAACGTACAAGTTAGGTACCTACAACAGAACAATGTGAAGGCAAGTTTACAAAGTAGCTGTGCACTGCTTGACAGCAACTGAAGCCATCCAAGCAGCAAGTGATTCAGTCCCAGTCCCACAGTAAGGGACACCTTAGTTTTCACCCCTACTTGCAGAGGGTGGCTGTGGCTTTCACATCAGAAATCCCTGACTCCTGGTCTCCATTAGCAGTCTCAGCAGTGAGACTGACATGTGATCCTGTCCCCATCAGACAGTGAGACCCACGCTAATTGGAAATAAATGGAGAAACCAGGTAGAGATATAAAAACTAAGTTAAAATAGGTTTAAGATGAATACTTCTCTTCAGCAGTGGAGGAGAAGCTTGAAAAGACCGGACAGCAGTCTGCTGAGAAATGGGAGGATTTCCTCTGGGTTTTAGGAACGGAAGATCTCCAAAGTGATGGTGAGCTGTTGTGTCAGGGAAAGCACAGTATGGCTTTTTTTCCCCCCACTATTTTGTAAACTGCAGTGCACATCTTGGCGTACAAACGTACAGGCGGTTTGACCGTGATGGACTCCTGGGCTGGAGCACAGCNCCATGATGGACTCCTGGGCCGGAGCACAGTATGGCTGCTTTGTCGCTTTTCGGGGGTGACTGGTCCTGTTGGGTTTTGCATGCCGGGCAGGCTTCTCCTGCTGGGTACAGGGAAAGCCCATCCCTCCCTCATGCTGGGTCCGTGGTACCATGTGTGCTATGCAGTCCTGAAGGTCAGATGGCCTCACCCGTTGGCACGGCATGAGCAACAGCCATCCTAGGCGCCGGCACGTCCACAGAAGGAAACGGGCATCAGTGACATCGTCGTAGTGTGGTATGGGCCCCCCAGTGCCTCCCGCGACATGAATGCCTTTCGTGCCGATGCTCAGTAACCTCAGCTCAGATGTCCCCAGTGCATCTGTGATGACAGCACGATCCTAGATTAGTACAATCACTTTGGGGTTTGCTGTCCTGGGGTGTTTCTCCCCTCTGCCCCAGGCGGGCAGGTAGCAGGAGCTGGGAACCCCACCGCTGTTGGTGTCCTGTCCCCCCGGCCTCCCTCTGCCCCCACAGGAGGGAGGGGGTGAGTGTGGCACGCTTTTAGGGTGCTGAGAGGCCGAGCATCTTTGAGCAGGACTTTGGGAGGCACTGCTGGAAACCAGGGAGCAATGTGGGCGATGACAGGGCAGCGGGGACATGTCACCTCCGCTGGCTCCTTGAGGCAGGGCTGTCCGGCGGCTGAGCCCTGCCCGCTCACCATGCCTTATGGGGGACAGCGGATGCAGCAGGGAGGTCGTGGCCATTTTCTCCCTCCTGTTGAGCAGAGCCCGGTAACAGTGACAAGTTCCCCTCCCACCGCCCTGCTGCGAGCCTCCTGGACGCCCTTCACCGCAGCACGGCGTTCCTTATTCATGACCATCTTCTTACCTCCACACCTGTTTGATATTACATATTCAGTTTGGAAATACTGTCCTTTTTGTCCCCTTTTACACCATCTGTTGACACAATCCCGTGTGTGTGTGTGTGTCTGGGTAAGATCCAGCTGGCACACGCAGGAGGTGAACGCATTCACATCTCCCGAAATTGCTGATTCAGGGAGGGGAGGCGGTGGAGGTGAGGGGGGGAGGGTGTGTGGAACGATGGACGGACACAAGGAGGGGGACTGAAAAAGCCCTGCACCCTGATAACGCCGCAGCTGAGAAGCCTCTCCTTGCCCTCGGTGATCGTGCCAGGCGTTATCAATGCACAGCCATCCTTTCAGCCCCTCGCCTGCCCTCCCCGCCGCCCCGACGTGCCTGTTGTGATGGGGGGAACAATGGCAGAGGCAGAGTGCCCGGCACAAAGACAACAGCTGCACTCCCGGGTCGGGCTTTGCAGCCTCCCTGCACAATGGCCATGTGTAACCCCATCCCACCGCCCGCCTCGGAATAATTTATTTATAGATGCAATATCTCTTTCTCTGGCCTATTTAAGAATGCCCTTTCATAAATGCATGGAAATTGAAATTATTCTCTGCTTTTCCCCCCCGAAAGATTAAGGTATCTGCTGCGTGCAGATAAATAGCCTAATTTTGGAGGGGAAGAGCGAGAAAAGCTGTTGGAATATATGTAATAAAAGACGTGGAGAACTTGATTCATTGTGATGTGTGCATTTGTTTTTTTTAATTAAATATATTTCATTATTAGTGTCTTTGTAATAACGGGCACATGTTTAAAAATAGGAAAGAAATATTGAAGTAGGGGAAAAAAAGCCCTCCCAGGCACTGAATGCCAGCCTCTCCTCGGCGAGAGATGACTGGTTGCCTCTTTGGTAATAAAACCTCTTTCACCCGAACAAACTGTAAGCATGAGCATCTGCTCAGCATGGAGAATTTTCTACCATCCAGGAGACCGTGAGTCATCTCTCACATGAAAATATGGTCAGTTCAGCCCACTGCTTACTTCTCTTAAATACAGCGTGTGCAGCTTATATATTATCTAAACCTGTTCTTTAACACAAGATCAGGAATAAGGACAATCACCTAGCTCCCTGAAAAGAACTATAATCAGTAAAAATATTTCTTCTAATAACTTCTTAATGCCAGCAGTTTCAATACCCCCATCATATTTTTTAACAGAAGCTCTTTAATTAAAATTAATTTAGGTTTTTCTTTACTTTCACTGCATCTAAGTTTAATTTTGTTTGTCTAAATCCTGCTCTCTGCATGCAGACGACTAGTAGCTTGTTGACAGCACTTTCCTGTGTTAAACCAGTTGGTTTAGGGATCACGAAGCAGGAGCGCTTCACCCATGCACATTTTGTGCGCTCGCGATCGTGTAAGGGAAGCGTGACAAGATAGTCTCCAAATAGGAAAAAGCTTTGGTGCTGTTAAACGCTCTCCAAACACCTCCGTCAGATTTAACAACCAACTGAAAAGCTCCTGTATGCCCACAGGATGTGAAACACGCTTTATCAGTCAGTCTGGAGTAAAAAGAAAATTTTTTTCTTTTTTTTTTAATTAACAAACACCGTATATAACATTATCAGCAGTTCTGTATAAAGCATGCTGGAAAAATGCACGGCCTCTTTATATCATCCCCTCTTCCATCTCCTGCAGTCCACAGGAAAAGCCTCATGACTGGCAGCTGGTTGACTGCCCTATTATCTGAGCCTGCGTCCAGTCTGGCTAATTACAGTCACTGATTACTAAACACTGAGCAGCACTGTCACCTGCCTTAGCCTGACAGGATTATACCATCTGTGCCACATGGCCAGGGTATGGAAAGCTGGTGAAAGGTCACAAAAAGGGGCAAATAGCCCTTAATGGGAGGAAAATGTATGTTTACAGACGTGACAGCTGACTGTCATTAGGGTATATATACGTATTCACAGCTGAAGATACTTCCCAAGGAAAAATAAGGGGCATAGGAAGTATGACTTTGTCAGACAGTTGGGTTTTTTCTACCCCTGAAATAGGTGTCATTCACTGGAAAGAGACTAAATATGCTCCTGTCAGACACACTGGAGTAACACAAGACCAGACTTTTTCCCTCCTTACTGCCTCAGATCTTGTCAGCGCAGCAGCACTTTAACAAAAATGTTAAAATCGATCTAGTGAAGCTGGTGCAAACCTTTGTGCAGGCAAAGCTGTCTCCTTTAGAGGAACTGGTTGGATCTGTTTGGTTTGGGCTTGCAAAGGTACCACAATTAACTCAACTAGGTAATTGAGGACCGAGCCTGTTCTCCAGAGCAGGTAGCAGTGCAGCACCCATAAGCTGAGGGTACCCCTTCTCCAACACCCCGCTCTGGTGCGGGTCATGCCTCCTCATACCTGCAGTAACACCGTTCCTTCCTACGCCTCTTCTCTCATCAACTCCCACACGCTTGTACCTGCCCTCTGCTCCACCCAAGCCTCTCCTATGGCTGGTACTTTTCATCTCCGGCATGCGACCAAAAGTCTTCTCCTCTCTTTTCCCAAGTACATAGAGTCATAGAATGGTTTAGGTTGCAAGGGACCTTACAGATCATCTAGTTCCAACCCCCCTGCCATGGGCAGGGGCACCTCCCACTAGACCAGGTTGCTCAAAGCCCCATCCAGCATGGCCATCATCAAGGTGATGTCAAACATCAGCCTTTAACTTCATTTTTTTTTTAAGATCCCACATGACAGTGCAGCCCTTTTCATGGAAAACATCATGTGTTTCCCCTTGTTTGCTTTCAATCCCCATGTATTTAAGTTTTGACTCTCCAAAGGGGATTTTGCAACTTCTTCTATGTGTCTGGGTTGGCCCTACTGAGGTCAGAGAAGCATAGCATTTATTCACTGTCTTGTAGGATTGTCTCAACTCAAATCTAATCCATCCTACACTTTGGAGGGTTATCTAAGTTATCCTGAAATCACCATAATTTGTTGTCTTGGAAAGTTCCTATTGCTTACAACAGTCTCTGGGTTGTTTTGTGGGCAGTATATACCCAAGAGCATCCACAGAGTGGCCTAAGTCTGACAGTATATACCCCTGGTGCTCCTTGGCATGACTTAGGGCACTGATGCAGTCCCCTCCCCACTTGGCTGCCCTATGCATGGATTTTTCAAAGCCTCCAGGACATAAACTTGGGTATACAGCTCTCATTGACAATTAAGAAGGCCTGAGCTGTCACCCCAGGAGCTGGCATGCCACTTGGTCCTCCTGGGAGGAGACCTGCATCCTCCTGTTCATGTGGAAGACCACAGATGGCACCACAGTGTTGCCAAGGTCTTCTGCCGTGGGTCCCTGAATGGGTTTGTTGCCAACGAGATTTCACTGCAACTGCCAGTCAGTGCTGTATTAAAGTTAATAGATTGAAGGAAGCTCAAAGCAAGTAAAACTGCCTGGCATGACATGTCTGCAAGACAGTAAGGGCAAGAGGCTGCCATGGGGCCTCTCTTCCCTTCTGAGCATGTCCAGGGATGCTCATCCAAGAGGATGGTGACACTGTCTGGCACGGTCACAGGGTTATTGGTCTCCTTTCGTCAGCCACACAGTGGAGACCACCACCACCACCTGCTAGGGCCTCTCCACCAGGCTCAGGTTGTGGTCTGGTGGCAGCGATCATTTCTCCGTAGGTCCCCAAATTGTGCTTCCCTCTGCGTGGTTCTGCCATTGACCCCTGGGTAGGGAGCATCCTCCTCCTCCCCATATACTGGGTGAAATATGCAGAGTTTTCAACCAGAAAAGCAAGCAGTCTGTGCGACTAGGGGATAATTTACTTCAGCTAAGTCATGGTGTCACACACTTACTACCTTGCTTTTATTCTCCTTCCTTGGATTTCTTGGCTAAACTTCCTCTTTTGCTGTCAAACGTGTATTATGTTTCTCTAGTTGTGTTCAATTTTTCTGGTCATTATTTACCAGCTATTTTAGTATGTGAATATAAGATAGATGTTTTACTGAAAAAAGATGACTATAAATAGCCTTGCATGCATCAAATCACAGTTTAAAGAAAAACACATGAATCCCCCAAAGGTGCATATATAAGTCATAACCGAAGCGGTCTTAATTTTAACGATGAGTGTAATCTTCTCAGAAGCGAAAATATAATTTATTTCATGTCAAAAAGGTGACCAACATTTGACAGCCACCGAGTACAGGAATTTTTCAAAAGGTATGAAATCAAGGTGTCTAATATTCTGTGCTGTCATATCTGACCTGTGTGCGTTCCTAACAGCTGCTCTGATGTTTTTTCTGTTGGCTTCTTTAAAATTGATCTCAGGAGCAGGCATGTTCAAAAAGCTACTTCATACACACATATGTGTACATATATACGTTTGCTCATCTGCCAATGAAGTCAGCCAGTGACGTGGTGAGGGCAGCATCGCCATCACAGAGCGGGGCTGGGATACTGGCGCATAGGAACGCGGTGATGATCCCAGGCACTGGGAGGAGAGGAACAAGAGGAAATTCAGTGGTACAAAGCACATGCATTTTTTCAACCGATGCTGGAAACCAAAGAGGAGCAAAATTGGGATGTGCTCTGCAGTGATCGGCGGTGCTACTGCTGTGATGCAGCTGTGGCAATCCTAGGCTGATTCTAAGACACACCATTTCCAGGACAGATAGAGAAGGATTTGTAACTCCTTTAGTTACCACCAGTTACCGTTTCACCGCTTGAGCCTCCTCCAGGTGAAGGCACCCTGGCCTGGTGCTGAGTACGAGCCCGGCCAGCCATGTTCAGAGCAGATAAGCGCAAGCTGGAGCGGGTATGGAAAGCAGTTCCTCGGATGAGCGGGGGACCTGGCAGCTTAATTTGAGAGAGACAGCTTAGGGAGTGTAGCTCATTTAGCTCCTCAAGACAAATGCCGAGAGAGAAAAAAAAAAATGTGATTGCTCGCTCTAAATTTATCAGCGGAGGCAAATGCCAGAGAGGGAGAGGAACTATTTAAGGTGAAGGACAATGTTGGCATAAGAACAAATGAGTGTAATCTGGCTATGAATAAATTTAGGCTGAAAATTAGAAAATGGTTTCTAACTATCAGAGGAGTGAGTTCCCAGCTTTTTAATAGGAACTCAAGAAACCCAATTCCTATCCAGTCCAATTTGATAAGATTGTTAAAACAGTGCCTGTGATAGGAGGGGACTAGTATATAGCTTAGAAGGTCTTCTCCATCCCTGAGCACTGATGGATGCAGGTTGACTCAATGGGAACCCTGCCTCGAATATTCGGTACATGAATATTCTTCATTGTATGAAGAAGTTTCAAAAGTCGGGACTAAAATTGTAAAGGGGGTGCCCCAAATTTTTGATTGCTTGGACTTTAATGTCTCTCTTTGCCTCTTCTATGCACCTGTGAAATACGGAGGATAATTCCACCCCTCCTTCCCATTTAATCACACTGAGGTATTGTGAAAACACCCTCACTGTGGTATTATGAAAATATAATATTTACTGTTTGTGTAGCACTCAGGAGTGCTGTGAGGATGAGTACCAAAGGAAAAAAAGCTGCACTGAAATTAATAATTTTGGCTGCACAGCTAGGTTTGAATTACATGTAGTAAATCATGCCTAGGGCAACACACTGAGTGAGAAGAAAATAAAATATTGAATAGCTGCTCATTAAGTGAACACCATCTATTCCGTGAACTGAATGAGGCAGGGTCCCATGGAAAATACAGTACGTGATTTTGTAATTGAAGATTAGAAAAGGGCTGAATTAAGGTTGCACAAGCCTTTCCTTATGCCTTTCCAGCAACAGGGATCTAGAATTTTTAATTTTTTTTTTATGTGCAGCTGACCAATTAGCTATCTGCGTCTGCACGCAGCCCGGCTCGCACCTGGTTTACTACTGGGGGGCACCTTGTTTGTGAGCGGCACGGAGGTGGTTGTCAGGCTGGGCAGATTCTGGCATGATTCTTCTCCCAGAAGACAGGAGAGACTGCCTGGGCATATTTGAATAACCACCCGTCCTCCTAGCTTGCCAGTCTGTGTGCAGGGCGATGCTCCGGATCACGCCGTGTGAATAACCCCCACAGTACTCTGCCCTTGGCACAAGCAGCTGGAGAAGAATGGGAGGGTTGCACCGGCTCACCCACAATCAGCCTCTCAGAGCCAGGCAGAGAATAGCGTTCTGTCTTGCAGAGAAACTGGAAATTTATTTCATCCCAGCTTGGGGCTAACCCCGCCTCTGGAAAATCTCTATAAATGCAAGTTGGAGGAGTGATTAAAATGTTGACTGTTGAGCCAAGAAGCTTGGGTTGCCTG
>RSEF01000004.1:83852585-83873951 GCA_003993805.1 Himantopus leucocephalus | reverse complement strand
CTTCTTGTGCTTGTGCAGTGGGGGCATTCAAGGCATCTGCTTCTCAGTTGTCCACGGCCCAGGAATGGGGAATGACCTTCCTAACTTGGAGGTGAATCTTGATTTTGAAGTTCTTACTATGAGGTTCTTACCAGGTTTCAACAACATAAATTAGGGTGAATTTGGGGTCCTGCCTGAGTGGTCTCAGTCCCTTTTGTCTTTGGCCCATGCCCATACCACTGGTGCAGAGGCCACTGGAGAACTCCTTCTCTCCAGGTCTCACAGTGATGTATTCAATTTTGTTCAAAACATCTTTATCTTGAACTGAAAATGTACTTTTATTCCTCCTTTCTCAATTTCCTCCTTTTTATTAACATCACGTTCTTTGGTCCAGTGAGCAAGTAACCTGGAAAGTTCATTTTACTTCTACTGAGGTGGGGCTGGCCCGAACTCTGCCACTCCTCCCTGTTCAAGGTAAGACAAAAGTTCCACAAATCCAATTTCATTAGATACTCACTATGTGCCNCCTCCCTGTTCAAGGTAAGACAAAAGTTCCACAAATCCAATTTCATTAGATAGTCACTATGTGCCTCCAGATGTCTTCAACAAAAAAATCAGGAAATGTCCTATGGATGATAGTCAGCATCCTTACACACCTTCAATTCAACTTCAGAGTTAATTAGTTTTGTATACGTTTAAAACGGCAGCTTTGTGTGTGGGGAAAAAAGTGATTATATAATTAGAAGTTGTATGGAGCACACAAGAAGGCTGAATTAAGATGGCACAGGCAACATCTGTTCCAGTACATTAAAGTTTTTTGAATGCTAAATATATAATGTGTTTATAATGTTTTGTGTACATCGCATCCATATTAAGGGGTGTCAAACCTTTTCATCTTATATGTCCCTATAAATTTTCATAGTGAAGGATGAATACTTTTAGCTGGAACTTTTCCTAGATGCTTTCATGTATGTGAACTACCAGTCAGAAAAATCTGACATACAATAGGGACTCATTCAGTTATGGTGATAAAGCATTTTCTGAAAAAAAGATAAAATATTTTTCCTAAAAATTCTGGATTCATCTAGTCTTATCCAATAGTTTGTTTTGCAGCTGAACTCACAAGTAAGTGTACTTTCTTTGCCGGTGGAAGATGGTTTGCTAGCTGAGTTGCAGCTGGTGATGTGCTCTCTGCTACAGCTTAACTTTGTCGATAAGTTCCT
Source organism: Himantopus leucocephalus (assembly GCA_003993805.1). Taxonomy (NCBI): domain Eukaryota; kingdom Metazoa; phylum Chordata; class Aves; order Charadriiformes; family Recurvirostridae; genus Himantopus; species Himantopus leucocephalus. The sequence goes on along the minus strand of RSEF01000004.1, from coordinate 83,872,749 downwards.
AGTTTTCGAAACAGACTGGCAATATGTGAGGAGGTGGTGAGCAGTCCCCCAGGGCACTCTCCCCTCTGCTTGGGATGGGGGCTGTCCCATGGCGGTGAAGCCAGAGCCGTGGCACAGCCTCCCCGTGTAGTTCAATCGCAGCAATTCAGCCTAGAGCTGAAGATGATATTAATCACAGTGCATCCTTGTTGGCAGAAAGGGCAAGGGGAAAAGCAAGAATATTTCATCACTAGTGCCAATTAGTAATAACCTGAGTTTAGCTACAAGCGGAGGGAAGGTGGGAGAGGTGACAGAGGAGAGTTGAAGAGGTCTGAAACAGGCATGTGGTCTGCTGCTGGTGGAGCCAAAGCCTTGAATTTCTGCCATTATGCATGAGGGAGGCAGCAGCAAAGTGATTAATTTCTCCTTGGCAGGTGACTAACTCAGTGTGGCTTCCAACAGCCGCTGCCAAAGTTGGACAGAAACCTGCTAAAGTGGCTCAAATACTCCAAATGTGGAGGCTGTATGCGGAGGCAGAAGTTTACTTCAAAAAAAGAAGGCTTTACAGAGTGCTTGCAGGATAATCGGGGTCCGGAGCTGATGGATGACTGTGGGCAGAGGAGCAGGGTAATAATGTGCACTTAAAAGGAGAGCTAGGAGCTCCTGAATTTTAATCTGAGGGGCTCGTGCCAACTCTCTCCCAGATCCTGGGCAAGGTGAAATCCGCTCCTGTTGAAACCACAGGGAGTTCTCGCATTCATTTCAGCAGGGCCACAATGTCACTTTTCTTGGAAAAGGAGGAACATTGACTGAAGGGAGGAGAGGCATCTGGGAATAAATTAGTTACTTTTTACAGTGATTCAGCTTTATGTTGCTATCACTGCTGTGAACCACATCCAACGATCCCTTGCACATAAAGTTAATATTAAAGTTTATTTAAAAAAAAAATAAAGTATCAATCCAAACCACTGGCCGATATCAACACGAGTTGCAAGACTCTGCACGGCCATACATTGCAGCATCTTCTGTCCCCATTACATTTCAGTGCTCCTCCCATAGTTGCTGAGCTGTTAATTTGCCAGGAATGTCTACAGTCCATCATAATCAAAAAGTAAATATTTAATACCTTTTACCCTGCACTTAGTGTGGTTGGAGATGCAGTTGCAGTGTCTGCCCCAGAGTTAGAAATTCAATTTTTACATGTTGACCTGGGAGCGGAGCTGAGGAGGAGTGCGATGGAGAGAGCAGGGGTGAGGGAATGGTTAACTGTCCGCTGGATGTTGGCTGGGTTTTGGGTTTTTTTTTTGCACACAGGGCAAAGCTCCATTCCTGGCAGTGAGGGAACTGCTGATCACATCCCGGGGTGAAGAGGGACAAGAAGTGCCTTGTCACTGCTGCAGGGTCAGGGGCTTTTCTTGCGATTCTTGCTCATTCATGTTGCTGGAAAATGAAATAATTCCACGTGAATTCGGGAAGTAATGCTAGTTTCAAATGAGCATACGTGAAATAATTAGTTTCCTTGTTTTAGAAAGCATCAGGATAGGTGGTTAGGTGGTTTTTTTCCACACAGACAGGTTGCTCCAGAAAGGACAGGGGCTAATGAGTAAGACATCTAACAATATATGAGAATTAAAAGGTTTCTGTTTGTATGGGACTCTGAAAACATTTTTTTGGTGTTTTTTTGTTTTTTTGTTTTGTTTTTTTTTTAACATAGGTTTATATCCTTTCAGTTTCACTTTAGCTTGTTGTATTTGAGTATGTCCCAGAGCGAGAACCACGGGGTTGGACTTGGCTTACAATAGAAATGGTGTGAAACAGCAAAGCCTTTAACAAGGTCCTCGGCGTCACTGGGCATCTGGCTGCGCTTGAGAAGGGTCAGGCTGCTCAACTACACGTACCGCAGAGCAACGGGGCACCGCGTCACACATGCAGTTTAATGTTGAACCGCAACTAGACAAGGGTTTGGGTGGGTTAAGTTTCACAAACATTAAATACAATTTCAGAAAATCACAAAGCTGATTATCATTGAAAAATGCAACTGTGCAGCATTTCAATATCCTGAAAAGGAGCTTTTATGAAATTACCGTTAGTGTCATTTTCACACAACTTATGCTAGGATTTGTGTTACGCACAATCATAAATAATCAGGAAAGGGCAGGTGAGCAGCAAGGTGACAACTTTTCCAGATAATGCACAGTTGTTTAGGATAGAGAAAACCAGGACTTAAACAAAATAGCTTTAATTTTAAGTGGATAATGAGGAGGTCTATTTCAGTTATTACTATTCAGACAAAAAAATCTGGAAACAATGTAGATGATTTTCAGGGAAATCTCATGTTAGTATTCAGAAGGATCATAAAGGTAAATAGGACTTTGCAAATGATTAGAAAATTAGTAGAGGAATATAATAATACCTATAATACCTAATAATACGTACCCATCCCATATACTAGAAGTAGTTCTGGTCGGCCCAATTCAAGAAATGATACAGCAGAATTGGGAAAAGTTAAAAAAAAAAAAGAACTATAAGACAACGACAGTAGTTTGGCACTCTTTGCCTTGGAAAAGACAAAATATCATGAATGGGATATTGCCGTTTTTTATAAAATCTTAGAGGTATAAGACAGAAAATTATGCAGATTGCATGCTATTCTCTTAGTCCAACAGTTTCAGAGGCACCCACAGAAGTTATTAAATAGAGTGCAATATAAACACAAGGAAAATCTGTTTCACACACTATATAATTATGTAGAATTCATTGTTACTGAATGATGTGGAGATAAAGAATAGAAATGGTCTCAAAGGCATTAAATGTAAAAGGGAAGATTAGTCTCTCTGTAGCAAATAAACATAGTACATCACTCAGGTGTGGAATTCTCTAAGTCACAGGCGGCTGGTCCGGGGGAAGCTGGACCGGGGAAGGGATCACTCTGAGTTCCCGTGCTCTCCACACAAGCATTGGCTGCAGCCGCTGGAGACAGGAGCTGGCCGGTGCAGCAGGTCTTACCTTCCAGCTCACCCCCTTCTCCATTTCTGTGTTCAAATTTTCATTTTGGAAATTCAGATTTGTTTACCGTTTTAATAAAACCAAATCAGGATGAGTTAGAATTTCCTGTGGGACAGACTGTCCTAATTTTGTGTAATTCTTACAGCTGTGACATGAATCAGTCTTATTTGCATTGAGGAGCGAGCCAGGCTGTGTTGAAAAGGAATCTGTGATTTCTTGGGGAGGGAATTCTTGGGGGTTGGACTAGATGATCTCCAGAGGTCCCTTCCAACCCTGACCATTCTGTGATTCTGTGAAGTTTGTCTTCAGAAGTAAATAATTTTCTCTCTGAAGCCAGACGTTATGTGCAATATTTTTGACCCTCTGTGATATTATTACTCACCTGAGTACAAGCTGCAGGCAGTAATTCGGCACCTGAATATGGGTCTAGCTGCCAAGATGTTGGCGATAAGCAGAATTTAGCAATGCATTCAGCTTCAAAGGAGGGTTACAAAACTTAGGATTCTGCCCTAACCTTGTCAGGTGCATAAAACGTAGCAGTATCTGTGGGTGCGTCCCAGTAACGTGCTGTGGAGAGCTGCAGCAGAGGGGCAGAGGGTGGCTGCCGGGTCCCCCCCGCCCCAAGACAGCCATGCTCGGACCCACACCTCCCGGGTAGCAACAGAGAGCGGGGCCACTGCTTATGCAGGTGCGCTAATTTGCGTTAGAAATTACCCCCGGCTTTTCCAACAGTTTAACTAGGTCAGTTAGGGGTGTGATTGTTTACTCTAATTATTAGCCTTGCAAACAGGCACCTCTTTCCCGGGGAATGAACTAGGAGAGTAATAATACCTTTATGCTCATAAAATGGAGTCCAAAGGAGATGGTTTATATCTCTTTAGTGCCAAAAATCCTGTGTGTGGATACAGCCCGGCGATGTATAACCCTGGAAATAGATGGCTATGTTTTTCCTTCCAGTATTTCAATTCAGTTCCTAGTATTGATATTACAACACAGGTGCTAGAGAAACTGAGGCACAGAAGACATCAAAACCCCATCTCTAATGTGACACTGGCAGGAAACCAGAAGCATCACAGGGTGAACAGAGGGGCGTCTTCAGATCGTTAACTCAAAAAAACCCACCCAAAAACCAGACACCCACACCCACGCTGTTATTCAAAAACCAGAATATCATCAGGAAGTAGTGAGTCATCATGTGGCCATTGCCCTTTTTCGTTATGGTGTTTCCTGAACGTAAAATTTTGGCTTCTTCTTCCTTTTAGACAAAGTACCTGGTACCACTATGGAAGCAAAAGCCACGTTACACTTATTAGCAGTACTACTGTGCATAATGGCACGGAGGAAAATAACTTGGTTGCTAACGTGACGGGTGAGCATCCAAAGGATTTGGGCACCGGATCCTTGGCTTATGAGAACCGGGAGAGGCGTTTCACAACGTGACCAGCAAGTCTGTGCAGCGGCTGGGCTGCGTGGTGCCGCGAACGCCCAGCGTGACGCTCGAGGTGGGGTACAGGGCCACGGCCCCTCCGCGTCCTGTGCCAGCCGAGGTCTGAGCTGAGGCGTGTGGGTGTCGGGATCTGCACCAACAGGTGTGTTGGGAAGAGGAGGCTTAGAAAGGCCCGAACAAGTTGCCCAACATATTTTTAATAGATTATTGCCAAAAATAAATGGCAAAGGATCAGAGTTATTGCCTCAAGAAGGTCATGGAAGTCGTTTAACTAACATCTTGTTAGTGTGCATTGTGGCATTACTATTAAAGTAACCAGTACGGCCTAATATAATACATCTAATTATATGACGTGAACCTCATCTGATGACTTTTGCCAATTATATCTGACAGGGATATATTAGATGAGAGGCCATGTGTTACAGCAATTTTAAGAGATGAATATAACAGCATATGTTTTCAAAAATAAAATATCCACTATGTTATTTGCCGTGATTAAGTAGCTACCAATGCAATTGTAAGGTAGGGAAGCAGGCCTTTCTGGTTTGTGAATTATGCCTGTGCTGAGTCATCGCTGTTTCTTTTAAAGGTTTATTATGAATGAAGGCCTGGGTCAATGCCAAATTCCATGTTTCTGGCTGCTTCTTTTGTTCCCTTGCAAGTTATTCAAATTCCTGGAAACAAGTGTCTTAAAATGAAAACTTCTGAAGTTGTGGGAGAAGTATCTTAAACTCAAAACTTTAGAACAACCAATGCAAGGAGTGACCCTGGGGACCTCAATAGAAGGTGCTACCAAAAAAGAAGAATATGACACATGCTGTAATATGACAAAACCCTGTCATTTAAAATTAATATGATGGTCGACTATGGGAAAACAAAACAAACCAAGCTATTAACATTTTCTGCTGTGGAACAGAGATGCAGCCTCATATGAGAATGTCCGGGCAGAAGATAAAAGGAAAGTAAAGGCGTCCTCCGCTCCCTCTGAAGGTATCAGGGGATAAGAAGAAGTGGGTAGAGATTAGAGGGTTATTCTTGGTGCCTCCTGTTGCTGCTCAGACAGATGCTGAGCAGAAGGGGTTCAAAATTCACAGGCTAGAGAGAAAAGATAGAGAGCACAGGAGAGAGGAAGAGAAATACATTCGAGCTGATGTTGTTTTTTAATGGAAATGTGCACACAGACTTTTGGACCTCAAGGGTTTGCCCACAGCGCTGGCCTGGAACAATGTTCTCCCTCGTACCTGTGCTCAGGCCGAATGTACCTGGCATTGCAGAGAGAGCTGGAGACTGCCTGCACCCCGAAACACATTGCTGTGAGGAACTGGGAGTGCTGGATTGCTGTCTGCCCAGGCTGGCAGCCGCAGAAGCCAGTCCCTGACACAGGAGGCAGGTTGCCCTCCTTGCTCTACTAAAAGCAAGGTGGTCCCAGCACGACGGGTTTCATGTGGAATCCACTGTGGTGCCTCCCTGCCGGGTAGAGCCCGAGTCTATCATTAGGCATTGCATATTTTCGGGGCAGATGGGCAGTATCAGGCCCCTGGTCGTGCATCAATGGAGGGGGTTCAGGGGTGGCTCTGGGCTGCTGGGTCCTGGCTGGGTGGTGGCAGGGCTCGCACGTGGGGTGGCAGCAGCAGCCTTGGAGGGGACCAGCAGGTCAGATGTACACATGCCACTGAGGGACTTCTACTCTGTGTCAGACGATCCTGAATTTTTTGCAGGTCTGAACCCCAACGCATGCTGGGGCTTCGCTGGGATGACAAGTGAGATGGTCCGCTTCCTTCCAGCCTGCAAGTCCTGCCCCCAAGGTGCTCCCAGAGCCCTCCTCTCCCCACGTGCAGGAGAGCAGCGAGTCGTACCCACACCCTCCTTCACCGGGAGACTGGCACATTAGTCTGAAGGCCTTATCTGAGATATGAGAAACTTGCATCCAAATCCCGTCCCTGCCGGCTGGCACTCAGACGTGCCTGTCTGTCTCCCAGGAAAGCTTAATCACTCCACTTCAGGGTATTCTGGGACAGATGTTCTCAAAATCTCTTGTTTAGGTTTTTCAACTTTGGCTAAATATTTACATTGTTAAGCTGCCCCTACCCTAGCTGAGTGTAAAACCACTTAATTTCATGGTAACTTTCTCTTTTGCTTTGCTCCAATAGGTGCCTAATTACTTCAAGAAAAGTGGAGCAGTTTTAAGAGGAGGGACAGAGCGAGCCCTCCAAATACCCACTGTAATACCTAGGCTAGACTACTGTGCTCAATATTAGAAGCTGGGTGTTAAAAGCCTTTGGGCAAAAAAGAGTTTTTCCACCTCTCACATGAAGTCTTTAATCACAAGATTATAGGATAAAAGGCAGTGTGGGTGAGGAGGGAGAATCACGTTCTCGCTGTATTTTGTGGGAAAAGCCTGTCTTAGGTGTTGAATGCCAAAATAGCATTTGCGGTCGAGAGCGCTGTTAGCAGAAGGAGATAATGTCCTCTGGCATGGGATCACCTAGACTCTCCTAAGCGCTTAAACTTTGCATCTTTCCTTGACTCGTCTGAGATAATTTGGGTGGCTCCCTATCCAGCGTGCAAACTGGAAGATGCCTCTGAAGACAAGCGCAGACAGACATATCCGTTCTGCCTGTGGTCTGCACTGGCCAGATGAGAGCCAGCTGTGATCCAGCAGCTGTATATGTGATATTAGTGCATTGCTGTGCTTGAATCAATACATCCGGCTGCAAGGCAGGGCATATTTGCTCAGGCGCAACACAGCTAAATGGCCTCTGAGCCACAGCTGGCTTGTGTCCAGCCACCTAATTGCCCAACCGGAGGAGCCCAGGTCTGCCTACACCTACCTGTATAAACCCGCTTATTAATTAGTGCCAAGCTCTCCGCTTGCTCTAAGGAGTCTGGGTGCCAAAGTGTTAGGCGCTGCAGCATTATGCATCGTACTTGTGGACGTTTAACTTCTGATTGACCAGCAGAGTCAGGTCTGAGCTGAGCTGGTCTGAAAACCGCACTGGGACTTGCAGAACATAAGATGTCCTCTATTGCGGATGCTGTGATCTGTGGCCTCTGGCAATCTAGCTTTGGCAGTGGGAAGCCTGGCTCTCATCTGAACGTTGAATAAATACTCCAACACATAAGCCTCTGTTATGAATTTTGTTCAAATGTGTCTGCTGTCTTCAAGTATGTTGTTTCCATAACTCTCAGAGTGTATTCAACATCAGCTCCTGCAAGTTTAGTTCACGAACACCAACTCAGTTGATAAACACCGAGGCATAAACATTCCCCCAAGAAGTTGCTGAACCCTTTTCCTGGCACCCAGGTACAAGATAAGATCCATATTTAGCACCGGGGAAAAGTTATTTCCTTGTTCCCTTTAATGAGTGCAGCGGAAGTTGATTTTTGGAAGGCAGCAAACATCAGTTCTTTGCAGTTTTTGGTTATTGGGTATGCTGTGCTTCATTTTTGCATTCCTTCAGCCAGTGGTATAGTTCTGTGTGATGTAGGAGAGATTCAGGTTAAAGACATGAAAAGTATGTTAAAGAACAATTATAAACATCTAGAATTTTGCATTCGTATTGTTCATTTTTGTCCGAGATACTGACATATATAACCATACTTGCCAAATTCTTTTAACTAGTGTGTGCGTATGTGATTTAAAAATGCAAGTAACCCCATCAAAGGGCCTCTAGCTTTTTGATTCTCTGAGAAATGAATAATATTCAGCACATTTTTTGGAAACCGCATTTAAGTCAACCCTGAGAGTGGGGCTGGACATTTAATATTCAGAGAATTTTAACAGCTTCAACATGAAGTAGGAAAAAGTAGAGTTGCATTCGGGATCCTGCTGTCTGCCAAAATAATACTCTCGTGTTTTTCATCTTGACAGCACTTTGCAGACAATGAGCGGACGGGTTGAGGTGCTTTAGTCTTGAACTATAAGCTTGGCGGTGCTTAATGTATATTTCATTCATGAATACACAGAGCTTCTTCCTGATTTAGCAGCATCGTGTCCCTCAGTGTCGCCTGAGAGCTGGCCCACAGCCTGAATCCGGTCCAGGGGCTGTTCGGTGTGGCTGCTCGGGCACCGATGCTGCGTGCCTGGGACGGCCATCCCGGCAGGGGCTGCGGCAGTAGCTGGGAGCAGGGGGAGCAGCGCCGGCCAGCGCGAGGCGGCCCCTCTGCGTGGAGTGTACGTGTCCATACAGTGCCTGTGCCTGGGGGAGCCTCCTAGGCTCCAGACCTGGATGCCCTGGCTGTTGAGGCTGGATTGCTTGTCTGCACATTGCAGTTTCCACAGGGCTCTTGTTTCACTCAGTGAAGAGCTGTTTTTTTACTATTTGGGCATTCTTCTGGTGTTACCAAAAACATTAGGACATTAATTTACTATCTTTGCACCTTCCCTGTGAGTTTGGGTGATGTTATTATTTCCCTTTTGCAACTGAGAAAATAAGGACAAACTTGCTGAAAATATCTTCTGATATTTGTTGTCCTTCCTGAGGCACTGAGACCCTGGGAAGAATTAAGTCCAGGCATCTTCACCCGCAGCCAGGAGCACTCCTCCTCACTGCTGCATATCCACCCCAGCACCCCATAGCTATTGCTGAATATCCACCCGCACCTGACGTATGGAAAAGTAGGAACATGCAATGGTTTACAAACCATTCCCATGCAATGGGTTACCAATCATTCCTATGCAACTTGATCTGAAAACGTTATCTGGTAGCAGAAAGGTCCTTCTGGCATATGCTCAGAGAGAATTGTATCTCTAAATGGCATTTCTTTTTAAGCAACGGAAGTGTTTTTCCTCTTTCTGTAATCTTCTGCATTGTTCCCCTCTCGGTTTCTGCGGCAAATGCGGGAAGCCTGCCACGGACAACATTTGAATTCACTGCAGAACCCAGCTCTTTCCAGGTGCACCAATTGAAGCACCAATTGTATTTAAAATAAAATACATGTGACTGACCAGCTTTAATTCTGCATTTCCTATCTTTGGAGAGTTTGACTTGGCAGTCTCAGCAGCTCTATTGTGCAATAATTTATAAATGTACTAGTAGATTAGGTAGAGAATATTTGGAGAGGGATGTGGACGTGTTTATGTTCCTGAAACTAACAGCCCAAACACCATGTGATGTAAGTAGGCAAGTACCCTCTCTTTTACAGAGGAGAAGGGTGTGGGTTGATAAAGTGACTGGATTCTCAGCTGTGCTCGGCTCATGTTTCCAGTATTTAAAGGACACAGAGGCAGTTCCCCAGTCTTGAACCTGCCAGGCATCCAGAAGCTTCTCAGTTGCTGCCACAGAGCAGAGGTTTTGCTGCTAGTGAAGGGCAGGTCAGATCTCCTACCTTGCCCTTCCCCTGTGGAGGGAGGAGGGGTGTCCTGGTTTGAGGTAGAACAGAACCAATTTTCTTTTCAGTAATTTTAGTTTTTAGTTAAGCCTCTTCTAGCTCTCTGAAATTAACTGTATTTTTCAGACAGTGTCTGATTCTAGCAGATAAACTCTGATGTTTAAGTTAATACCAAGGAATGATATGCAGAGAGGCTTTTGCTTATACTTATTGCTATCAAGGTCAGCTACCTTTGTTATGTACCAAGTTGGAGGGACGGAAGTGGAAAAGCGTAGAGGGGCCGCACCTCTGGGGAAGAGCAGACAGGACAGGTGACCCAAAGCTAACCAGCAGGGCATTCCATCCCATCTGCCTCATGCTCAGTATAAAAGCTGAGGGATCAAAGGGTCAGCCTCTTTCTTCAATGGCCTGCATCCGAGGAGGGCTCTGTTCATCTGCCTTTGATCCTGATCTGTGCATTCCTGAATCCAGATCTGATATCCAGTTCCCATCTGTCATTGAGTCCAGTCTGGGACTTACCCCATGCCTGCTGGTGACGTGATTGTCATCCTGGGAGATTGATACAGGTTTTGTATATATTGTATATATTTAATTATTATTATTAGTATTATTATATTTTATTTTTATTATTAATATTTCATTAAAGTAGTTTTAGTTTTCTTTTCAACCCTTAAGTCTCTATCTCTCTTATTCACTCTCTTCCCTTCTGGGAAGGGAGACAGAGGTTAAAGAGAGCATCTGTCATCTGTTTAGTGGCCAGCCCAGCCCAAACCACGACACTGGGATACTGTTGCACCAGCTGTGCCAATTTGTGGGACCAGAAGACCTCTTCTTCTGGTGGAAAGCCTCAGCTGGGTTGTGAAGGTTTGATTCATTGTTGGATCAAGGTGAAGATCTGGCCCAAAAGCTTTTGAGTCACAGGTCTGTGCACTGATCATTAGAGCGCAGATTTATGCAAATGCTAGGAATAGCAAGAAAAAAGGGTTTTTTTATCTTTTTCTCTGTTAGCAGAAGAAAATGGAAAAGGGAGGTAATCTTTTCTACTTTAATTGTGTGGTCCTGCTCTATTGAACTTAATGGCTATTCCTATATGCTGCTCAATGGGAGCAGAATCAGCAATGACTGCCTCCCCTTAGAGTAACACAGTCTGAGCGGATTTCCTCAGCTTTCTGTGGGGATGTGTTCTGTCTCCTTGGCGTGATCTTGCAGGCTGCTTGTGATATAGAAGACAAAAAGAGAAATAGTGAGAAAATAATAACTGTCCTGCACCCGTTGGGACACAGCAATCACGGACTGCTGCTCCTTGGTGCAAGTGGGGGCACCTTCGGGACCTGGTTTGTTCCCCGAGGCCATGCAGAGCATGTGGAGAGGTTTAAATCCCCCCACCAGCAGGGATTACCGCTCAGCACAGCCCCGGGCAGGCAGGCCAGTTCCTCTGCTCAGCCAGTCTAGCTTGAAACTTCATATCTGCTCTATATTTCGTCATTCACTTTCACTAAACCCATTCAATGTGGCCGCAAAGCCGCCTCTGGGAAAGCAGCATTAAACGCCACCCAGTTCTGCGATCCTCGGGCATGTCCCCTGCCCTCCTTGGCAGCGTGTGCCATCCTGCCCATGTGCAGGCAGCATTTGGCACTGTGGCTCGGCAGTCACAATGGGAAAAGCTCTTCCTTTCCATTGGACTCTGTGCCGATATTGTACAGTTTTCCCTGTCCTAGCAGGGAAGGGTCATAGCTTGAAATCTGCTCCCAGATCCTCTGCTTTTAGCTCTCGTCAGCACACAAAACTCTTCACAAGAACAGTGCATAAGTCTAACGGGTACAAAAAATTGGAGCTTTGGCCGTCGAGGCAGATTTCATGGTGTTACCACCAGCTAGCTGAAGTCTCCATGTTAGACAGGTCCTAACCCACTTTTGTCTCTTCTGGTCCCCCAGTCCCTGTGCTGATACGCTTTTCTGCTCAGCAGGTGCTAACTATGCTTTTCTCTCAAGTGGAAAAATCAACTAATATAATTAAATCGAACTAAGGGAAATTGGGCCTGAATTTAGTTTGAGTTTTGCTGTTTCTTGTCAGGCAGAGGAAGAAACCCACCTTTTTCTTGTTTTCCTTTTTCCTTATTCCAGTTTGGCCTAATAACAGCTAGCACTTCCCTCTGCAGACTTCACCTCCTTGTTGGCCTGAGACCATCACTGCTACAATGAATAATAATACTGTAACTCTTCGTGGTGTGTTCAACTCCAGTAATACAGGCTTATTTTTTCAACAAATACTGACTCTTTGCTTCCCAATTTTGAATGCTTAGTTCATCTTTCCATTTAAAGTCTACCACTACCAGGGCACATCATATACCAGTTTGTCTCAGGATGTCTCTCTAAAGAAGCGGTTGAAGTAGGGGGCCAAGAAGCCCCACAGGAGGCAGTGAAATTCCCCAAAGGCCCCAGAGAGCCAGGAGAAAAGCCATGGCTAAGGAGTCGGGAGAAGCACCTGGGCTCACCTCGGGGAGGAGACATCTTTAAACCCCGTGTCCAAGTGAGCCATTTGCTATGCTTGCCTAGGTTTGACCTCCTCTGTGCCAAAAGCTGAGAGGAGCTGGGATCTGAGCCTGTGCTGAGTTTGTGATGGGGGGCTGGTGCTTTTGCACTGAAAAATTAGTAAAGGGCCTGGGAGGTGAGATGAATCCAGGCAGGTGCTTCTCAGCATTAAAGGGATGGGTCACTTCTCACATGTATGCATAGACCATGTCTTTTGAGTAAAATCCAGCTTGGCTCGGCCTCCTTTCTCTGGTTTGTCCCAAGGGTGTGCCTACCCCCAGTGACAGTGAGTGGCCTCCAGGTTTTGGGTCCCTGTGTCTGCATCCTCTGGAGGATTTCACTTACTTTTGTTTAATGGGGACACATTTTTGAGGGAGATTATTACTGGTTGGTATTTTGGACTTTACCATTGCTTTGGATTTCCCTGCCTTTCTGCTGTTGCTGTCCTTCCTTTTTTTGATGGTGCCATTTTTTCCACAAATGAATATTTTGGTTTTCATATTGTTCATTCTTAAAGGCCTTGGAGTTGTACGTTAATTTTATTGACTTAACCACTAGATGGGGACACTGGACACCCTGAACCGGGTTTAGCTCCACCACGAGGTTACCTGTGGACCTGGAGTTGCAGAAGCAGCCAGAGGCCCCAGAGCTGGGCAGGAGCAGGTACATGACAGCTGTTTTGGGGAAGAAGTGAGCAAGCTCCATTATACAGTGGCTTTAGAGGTCCTCTAGCAAACACCTCCAATCACAGGGCAAATCTGTCCTCTTTCTGCCCCGAGGAGCAATTTGCTCAAATTGTATGTCCACTGGAGAGTGTGGCGCGATAGTGAGAGGCTGGAGAGAGTCAGAGGTATGAGACCTTCCCTTGCTGCCTCTCTCCTAATCTCATTCCTATTTGTTGAGGATTACACACCCCAAGGACTGCTCTGATCCTTTGATCCTCAGTTGCAGTGAGACTATCTCAAGAAGAGGCCCCCACCACTTTGGAGCTTCCAGCTGTATCTGTGAAGCGAGGTGGGAAGTTAAGTAGAATATCAACAGCTTTTTGTTTTTTTAAACGGTTTAAGCTATTTTTAAAAGACCAAGATCAATCTATGCTTCAAATACTGTTTCTGTATTTTATCTATTTACACTGTAAGTGCAGATGGGGCTTAAAGTGCCCATTGTCTGCATTAGCTCTTCTTGTCTTTCCTCTGCATTGGGAGGGCTTTGTTGCTGTGGTTTTCCTTCATTTTCTGGAGAGAGCTGGATGTTGGAAGAGATGAGATTTCCTCTAAATAGAGGCAGTGATGTTTGAACAATTCAGATCATCATTATAAAACAGCAAAGGAATGGGGCTGAAAAGCAGACATTTTAGCCAGAAAGATCCATGTATTTAAAAACCTGAGGCTAGTTCTTGCTTGTTAAAGCTCAGAGATGATGCCTGAGGGACTACTGACTTTTTTTTTTCTTTTTTTTTTTTTAACATAGAAGATGTAAAATGAATCTGTGGTTGCTCATAATGATCAAGGACATAAAACTACAAGTCTGAAATATGGCCAGGTCATTAGGGGAGTATGTCCACTGACCACAAGAAACAGCTGGGTAGGCTTTATGCAGATTAACTAATACTTGGTGGCAAGGTACTGCTGTCGAACAACCAATTTCTCCACGCTAGTTCAGCTGTTTGGATAGGTATGTGCCGTCTCCTGTTAATCCCTAGCAGATGTTTAGAAGATGCTGACACCCAGAACCTGGCTGCAGTGGCATGATCTGGTGCGGAGCGGAGTCGGTGCCACCTGGGATCACAGCTCTGCAGTGAGAATGGACGAGCCCAGGATCTCAATGAGAACTGCACGTGTGTCCAGAGCACAGAAAGTCCCTGACAAATAGCGGTGACCTTTAAGAGAAGCTGTGTAAATGATCCTTGTCAATACTACCATTAGATTAGTGAGGGACAGTGACTACTCCAGGGCTATGAACTGCATTACAGTCACTTAATAGAGCTCATTGGTAGTAAACTGACTGGGTGATTTGCTTTTCATCAGCTCTGCCGGCTGACTTTTGCACCTCCACTGTTCAAATGGCATGTGAAATCTCTGGTGTTAGCTGGCACCAGAGCAGTAATTTAGCAGAAGTTAGCATAAAAGCAACCAGATTGATAACAGCTGGCCAGGTGCCTGTGAATTGTAACGCTGGCAAGAGCTAAAGACTTCTCCTTCAGCTTTCAGTTGCGTCATGTACTTGTGCAGAAAGGGTACCTGTCTGATTTTTTCCTGTCCTGTTGTTTGCACAGGTCTGTATGTGAGACCATGCACGTGGTTTATAGCTTCAGAGGCTGTCCCCTGGCAGCCGCTGCAGCTGTGGCAGTGCCAAGGAGGAGCAGGCTGTAGAGGTCAACCTGGATGGAGGGACGGTGCACGATGGAAAACAGCCAGCTCTCCTCTTTGACTCCTCCACATACACTAAGAGCCAAAGGCTTCTAATAATTTCTGTCTCCTGCCAATCCTTGGTTTATATACCTGTATGAAAGTTCTAGATACAAGGTGGTTGAATACTCAAGCACCCTCCAAAGAAACTGTCAGCTTGAACAAAATTGAGTTAAAAAAGGTGTCAAGCACTAGTTCATCGTATCCCTAGAATCAGGGTAGGTGGACGTTTTCCTTGTTTCACAAAAGCCGTTGTGTGGCTAATTATGTATAACACATAGTTTTTCAGTGGGCCTGCTCTCCCACCCACCCAGGGCACAGGGCAGCATGATCGGGCAATGCAGCGCTGAGCTTGGAGCTCCTTGGTTGCAGCCTGTATTGCAGGCTGCTTCGGTGACCTCCACGGGCTCACTTAGCTTTGCCGTCTCCCCCTTTCCCTTGTCTTCCAGAGGTGTTGTGAAGATGGATTCATGCTTAAAGTTATCATGAACTCTGTTAAAAACAGTCTGAGTATTATTATTGGCTGCAGCAATATTGTACTTGGCAGCAAGGAGGCTGGTTACAATTATCTTCCCAAAGATGCTGCAGACACACAAATGCCTTCAATTCTCCCACTAGAGAAAGAGGACTTTGAGCTGGTCTGTGCAATAACATTTTGTCCATGGAGGTTGGGTTCTGTTTGTAGATGTTTGCATCTCCCTGAGAAGAAAACTTGCTGGTGAGCTGAGAAAACCCCTTGTCCCTGCTGCTTGAGTATGGCTATCTACCTGGGCAGCAGAAGCCTTCAGGCACAGGAGTGCTGCTGAAACAAAACTCATGCAGATGCGCCATTGTTCCCATCAGCTGCAGCAGTGGTTCACCCGGCTGCTCACATGTTGGCGTGTGCGGTCAGCACAGCTCATCACCTGCCTGTGCTGGGGGATGCAAAGGGCTTCCCAGTCTGCAGTGTGCTGGGAGAGGGGGACTCAAACTATACTTCTATGGTCATAGCTTGTTTCGCTCACAGAGATGGTTTTACTTTGTCACCTTGCTCCTAGTGGATACAGCTCAGCTCTTCTATGCCCTGGAGAAAATAAAGCCATATCCCAGGGTTAAGTGATGGCCCTGCTGAAAAACTGGATGGAAAAATTGGTTTTGTTGCAATATTATCATCTTTTTTTTTTTTTGATCCAAGGTGCAACTTGTTACTTCACTGGTGGTTTGTTCAAGCCTTTCAGAAATGGGTAGATATCTCAGAAGGATTTTATAAAGAAATGTTTTGTTTTGAAGTGTCTAAGAAAAGATTTGAAAAGTTTAGCAAATTTTAGGGTTTTTTTTTTCAGGTTCAGTTTGAAATCAAATTTCTCTGAAACACTAATGAAATCTAGATTTAGGTTGGAAAACATCACCAACCTTTTACTACAGACTTATGGGCTGAGGCCAAGGATAAAGAATTCTGTTCCTAACAACGTGTAGCAATAAGAAATCAGAAACTTCTTCTGACAAGCACAAGTGTCCTCAGGCTTTCAAAGTGATTTTTATCTTTTGGAAAGCCAGTGTTTTAGGCAAATACAGTTCTGAAACTTCACCCAAATGCTGTCCTGATTTGCATAGCTGATTAAGAAGCACGAGCACACATGGTAGCAAAGGCTGTGATTGCCATCTCCTGAGCTTCCTACACTGCAGTGTGGTGCTACTTTTGCAGGTTTGATGTCCAACTGATTCTTGTGGATCCTTCTAGCCTGGCTGGTGGCTGCTCCCTCTGTGGGAGCTGATGGGGAACAGGAGGCTGGTGTGGGATGGGGGATGCTCTTGAAGGGATTTTTCCCTGCCTGGAGTGCCAGGGGCTGGTCCCAGCATCTCGCCGGACCATGCTCTGGCTCCATGTGGAGGCTAAGTCTGGGGTGTTGTCTGTCCCTGGGGCAGGGAAACCCCAGGGACACACAGGCGAGATATTAGTGCACTTCAGAGGGGTTCGTTTCCTAGTGATGAGGGAGTGTACGTGTCAACTATATCTGGTGAGCAGTCACCCTTGTTTACTGTACCCTTTCCATTCCCTTAACACTGTGTTTTGATAGTAAATCTGTTTGGGAACAGAGATGCTATTGATTTCATTTGTCTTCTCACCTCAGTAATCGTCCAGATTACCTGACTCACGTGGAAATAAAAAGTGAGGTGACTCATTTTCTGAGTCCCTGATGCAGGGAGTCAGATGGAAATCAGTTTTAGCCATTATACATCGCAGAGCAGAGGTGTCACGCTCTAGCTGTGAAGCTCTTCCTAACNAGCCTTTGTTCCCCCCCCCCCCCTTTCCTCATTGAAGGTGAATTGCAGTAATCCCACGTTAAGGTGACACAGGTGCGGATTCATTTCCAAAACTGCCAGTCCCTCTGGACTCCTTGTTTTTAATTATTTTTTTCCCCCCCACTAATGTCAGTGCAGCAGCAGATTTAAATGCTGGTACTGCACTGATTAAAATTGTATTCCTAAAATAACTTTGTCCTTTGGTACCATTCTGCAAGATGCTTTTGTTTCTTTTTAAATTGTTAGATTTTCAAAGTGAAATCTGAAGCAGAAATTGGAAAGGAAAGTCTCAGAATAACTTTCCTCTATGACATATATGCACTGCCTGCTCTTGGACAGTTCATTTTTTATAAAAATAGGTACAATCGGTAGTAAGAAAGACCAATATGTTCATAGGGGAGTTGCTGAAGGAGCTGGCTAGTGTTCCCTACATCTTTCCGCCTCTTAACGTGTAAGTCTGTATTACCCATGTAGCTCATCTTTTGGGGAACCTTTCTGTGGACCAGTTGTCTATGGTAAGTTGTCCACGGTGTCACTTTTAGAGACTAGTGCCTTCCATTTGGTTTTGGTGAAAATCTTTTGTTTTATCTTCTCAGGACAGCCGAACTTGGCCGCAGCCCTCACCCATCCATTCATTGCATGTCCCTCATGTCCTCTGGCATTTGCCTCCTCCTGGGTCCACCCAGCCTGAGTGACCACCCTGTGCACAGCCTCCTCTCCTCACTCATCTACGCCTCTGGGCTCTTAATTTCTTTTTTCTGCCTCCTTCTTTTGAGATACAAAGCACGAAGCAAACATCCAGGTAGCACCTAATATTGATTTCCATGATCTCTTCTTTAATAGTCCTAATGCTGTTAGTGGTCCTGTCTAATTACTGTGGGTATTTATAAGAGCTGATTCCTGTAGGACTTACCAAAACCCTGCTTGCTCATCTCCACTTATGACCTAGATTTTCTACTTGGTGGCATGTTCCAGCTAATCTAGCCCCTTTCCTCAGTATCGAGAGCTGGAAGATGGTGCTTGTTCCTTTCTATGATGGAACTGCCCTGGGTCCTCTGTAGCTTGTTCCTTAGCTCTGAAATGAACTTTTTGTGGTACTATGTCTAAAGTCTGCATGACTGCTAAACAGTGTTTCTCTTCATGACCTATGTTAGACCTATTTCCATGGCTCACTGTCTTATTTACATGTTACATACCCCTGAAAGCAATGACTCTGACATCTTCTAGATCAGTGGACCTCTGTCAATTCTTTTCACCATGTGACCATCACGCTTTTAATTGAAATGAGTAGAGAGGGGTACAATGCTGTGGATCCGCTGTAGGCCACTTGACATGACTTTGCAGAGAATTAGGACTCTTCTGACTATGGTTTGGGAAAATTAGCGCAAAGCATTAAATAGACCTGGATGAACTCTCTGCGCTTTTGGCAACATCATTTCTTCTTTGACGTGGTCAGGAGCTGCCATCTGTTCTATCTGATGCTGCTTTCTGCCAGGTACCTTGGATGCTTACCTCTGGCTGGATGTGCTCTTTGCATTCAAAGTCCAAAGAACAGGCTGACTTACAGGCTTACAGTTCAACCAAATAATCATATTTCAGGGAAAGAGTAAAAAAAAAAACGAACTTGGATTTAAAAAATCCATGGGATTTTTCCTCCACAACTTTCTCCCTTCTTAGCAATTCTATTTCCCTTTTCTTGACAATGGAAAAGGTAAAAGAGAAAGGAGGAAAGATCTGAATAGCAAAAAGTGGTGTTTTATTTTTTTTTGGGGGGGGGTGGCAGATACTGGAAAAAGTACATACAGTTTCTTCCAAGCTTTGCTTAGATTTTTAAAAAACGCAATTTTTTGGTAAGGAATTTGTGACTCCCACCTTTTTAACAAGTCCTACTGTGACCTACGTTTAGAAAATATTTCTTGTATTTACAAGGTAGAAAAAGACATTTATCTGCAACAAACATAGCATATGTTCTGGACCATGTAGGTCTGATAACTCTTTTAAAATTAGAGGCCAGGGCTCACCTGTGGCTATGCTGATCTAACAGCACAAAAACCACTCTTTCCATGGTGAGAGAAGACTTTACAAGAGACCTTTCAGAGGATAGGAGGGACGTGTGTTTCCCATTAGCTAACATAAAGCTGTAAAATATGGAATAATTCTATGAAGAAAATGCCAAGATTTATCAATGAGAGACAATACTGATATCTTCTCAGCTCAGGAGACTTATATGTATTCAGCTTCTGGGTGAGGGCTGTTCTAGCTGGGGTTAATGGATTTGCCTGACCTGCAGACCCACTGCTATAAGAAAAAGAGAACCCTTGGCATGACGGTTTGCATGAGAATGGTGACTTCTGGGGGATGGCTTTTCCTAGGAATAGATTTTATATGCATATGAGATATAACAGAAAGGTGGGATTAGTGGGATTTGCCTAAGTGCTCAGTTATTTAGGCTCTGAGTGGGCTTGTATTCATCTTTGTATCCTTCAGCTGCTTTGGAAATCTGACCTTGAAGCATCCAGTGCATCCTTGTGGGCACACTGCAGGAGCCATCCTCTCATCCAGAGCAGGACGAGAGGTGGCTAAGGGCAGGTTGCAATGGTGCAGGGCTCTGCTATCGCAGACGACCACATCATTAATGCTAGTGAGGCTTACTTAGTGTCTGTCTGCAGGTGTGCCTTCAAACATACATCAGAGGTGAAGCTGAGATTGATGACTCCTTTGTTTCAGAGTAGGAAAATACCTACTCTAAGCATTGTTTTCCAACTCATTTCTCAGGCCACTAGAATAAATTACTTTTATGGCTGCTCCAGCAGGTCAGCCAGACAGAGCTCCAGGAAGGTATATCCCACTGCAAACATGTTGTTGGAGGATTACGGACAAAATTGTCCTCAGAGGTAATAAAGTGCTGAGCAGCTTGTGGGGGCACAAAATTTGTTTTTGTGGTGAAGTGTTTCTGAGACAGGCTTGGTGGGGAGGAACTCACTGCTCTCCCCCCAGGATGGGACCTCAGCATTGCCTTCACTGCAAAGAAGTGTATTGTAAGTACAGTTATCATAGTGGGTTGAAAAAAGCCCTTGTCCACAGCGTGCCAATTCCCTGACCTTTTTGCTTTCACTTCACAATGAGGTGAAGCTCTAGGTAGAATCATAGAATCATTAAGGTTGGAAGGGACCTTTCAG
>RSEF01000004.1:83809962-83852485 GCA_003993805.1 Himantopus leucocephalus | reverse complement strand
TTATTAATACTATTACTATTATTATTTATGTACCTGTGCTCTAAAATCATTGCATGGTCCTGCATGAGCCTTAGAATGCACAGACAGAATGGATTATCTCCTGATTTTAATGTGCGATGGAAAGTTCCAGTTTCTATTCATTGTTTTACATGGTGGTTTTTTTTTTTTAATACAGTGAAATTAAATGCAAGAACCTCATAGCACAGCAATAAGGAAAAAAAAATTAATTGAGCAAAAGTCAGCAAATGCAGAATTATGGTTCCCCCAGCAACTGTAATGAAGGCAGAGAACACATATACACGCTGGTGTTCGAGTTAACGCTGCACACTGCCTGGAATACAAATCCTAACTGTGTTCAAGGGGCTGAGTGATGATTACTGCGAGAACCATAACTTTACATTTCCTGACTTTTTGCAATTAAAATCTCAACCTGGATGATGCATTAGCATAGGCTTTGCATTTAATTTGCTATTTTCTTTAGAATGTATGTGTGTGTTGATTACGTTTGAACATTTCTTACCTTTTCATCTCATTTATTCTTTTGTAAGGGAAAAATCAGGGGAAAAACCATTTACCACATCAGCTCCCTTCTCCCTCACCGGCGGGGGGGAAGAGGGAGGGGAGAAAAGAACAAAAACCTTAGTGCAAGCAGTGCAATTAATTGTATTTTTAGCTCCAAGAGGCATTTACTGATGAATGTAAATTTATATAACTGCTTTTCTGTTTATATTTGTACAGGGACTGGCCAGTCCATACAGAGATGGATCTCCTCCAGACCTTTAACCCATACAGAGTTGAGCGAAACATCATCCTTGCAGTGCCAGAAGCAAGTCTGACAAGACCTTTGGTGGCCCCAAGCTCACAGATTTTTTTTAGCCTATGGATGTTAAAGTTCAGGCCTGAGGTCTGTAGTCCTTCTGACTGTGTGAAGCCCCGGTGACTTGAAAAGCTCAAACTTGTGAACGCTTGAAAGCGTGTTTTCATTGTAGAGTCTAACTGGACTCTTTCTGTATCATTGGTGTAGCTCCTCACTACGCCACAGGGGGATTTAATGGATGTAAGGGTGCTTCACTCCCTGGCTAGCTGACATGCTGTGAGGTACAGCTAAAATCCCACCAGTGCTTTTGCTGGGGATAGCATCCCTCATGGCCCAATATAAGATCAGACTGAATTACTCCAGTGCTGGTCGCATTATAGTGTTTTTCTTTCATTTTCATCTGTCTGGAGGGAAAGACGACTTCTCTCACAACCTGCCAGAGCCTTGGGAGCACTGGCAGCCTTGTGGGCACAGCCCAGGCACCAGCCCTGCCAAGTCTGTCCCTCGAGCCAGTCCCCCACACCAGCTCTGTAGAGAACATCATCCTCTTCACCATCACCCCACCCAGGAGCAGTCACTTGTGCTGGTCTGGCTTACAGTCTTCGGGCTTAATGGTGGATCAGCAAGAAGGAAGGGAGGCAACTCGGCTGGCTCTGTTTATGCTGCAATTTTTATTTTTTCTTCTATTTGTTGCTAATGTGTTGATACTTACATAATTGTGTTTGACCTTTGCTTTGTTCTTTTGCACTTCAACCTTTCTTAGCAGCTCTTTTTTTGCTTTGAGCTCAACCATTTCATGATGGTGACTTCTTCCTATAATTAAGTCTATTCCCTTTGTTCTGGGCCTTGTGCTTTTATATCCCACTCCCCGTAGAGCCATCAAATTTCTTTTAACCTAAAGGCCCTCTGCCACCAAGGGTAAATCAGCCTTGTCTAAGCTCATTCACTTGAGCCCACCAAAGAGAGATTCCCCTCCCTTTCTGTCCATCCTCATATGAGCTCATGTCCGTGTAAAGATGTCAGGCATCAAAGTTCAAAGAGAAAATAGCTTGGCACACGTTTTCCAGATGTTGTCAGACTGTTGCTTAGGCTCTGAAGGAATTAAATTATGTGAGTACTCATGCTGCTGTCAGAGGCTTGATGCCTTCTAAGAACAAACACTGTTATCTTTAAACATATCTAGTATGCCTGAAAATCACAAAGTTCTACATCATTGATCAATTTACCAAAAATCCAGAAAAATGTGAAAGCCTAGGACTGTTAATTAATGGTGGTGTGTAGGATAGATGTGTACCAAAACATGTGAATCCAGCGTATCTCTCTTAGAAGTTACAGAATTCTGGAAAAACAGAGGTGACCTGGAGCAATATGACTTAAAATACTAAAAGGAATGTCTTCTGTAAAGGCAATGTTTACTCCTTCTATAGGTGAAATTTTTACTTTTTATTTTGACATGGTGGATTTTGAAAAACTTCACATGTCATTCCTAGGACAAATAGCAGACAGACAGAATTCATTTTGTTAAAACCTTTACTACATCCCATTGGCAAACTGCGTTTTGTCAAACTCTTTTGTTCATAATGTTCACAAACGACACTTCATCACATTTTTTGTCAACAGAATGTAATTTTATTCCAATCATTCTGTCAACAAAGAGAAATACCATAAAATCACTTTGCTCACAAACATAAATTATATGTTCATTTTGTTTGTAGAAGAAATGGAAGTATCAAAACTTTTTCCAGGGAGACAATGAAGACAGATCACATTCAGTCTGTGGACAAAATATTAATATTACAGGCAGTAGTTTGTAATTTCTGGGCTGTCTGGAGGGCAGAGCATGCATGAAATTCAGGGTGAAGCGAAGAAGGAATGTATCAATGCGCTCATTCTGGCCCCAATTCGGGACATTGGGATGAAATCAGTGGGCTTTGGATCAGGCCTCTAAAGTGCCAGATGTGATGCAAGGCATTGTATACATGGAAAGCAAGAAACCCATGAGAGGAGCTACGCCTTCATGGGGAGGTGGCTGGGATGCCATGGAGGATACTGCAGGGCATTTCACATGGCACAAGGTAGCTGTGTTTAGGTGGCACAATGGAGTCCCCAGTCTGCTCTTTCACTGACTGTCTGATCTGAAAATTTTCCTTTTTTTTTTCTTTTTTCTAAATAACTGCTTTCTTGCACAGCATAAGTAATGCATTAGTTTCAAGATACATCCTTTTAAAGTGGCTATTTACGGTGTAGGGCCATTGCTCAAGAGCCTACATACTCCAGCACGATACAAGAAAAAGCTCTGTGTATTTTAGAGTGATTGTCAGCCACTTTCCATTTTCCTCATTACAGTGCACAAACAGCCTCTTCCTTTGTCTTCATCTTTCAGCCTAATAGTCTAAACATAGCAAAATAGGCATCTCAAATAATTGTTGGATTTTGAGTGTTTGGCTCACAACTATATGTGCTTTTCGACTACTGGTCAAAAGGACCTGTGCAGAATACAGATTTCATTCAGATGTATTTGGGGAACGTACGTTCTTTTTTATCTACCAGCTTTTCAAGAAACTTGGTACTCAATCAGGGTATCAAGAAAAATAATGCTGTAGTGTTGACTTCTCACACCACAAATGATCACTAGCGAATAATGAGCATAGACAAAGGGTAGGAAAAAAGCTCGTCAGTTAAAGACTACAGTATGAATGATTTTTGGACAATTACAAGCAACTTGCAGAGTTTTTTCCTCTATTAAACTGATTGCAAATGGAGAACAAGGTTCAAATCCTAGACTGGACTGGGATTTGGGATCCTTGAGTTCATTTGTCAGCTCTGCCGCTGACCTGCTGGGCAACTTTGAGGAAATTGTTTCACCTTTCTGTGCGCAAATGTCCCATTTATACAAAAGAGGTAATAGTTGATGTTTCTGTACTGCTTAATACCTGTGTGAGGAATGCTGCAGAGAAACCAGGTTTTGATTGAATAAATGACCATCTCCTTTTCAGTTTTTCATGCTCTAACACCTCTTTTCCTTCCCTGTACACTTGGGTGATTGATCTAGGCTGAGGGAGCTTTCTCAGAGTGGCCTCAGAGAGTGATCCCTCTTCTCTTGCTTGTGACCAAGACCTGGCTGGTGCTTATACTCCTCTTGACTACTGCAGACTACTCTTTACCTGGCCTTTCCAATTTCTCAGTTTTTTTCCTTGAGGTGATCCAAAACACTGCTGCCAAAACCTTGTCTGCGTTCACCCTGAGACGTGGCTCTGATTCAGTCTTGTGTCTGAACATCACCTCCCAGCCTCCTGGCGTGCTGTTTTCTGATCTCCATCTCCTTGGCTCAACTTATCAGCAGTGCTAAATGTTCTGCCAGCGGGGCTTATCACTTGGCTTATTGCCAGCGCTTGCCGCTCCTTCTGACTCCTCCTCCTGTCCCAAGCCTCCACCTCCCTTCCTGCCTCCCTCCAGCCCCCATGGCTGGTACACTGGAGGGAGAATGCCTTTGTGCTTAGCTGCTTCCTCAAGTGTCTCTTTGGCCTTTGTCAATAGTCATGCTTCAACTTTTACAACATTACATATTCCAATAAATTTCTAGTAATCCTCCTCTTGGAGCCACACTGATTTCCAGGGAGCCTCTGTGCCTCCATTGTTTCTGTCACTGGCATCAATTAATATGTTGCAGGGGGGAAGAAAACTGTTCTTCACTGATAGCTCTGTATGCAGCTTTCCATGCCAGAACAGTTTGTACTTCATTGTAACACCCGGTGACTTCTGTAACTCTGAATACATAAGCACAAGCGTTGACTCGGTTGAGTTTAATAGACTTTCTGCATATGGGTTTAAAAGAGAATAGGAGGAAGAGATGAACAGCTAATTTCTGAATACTCAACAGCGCTATAAAAGCAACTTGTTGAGACACACCAGGGAGTTTCGCAACTTCTCAGGGCTCTTGAAACAGCAGGTGCAGACTATTTGAATCTTGCTTGTAAAACAAAATTTTTAGAAGAATGGAAAAAACCCCTCTCAGCATCTTGTCTTTGGAAAGTGTGTTACGGTTATGTATTAACACAAGAAAAAGGTTTTAAGTTGACAATAAGTAAAATGGTACAATAACTAGATTCAAGCATGCAGACTCACAGCTCATTTTTAAAAGAGTCCAATAAGATTATTTTCATGCTGCTTCTTAAACTGGCCCAGAAGAATATGGTATGTCAGTTCATGGGCTTTTATCACTGAGAATGGTGCTTTAAAGTAAGTACAAGTATATATTCAGTCTTAATCAGTGATATAATATATTATCTCCTTTCAGAAGTCAACTGGAAGTAAGAGGAGAGATAAATTAATAATTAAAAATGCTGCATAATTGCACATAAAGTCCAGTAGCCTTGCATTAATTGAAAATCCAAGCCCTCATGAGATCAATGGGAATTTTCTGTTGACCTTAGCAGGCAGGTAAGCCCATATGCATTTTGAAGGCAAGCTTGCTTGCCCAGATTGGTTTTGGGTGCAGTTCCTTACCTCACAATGTGAATATCGTTGAAGCAGAAGAGTGATCGGATTTTACAGCCCCTCAGTCCTCTGGGTCTGCCTTTTCCACCCTTTCTGCTCTCCTGTGCGCTAAAGCTGTGCACTGTTCGGCCTTTAACCCTTCTTTCCACATGATCTCTCCCATTCTTACAGTAATTGGTTCACCTCAGCCTCAGCACACTCAATCAGGGTGCTGTGAGCTGGCCAGAGGGTCCCACGAAGGTGCCGATTAACCACCACCGGGGCTATGACCCTCTGTCCGTCTGCTGGCATCCTGCAGAGCCAGAGGTGGTGGGGACTGTGTGATCAGCATCACAAGCTCGTTAAAAAGTTAGCAAACAGCTCCTAAAAATCAAAGAGTGGGAAACGGCAGCTGTAGTCTGGCAACTCTTTGAAGCTCTGGTAAAGGGACAGGAGAGCTTGACCGGGTGCTCACAGCCGCAGCGGTCGCAGTGTCCCCAAGGTGAGTGGCAGGCAAATGAGCAAGGGCACACTGACTCCTTGGTTGGAGGATGGTGGCAGAGAAGATCCCTGGTGGTGATGCTGCAGTGGGTGAGTGTACTGAAACCCCTCTGCAACAGGTCTCACTGCTGGGTCACCCATTTTGGGGCTGTAACTCAAGGATCTGTTTGCAGCTGGAGAAAAGGGGACAGCAGGTGACAGAGCAGCTCTGGAGCAGAATGGCAGCAGCAGCCCCAATTAGGGAAATGTGTCTGCGCTTTTGGTGTCCTTCTGGAGGAAATTACAGGGAAGGCAGGAGGGATTTTGTGGTTATGACCAAGAAAATAATTACCGTGGAGGCTACTGTGTATGACAAACTGGCTTTTAAGATCATCTGAGGGAGGAAGCCGTGCGCTTCTCTCAGCCCATCCTCTTCAGTCTCTGATCAAAGATGGAAGCCAAGCAGAAGACGAAATTAAGTGTGCAATTTCTGATTCATCCTCACTAGGTTTGTGCTGATTACTTAAACAAAAAAAAAAAAAATCAAAGCTGGGATTACAGGCTTAGCAAGGGGAGTGCATATTTCAGCACATACTGGGCTCTTTGTCATTCTGTCACACTGGCAGAATGAGACTATTAATGCATTGTCCCAGGCAGGCTGCATTATAAAGCCCAGTGGCTAAGTTAAATGAAAAAGTCCTCTAAGAAAAACAGCGTGCAGCTTCCCACTGCTCGCTCTTTCTTGCAGAACTGTCTAGGTGTGGTAGGGGAGATACGGTGGATGAAGTTGTAAGAGCTTTTCATAGAGGAGAAACTCATGACGGTCAATAAAGTTCCTGGGCAAAGCAGATTCCCAGTGTCTGCTCACCATCTTACAAATTCTCCTGACTTTATGAAGTGCTATGTGTCAGCAGGTGACAAATATTCCCTCTTTGTGTGCAGGGAAAGAATTACATGGTGGGCTGTAAGTGCTTTCCCCAGTTACCTGTTCAGCACTACCAAAAGTGTCTGGGGCATGCAGGGGCACAGGCACCCTGCTTTTAACCATAACATTAGGTGGAAAACAAAGTCCCTACTTTTGAAAAGAGCTAAAATACAGATTGTACAGCCCTCTGCATCAATATGAGTGATCTGGGGGCGAAGGTTTGCCTAGTAATTACCTGGTATACCAGCGACTAACAGGTTCAGGCATCCCTTGCGGGCGGCATGAGGACCAACAGTGGCCCCAATGCAATTTAGGAAGCCCTGTCTCTTAATAGCTGTTATAAGTTCAGGTATGGTAGTTGAACTCCCTGCCAGTGGTGTAACTCACACCATTTCTTGCCTCCCAGTTGTCCATTTCCGCAGCAGTGGCAGGTGCCTGGTGCTGAGCCGGCTAGCCAAAAACTTCCTGTTTTTTGTGGAGATGAGTTGCTAAATAACAGTAACAGGCTGCTCGGAATTAATATTATCTCCCTTAAATTTTGGCCACCCCTAGTCAGGGCAATCCCTAAGGAAGTTGCCTGGGTTTTGCAGCAGACCCAAAACCACCACCCATCCCCTTAGCATTGCAAGGGCGAAGCAACCCCCCTTTCAGCGCTAGCTATCCGGTGGCTGAGAGTGACAGCCCGCTTTTGGGGAATCAGTACTAATTACAGCTCATAACAGATGTCTCCACTCCACCGTGTTAGGATGCGGGTCCCCCATGAGACCTGCTGTTGCTTTCTGAGAGTCGGAAACGAGCGCTGAAGTGTCTCCGCCGCTGCTCACCCTGGTTCGGCGTCCCACTGCAGCGCGCGGGTGGCCGCCGGCGGGACACGGGTACCAGCGTGCCAAGGGCTGGGCAGGCTGCGGGGACCATGGTGCGGGGGCCAGGCACTGCCAGAGGGGGTTGGCAGGCTCAGGTGGGTGTGCTGAGCCCCTGGGGTAGCTCGGAGGAGCCGCTGCGCCCCTTTTGCGCCCAGGGTTTCTGTTCCTGCCTCTGCAAGCTGCTCGCGGTGTCACCCCAAACAAGTCCATGCACCCACCCACGGCTCAACTCCGGCTGCTATCAACTGCATTGTGTAGATGCCTAAAAATCCAAACAATCGATGAGTGCCCTTTATTCCAGGCATTTCACAGAGAAGAAATGGAGAATAGGGTATGTCAGGGAGAACTACTCTTTTAATGCACAGAAGTGCTGGGTAGCTTAATGAACGTTTACAAAAGGCTTTGAGTAGCAGGGTGAGGAAGGGTGTTATAAAGGCAGAAAATGTTACTTTGTTGTGATGCTTCTCAGCTGTGTTTCTCCTCTTTCCGGGACTGAATGACTTGGGAATTTCTCTTTTTTTTTTTTCCCCCCAAACTTACAATGTTTTGTTCCCTTCATCGTATGTCAAAGGTAACCTTGCAAATGGGAAGAGCTGCCAGTATGAAGAAGACCATCCCCTTCTGGGAGCCACTTCTTCCATGGGTTTGCCATGCAGAGCCTGATGGTTCACAAACAGGCCACAGGTAGCTCTTGATGGACCAGCACCTAAATCCCTGTGGCTTTTCAATGCCAGCTGGCTGCTGGGGTCCCTGGGACAGTTTTGGGGAACCTTTCCACCCCCAGCTGGCAGCTGCCAGCAGCCCAGCAGCCCCCCACTAACCTGCCTCCAGCTGGGGGGGGGGCTGGCGGGAGGGCCCCCCCCCATTTCCCCAGCCTGGGCAAAACCGAGTTGATTTTTGGGCTGCTTTTATGGCAGAGATGGTGTTAAACATCAGTTGATCTGGCAACCTGTCTTCCTACTGCTTCATTCTGAAGGAAAACAAGGCTAAAATAAAGGGGCCTTTTCCTCTTTTATTTGTCGTGTTACTAATTGCTGTATTACAGCATTTTCCAAGACCAATTACATACTGTTTGGGGAGATTAGCAGAGTGCAAAACCTACCATGGTTTATTATACAGTGATGGCTCATGGAAGAAAAGTAGCTGAATTCAAGCCCTTACCATTTCGTGTATTTATCCCAATGCAGGTTTCATATATACATATATATAATAGGAAGTGCACAACAGTCAGCAATGTTTAAAACAGAATTTCTTCCCCACAAGGGAATGAATACAAGTCATTTGTCATATGTTTCATTTAATTCATGGCTACAGAGCATTTTAGAATTGCTTGATGTAAATCTGTCTCATCTATTTGACAACTCTGATATTGAGTCATTCATTTTTATTCTATGACTTAAAAAATTCTATATTGCAGCTGGAGACGGGTGGCTAAAGTGCTAGTTTTGGACTATGGCTTGAATGTAACAATAGCTTTTGACCCTAGCTCCAGTCCCAAGGAAAGTGAATTTGGCAATCTCATTTCAATTCATAGTGAATAGCTGTTCACATAAAAAAATCAGCACCTACCATTTGTCATACTTGGCAGCTTCTGCTTAAGAATGGTCCAGAACTGCATTACCATGGAAACTAAATTACCTACTCCTACTCCTGGCTCAGAAGGTGATTTCAGCCGGTTGTGGAGGTTTCATATCGCTGACAGAAGGAGGTGGGGGTAACCTGGGGGAACTGCAACACATATGACCCATAAGTACGCTTGTATCAATCCTCTGTTTTGAATATTGCCATCTTCTGGTCACGTGCTGTTGGGTTTAGGTCAACTGACTTTCTAACACATCACGATTTATTTACTGATTTTTATTGTGATAACAGCTACTGGCTCCAATCAGGCCCGGGACTGTGTTGTGGTTAGTGCTGTACATACATATGTTTAGAGACAGTTTCTACTCTGAAGACCAGGCAAGCATGGGAGGTTCCACATATTCCTTTTTTACTAGAAAATTAAAACAAGATAAGTAATTTGGCTGAGATTACACAGGAAAGTAGTGGCAGACCTGGCAGATGAATGCCCCTTGTTACTTCCTGAAATCACTTTATCCTTCTTCAGAATGACTCCTAATCAGAATTACGCCTAACTAGGCGAGCTGGGAATACCACATGGTTGGATATTTTTTCTTTCCTGCCATCTACCAAAAGGCTGCTGATTCACAGAACAGTATTTTATTTAAGGCTGCTCAGTTCTGGAATGAACAAACATAATGGATTAGAGATCAATGTTTACTGGACACTGAAAGTTTTTAAGGTTAATTACATACTCTATGTTGATTTTGTAATTGTAAGCAAAAACTCTGCTGTAACCACTCCATCCTCCAATAATGACTGAAACAAAAGATTGCTTCAATCTGCTGAGCTGCATATGCCACCATTTTTGCTCTCAGATAGTGTTTCTTAGCAAGATGTACATTGGTGGAAAGACTAGAAAATAAATAAATATACAAAAAGCAGACTAATATGGATCCCTCTTAAACTCCTAGAGCTAGAAATGCAGCAGAGAGAAACAAAAGGAGCTTTGCCATTGCTGATGTGGTGGCTGAGTAACGATGGGAAAGCCATGAGCATCCCTTGATGGTTCGTCTCCAAGGGTTGTGCCCTAACTTTGGAACTGTGGCATGAGCAGCACGGCTCGGGGAATTTGGGAGCAGCCCCTGTAGTTGGGCTGGCTTTGGTTTTAGGAGATGACAGCTCTGCAAAGGCTACCAGGTCTTGCTACAAGGCTGGTAAAATCAGACAGAAAAGCACACCAAGGCGCGGGCTGTTGGGATCCCTTTCCCACCATGTGGAGAAGCCCCAGCCAAACCCACAAGATGCTTCTCGCAGGGATCGCCAGCCCGAGGCGTGCTGCCCGCAGAGAATGGCAGGGGAAATTCCCCCCTCTGCTCCCCACCCACTCGCCCTGTGCAGCAGGACCACGCCAGACGTGGCCACAGCTGAAGCCCTCTCCTGAGTGACCTCTGTGCCTCCTGCCGTGCTCTTCCCTTGTCTTGACTCTGTCAGAGCTGGTACCCATGTCCTTTTTGAGCTGGGCCAGAGGAGATGTGCGTGAGGATGTGCTGTCTGGGATGTAGTGTAAGGATCTGGCTGGTTGTGGCTGTTGGTCCTTGACCGACTGCTAGATTCACACTGTGGAGGAAAAGAGTCCTTCACTTCCTGGCTGAAAGGTAGATGCTGCTTGGGGAACAGAGAAGGTCATGAGCAGCCCATCCTGGTGTCCAGGTGCTTCCCACCCCACAGACCCCTGCCACATCCTCCTCCACCCACAGGCACGGACCGCCTCTACTTCTTGGTCACAAGAGCACAGGAGCTGCTGGTGGTCACTAGACCTTCATCCCTCTTTGGCACCTCCCTCAACAGGATGCCAAGGGCGGACATCCTTTTTGCTTCGCCCTTGTCATGGCCCTTGCAGAGTATTTGGGTCCCTTCTGCTCTGCCTTTGCCTTTTATATGCATCTTTCCTATTTAAGTGTCACAGATCACTGCACCAGCTGATTAGCCTATACATGGATGGAATATAAAAGAGCAAGTCCCCAAGTTGTAGGTAAGACCTTTTGTGAGATTGACTGGCTGAAAATAAAACGGAAATTGGCTCTGAGCTTTTGAGAATCTGTCTCTTCCTCAGGCCACGGGAAAGCAGAGCAAGGGGTAGCACTTCATAATTAATTATGAATTTATAATTAATTTGAAGCCTGAATCAACAGCCTACTAGTAGAGCTGCTATTACTTGCTGTGTCTTCCCACAGTCTGATGGAGAGTTTGATCCTCAAAAGCAGGTTTCAAAATTTCAGGGCCTTTTTCTATTCAGTTTGCATTTGTTCAGCCTATTAGTCTTGCATACAGCTCTGTTTTTTTTGCTAGTTTTTCTGTTTAAGGGACCAGATCAATAGCTGTATTTTGGGTCTCTAGGCTATACAAGTGAGCGCAAACAAAGTTACTCTCCCTGGGTAGGAATGATTTGTTTATTCGTGTAGGCTTATATATTGTTTTGAAGGTTGGTTATTTTGGCAGATAAACAATGCAAAAGTATCCCGTGCCTCTGCCGCACATAATCTGATGTTCACCATATACAAAGACGCCTAACTCTATGCAATAAGCTCACCAAAACTTCTCTCCCCGTAGAGTTGTGCAGGGCTTAAGCAGATTGGTGGGATGGGATTTTGAAAAGCATTCGAGGCTGACCTTTCCCTACCTCCCCCTTAAAGCTGGTGGTTAAAATTCCTGCTGACTTCAAGGAGACCAGAGCTGGGTCAGTGTTGAACACTTCTGAAAATCCCACCTGTAAAGCCTGCAGAGTTCATTATAGGGGCAAAACATTGTATAAAGCCCAGCGGGGACATACAGAAATTGTTAGCAGCTTATTAATGGCCTCCACAGTGGATGTATGTATTGAATTTAATTGAGCCGCATCCCAGTAAGGTTCTGATATGCTTCTGATTCATTTTCTCTACAGTCTACCCTTTACTTCTCCTCTTAGAAACTGGACAGACGCTCCATGTTTGCACTTGCATGAAAGACTGGCAGTGAAATAAAGCATGCAGGTAGTTATTTATTATGCCCCGAGGAAGAGCAGTGAGCAAGGCAGGTCGTTAGTTAATGTAGTTGGATGCTAGCAGTTTGGTATCAATCCCTCTTGACGTCGCCCTAAAATAAAGTAGCATCAAATGTGATACTATTTAATTTTGCGGGCAGAAGCATGGTTAAGTTTCTTTGTATAAGGTCTGGTTAGTAGTGCGAACACATAAAGTAAGCGTTGAGCGCAGTGGAACACTTGAAAGGGCAGGTTATATTTATTCTGTGTTGTGTCAAGGGCGTGCTGCTTGCTAACTGCAATTAGACAGTGTATCTGGAGGTCTGCGTC
The DNA here is from genome assembly GCA_003993805.1 of Himantopus leucocephalus. Taxonomy (NCBI): domain Eukaryota; kingdom Metazoa; phylum Chordata; class Aves; order Charadriiformes; family Recurvirostridae; genus Himantopus; species Himantopus leucocephalus. The sequence goes on along the minus strand of RSEF01000004.1, from coordinate 83,840,012 downwards.
CAAATAGCGAAGATGTCTTTGCAGAGTATAAAAGGACTATTGTGTTAGTCCTCACGTCTCGAAGGGTATGAAGATGTTTCCCTCTCCCGCCCGTTATTACTCATACTTGGGTACTTTTATGTAAATCCAGTGATGAGGAGAGCTGACAAGACTGTGACATAAAGAAATTTCACCTTTTTCACTGAAACAGGTCTTTTATTGTCAAGTAATACTGTCTTAGTCCTCTGCAAAGGAAAGAAATAGATGCTGTTGAAAATCCCATAATTAGCAGCTTAAGGTATAAACCATACAGAACCCTGTGTTGTACCATAAACCCCCTAATTAGCTTTGTAGGGTCTGTTTAAAAGCAAACAGACATGCATCCTTATCACTAAATAATTATTTGCAAATAAACTCTTTCTCAACACATCTTAGGAAAACACAGGATTATTAGTTGGCAGAGTTAAGCCAGCTGAGTAGCTGAAAAAGCATGAAAAGAGCTACAGAAGTTCTTTTCAGAATCCTGCTCTCTTTGGCTTTATTTCTCTAAAGCTTGATTTATCAAGAGGAGAATACAGTATTTGGTTTCCCCACAAGTAAGCTCTTTTCATGTTTTGTCTTTGAAATGAAAATCGTCTTTTGGAACAAATATCTGCTCTATCAGATAACTGCATGCTTGTCATCCCTAACAGTGTGCTGGCAGGAAGGCTGGGCGAGGATTTTTCTGCAGTACATTGAGTACACAGCGCTGGCACTAGATCAAGAATCAATTCCTCTGATATCGAAATATTGACTTTGCATGGGCCAGTCTGATTTAAATGCTTATCATTCTTGACTTTGTAGGCTACATACATACTGCAAACATTTTTCATGTGGGTCTGAGAATAAACGTCTTTACAGCTGCCTGGCCAGTTCTAGCAGAAAAACAAAGGGGCTGTGTGCGTGTATGGGAGCCTGCGTGTGTGAGCGAGATTGCCGGCAGATTAATGCAACTGCCACATCTGCGTAGGGCCCATTTAGAAGAAGTTGGGAAGGGTATTTTTAATACTTGGAATTGCACAGCGTTGTTCCTCTTGAGTGTAAACACAGATTTCACTGCTCAGTCTGGATGGGTGTTGACCACAGATCTGAAAAAAGGGAGAACACAAACAAGCCCTAACACAATTATTAAAACATTTTAAAATCTTTGTGATGTGAAATAATAATAACACTAATAATAAAAAAAGTAAAGGTAATTTCCCATAGGCAATCAGAACACCTATTAGGTTAGCAACGACGTTTAATTGGCATTATCGTATGCTTCAGTGAGGAAGACAATGGATCTTGCGTGTGCGCAAGTGGAACGCATTTGCATTTCATAGATGATTAAAATAGATTTGATTGCATTTGTCTGAAGCCTGGCAAGTGAGGGCACATCTGCCACGTTAGATGTGCCCCGCGTTTCCTAGGACTAATGGAGTGCACTGAGTCACCGCGAGATGGGCTTTTACCTCCGAAAGTCCCACAGCACCTTCTGCTGCGCGGCCAGCTTCTTTGTTAGCCCTGGAGACCTCTTCTTATAAAGAATTGATGTAAAGTGGAGCAAGATGGGAAGGATTCAAGGCAGTGAACTTGTCTTCATCTGGTTATGCGAGAGCCCTTGGGCTTTCTGCTGCTTCAAGGTAGAATTTATAAGGTGAGATGAAAGGTAATTTAAGTCATTAATTTGTGTTAAGGGCTGGCAGAGCAACAACAGTGCATTTAATCTCACTGTGGAAAAAAATCAGTGATTTGCAGAGTAGGGGTCAGAATTAGGGGTCTGATTTCCTCTTCTACTCAGCTTAAAAAGGGCTGCTTCAAAATGGAGATCTTTATTTACTAGAAACATAAAGCTGAGTTAATTGACTTTGAAAAAAACATCCAAGAGCCTTAAATATAATATAGAAACCAATTAATTAATGGTACTAAAATGTTTTCCTCTGCTTTTCATTACTTTCCCATCCAAATTCAACGTCACAAATACATTCCCGGCAGCACTTCAGCCCAGACTTGTCACCCGCTGCTCGAGCCCAGGGCTGTGGTGAAGGGCAAGAGCTGCCCTGTGCTTTGCATGGAGGTGAAGCCCTCACTGCCTGCGAGCCCGCCTTCCCCTCCCCAACCCAAGGGCAGCTTTCTTTTTGGCAGTGCTGTGCTTTTTTCCCAGCCAGCGTGACCATCCTGTGGCTGATTAGTACCTCTCAGTGCTCTTGTTCTTCTCTATTACTTCCCCCACTGCTCCCGGTGTGCCTCCTGGCCTCTTATCAGGGTCCTTGTCTATGGATTTCTGCTCTTTATTGTTTTCTCCACTCCGAGGTGCCTTCTATTTCTGCTGCCTTTGTGTTCCCTCTGCTCTCGCTACACGTTATGCTTTGCTGTCCCTTATTCTCACGGCATTGCTGTCTTTCATGTGCCAAATGACTGCTCTTCCCTCTTTGAGAAATGTCTCTGAAAAACACACTGCCCTTACATCAAAGCATGAAATAAAGATGAGCTGGCTTGACTGGGAGAACCTGGAAAATATGCTTCCTCATCTGATGAAAGCGGCTTGTCCTGGACACTAATACTTTGCAATAGCTAGACACATCCAACAGCAGTGATGATGGCTTTCTAAAGGAGCAGGTTTCTTGGATGGCTCCCATGCTGCTGCCTCCAGTGGTCCTTGGGTGATTGTGGGCATGACTCTGCCCCTCACCCTCATGGTGGGCTATTTGGGTTCCTCACCCTGCCCTTCTGTCCTGGTCCTTAGTCAGCGTCCTTGCCATCACTGCAGCTCTGTACCAGCTCTTGCATTGCGCATTTCTTGCCTTTCACTCTTTCCATTGCTCAGCACCCTCAGGAACAGCCCCGGCACTGCCCAACTTGGAGGTAGTGGAGCAATTGTCCTTCTGCCATCAGGGGAGCTCAGATACCACCCATGCCTTGTGCTTTTGACTGGGATCTCCCTGCAGTCCCTGCTCCCTGAACTCCTCTTCTCCTGACCATGGCCATGCCTCGTTGGTCTGAACTATCCCTACATGTGGTGTAGGACACGCTCGACAGGTTGGGTGGTGGCCACATGGAGATGGAGAGCACAGGCGCTGGAGTTTTGTTCAAACGATGATGTGTTTGGAAAGAAAACAGAAAATTACTGGTGATGTATGTAACATTGTTGAAATAATAATTAAAGTTTGCCTGTTGTGAGTCTGATTTTAATCATATACATGTTGCATTTTTTTTCCTTTTACTTAAGTAAAATATTCCCATAGAGAAAGAGCACTTACAAAAAATTTCTCACCGTTTATTGCCAAAGCTTTTCCCTTCAGCTTTGTTGCTACTTAATCTTAGCCCCTGGAGGCAAGTTGCACATATTAACCTGTCAGAGCAATGTTAAAACTGTGTGACACTTAGGAATATATTCGGAAAGTCCATAAAACCATCATAATGGCTCTGTTTTTCCTCCTCATCTGGTCACACACTTTAACAGCATTTCTCCATATACTGTACCTCTGACCCTATTGTTTATTTAACGTGGTCTTCCAGTTGGCTTTTTGGAGGTTTTTGGATCACTGGCCAGAGGAATGCGTGCCTTTGCTTGTGTTCATCACTGGTCTAGGGTCTCTAAGACTTCAAGATGCAGACAACAGCGCCACAATTCAAGGCATCCTTTGAGTACTTCTGCTTGGCTGTAAGCAAAGGAGCAGAATAAAAACTAGAGCTGAGTCCTTCTGGATGCAACTGATGGAGTAGTGTGGGCTGTTATCTCCCTAGGAAAATTAACAAGCTGCCTGACCTGTGTCTGCTTATGCACAACTCCCTTTTATAAATTACTGATGATTATTTGTTTGCTGTGAATCCCCGAGGCATTTTATTAACCTATGGGAAGGTCTGTTTTCTCAGGTGCCGTTGGCCATCCTTTCTGAGGATGGAAGGAGAGGTAAGTAAAGGTCAGGGGAAGAGGAGCTTGGATAGTGAAGAACTATGATTAATGTCAGCTGCTTTTGAATAATGTTTTCACTTATAGGTTTCAAATTGTTAAATACAGCTTTGGGCATCCAGCTTTAGACATACAGTGTCAGAGCCTGGGAAACAAACATTTCAGACGGGCACACTGGACTCTGCAGTCGTGAGAAGTCCCCACATAATACAAATTGCTGTTTCCATGTGACAACTCGGACACAAAACTGAGGGGGAAATATGGCTTGTAGCTTCAGTAGTGTTTATCAGCGGTAAATGCCTGGAATATTCTTTATCAGGGCATGAATATACAGTGGTGTTTAGGCCCCTCCATGAAGCGATACACTTTGGAATACAAAAATCATAATTAATACACAGGTCATGAGTTTTTAGATTTCATTTTTATTCTGATAAGGAAAAATGTTTCTTGTTTGCAAGTCAGTAAGCATGTACATGCTAAAAAATTGTTTACCGTGTTTGAGAAACACAAACATAAGGCTAAATTAAGCTTGATCAGCCAAGTCTGACTGTATCCTCTTTAATACAGCACGGTTGGCAACTCTAATCTTGAAGCTTGCAAGCTGTAGAAAAAGCATAATTTTCATACACCTTTGGGAGAGAGGATCCTTTCCTGGTAGCTAAGAAGTTTCTCTCGCAAGCTCAGAAAGAAAAACGTTCATATGCAACAGAAAGATCTTTATTTGAAGGCAAAAATAGCACCTGTCTGTCATGTGCTCTAATTAACTTGCTGTGATGTCGCTCTGGTGATGGACACAGAAATAGACATTTGCTTTCCTAAATCCTGAAGTAGAAAATGAGGCATGAGTCAGGAGGATACAAGAGGGCAGAACTCATTTTCTTTTAATTACTTTTATTCAGGTTATATCATCCAGCAGCTGTTCAAGTTTCATTTTGAGAAGTTGAATCCTTCTGAAGTCCCAGCACGTCATTTTTGATGGGAATTACTCTCTTCTCCTTTATACATATATAAGGTTTTTTATCATAGTTCTGATAGGGAAAGTAGGCACAGTGAACAGTGTTCCCATTCACTGTTGAAGGATATAATTGGCCACCAACTCTCCGCCAGTAAAATAGAGGAGGAGGAAACGCTGTGCAAAAAATGTGGCCAAATAATATGAGAGTTCTCATTACCAAGCAAATAGCTGGGGAAGTGTTTAACCTTTTCTCAAGTTGGCGTACGTGTGTACCAAGGCCTGCTTTGGGGAAGATTGGTACAATTCATAGCTGAATGGCAAGCTCTGGATATGCGTGCAGGCTCATCACAACCTCCGCTTGGCAGCTGAGTTTCAGGGAGCTTTGCTCGCTGTGGCTCTAGATGGGGCTGGCAAAATTAAAGCTGTAACCAGATGAATGTTACTCCCAGTGTCTATCTCCACTTTTTAGTCTGCAAGGCAGGTTTGGCTGATGGCTGAGGATGGCCCTCCTGAGGTCCCTTCCTGCTGAGAACTTGCCAGTCCTCTGGCCACTGCCACCGGTGTCGGTGGTGCTCAGTCAAGCCCTCAGTCCATGTGCCTCAGCTCCTCTCCTCAGAAATGAGAATAATATGACTCTGTTCTCCAGCAACATATGAAAATAAAGACAATGTCTTCCGAGCCACCACATGCATTCTGCTGCTGAACCCAACTGCACAGCTGTAAATGCTGCTGAAGGCAGTCAGAGCCCCCGCGAAGCAGCAAGGACTCATCATCTTCTAGAGGAGGCAATGGATGGACTTGCTGAGGACTGTATGGACTTGCCATTTAAAATATTAATTTTCCTGCCTTTTTGAGAAAGAGTAGGAAATTTTGGATAAACATTACTTAGAAAGTTCTGATTTTCAGTTCCTATTTTGTTGTAGCCCCTGCCTTTTTCTCCTGATGGAAAAAGGACATTTGTCAGTGGACTTATTTTTGACTACAAGGTCTGTAAACACAGTGTCCCGTAGGAGGGCACATCTATGCTTTTTCTGTGGATAGTTCTTTCTCGTGACCTCTCTGAGCACAGACCTGGCGACAAGTAACTACTTGGCCTTGTAATTTCAGATTTGACTCCTATCTGCTTCACCTCTGAAGAAATACAGAGTGCCTGAGACAGCACGACAAAGGCTGCGTATAAAAAGCTAGAAGTATAGGTTAGTCAAAAAAAACAAAGGAAAAAAGCTGAAAATAAGAATGTCTGGATAGAAGCCACTCTATCTGCACTATTTTGAAGTTACTTAAAAGTCTGTAAGGTCTCTGAAGCCTATTTTCTATGTAAGGTTAGGATGCCTTGACAATATAAATCAATATTTCAGTATTTAAAACATTGGAAATGAATTGTGTATAAAACGTAAGGGCCTGAATGAATTTTGACAACAGTTCCTGTATGCATTATTTATTTTTTATTGTTTTATTTTTTACAGATGTGGATGGTGACTGAACCACTAATATAAACTTGTATCCAGATAGCTTTAAAACACGTATTATTGGCCTGGTTCATAGTAATAATGTAGTTTAGTTATAAAATAGATTTTGTTACAAATAAATTTACAAGCTTAAAATATACATCAAACTACTGAATATATAAGAAGCATTTTCATCCATACCTGAAATGTTCTTATGTGGAGTGGCTGATTCATAGCTGATCCAGAACACATATAAAACTCCTACAAATATATTTAGGAAAGGAAGTGAAGGCTATTTTAAATTTATGGGGAGCTGGAATTAGAAAGTGCCTACAACAGTGAAACTTAACACACAAGCTCCTCTGAAGAGAGAGTATCGTATCCTTAGGATTTACAGACTTACCAGGGATTTGGTTTAACTTTCTGCTTCCAAAGGCCCACCTTTTCCCACCGTCACATGAGTAGCATGTTGTGCCCCTTGTTTCTTGACTTAAGTGGCATTGCTGTCAATCAGCATCGCCAGGTTGTATAGCACAGACCTCTGTCCTGAAGGTCCCATGCGACCTTGGGCCCATCCTTGATCAGCCTCGTAGTTACTGGCATCAGCCTCTCCGAGTCAAACGCAAAGGCACAATACTGCATTTAAACCCTGTAGCCCACTCTGGTTTCGGGATTTCTTCTTTGTTTTAGCCTTTTTCCTCCCTCCACAAGCTCTGTACATTTAAGATTCTTCCAAATGGATGCAAATGGCACTTATTAGAAAAACAGAAAATCACTCCTGGATAAAAGCTATCCCCAGCATGTTTTAATGTTCAAATTAGAGTACCCTCCCCAGCGCTAAATGGCGTTTATAATGGAAATGCTGACATCCTCACCAGACTCTGCGCCTGTTGCTCTTTTGTCCTGCAAGTTATTAAAATCTAGCCTGGTTGCCTAAGAGACAGGATAGCTACTTAGCAGATATTTAGCCATCAGTAAAAATTAATGTCCTACAATGTATTTATTGGAAAAATACACTTAATTAAGTGTTCAAGTTATACAAGCCACCCACCAACTACAAGTGTGTTCTGGCAACAGAAGTATTGTTGTTACCGTGGTTCTGCTTCATGATGTTATTTTCTTAAGTAAATGCATTTTTCAGCCTAACAGTTCTGGCTACAGCATATTGATAAGATAACTCTGCACTAGAGGAAGATGTAGTATTTTTAGTCTCCATTTCCAGCTACCAGTAGTTCATTAGTGACACTGTTGTGAGAGTGTTGATTCATTAAGAGTCTTTTCATTAACAGTCTGACATTCATATGTAGAAGAAAAAGCCAGGAAAAGTAACAAGGCACTCAGCATTTTCTGCTGTTTCTCTGGCACTTTTATCTTTTGTAATGTCAACAGATGAGCTGGGAGCTTTCAAGGCTGTAGGTTTTAAGCTGAATACGAATGTGTGCAATTTTTTTTTAAAAAGTGCACACAATGTGATTTCAGGGGCAAATTTTTATTTTGCACTTGTAAAGAGGTCTAGTAGAAGGCAACTGCATGGGAAAATCAGATGTGAAAGTTCTGTTCTTAAATTGCTTTTAATTGGACCCTTAAAGGCTAACATGGAAACACAGGGGAAAATACGACTTTTGCTTTGTTATTTAAACAGGCTGTTGGCCATATCCCTAAACTTTATATGGCTTTGGATAGATTAGGAGCTCTCTGCTAAGCTATCAAATATGTCATGTTCATGTAAATTCCTAGCAAATATGTAAATATGAATTTTTCATTGTTTATAATTGCCATTTAATTGTAGGACCAAATTCCATAGCTTAACATTTATATAGTGCTTGATACTTTAAGCATTGCGCAAATATTAACTAATTAATAAAAACATCTGAGCAGCCCTTCTGAGACTGTCAGATTCCAAAGAACTAAATTCCTCTTCTTAAAATGAGGGACTGTTCAAGCAAACACACTGTAAGCCTTTAAATGGCAAATCCAAAATGACACAGCGGGACACCATTTCATGCCTGAAATCTGAGCACAAAGCCTTTATTTTTCCAAGATTTTTTTTTCCCAGTCTTGTAAATAAATACTAGGTAATGACTTCTCTTAGGATGGAGAGGGGAGGCAGGCCAGAGATGAGCTTAACATTGGCACTTACTTTGTTTTCAGCTGCATCTAGTACTTCATTGGAATATAGTATTACATTGACTTATGTATTCATTCAAACATGAAATTCAACAGAACTTTTCAGTTTTGTCATCAAAAAAAGCAACAAGAACAGCAAAGCAAACTGTATGCTTCTGACCTTTGCTCTCCTTGCCGAGAATTCGTCAAACAAAATTGTGGCCTTTAAGTCCTTTACGAGTTATTTTGGCTCTGAAAGGTCTGATTTAATGATGCAAAACTATGTGAATACCCCTGGCTTGCAAAAAAAATCCGAAAAAAAAAAAAAACCCCAAACCAAAACATTGTTTGATAACTTTAAGCTACGCTGGCCCTTCAGTTTTCTTAGACTTAGGGCTTTGCTTTCCATGATGATCTTTCATTTCTGGTCCCCTCTGTCTCAGTCAAAGAGATGACATTTCATAACACACGTGACCACCACGCTGTTATTGCCTTATATTTTCATATTCAGCATGGTGTCTGTAGGACAATCAGGACAAAGCAAATCTATGCTGGAGGCATATTACAATTTAAGACGGACACACTATAGTAGAAGATTAGAGTGAGCAAAGGGCAAAAACTGGCTTGGGAAGAAGGGGATGTAACTGGGTTTTTCTTTTGAAATTTTTCTCCTTGGAAATTCTCTTTTTGAGAATTTTTTTTTTAATATACTTTATTGTTTAAAATTGAAATGCTAAGGGCTAGTTATTTTTCATTTTTGGTTTATTTCTTTCCTTCTCTCTGTCATCTGGGGCAATGTGGAGATGATATATTTTTAATTGTGGTTTGCCATTTTGAGAACTGAGCAGTCTCTCTATGATTATTTCTCATGCAAAAAAGAACATGGAACATATTTTGACAGATTTTTCTATTTTCTAAAAAATTTCTAAACATGCTTTCCATTTTGGGAGCAGTATCAGCCATAATTGCAAGACTGCAAGCATGGCATAGTAGCTGCAATATCACCTTAGGCTTATTTTACTTGGGGAGTAGAGTTAAGGATGAATGCTTTGGTAGCAGGGAGTCTCAGAAAGTTAATCCAAGAAGTAAATTGTAAAAAGGGGTTTGAGGAAATGAAAATGGCACTGACATAAGCAGCGGGAGTTTCAGAACTCATCCAACAGTTTGATCTGTTGCTGTGTTGTCAGGATGTCTAATTAAAGAGCTATATATATAAAAGACAATTTGAAAATGGTGAAAAAATATTCAAGTTAATATAGATGTGATTTCACAAGAGATGTGCCATTTATTTTCTTTGACAGCCAGGGATAACTGAATGAGAATGAAAGCAGGAAGGTATGACTGCAGCATATTCATTACCTAAGTAGGATTTTGACTCTAAATCAGCTTTCTGCAATTTCTGATCACAGTTCCCCTTCATATTGCTCGACCCGCTATATCAATATTTATACATTTTGGATAACCAGCCAATATCGTACAGCTTGATCTACTTTTTTGGTGCGTGTTCTTTTTCCAGGGAACTGTGTTGGAGCTTGTCCGTTCTATGAATACTACCTCAAGCATAAACTCTGGCCCCCCTCGTAGCAAGATTTGGCTGTTTTCACAGCCGTCCTTGCATGGCAAAGACAACAGTTTAATATTATGAGATGAACGGAGATTTAAAAAAAAAAAAACACAAAAACTCTTCAAATGAGACACCCTAGATAGAAGCGTCTGGAGCAGAAGGGAAATTAATAATCACTAAGTGTGAATTTACAAGGTCTGTTCACATTAATAAATTAAAATACTCTCAAGGGAGGATCGGCAGATCTTAGCAGACTGGACAACAACTCTGGAGCAGAACCACAAATAATTAAAAAGTATTTAAAAGTAGAGGAGTTTAGGATCAGCCATGCATGATCAAAGTTGTGTTGCTCTACTTTGAACAGAATCCCTGCAAATAGTGCTTAAAAATACAGAAAAAGCAAAAGCAGGGGACCCTGAAATGAGAAATTTTAAGCCATCCCATCCACAGAGCAAACTTTTTTTTAACCTAATCAATCATTGCATGACTGCGCCCTAAATCTGCAGCTCTTAAATATTTAATGAATACCTAATTAATATATTAAAAAATATGTATTTAACCAAGCTGAGGCCATCCATAAAAAATATCCTCAAATATCCCTTATGTTTTTAAGCTTTTTCAACTGCGAGGGCCCGAAGCTTATTGTCGCCACCTCTGCTGATGTGGNTGAGGGCCCGAAGCTTATTGTCGACACCTCTGCTGATGTGGACCTTGTCCCCCTTGAGCCAGCCACTGGCTGCGGGTTTGCTGTATAGGGGGTGGGCAAAATGTGCTAAGTTGCTTTTTGGGCTATGAGGCTCATCAGCAGCCTTGTGTCGGAAGAAGAGAAAAACCCGGGTTCCCACTCACCCTTCAGCACCTTCTACATCTCATGTTTTCCAGACGGGGCTTCTTCTGACCCATTGTGAAGGATGTCATGTGTTATTGAGGAGGACCGAGTGATCTGTCCTTTTCTAGCCTGACTATAATTTTATCAGAAAGCTGAGATGTTCTGGGCCAGATCCTCAGCTGGCAGCAGTCAGCATCTACCCCACAGCTGGAGTTGATCTAGTTTATCTCACCTTTTGGAGTTCATTTGATGCCATTTTTTGGAAGGTATTTAAAGTTCTACTTCTTGGTGCATTTTTTTCCCTTAGTTCCTTTGTTTTGATTTAGTTGATTTTCTTTTCTTTTTCAAGTGTTTTTCTTTTGTTCTAAAATCTAATCATCTTTTCTAGTAAAGGAAGATCCCTATACTCTCCACAGCAGTATTTTAAAATGACATTATTCTTTCAGTTAGAAAGTAAGCTAATGGTTTCGATTTCTTTCATTTTTCCTATTGCTGCTAATAGCTGCAGCTGCTGAGGTTTTTAATATACTCATATTTTTGAAAATATTTTTAATAAAAAGTAGTTTAAATTCTCCCAGTCTGCTGTTCAAGGAATCTCACAATTTACATTTTTTAAATCATTTTCCATTAGAAAGCACCATAAGCATTCAGCACAGGGCGCTATACAGTATCCAAGCAGTGTGGAGAAGTCCCTGGGGACAATGCAATAACGTGAAGGGACATGGCTGCGGGAGGAGAGTGCCACTGGAAGATACGAGCTCTCAGATGTATTACAAAAGAAAAAATAAACGAACTTTCTGCCCATTAATCTGGTGGCTGTTGGAGCAGTGCTACACATGGAGCAGCTGGTGAAACAGCAGGAGGTGGGGTTGCAGGTGAAGAGAGCAGTAGAGTTTGAGATGTTTTGGAATACAGGGAGGTGCCTGAGCTGAAACAAGCAACGCAAATATTGGTACTGTGGAAAATAAGAGGAAACTGAGCTCAATAAGGGCATTTTCCAGACGTGAAGAAATGATCAGAACTGGAGTGGGTAGTGTTGTGCTATGAGTGTTACCGTTGCTACCAGCAGCTAGTACTTCATACAGTGCCCAGCGATGATGGGCATCTCCTCCTTTTGCAGGAGGAGATACTGGGTTGGAGAGATCTGCTCAAAGGCATCTTCTAGGCCTGTGGCAAAACCAGGGTTATGCCTCACTCTCCCAAAGCTCTCCAATGCCACAGCCACAAGGTCCCTTGCTTCCAAGGGGAAGGCTGGGCACAGCCTCAACCTGAGTGTTGGTGTTGGCATTGGGGCAGAGAACCAAGGATCCATGTGTGGGGTTTTTGAGTTTGCCTGTCTGAGTTTTAGTCAGCTGGTCAAGGAGGAGACTGAGACGAAGAGCACTCAGCCATGTCAGCTAGCTGTGACCATACCCTGTCTGAATGGCATCATGTCACTGCCCACCTGACTCTGTCCATGACAGCTGCATTCAGACATTGCTATGTATTTTAAATTTAAGAAATGAAGTGGCAGGAAATGGAGGGGCAAAAAGGGAAAGAGTGGAGGCAAAGCTGACAAGGTTTTGTGTGTGGCTGAAGGGCAAAGATGATGCAGTAGGGAGAAACCCTGGAAAGGGGAGGGGAAGGGTGATTAGATAGCCTAATACATTTTTTTCTTCAGCATTTAATTTCCTTAGGAGTATATGCTGCTTTTTATGACAGTGACAGATAATGAAGGAGTCACAAGATAATAAGCTTGGTATTCAGAGAAGATCCCGAGAAGTGGAATGTTACAAGTCTGTTTGGAAAGCAGAAATTCTCTGGTGATAGGAGATGGATGGGTTGGCTGGATGCCCCATGAGATTTTCCTCAGTCAATCTAAAATTAATTCCCCTTCATAATTAAAATACATTTTATATTTTAGGAGCTTTTTTTTTCCCTACTCCTTTTTACTGCATAGCAGAAAAAGGCCACTTTAATTGCTAGTTTGCCTGATTTAGGATGAAAAAACCCCCAGGATGTTCATGTCTGCCTGTCTTAGCTACTCATTTGATCTTGTACCCATTGTATAAGCTATAATGTATTTATCCCTGCGATAGATCTTTAAGGCACTGAACTGCTAGTATTAATTTACAGATAAAGAGCTGTGACACAGTCAGAAAACACAGGTTTCCCAGAGTCCCACGGGAAGTAGGTGATGGACCAGGTTTTCGAACCTCAGCCCCTCAGCCTTGGGCTGTTCTTCTTGCGCAGGTGACTGTGGTCGATACGTGGATCAGAAGGTGTGTAGGCACTGTCTGGAGTCCTGTTAGTGATGTTCAGTCCTGAGGATCCTCGTGGCACAAAGGGCCAAATGGAGTTTTCAAAAGGATGCTGCACTGGTTTATGCCTGATCCTCCAGCAGCCATTGATAAAGTTCCCACTGGTTTCAGTTCAGATGGTCAGGCCACTGCTGGAGCCCTCTGGAAAAAGCCCAAAAAGAATCAATTTGTCATACCATTCTGTTTTTTAAGCATGCTTTGGTGGAAATTTTCTCTGGGGTAAACCCAAACCAGTTTGCTGCACTTCTCTCCCAGTTTTCATTTTGGCTGTTTAACTGAGAATATCTCAGTACTGACCCCAGCCTATGATCCGGCTTCTGTTTCTGTTGAAGGCAGTGGGAGTCCAGCATCAGGAACGACAATAACTGCAGCATCTGACCCTAATTTAACGTAGCTGCAAACTGGAAGATGGAAATTCAGTAATATATGTTGGCAGATTTCCTGGTGCTCCCAGACACTGGATCACTGCAATTCATCTGAATTCCAGCTTACCCCACAGGAATACAATCAGTCAATTAACCCTTTAAATAAATCAACAAATTCCAGAGCAATTGCACAGCATCTGTTTCTGTATTTTATCAGTTACATAATAAAAGTCTTCCTCTTGTCTTTTTGTTTCCAATTGCATTCTGTGCTGTGGATAAATACCACCAGAGCCTGCCAAGTCACAGTTGCAGAGACCTACTGCAGAAAATGGAACCAGAAAGATCTGGAGACACACATTGGGAGAAATCCTCTTTAATGCAGTGCTTCAAATTGAATGCCTGCAGTGCTACATGGCAAATTTAAAGCTAAAATCCACACCTCATTAACAATGAATCCTGATGAGTAAGTTAAGTAGAAAAAACATCAATAATTTATGGTGATGAACTCAGCATTTTCTCTCTCCTTTTTTCTTCTTGTGTTGCATCTGTCTTTGGAAGCCTGTAGTATGTTACAAATGAAGTGCCAGAGATGAGCTAGAAAGAAAAAAGCTAGGAGCTTTTCCAGGGAGACAGAAAATAAATACAGAGCCTCCACAAATGCAAACACACATGCTTTGGACAGTTAAGAATTTTTAATCGCACAGTGTTTTATCTTCTCAGAACTTCCCAAGTGGCAAAATATATCCCCAGGAAAAGAAATGACAGCAGACGAAAAGCAAAGAGAACCAGAAAACCAAATTCAAATCAGAAAGCCTACTGTAATACAGTTCAGAATTTCTTGTTCCCCAAATGATAAAAGAAAAGTAGTAGTCATGACTATGATCAATTTTGCTCAAAGAAGGCTACCAATTTAATGGTGGGTAAATGTCTTACAGATATCCTAGCTGAAATAGAATGGAGGGAATGAACCAAATGATTAGATTTCAAAGTGTGAATGAGCTTGTGTCGTTTTTAACTGACTCCTTAGGAATATAGCTGCATTTCCTCATGGTGTTTGTCACTCTGTGTTATTTCTTCAGTTGCCTAGCATGGCTTTACCTTAGAGCTTTATGCTACAGTAGTTCCCAGATCAGATATCCCATGTGTAACAGTAGGAGAGACTTTTTTTAGAAAGCCTACTATATGTTGATGGTCTCTCTTTTATCCAGCTCTATTACTGTTACCTCCCTTTTTGCATAAGCACTTGGCAAATATAATTTCTGCTGGTGAAGGGAATTGAGGATGGAGCCAGGTGTTCCCTTAGAGAAAAGTTCTTTCTTTTCGAAGACTATAAAAACTCTGCTACCTTGAATGCAATAAAAAAACCCAAAACACTAACATCATGAAGCTTTAAATGAAGTAATTCCTTTGTTCAAAGTCCCCAAATTCTTTCCATGATACTAAGCTTATTCTTTTATTCAGTCTTAGTACGGGAAGCTTTCCTAATGTGGATCTCTCCTTTGCCTCCCTTCAAGGTAGTCATCTACATGAAAGTGTACTTAAATAAAAACTCAGTCTGTTTTCTTGTACTCAGTGTAATTTTCAGGTGAGGCTTCCATTGTTTCAGCAATCACTAAGAAGAAATGTTGGGGCTGGTGACAGAGAATCAGGGTTGTCCATGGTACAAGCAATGTTCAGTGGGTGGTAGGTAGTGGGGAAAGTTATAATGTGATATAAACCTTGTAGCTCTAGTGAATCCATGTTTTTCAAGTAACCACCAGAGTTATGAACGTTTATTTCCAGGGTCATGTTGAAGGTTCACGTCTCTCTTGAGTGACAGGATTAAGAGACGAGAGGTGGAATATTTTCTTGTGAAAAGCGCCCTCCCACTGGTACTTGGGTGTTACTGTCCCGTGTTGATTTACTTGTGAGTTTGCTCTGGGAAACAGTGATTACTTGCTTTCATAAGTGCGGTTTCAATGAAGAAGGTGCATTCCATGGTCATACACCTCCTTAGGTGTGTTTGTGGGATCGACGCTGGCAGCTGTGGAGATATGTTGTCAGGTCCTGCATTTATTCCTCAGGCATGGTCAGGTAGCTGGTTTGTAGAGGTTTACATCTGAGATGACTTTAACAAAGTTGGGATGCTGCTAGAAGGCGAAGTTTGAGAAATTTTGTTTATAATAGGGTTGTCTTACAGTTAATTATCCCTATACGTCTTAGGTTAGGATGATAAGTAAGGTCTTCAGAGTAATGTTCTGGCAAGGTTCAAAGTCCTTTTGAGTTTATTAAGGTGGACATTTTGAGCATTCTGTTCAGAAAAATTTGGAGCAGCCTTTTCTGCTGTTCTGGCATGGTTGCACGAGTTCTGCTGGTTGCAATGGTTCAGCTGACCATTGCCCAGGGATGAGGAAGAGGATTAATCAGATCAATCTAATCCAGTCAGATAGTCATCACCATGCAAGCAGCCATCACCTTTCAACCCTGTCCCATCCACCCTATCTCATCCCCCATGTTCCTACTGACATAAAAGAAATACCACTCTCCTCCCATGGCTGCCAGAATGAAGAAAGCATTCAGCGGTGGAGATGGACAGGGTGGGAGCAGTGTTTACAAGGCTTCTTTCATCCCCCAAGAGGTATTACCCTGCCCCATTGGGGACTGAGAATTGCTGCTCTAAGATAAGCTGAAATATATTCAGCCTTGCTTATTGCCACATTTTGGTTCCAAAAGATTAATATCAACGTGCGGCTTAAACACCAATAAAGCAGAACATAAACCCATGGATGACTTCATCTGTTGTATCAGTGTTAATTAGTGAAATAGAGACAAACAAGATTTAGTGGCGAACATCTCTGGAGAACATGTGTATTTTAAAGGTGCTGTTATTCCAGTACTATCTAAACTGCAAGAATAACAGTGAATTTGATTTAGCAGTGGAGAGAAAATAGGCAACCGGCTACTCTGAACATGGATTGCTGGAGGAGGATTGCTGCACTTTCTTCCCTCTGGCTGCTGAAGGTTGCCACGTCATAAATGTCAGGTACCTTGAGTTCTTGGTAGTCATTTTGCTCATTTCAGTATCCAAAGTCCCTGACTTATGTCTCAAATCTGAAGGAGATTCCTAGAAAGTCTTCACTAGGCTTGCAGTTGTTGCCAGTCAAGAAAGTTCTTGGCATAAGGAGTGTGGCAGACATTAAAGAAAAATTAAAAGGATCGTTTTTGAAAGTGCCATGAAACCTCTGAGAAGCCAAGGTTATGTCGGTCCTCAAAGGGAGGAAAAGAGCACGATGCGCAACCTCTTTAAGGTGATTACATGATAACTCATCAATAACGGCCTCCAATGTGCTCATTGGGTCCTTGACACCGATTTTGCTCTGTGCTGAATATAATCCTCAACTAACTCAGTTGTAATCTTAAATCAAAGAGGAGAGAGGGAGGGGGGTATGGGGAGTAATAGTTTAAGGAAACAGATTTTCACAGATATATGGTTGTTACCTTGCATGAAGAATCAGCATGCACAAACATCTCCTTTGAGTCCAGAAACACCTTGTAAGGATCTGAACATCTTTTTTTTTTTATTTTATTTTTTTAAATGCGAAAAGTACCAGTGCCTTTTTATGAAAAAAATTGTTTTACGTGGATGGTCTTAAGAGAGGGATCTGATCATCTGGACTCGGTAACAGTCTCCCTACGTCAGAGAGGGGATTTTAATTAACCTGATGTTCCAGCTATTTTAATTACCTTTGTAGTTCCAGGTAAAGGCAATATTCAGTGCTTCCCAGCTTCAATTAAAAAGCAGCGATGCTCTGCACATTACACCACAGTGCTTCTGTATTCCCGTGGCTCAGGAACAGACTCAAAAAAAATTACTGTAAACATATCTTATTAAACTGGGAAGTGTTTTAGGATGAAAGACAGTATGGGGGAGGAAAGTATGGTATTGATCTTCCTCTTAGAAAAAGGAGAAGAACCCAAACCTTAAAATGAAGTATCAGTGAGCATGACCAGAATTTTAGCTTTACCACTGAAATGCAGCTCGTGCCCTTTATAAATGTTTGCTGAACGGGAGCAGGGCATCAGCGCTCCATCCTATATAAAGGATAATGTCTGCGCACGTCATTTGCCTTCATTTGAAAATAGCCAGCCTGAATGCAATTTTNAAATGCAGCTCGTGCCCTTTATAAATGTTTGCTGAACGGGAGCGGGGCATCAGCGCTCCATCCTATATAAAGGGTAATGTCTGCGCATGTCATTTGCCTTCATTTGAAAATAGCCAGCCTGAATGCAATTTTGTGGCAATCTGAGCCAAATAGGAGGGTCAGTGGCTCACATGATAGTCTGGTCTGAGCATAGCTGGCCTGGGTGGAGTCTCTGCGCGCTGAGCTGCCAAGCGAGATCACTGAGTAAGTACGCCACGTTGTGAAATAAGTCTTCCAGGCCTCCGTAGGCCATATAGTCTCTTTCATTAAATAACATACTGAATTGTCCCTAAGCCAGTCCTAGAGGGTTAGTGGTTTGGTAGCCAGCCAGCATCTTGTTATAAACTTTCTGGCACAAACCAGTAATATTTGTAAAAAATTCTATTGATGTGTTAATATAAGCAATTTGGAAACACTCACTTAGATGTCCCAAAAGAGGATGAATTTCAGTACTTTCATGACTTATTTCACCAAGAAGATCTTTACCAAAAAAACATCAAGTCAAAACTTATGCTCAAGAAATAAACCAGAAAATCATGTGTCTGATTAACAACACTGCACGGTGTCTTTTTTTCCAGCTAGTGGGATACCCATAAGCAGGTCACAAGTATCTCATATATATATCTGATTAATATTTTTTCCTCTGGCTTCATGATAAAAGTTTGCACTCAGCGTAGCAAAATTCAAACATTGTTGCTTAACAACAATTTGTAATGTAAGTCACAGGGTGCTGTTTTTCTACATATTTTCCATAGTTGCGTGGATAAGGAAGAAATTCTGAAATGGCTGTTTCCAGACAAAAATCAGGCTTCCTGTCCATAAAGAGATGCCTTACTGGATGCCCTGGTGTCCTTGTAATTCCTTACTGGAACTCAAGAGGCTCTGTACAGTGGTGAAATCCATACTAAGGCATATGGCTGAATGCCTCTAGCTTGAAAACTTGTTTCACAAATTCTTGTATGTATGACTGAAATTTGGCTTTTGTGCCCATAAAGTGCCTGTGGCTCTGTGTTCCTTAAAAGGGGTCAGAATTTCCCTAAATAAATAAATTTTACAAAGCGTTCTCCAGGATTCTTGGTACAGTCTTATCTTATGTGTAGGTAGGGCAATTATTCACATGGTGTTTGGAGGCCACCATGAACATTTGAGCCCTGCTGTCTTGTGCAAGAGCCAGCACCTGAAGTAATGGTTTCCTTTCAGAGCTCAGGCAGGAGGTTGCTTTGACTTCTGTATTTGACTGGGGAACTGGTAGGTGTCTAGGCTCATTATGGCTTGTAAGAAAAGGCTTTACAAAGCCAAATATTTTACGTTAGGAATAGTGTAGTAATGGTATCCAGAGCATCTCATGGTCATGAGGTGTCATTTCTGAGACACCAGGAAAGTTTCAGAAAGGTTCTTACAGATCTATACAAAGCATGCAAGGCTTAAACACACAGAAATGTGGCAGCATCCGGTAACGTATATTAAATATGCCAATTTATCCCACAGCAAAGGCAAGCAACTCTCTTTGTCATTGTATCAGTCAGTTGTGGCCAATTCTTGATATGGTGGAATTCTACATGGTTGAAGTAGTTTATTCTTTTTTGGCTCATAGAGATTATTGGATGCAATGATTTGTGTGGCTAATCCATGAGTCACTGTTTAAGAGCCAAGGATGATGGTTCATTTTGGCAAAAGTTATTCATAACATAAAATAGGTGCCCAGCACTATATTTTAAGGTCCTGGAAGAATCAGCCTCCTTCCACAAGGAAATATAGTGTCGTTAGTCCTTTCCTAGGTTCGCTGTTGTGCCAGAAGCACATCGTTTACAGGGTTTACCTCTGTGAACAGGTTAACATATGGAGTAAGAGAGAGTTTTAAGTAAGAGCTGGCTTACACAATACATACCAGAGGATACCTGACCCAGTGATGGTGTTTGGGAATAGTCTTCTCTCTCTCTCTTTTCTTTTTTTTTTTTAGCTTTTTTTTTTTTTTTTTCCTGCATTGCACATGGGCTGTTCATGGTTTCAGGCTCCGATTATGTCTGCTCAGATGAGTATGGACAAATGTGAGTGCCTCTTCTTGGACCCAAGGGCATGCAAGCCAGCTTTCAGCTGGCTGTGTTAGAATTTCATTAGTGCAATGCTGTTACAGAGATGATTCATTCTTTCTCCCTGTGGGCTTTATTCACTCAGGGTAATGCTGCAGCCCCTGGGATGAAGCAGGGATCAGTCTGGAAGGCTCAGACTCTGGGGAAAGTCTGTGCTGGTCCATGTAGGTATACTCTTTGGGGTCTTGTGTGCAGGGACTGGATCCTGTGACTGTGACTGCAACCCACTGAGGAGCTGCACAGATCTGCATGTCAACCTAGGCTGGAGGGACATCTGGAGATGACCTACTACTCCCCTGCTTTGTGGAGTCCAGGCCAACCTCAATACTAGCTCAGGTTTCTCAGAACCTGTCCAGCAGAGTGCTATATTGAAACCTTCTGACCCCAGAGCGTCTCTGTGAAGCTGTGTTAGCAAGAGTGCAGCCAGCAGGCTGCAAGAAGTGATCGTTCCCCTCAACTCAGCGCTGATCAGAAGTCAGGTAGAGTCCTGAGTCCACTTGTGTGTTTCTCAGTACAAGAAAGAGATCAACCACCTGGAGCAAGTCTAATGGCGGGGCCACCAGGGTGTCAGGGGTCCGGGGCAAGTGATGTAGACAGCGACGCTGAGGCAGCTGCCTTATTTTATCCTCGAGAAGGGACAAATGAAGAGTGATCCCATTGCGGTCTGCAGCTACCTATTGGGAGGCTGTAGAGAAGATGAATCCAGACTCTTATGGGAGATGTGCAGTGAAAGGGCAAAAGGCAACAGGCACAACTTGGAAGATGGGAAATTCCAATTAGCTATTAAGAAATTTTTTTCACTGTAAGAGCAGAAAAAGGTGGAGCAGGTTGGCTGGTGAGGTGCTGGAGCTTCCATCCTTGGAGATGCTTAGGACTTAATGGGACAAGCCCTGAGTAAGCTGATCAGTTGGTCTTGCTGGAGTTGGACTAGATGACCTACTCTGGTTCTTTCCAACTTACATTTTTTTGTAATTTTGTAATGCACAATAGATCAGCACTGTCTCAAAAACAACCCTGCACCTCATATGCAAAGGTGTGTGATTATACCTCTCCTTCTTGGAGAGCACTGAAAAAGTGGGAGAGGGGAAACATTACAGTAAATCTACTCAAACTATTTTTTAATGGAAAATCCTCCTTTCCCTATTAAAAAAGGAACTAACAAACAAACAGAGCCCTAAAAGCAAAAACACCCAAAAGGAAGATAAAGCAGGAATGGTTTAGATTCATCAACATTTCATACAACTTAGTACAGAACTTGTCACTCTCAGCTTATGTTACCTTTTTCTCCTATTTTTAGTTACTAAAGACACAATCAATTTCCTAAGTAAAAATGTCATCTAAAGCAGAAGTGGACATGTACAAATGTGAAAATGTTGAAGTAAATGTTTTACTTTACATTTTACTTTACATTTCTACCCCTGTTTTAAGATTATTGTAACAGAAGGTGAGGAAGGACTGAGACATTGCCTAAGCCATCCTCTGATGACTGTTTTCAGGAAAAGTACTTCTCTCTGGTGTATTCTTGTCAGAGATCTGCACATAATTTCTCTTGTTCTTTTCTTCCTCCCACAGTAAACTTTAGTGAAATCAACAGCTATCCTGGCAGCAAAGTAGAAATGAATGAGACTCCCTATTTTCAGACTTGTGAAATAGCCACTGAGCCATCCTTTGGAAAATACTCGTGTCAGGGAAGTCTTGTTAAGTGGCGTTGGGTTTCCAAAGGGGCAGAAAAACAGACTATGGTGTTCTTGAGCGTTTCACGCTGACTTTCTGTGAAGCGACAAGGATGGCTTCCCTGGAGGGCAGGCTAACTTAGGGGGTGAGATTAAATAGCTGACTCTACCTCTCCTAAATAACATGCCAAAGATATTTCTGCCTCTCCTGATTCAGTGCCTGCTCATTGGAACTTCTGCTGGCACCGAGGTCTGCTTAACGTGGTAGCAAGCTCTATCACCAGGGTCCCCTGCCACTTGAAAGTACATATTTAAAGGCAATCTTGAATCCGGAAGGGAAGAAGGAAGAGAGTGTAATGCTGTGCTGTTTCAGCTGCTAATTGTGCCCAGATTAGTTAATTAGATAATTAACATAAGAATGCTCTCTTTTCATATTAGAGCATCATACATTTACAATAGAGCTGTTCATAAGTAGAGTGCTATGCTGTGGGAAACACTAATTAATTTTGCAAATTTGGACCTTTAATTGCTAAAGTGCTGTGCTTTCTCAATGTTTGTTTTAGAGTAATGTTAACTGATTACTGCCTGTTCGGAGAAGTATTTATTCTCCCTGCCAGTTGGACAGATTCCTCTTGCTGTGCAACCAGAATCCTGGTTTGCTTGCAATATTGACTGCATTGCACTTCAGAGGAGCCTGCAAGAGATGAGGCTGCCTGTAAGCCCACCTGACACCGGATCCCCTACCTGCAAAAAACAATGCATCCCATCATTTCCAGTTAGGACCTGTCCTAGTCAGATGTCTCTGCTGCCTGCGTACTCGATTATTACAACAACATTCATCCTGGCTTGAAAGCAGGATCTGAAAAAGCTGCAGCTGGCAGATGCAGCCGCCTGCTTCCTTTGCAGCAGTTCTCAGAAAACATCAATCCATGCACCAGGCACTTTGTTGGCTCCCTAATGATCTCTGGGTCAGTTTTCAAGGGCTGGGGCTGGGTTCTCAGAAGCACTTATGTGAGTCGGGGAAATGTCAGCCACGTCTGCACGTCCTTCATGGTCTCCTCCTTGGGCTCTAGCTCCTACCACCTCAAGAGGATTAGATCTCTGGGCAACTCTGCAGTGCAGGCACCGTCCACACCTCCTTTTGAAGTTGTGCCACGGCTCAAGGAAGAATTCAGCAGTTATTGAACCAGAAAGAGAGCAAGCCTCAACGGGACTGTCTTGCCCAATAAGATTAGCATTTGCATAGGTGAAGGGAGACATGGGTTTGCTCCCTGCTCCAAGGCCTCTTTATGCAACACATGGACAATTTTGAGGTAGTAAATCAGAGCAGAGGTCTTCAACATCCTTGGTGGATACTTTCACTACTTAGCTAGGTCACCAGTTGTGGCCATTGTTCTGGTGTGTATGTGGAAGCATTCCCATCCTCTTCTATCTGTACAGGAAACACAAAAATATCTAAATTAGGAAAAAGTCTGTGATGCCATGTCTGGCAGGAGCACCTTGAAGGCAAGATTTAAGACATATTTTTATCTTTTTCTACTGGCTGACAGCTGCAGTAGAGCTGTAGATGCCATGCCAAAGTACTCACCATATTACACAGAGGGTTTAGCTGCCTAGCTCTGGGATGTTGGGTCTAATCTGAATAGAGGATGTCTCTGCTGCTTTCTAAGCATGGACCATAAGTCTTATTTTCTAATCTTTTGGTGAGTGAGAGTTGACTCAGCTGACTAAAAGTCTCACCTGTGACTAAACACTGGCTGACAAGTTTCAAGTTAGCTACTCAGTCAGCAAACCTGAGTCAACAAATCTCATATACCAAAGCTGAATACAGGGATGAACTTTAAATAAGCACATTCAACCTTTTCTACTTGTTCAACTAATTTTTCCAGTACCTTAACCAGCTTCAACAGGGGAAACAGAACAGAAATGAATAGAAATATAGGGTGAATAGATGCATATGAGGATATTTTTAATATAGTCTAGGTCATTTTGAGGAATGAGTGCAAATCTTTCCGCTGTGATCTTGCTGTCCCAAAAAGAACCTTGTACCTTAGCAGCATTCCTGGAAAAAAGAGAAACAAGGAAAAAATACGTCAGTAATTGCGGGATGAAGATGAAGGGTGTGGAAAAGGGCCTTTAGTAAAGGAGGGGCAATATGACAGTAGAAACTACATGATACATTACTTGTTACTCATATTTTGCTTTCCACCTAAACTGCTACTGTTTTCATTGCCTGCTTTAAGATGCTGCAATCATTCATCGAGGCAATAGTTCAAAGCTGCCAATTTGAAGACAAGACTTTGCTCAGTAGCAGAAGAAAATGAAGAATTCAAGGGTAAGTCTGAAGATTACGAGGACCTTGAAAATCCTACAGAAAATGAGCCTTTTAATTTCAGTAAGAAAAGAAATTAAGGTACAGATTTTGCTCTCTGCCTGCTGAGTTAGCCCTATTGATTCCAGGTAGGCTACACATTATTAAGTACCATAACAGGTTTTATATAATTACAGTCTTCATCCCTTGGATAGCATACTTTTTAGGGTTTATGTCTTGATTTTTATCCCCTAGATTATTTCCAGTGGTATAAATTTTTGCAAGCATGAAAAGGCTGCATGAAATATTTCAAAGAAGCATCTTCATTGGTTTTTTTGAGGATAATAATTTGGTCTTAAATACCCGGTCCATCCAGTGAGATCCTCTAATTCCTTCTAAGCCTTTGTATTTCTGAACCAACCAGGTTCACATTTGATCGAGCGAGGAGCAGGATATGGGTTTCATGTCCTTGTTTTATCATATTCTAAAGATACGTCTACATCTGATTAAGAAGTTTCTGAATGGCTGCTTTCATCTGCCTTTTCTTTTACTCACAGTATTTTTCCTGAAGCAAAGCCCTTTACTTATTCAGGCTCAGTGTTTACTGTGCTGCCCAGTAATGTTTTCCAGTGTTTGCTAGGCTTACTGTGCTCATTTTGTTTCTTTGAAACCATCCTCCATAATCTTTGGAGGCTTGTGCTGGCTGTGGTAGAATCATCTTTACGCATGGAGGTCAGAAACCAGAGACGTGCAGAAGACAGCCCTTCAGTATTTATTTATTTTTATAGCAGTTCCACCAAACAGCAGATGAGGGAGGTTTCTCCCGCTGGGGCACATCTAGCTGGATTGCGGTACTGCAGCATTGAGCAGTAAGGCTTGTAGACGCGGTATTTTCTCCCTTGTGCTTTCTGCCTCTCTGTTTTTTGCATGTACACACACACGTGCATGCACTTTCTGTTGAAATCAGTAGTTCAGCTGGTACATATGCAAAAGGATCAGTCTTCTCTCTCCTGAGATTATTCGTTTCTTCACGTGCATAGGCTGTTGTGTGTAGCAAACGATACTACAAGGTGCCCTATTTGTATTAATGCTCATAGGAGACATTTTTTGTGTTTCCCGCCAAGGGTGCCTGTGTGAGAAGAGCAGAGACAAAGCTGCTGCCTAACTGAGGCTGCACCTCACAGAAGAAACTTCTGTTCAGATTGAACTCCTGGGTCTGGATGTAATTTTTTTTCCCCTGCAGCATTTCAGTACTGGCAAAGGCACTAGCGTGGATCCAGTTTAAACTAACATAGAAATATGTCTTTGCTGGTGTAGTTTAACTTTTGGGGGAGGAACAGGCAGAAGCACAGCTCTGTCAACAGGAGCTGTGTCGCTACGAAGAGAGTTTCCCGTCTACTTATGGTGGAAAACACTTCTCGGTGTCAGTGAAACTTGAGTGGGAGTCCTGCAATTACTGTGGGAGTGTGGGGAAAGATGTAGCTGTGGAATTAATAAGGTGTTAAGATGGCAAGTGTGTTCTAGCGAAGGATTGTCAAAAAGTATTGATGACTGAAGGTGAAAATATAAGGCGACTGCGAGTTAAAATTTTGGCAGAACATTTCTGTATGAGAGGCAGGTTATTTATGGCAGCTTCCTGAGGAATTAGTGACCTTTGGAGTGGTGCTGAAGTGGCAGAAGCAGCAGAGTGACATTTGTTGTTTTCTGTAGTACTGATTCAGACATGCAATGTTGACTTTATCAAGACATTCTCTTTTGGTCCGGGTTACTCAATCATAACAGTGCCCGGGCAACAAAAAAAAATATATATAGAAATGGGTGATAAAGAAACGCTGAGAGAAGCATTATTTCATAGCCAAAGATTGAACAAGGGTTAGATTCTACTTTTTTAAGTCTGGAAATCTTACTGACTTGAGCGGGTTTTGGCTCAGACACTGAAGCAATGGAGAGATGCCCACTTTGCTACAACTGTGTGGACGGAAGAAGTTGCCGTTCTCACGTACTCGTCACTGTCTGCAGTGGTGATTACTGTCCCCGACAATTTCCCAGTTAAAGTCACTTAAGCTAACTTAATTGATTTTTCCTGAAGTAAATTGGAGTGCTCTGATAGACTGCTCTGCCAGCCCTCTGGTAGAGGCTGTAGCCTCCAGGAGGGGGGGTGATTTAGCTGGCACATCTGGATCTATAAGAGGACTTCTGTCTGCCCCCTAAAGAAAGGGAGGAAAGTTGCTGTTTGTCTACACCATATCAGATAGCTAATTTGCTTTGGAATAGCTTGCATTGGACTTTTAGATTTTTTTTAAAGACTATTGGTATCTCTAGATTATAAACAACATAATGTACTGTGCTCATTGTGGCTTTTTTAATGCTATGTCCACTTTTAGCTAAAGCAAGAAATAATTAATATGGTCAACACTTTTTTTAATACTTGTCCTCTGGAAAATGCTGTGATGTTGAAATCAAAACGTCCTTCAAGACAATATTGATTTGAATGAGATCCGGCTGTGAAAAATGGCTTAAATAGACTTGATATAATGCGTTATGAAATTTCTGGAATAGAATAATGTAATTTATCATTTTAATGTTACTTTTTGAAGTTTACTTTCATATTTGTGCTGAAAGAAAACATTTTGATTAAAGAGGAAAGGGTTGACCCACAATGCCTTTTTTTGATTAAGAATTTTGAAGTAACAAAATGCCTTTGTGCTGATTTGCTCTCAGACCAATATTACAAATTGCAGGGTTTTAGGAATCCAAGTTACCATACATGTGTAGAAATGTGTAAGAGCAGGCAGATAGTGTAGACGACCTCTCAAGGCCCTCTTGAGTTTCAAGTTTTAAGACCCAAAAATACATGTATTAATTTTATCAGGATGGCTAGTTTAATAAACATACTTATGTGAACACTACTGTTTTGCAAACATTTTTATTCCCTTATTAGAAGGGTTTCTTGTTGGCATATCTGTATTAGTTCCGTTGATAGCTCAAATTAGCTCCATCAATAAAATCCACTGATAAACGTTAACATGTGGAAAGCCTAAATGCCTGAAGAAGAATGGAAAGTTTAATTCTGGTACCATTTATTTGGGCAAAAATCTGAATTAACTCTGTTTTGCTCACCTCTTAGCTGCATTCCCTTGTAACATGATAAAGTGAAAGACAATGAAGCTCAGATGCAGTAAAGTTGCTTTTACACAGAGATTGAAGGAAAAACACATATTATTTCAAGCCCTCAGAAGGCACAAACTGCTGCTCTGAACATGTTGAACCCTTGTTTATTGTGAACTTCTTATAAGCGGGAAAGGAAAGTGGTGCTGGGGATCCTGCTGTGCGAGAGCACAACACAAATGACTACAATACTCAGAAGACAAATGAGCATGCAGAAGGGCACATTAGTAATTGCAACCTCTCATTATTAGGCACTGTCCTATTCCGTACCATAATTTTGGTAGTAATTGCTACTAATTATTTTAATTTTTCCCTCCTGAGCTTTCTTAGAGCTTGTACCATGAGGTCAGTTTTCCTTGGCTGCCGCCAAATATGATAAATGTAAATTTTATTTTTATACTTGAGTCATGACTTTGCGGAAATGCCTTCTTCATCTCTTTGTGCCAGTACAGAAAGGAAGCAGGAGAAAATGCTAGAGGCTCCACAGCTTTGCTTTGATCCTTCTCTCAGAGTTATTAAAAATGAAGCCTTTAAGTAAACAACTGTAAAAATTGAACCACTACATGGGGCTCATAGGAACCGTGGGGTCAGCTGTAGCAGCTGTCTGACATTGTGGCATTGCCTTCATCCACAGGTTAGGGCAGGAGGAGCAGCAATTCCATCTGCACAGTGCTGTGCCTGGCCAAACTCACCCTGTCCCATCCCTCAGTGCTGTAGGGCAGGTGCTGCGCAATGTCACTATTCACTTCTCGAATCCTGCCTGGTACGGAGCTCCAGCTCCGCTCGGCCTGGCATGGAAGCTGGGAGAAGGGCAGGCACTTCTACCAGGGGATGGTCGGCAGCAACCTGCTGAGGATGAATACGGATCCTTCATTCCCAGGTGTCCTCTTGTCATGGTGAAGGACTTTCTGAAATACATTTCCATCAAAAAAAAAAAAAAAGGAAAAAAGTACCCATTAGTTAAAAACAGATGGTAACTACATTAATCAGCTAAGATGAGCAAAGCTGGCAAAGAGGGGCTTTCTGGCCTTTAATTTAATACATCAGAAGGGAGGGGGAAAGGGAACTAGATGAAATTACAGAAAATTTCTGAATCTTCTTGGTAGTTTCTCCATAAAGGAAGTTTAGAACAAGGTGGTTTTTTTTGTTTTTGCTGTTTCTGCATCTCCCCAGTTAGATTGGATGTTTCTATGACTTTTTTTTCACTACAAAGTAACTTTAATTAGCTCTCCTATGGTGTAAAACCTTTCCAGCTTACATTAAATGTCCATGTTTTGGAGCTTACAGCTGCCTGCACTAGTGAGGCAGCCACCGAAAAGGAAAAACTCAAAATTGTTGGAGGAGGGTTTTGATTTGGATCCTTCCTGGTGGGAACAAGTCATAAAACAAATGTTTAGTTTCCAGATTTGGAAAAATTATAGAGTATTTTTTGCAGAGTTGCTTTAGAAGCAACTGGGTACGAGTATGGTATCTCAACAACAGGCACTGCATTTGAATTTTAGAAGAGGAAACTGTAGACTATGACTTTGAGAAAGTCACATAAAGGCCAAAGGCAGGGTTTGGCTTGCCAAAGAAAAATAACTGCAATCTAAATGGCATGGAATCCTCTGAGTTTTTGTTTTATGTTCTGCTCTTTTCATTTTCACTCGTTGAAACAGAAATGAAGAAAATCCCTAAATCTGTGGACTGGCAGAAAAACAGCTCTTGCAGACAAAGGACTCATATGAATACATATGGGTACTGCTGATTTCAGTAGGACTGCTGGGTTTAAATGAGGACAAATTAATATAATCAGCTTTTATCTTTGGTGCAACTGGGAACTCTTGGCCATCTGATTATGGCCTGGCAACACTTTTATGGAAATTTATCAGCCTTCTTTGAAGTTTTCTAAACGTCTACTAACACAGTGATCGTGTTGATAAGAAGCTTCATGGTAGTATGTTCACACAGCAAAATTATGTGCATTGTCAGAGTAGTGAGGTTGCAGTTTAAAAACTGTGATAATGCAGCATCAGTGTGAGCTCCTTCCCTTCACTACATTACAGCTTGCAGGAAACACTTTGTATTTCACAGGTATCTGGCAGCCACTATCAAGATCAGAGCTCTACTGAATATCCTTTAATGGATAATAAATATCCATAGGCAAGCCCAGTTCAAAAATACAATCAAAGGGTTAACTCTGCCATTTATACTAATTTTCAAAAATCCTGTGTTCCACAAAAGGTTTCTCTTGCCTCAGAGACATTGTACTTCCAAATTTCCCGAAAGCTTACCTTTACAGTCATGTAGCTGAAACGGAAAACTCCCACAACAGAAGGCTTTCTTTTACATTTAGTGGTCACTGTCCCCCAAATCAGCATTGTTTTTTATAGAGGAGGATACACAAATGCCTACGGTATGGAAGGATTCATGGCTCTTCAATAGTATGGAGACATTATTAGAAACCTATGTACTTAGAAAATAGAGGTTATCTTATGGAATTGACAACACGAACTTTACCGCTATTAGCAAAGGATCGTTTTGGAAGTAAAACACAGCTTTCCTAAACCACCACAGATACTGGCATCTTATTCTGCTAATATCCCAGGAGTATCCCACTAATTTACTGTGATATAGCTATTCCTATTATCCTGATTATAAACTGTACCTTTCATTGCCTAATTAACCAAGGATCTGAGAGAACGAACAAACACGGCATTCTGCTGAAGTTTTGCCCAGCTCACGTCTGTAACTCCTAACCCAAGTAAACCTGAGTCAGGGCAAATTCAGACCTTGATTTTTAGGGAAAAGCTCACCAGAACGAAAAAAAAAAAAAAANAAGGGTGTCACTCAAAGTTAGGTTGTTCTATGCTGGGTTTAAAAATTGCTGGTGGATGGAAGGATTTCTCTTCCTTGCCCTGGGAAGGATTTCTGTTCCTTGCCCTTGGACATGCTCCCAAAGCATTAACTGGGGTCCCCTGGAGCCCGGGAAAGCCCCTGCAGCGGCAGCACCAGCTCGCACTGATCCTTGGGACCATGGAAGGCATCTCCGACCATGGACCTGGGCGATCTGTAGTGAATGTGGTAATAAACATGAAACAATATCCAACATGCAGCTGGGAGCAAAGAAAAAAAAAGGCTTTGTTGTTATTGCCCTATTTAAATGTACTG
>RSEF01000004.1:83731510-83800871 GCA_003993805.1 Himantopus leucocephalus | reverse complement strand
TTTTTTTTTCAGTCCCACCGGCCTCAACAGGATTTAACAAGGCACTTAGCATGCTTTCTGAACAAGGATACTTTCCTGGAGTTGGCGTTAACAGGGGAGCTCACTAATTTCTTTTGCTCTTCAAGTCCTACCTCTTCTGCAACACTTCTGAGGAGCTGACTGTGCTTTAGGCAGGTAAAGAATAAAAGTTAAGGTAAAGGGTAATCAGCTGGCATCATATCTTTGCATAACATCCTTGTCACCCACAGATGGTGCTTCTTCTCGTTCATCCTCACTTGGACCTTGCCCGGTGAAGGCTGTAGAAGGTCACACCTGGGTTCCCAGCACCTGCACCAGAGACTGACCACACATAATGTACCGCAGAAAAAAATGAAGCAAGGGCAGGGAGGGAGCAGTCAAAAGGTAATTCAGAATTGCTAACTGCTTTCCTGCGTAATTTTGGCCAATTATTTGTCCAGCTCTGATTACGCTATTACTGTTGATTTAAAGTGTAACACTATCAATATTTTTGCATGGTCTTTGCTTAGGAAGAAAGCAAGCAGAAGAATGAACACTGATTAAGGGAAAAAAAAGCAAGTCTGTTTACTGATAGCATATGTAGGAACACTGATACATAAATGGTACTCAGGGATTGCTTTCTGGTCATGTTTATGATCTTCAATATATTTGTGCGTTTCTCATTTACTGCCCAGGCGAAGTTTGGATTTCCAAATTACAGGTGTATCATGACAATTTTGGTCACAACAAGGTTCCAAATGCCATGTCATTCAGCAGACCTACACTGCTATTTAGCAATATTTCTGAATGTGATTTTACTGGCCTCTGTTCTTATTGGAGAATATACTAAAATTCAGATTAAAGAAGAATGCCTTCTTTATGCACTGGAGTTTTTCATAGCTTCTTCCTCAGAGTAGCTTTTCTTTTCCTCATTTCATCTTGAAAGGTCATTTTAGCAACTAAAAAGCCCTGTTGCCAACTTTTAAAATAATTATGATCTCCAATAAAATGCCATCTATTTTTAACATTGTACTTTTTAATGTGTCTTCTTTAAAGACACAAAGTAGATGACTTTTTCCATGAATAATGTATGACTTCAGAGACTTTGTATGCTATGACATAAATTATCAACTACTTTTCCACTATTTGCTGATAAAGTGGGGGTGTTTTCCGCATACTCTGTAGTCAGCTCATGTTTGGACTTGCTGCTGTATTTGAATGATGACATTTCATCATAGTTTGTACCACTTGATAGCATAAAATGTCAGGAGGAAATGATCATAACACTTCTGCAGGTGATAAGTATTCCCTGCCTGTACTCCACAAAGTACAACACCCTGCACTATGTAAAGTAAAAGGACACACTGTGGCAAAAGTACTGGGATTAGGAACAGGGGGTGTGACCAGTTTAGCACAGGAAACATCTAGAAGTTACCTTTCGGAAGAATGTCTGTTGTCTCTTAAAGATTTCCAGGGATGGGCAGTAAATCCTACAAGTCAGAGAGATGCCCCTAAGCTGTGTTCAGGGTCTGGTGGAGTAACGTCCTGGTTTAAGGCCCAAACCACGACAAGTCCAATGGCTGGACTTCATGACTGCTGGCTGAGGGACCAGGACAGCAGATACTGATATTGATTACTCTGTGGTGTACCGTCCATGGGCAAAGTAGATGTTTTTCAATATCCTCATTGGCCAGGGTCAACAGTAGCTGAGATGTATTTAAACTGCTAATTCAGACATGAAGTAGAAAAACATCGGACTGTTTGAAATAGGGAATGAAAAAATTGTATGAAGTACTTAGGTGAGGCTTTGTAGTGGCAGTTAAATATTCAGGTGGCTCAACGTGCTTCAGGAAATAGTGATGTTTAGGATGAAAAGGAGAAGAAAATTAGTGGAAGTGGAGAAAACCCGATAACATTTTTTCAGGCAAAGAACATATTAAAGCAAATAAAGAACTGGAGGGGGAGAGTCTGCTGGGACCTGGAGCTTAGCAGAGATGTGGTAGAGCAAATAGCGGGAGGTAGAGAGAACAAGAGAGATGGAAACTAAAAGGAGAAAATAGCCTCACAGCATATGGAAGCAAAATATCTGGAGGAGACCCTGGGGGACACTAGTGTGGATTTATGTCCTGTAATTATAATTAGTGAAAATGAGAGGATAAAATGAGATTTTGAATTTTTAGGAACACAGAACTATTTCCAAGTTTTTAAGTAAGTTGTATGTTTTCCATGTCTGCTAATGTCTCTCTGAACTCCCTCATAACATTGCTAGTCTTCCCAGAAAGTGCCTTGTCTGTGATGCACCCTAGGATGAACTGCACTCATCAGTGGAAGACACAGGAGGAAGAAAACTCTGGAGAAATTGCAAGATCCATTTGGAACAAACATAATACAGTATCTATAAACTGCCTGGTCAGAAAGCACCCACAGATAAACAGGATGTGGCAACTGGAACGGGCGTATTAAATAATGCTCAGCAAATGCTCTGATTTGTAGTGGTACAGGAGTATTTATGACATTTGCAAAAATGCTTTATGGCTGTCAGCTCCCTCAAAGAAGGTTCTGGTTTGCACTGAAACTTCATGAAGGAGTTGGACAGGCAGAAATGTGAACCACTGTCATCCTTGGCAATGTATAAATTTGTGAATCCTCCAGTAGGTTCCAGATACTACGACCTGCAAAGGGGAGAGTGTCTACTGACAGATGGAGAAACAGGTGCCATATTTGCCAAATAAAGAAACACTTGTTGCATCTATATGCCCTTTGGGGAGGAAGATAATGGAAATGTGAGGAGTACATACTTCTTATGAATGTTTATAAGACCAAACACTTATTCATGGAAATAAGCTGTAATATATATGTGTCTATATATCTATGGGCACTTAGGATATCTGTGTTTTAGGGAAGTCTTGCAACTTTTTGTTGCCTTGGAAATTACCCAGTCAAAATCATCAGGAATTTTTCAAACAGCAGGTCATATTGTGCAAAAACAATCTGAGTAACTTTGAAGAATGGAAAATCTTCGATAGCTGATAAACATCTGATAAAAGGTGGCAGAGTATTTCAAATATTTAACTACAAATAATTCATTACAGTCTAGCAGTAATAATGTCAGATCTGGCTAGTAGCACAATAATTGAGGATTCATAAAGCGTTTGTGGGAATCACCATGTAATTACCATTGTCTCCAGTGGAGGTACAGGAAAATAATATGCAATATTTCAAGGTATTTAATTAAGTAGTGTCAGTGAGTTACCTTGAAGATAACTTCTATCACCCCCATATGACAGGCTTGTTGATGACTAGCTGATGGATGAGTCCCCTCAGTATGAAAGACAGATGAACTGAGGAACATCAACATGATATGCAGAACTCAGTATGATGGAGTATGTATAATTGTTTGTTATTTACTCTTTAAAGGTGACCTACAAATATGATGCTTTAGGGTTTGTTTTCTTGTCTTCTTTATAATGTAAGAAAAAAGTCTACAAAATTCGTCAGTAGAAACTGTACCTTTTTTCTTTCAGTCGAAATTCTTGTCCACTTTGTTTTTCCCCAAAGACCTGTGATCCATGAGGGAAGCAACAGGTTTATGGTATCAGATACCAAGGAAAAAAGATGTTCGTGTGAGGGTAATTTCTTATGTGGTCTCCTTTGGACGTGGGAGCTATTATGAATTCACATACGGTTCACTAGTAATGTCAACAGCAAAACCCATCATCCCTGTCTTGGGAATTGTAGAAAAAACCTTGCAGCCTTCATGACGAAAATGTAATATAAGACCAGAGGAAAGACAGAAAAGGGAAGAAGTTAAAGAAAGATGGCTCTTCTGAAAGTTTTTTTCTGTCAAACGAGTTAAGGAACTACTGTTGTCTATTTATGTTATTTAGCATAAACTACGGGCTTTGGGTTCCTTACTCAAGTAACTGCCCTCTTACACTCCTCTGTTGGCTGCATTATGCTACATTTTGACTTGCTGCACTTTTTCTTGCTTTCACCATGCAGCTGACTTGATCACAGCCTTCAGTTTGGAAATCCTTGCTTTTTACTCAAGTCTGACTCTTGCTTACTAGCCCATTTGTCTTCTACTATATCAGTGCACTTCTCTGTGGACCCTAAGGTGATAATTACATTAGCTGTACTTCATCACAAGCTTGTTAGGGCTTGACAGTTGATTTTGGCTGACTATAATCAGCCTTGTCCCCACTTGTCATTGTCCCTTTGTGCAGTGGTTGAACATGACTCTTTCTACATTAGCAAGTAGCGTGCTCCATTAGGAGTGGATCTGCTGAGTGAAACCTGCATTGACCTCTGCACTATGTGTGGTTTTGAGGACTTCGTGCTTGCTATAGCCTGGTCCTGTAGCTCATCAGTGGCTAGAGCACATCTCTGGATTTAGCTGCAGCTGAAAGAGATCTGGTTTGCGTGCTCTGAGACAGCTCTGCTGTGCAAATCAAAGCACAGTAAGGGGGACATGGTTGGGAGATTTGAAAGCGCAGTTCTGACAATCAATGCTGACAAAGGTGCCTTTGCTGCTTGCTGATGTACCCAGTGTACTACTGCCTCAGCTGGTCTAAAGTGAAACCTAGGATCCTTACGGTTTCCCTGGGTTCTGGATTAAAAAGGTAGGTGAAGCTCTTTTTTTGTGATTATTTTACAAGTAAATCTTCTCTTCCTATGCTTATTTATCAGACAACTAAGGCCCTTCTTTCCCAGCGTGTGGGTCCTGACAGGGGGCAATCTGGCTTTATTCCCATGTAAATATCTCAGTGCAATACCCAGCAGATTTCAGTGGATCATCTCAAAACTAGAAAAGGTGAGTGTTCTTGTCCCTTCTACCACTTCAAATGAAGTCCATGCTCATTTTGTCATGCGTCTCTCACCTTCGACTGTGCATATAATTAATAATAATAAGGAGAAAGTATTTAATGAAGTTCTGTCAATGAGTGTAAATTTAAAATAGAAGACTGGAGTTCATTGAAAGACCACACGCATTAAGTAAGAATAGGTGTGGCTGAGACAGCTAATGAGTAATATTGTGCTTGAAGAAATGATCCATTTATTTGACAGGAAAAATTATTTGAAATAAGATTCAAGGCAAGGGCAGAGTCTACTTTTTGCAGTTTTTGCAACCAACCATTGCTGGAAGTAGAGCAGGAAGTGTAAAGTTGAGAAAACTGGTTGTGGTGGATTTTGCATCCATTAGCCATGGGCTCATGTGTTGGGAGTAGAGGTGTATCCATTCTGATTCTTTCATTGCAAAACCCCTGGCGTGGGGCCATCATTATACAGCTTTTGGTTCAGTGGGTCCTTAATTCATATCAGAGATCCCACAAACTTGCTCAGTACAGAGTGCTACTCCTGTAAGAGGGAAGGCTCCCACAGACGTAGTCTTTGCCCATTTTTCTGTGACTCTGAATGTGACCTTGTGCAAAACACATGATAGTTGATTTTGGATAAACAGTTATTTTCAGAAAATGTGGCATCACTACCCTAAACTATTCCTTAATCTCTTTCTTCCCTGGGTATTTTTGCCCTTTTCTTTCATGTAGGTCTTTCATGGAATATCCATTATTAAATTAACTTAATTGTGTCTCTATTCCAAATGTTTTGTTAAATAATGCTCTTCTCTTTTGTCTGCGTTGCTTCTTTTTTTTTCTAACACAAGCCTATGCTTATGAAGACTCATAAATAATTTTAATACAAATAAGCACTGCTCAAAACTTGTTGACTGCAGAGGAGACATGTTTGCAGACAGGGTGAAAGCATGAAAAATGTATTATCATTGTTTCAAATCAAAAGATAGTCAGCAGTAGGTGAAAAGATTATAAGCATCACATACCACAAAAGTATCTTGAGAAGTTAGAAATGAACACCCAGACCTTCAGCTACAAAAAAAAAAAGGGACATAACACCACTGATGTTGCTGGAAGTATGGAGATTTGTACCAGGCTATGTCCTGGCCTTCTGATTTTTATTCTGCATTTTACACATAATTTTTGTCATTTATCTCCATTAATGTTAATGGAGAATGCACATTTCAAGCAGTCAGGAGTAGCCAAAGAGGTGCATTCATTGTTATAACTGATAAATTAGTGTCTTTGTTCAAACAACTTGCATTTACTTTCACTGTTAGAGAAGGAAAAGCTTCTTAAAAATTTATAAGCTGACTATGCAGGTTAACTTAAATGTGCAGTCTTACAGTGTTGACTCAGAGTTAAATTTAGGAGCACTTTGCAAAACTAGTGGAAAGTAGAGCATTTGTTCGACATCACAGACTTGCAAATGGTTGAGCTAAATATAATGGTGAGTATTCAGTCACAGGTCAGGCACCGACAGAGTGCTTAGAGTGCTTTCCATGCATTGATTGGTCTAATTTTGGAGATCATTTTGTGTTTTATTCAAAACTGGACAAGGCTGTGAGAAAAACATGGACTTTTGGGATCCAGGAAGACTGATAAATAGAGCAAGCCTGATGCTCTGCTGCTCTTTGTGTGCCTTATGCAGTCACAGCTGGAAACAGCAGGAGACTACCCTGGGCCAGATCCTCTCTGAGCTGCCTGTGAGTTACCTCGTACAGCTACGCGGGACATCCCCGGCCCCTTGGGATCTGACATCAAGAGGATTTTACTGTTTACCAATTATTTGTCCAGAGGCCTCCCCCAGTTCTTTGCAAAATGGGACCTGGACTTTCAAACTGTGTGAGTA
Organism: Himantopus leucocephalus; assembly: GCA_003993805.1. NCBI lineage: Eukaryota > Metazoa > Chordata > Aves > Charadriiformes > Recurvirostridae > Himantopus > Himantopus leucocephalus. The sequence continues at coordinate 83,794,169 of RSEF01000004.1, read as the reverse complement.
ACTGTGTAATTTATGTGTGTAAATGCCCGGTGTGCTCACATAAATCAGTTGCTTTCATCCACGGGTGACCAGGTAGCTGCCTAACTGGCCATGTTCCCATACAAATACCTTATTTAGAGACAAGCATTAGGCATCCGTGACACGTGGATGTAACTGTATGCCCTCAAACTGATTAATGGGAAATAATTTTTTTCACCCTGTTTTTGTTTCACATTCTCCCCTCTCCCTCCAACCTGTCCCCGGACATAAAACACCCTGAAATGTCCATCCAGTCTTTTAGATCATAAATTCCTCTGGGTAGGAGGTTTGCTTTACATGTTTTCTCTTATGAGCCCAGTATACTCTCAGGCGTTAGGGAAGTGCTTGTGCACGTGCCTGCACTTCTCAGTAAGACCAGCTTCCAGGCACCACGAACTTGGCATGCCGGCCCACCACCTGTGTCCAGAGCTGCCATACAGTCAGCCTGCAGACAGCCCGCTGGCACCTGGAGGTGTCCTAAGTTGCTTGATCCTCAGAGGGTCTGCAGAGGTTGTGATTGCCTTGTGCTTCCATGTCCCCTATCTGAACCGTCTAGAAGACTGGTCTTCAGGTTGGCCTCAGGACCACTGCTGGCTTACTGTACCAATGCAGCTGCCACAACCAAAGTGCCCTCAGGGGGAATGAGGAGAATCTCTGCTGTTTTATCAGTTTGAATTTTCTGGCCAAAATTTTGTTTCATTTATGCTACTTTTTGTTTGTCATGGGGAGAAAAGGTTGAGGATTACTGCGTAGTCACTGTTACAGTGGATGTAGAAAAGGGGGTGTCGTTTGTGAAATGAACATCTACTCCAAGGAGGTTCACAGGTTAATGCCTGAGATTAGCTTAGAATAAGTTTGATAAAAAAAAGAAATCCAAAAAACAAAACCAAGACAATACCGGAAGACTCTTTCTCACCCCTTTTCAAGGGTCTTTTTGACAGAGTGCACCGTTGGAGTTAAAAGTCCCATGTATTCTTCAGTTAACTGACTTCAGCTGGGAATACTATTTAGTCAGATCTAGAGAAACTTTAACCAGAACATGACCACCTAATACCTGTGCATTTAGAGCATCAAGTAGCTTTAAAGTCATTAAAGAATGAGATGAGTTCAGCTGCAAATGTTACTTGAAAAGGAATGAACACTCCTGCCTGGGTACAGGATGCCTCTGATATGTTTTGAGAATGGCTGCAGAGTCCTTTTTGAATTTGTTATTTAGCCGATGACTTGCTGACATCTGAATCTGCACAATTTGCTTTGAATAATTTAAACCATAGAGAGCAGAAAGTGTGACAGAATTAAAAGACCAAAAAATGCTTGAAAATGCTTTCATGATCCTTTTTCTTGCTTAAAACTTGAAGATCAAACAAGAAAAAAATTGCAGTTTAGGATTACTACACACTGTACAAGAAACCAGCAGAGTTGCAGAGTTGAGCTCATTGGGTATATCCACTTTAAATGGCATCTCTTTGTAGTCAGTCAGGAAAAAGCTGTAGACATTAATAAGGAAATATTAAACATTTATCTTGTATGTTTTCACTTGTCTTCACAGGATCATTCTGTAAGCAGTTTATGTTACTAGATAGGCTTCGTTCCACCATTGTGTACAAACTACCTGTTGCTCACTTATTAATCTTGCTTTTCTGTTTACTTTTCAAGTCGGTCTCAGAGGGACAGGTGTGCAGCTCGAAAGAGCCCAGAGCAATGTTGGAATACGTGTTTTCTGAAGTTTCCTAATGGATATCACTGCTAGAGCTCTTATGCTAAATTAAGAGAGTTCAAGATTTTTGCAACAAGCTTTGTTGTGATGAGAAGGGTTGCCAAACTTGGGGCTTAGTTTGCAAGTCAATAGGCAGTGGGGGGCAAAGGAAGAATGTTTTCTCTCTCCTCTGCGAAGCACCATATCCTGGTGGCAGCAGATGGCTGGATGCTGGGATCAATGAAATTATGTTCTCTTTCACGATGGTAATTGCAACACTCCTTGCTGTTTTCCATGTTCATGATCATGGTTGAATTTCATATATTTAAATAGAAAAAAGCCCAGGAAGGTGTATTTTCTGTACAGTAACCAAGACAACTATAATCCTTGGTGAAATGCATGTATGCAAGGTTGTTAACACAGTAAGCAAGTGCAGTGACTGCCAGGTTAGATGTGGTTGTCATTGTTCTCAGCAGTGAGAAGATGTTCCCTTGCTGGTGGTGTGGATGAGTGAGTGGGGTTTGTGCAGCCCATCACTTCATATCTCAAGAGGTTACTCTCATCTGGGTGTAGAGAGCTTCACTTGTGCCTTAAGGTGGAGGATAAGCAGCTGGGAACACTCAGCACAGCAAGTGCTTTTCTTTTAGCTGGCTATTTGCAGTTAGCCAGCTTTTTCTAACTAACTTACAGGTGTTTTGCAGGTCAATTTTTTATGACTTGCTTTGATGTATGATGAGGGAGAAGGTATAGGCTGAATACTTACTCCCATATTTTCTTGGGACAGTCAATACAACAATGTGTATTTAATCCCTCCAAAAGGCTGTCCAGTCATAAATATCTCCAGATTTCTGAGCCCAGCATTTGAAACATGAAGTCAACAGAGTCCACATTCCACATGTGGATGTAGAAAGTAACCGGGATGCGTTTCCTGAGCGTGCATGCTCAGACAGAGGTCACGCAGGCAAATGGTCATGACTCAGCTAGCAGTGAATTAAACAGCTTCCAAAGAGCAATCACCCTCCAGAAACAGACAACTGACCCAAGCCATGACTAAGGAAAATGTGTGTACACAGCACTTATTTCACTTCACCACTATTAGCCCAGGACCGGGAAAGACAATGAGTGAGGGTGCTTGTACAGCAGTAAAATTTCCTATTTGTTGACTTCATGTTCTGGAACAACACTTCAAAGTCTTTTTTTTTCCCCCTAGAATTTATTGTTTGTAAAATTCTCTGTGTAACTATGATTTCTTCTAGAAGACCGTCAGGAAGACCTGTACGCTGTTTCATGACAGCAGATGGAGAGGGGAGAGAAAATGAACTGTTAACAAGAACGCTGCCTGCTGTTTGAATTGCCTTAATTCATGAAGGGACATAAAGCTTAGACAAAAATTTATGGTGCCTTAACCCTGGGAATGGCTCGCTTGTTTAACAGCATGTTTGTGTTCACACAAACGTAGATCTGGGCTGAACCAGAGCATCAGGCTGGAGCGCTGCCATGGATGGATAGGGGGTCTTCAGGAAGGACCATCCAGGGGCGTGGCAAGGAGTTGCCCTTGCCGTATGAGAGCGGAAGGGATGCATGGAGCTCTGCCCTGGGATGGATGATGAGCCAGCTCAGAGCTTGCAGGTTAGAATTAATGGGTGTAAGAATGTGGGTGACTTTGTGGTGGTTGCCAGCTACTGACAGCTCAATCAGGAAGAAGTAGATGAGCACTGCTGCAGACAACTGGAAGAAACCTCATGTTTGCAAGCTCTGATCCTCATGGGGGACTTAAATCACCCTGATATCTGCTGGAAGGGCAGCACAGCAGGACATAAGCAATCCAGGTTTCTGGAGTGCACTGATGGTAACTTCCTGACACAGGTGATGGAGGAGCCAAAGAGAGGGCACAGTCTGACAGACCTGATCTTACAAACATGTAGAAACTGGTAGGGGATATGAAGATCGGGGGTAGCCTTGGCTGCAGTGACCATTAGATGTGAAGTTCAGGTTCCTGAAAGGCTGGAGCAGTGCAAAAAGCAGGATCACAATTCTGAACTTCAGAACAGACTTTGTCTTGTTCAAAGACCTGCTTGGAAGAATCCCATGCGACATGGCCCTGGAGAGAAGAGGCATCCTGGACAGCCGGTTGATTTTCAAGATAACCTCCTCCAAGCTCAAGAATGGTCCATCCTGAGGAGCAGGAAAGCAAGCAAAAGTGGAAGGAGGCATGCATGGATGAACAAGGAGCACTTGAATAAACCCAGATATAAAAAAAAGAAGAATACATGAGTTGGAAGCAGAGTCAAATCACCCAAGACGAATATAGAGACAGTGTTTAAACAAGTAGGAATGGGGCTAGGAAAGTCAAGGCCATCTGAAATTGAATTTGGCAACTGATGTGAAGGCCAACAAGAAGGGTTTCTATAGCTATATTAGCAGCAAAATGAGCCTAGGGAAAATGTGAACCTGCTGGTGACCTGGTGACAGAGGACATGGAAAAGGCCAAGGTATTTCGTGTCTTCTTCACTATGGTCTTTACTGGTTAGACTGGCCTTCAGGGGTCGCATGTCCTTGGGACCAAAGGGAAAGTTCAGAGCAAGGAAACCTTACCCTTGTTGGAGGAGGAGCAGGGTAGAGAATATTTAAACAAACCAGGCATACACAAATCCTTTTAACCTGGAGGGATTTGAAGGAATTTCCCTGTGGAAAGAGGATTCTGTGTTCTGAGCAGCTCTTGCACCTTCTGCGACACCCAAGTTCATTTGTTTTCTTCTGGAAAAAAAAATCTGCTGAAGGCTGATTTACCTTTCTCAATATAACCATTTCTCCAACCTTGAAAACTCCCTTCATAGCTACAAGGCAAGAGTAAAACTATTCAGCACTCAGTTTAAAACAAACAAACGAACAGTCATCCAGGCACAAAATAGAAACAATAATTGTAAACAACTGAATACCTCAAGTGATCTAAAGACGAAGTAAATAGTTTATGAAATGTACATAGATAAGCTACTATCTACTAAAACTACTATCAAAAGTAAACTGCAAAAAGGAAAAGAAGGGCTATAAACAAGAGAGTATCCTCAATAATAATTTGACCAGCTCAACAGTTCAACAATTCTTAGGGCTGTATTGACATATTTATAAAATAAACATGGTATTTACAAATGGAGATTATAAAAAACCACTGAAGGCTGTCTTGAAACTGTATTATTTTTCATGCATGTTATTTTTTCTGTCAGAATCTGTTAATTAACTGTGGTGTTATGTTTTTGTGAAAAATATAATCAATTTGTCCAAGCCGCTGTTCCATTTCAAAAGATCTCAGAACAAGATTCTTCACCTACTCAGTTGAAAGCTGGCTATCCCACAGAGCCATTCTTTAATCACTTCAAGGCATGCCTCCATAGAGAGCTGAAAGTGTTCTTGACTTTATTAAAACACATTTCTCCTTCCAAACTGAACACTAATCCAGATTCAGAGTCAAAAGATCATCTTGCACAGTTCTGGAAGGTTTTTTAATTTTTTGTTTCTGATGTTAATAAGCCTTGAAAGTTTGAGTATTGTTGCTGGTATATACTTTGATCAGTGGATTTGAAATGTAAGCTCTTTGGCCATGGCCCGTATTTTCATTATGTTCAGGCAGCACCGAGTACAGTGGAGACCAAATTCATTTGGAGGCCTCTTAATGCCAACGGTAATACATAGTAATTATAGAAAGAATATTAATAAGCACACAAGTTTTAGTGAGACAGAAGATTTTCTTTGATTTCGGTCCCTTTCTTGCCCTGTGATTTTTGACCTGAAGTCTTCTGTAAGAACTGCACAGGATCCCCTAAGTGTGTTTGTCAGACTGCAAAATNTAAGCACACAAGTTTTAGTGAGACAGAAGATTTTCTTTGATTTCAGTCCCTTTCTTGCCCTGTGATTTTTGACCTGAAGTCTGCTGTAAGAACTGCACAGGATCCCCTAAGAATTAGTGTGTTTGTCAGACTGCAAAACGTGTCTCTAAGCTGAGTTGGGTGATACAAATGTCCTCCTCCCAGCTGCAGATATATCTGTGGGTCCGATGGATTTTGCTTTTGAAGTACCAGTAAGATAGGTTTTCCCATACGACCGAGTATGTCTGTGAACAGCACAGTAAAGGAGACAAACAAATGAGGGTGCTGCAGCTGGCCCTAATCCTCTCCTCCTCTCCCAGCTGCTTTTAGATGGTTTTGAATCCATCCAACACAGCTTTATTCCTGGATCTGCTGTAACAGCATAGCTTGAAGAGCTGTTTGGAGCTTGAAGTATTCACTCCCCTCTTTCCCTCCATCCTGTAGGGTGGTTCAAAATGTGAAGAAGCCTAGTTAGGAAGTGACCAGCCACTGAAAAGTAGCATTGGAGATTGCTTTGTTAAATGCAGGGCAACAAAATGCAAAAAAAAAGTGCTCTGAGGGTGCAGAGCCTGCTTCCAGCTTTGATGGATACAGAGCTCCCCACGTAGCTGTAAGAGCTAGGAAGCTGAGAAGCAGTTATGCAAGCTAAAGACGTCCTCATCGTTTTACTGGCTTGGCTCTTAATTTGTTTTCAAAAACTACAAATATATATGGTAGCTTGAGAAACTATAGTAATTTATTTGGATTCTGGGTTTGTTTTCTTGCAGACTACAAAGACCATTATTTTAAATCAGCAAGAGTTCTGTTTTACATTAAAACTTCATTATAATGCATTTTTCTATCCTTCTGGCACACTGCTTCAGATCACCGGCATCCAAAAACTCACCTCACCCAGCTGAAAGATTGATCTGAATCACATTTTCAGGAAAAGATAAAATGAATGATCGGTTGTGGCTTGAAAACTTGGATAGCAGGTTTCAAAACGAGCAGCATTTATGGCTGATTTATAGGCACTTAAAAAATAGAATGGAAATACCAATATAGCCTTGACTACCAAAGAGCCTTTATAAAGTCTCCCTTTAAATTATAATGTCTTGAATTTAATGCATTTTAATGTTCTTAATTTTGGATTAGGAGGGAAAAGGAATTAATGACATTTGCACTATGTGGCTTTGCTATGGAAAGTCACAGCATCTCATAATGACTTAGATGGCAATAATAAATAAACAAAATGGGTCTTAGGTTATTTTTTTCTAATTTATATGTGCAAAGATGTTACCAAAGTTGCCTGTTTTCTCTCTGTAATGGTAACACAGCCCTTGTTTAACCTATGGTTGTTATTAAAGTCAGTTACCATCATCTTCCTGATATTTTGTATCATACGGTTGCACTCCTGAGTCCCACAGTCTTGTGCTTGCTATGGAGACGTAGTTGAAAATCTGGACAGAAGCATGAATTTACCCATCTATTGAAGCAATGTATCNGTTTACCATTCTATTGAAGCAATGTATCAAAAAAAAAAAAAAAAAACCAAAACCCCAACAGTTTTGAACATTCTGTATTGCACCTTGGGATTTCCATGGCATAAAAGAACCCACTGATGGGAGCACAGTAAACAGGGGTGTCTGGGTGGGAGTTGGCCTTGGTGGAGGATAAAGAAGTTCTTGTATTTTGGGGGTAAGTTCACTGGCATTTTCTGTTGCTTAGTGGTTTATTATGTTGCACTTCATCATTTGTAGGTTCAGTGGTTTGGTCACAGTTCTTAATGAGAAGGTCTAGTTGTCATTTGTGGTTTAAAGGTAGTTTTGTATTTATGTTTGGGGAGAGGTCAAAGGCCTTGTAGCTAAGGGAGTTAGGTTTCCTGTCTTTAATTGCTGCTAATGAATATTCAACTGTTGAAGGCGACAGGAATGGCTTAGCTAAAAGTATTAAAAATCCAAGTGACTAGTGACTGAGAGCCCAAAAAACAGGGAGCTGCAGAACTTATTTGAGGATTGGTGTGTTTGGTGTTTTATATACTGATTGTGCAAACAAGCAGCAGGCTAATACTGTCCTTAAGAGGCTGCCTGAGGAAAGGACTTTTTTAATGAAATGACATTGGAAGGAGTTCTCGGGTGAGAAAATTCAAGGCCATGGATAACAGTGGAATTCGAAAGAGTTTGAAAACAGAAAGGAGAAAAAGGGATAGGAAACTGCAAGGGCAGGTCAAAATTTGTGGATACGTAGTGTACTAGCCGACCAAACATCCTTTGAAGAAGGTTCATCACAGCCAAGGCAGAAGTAGAGCATGGATGACAGAGAAGTTTTTGTTGAGGAGCAGACAAAATGTTTACAGAATTGAATAAGGAGGACAAGCAAGCAGAAAGAGAAGACAGTGTGGCAAGAAAGAAGACATGACAGAAGCAAGTTTCACAAGAAGAGAGGAAAGAAAATTCAAAATAGCTAGGGATAAAGACTTCAGGAGAGAAGAAGACAACAGACCGTGAATTAAAAGCAGAGTGTACAGATAGACAGAGGAGCGGGTGAAGAGAGCACAGTGCATCAATATAAGGGAAGGTAAGCAATGGGTCACTTACTCAACGTTCAATGAAATGAACACATTTTCTTTGGGGATGGCAGCTTCCTGAGGACCAGAGCTATAAACCACAGCTCAGAAGGATTGTGCAAGGGAGTGGGGAAGAATTCGTGGCTCATCTTCACATCAGAACAAATGACACTACCAGGTGACCTTTAAACCAAGGCTCAGGGGATTTTTAGCCCTGAGAAGAGGGTGAAGGTGTGAGAGGATAATGCAGTTCAACAGGTAGCCCAAGGCAGATGCTGTAAGATCTTGGGATATTTGGCCATTGCAATATTAGATTGGAGTGGACCTTTGGATCAATGAATCCAGCCTCTGCTGCTGTAGACAAACATGTTTTGTAATCTCTGTGGAATCACAGAAAACAGACTCTTTGAAAATCTCATGAAATCAAGAAAAAAAATCAAGAAGAATTTAGAAGCTGGAAGAGATTCACAATCATCCCTCCTGATGTTTCTACACGAGGAAAGAAAAATGGCAGTGGTAAGGGCATATCACAGCTTAGGAGAGAGCAGGCAGAAATGTTGCTCAGCAGTCAGTTGGTGGTGGGAATGATGAGCCCCAGCTACACTTCAAGGTACAGTTAGGAAAAAAAGAATGAAATGTGCGTACGTTAAATGCCAGAGTCTGGAAAACAGAATGGAGGAACATATGATGCTGTGCTGTATGGGACACTGACCATTCAGAGGCTACAGAAACCTGCTGGGATAGCAGTCATGACTGAAACACCAGTATTGATGTATGACATTGCTCAGAGAGGACAGGTATTGAAATAAGGTAACCTAGTCACCTTAATTACTCCTGTCTGTGATAGACTGCAAAGTTTCAGAACAGTTTTGGTCAAAATCATTTAGACATGGACAAAGAACTCGGTGCAAAGGTAACTTCATGGCCAAGATTCACAATTTCAGAAGGGAACGCAAAATATTAAAGGAATAAGTGAGCATAGTCAGCCCAGATAGAGGAACTTGGGAACTAACTGCAAAGGACTCCAGGAATGTCTTTCTGTTGGAAGTATGCAAACTCATAGAAAGCTCCTTCCCGAGCAAGACTCCTTACAAATCAGAAAGATATTAAAAATGAATGGAGAACCTATTTTGGGGAGAAAAACTAATGAGCAAATAAATCTGGCTTTTGCAAGGTAGGGACTAGCAGTGTAAAAAGAACAGTGCTGGAAGTCCAGCTAAGTAACTTAGCTGGGAAATGCGAAAGGGTATTACAATGAAGAGAGAATAAAGGTTTGCTTAGCTATAGGAAACTTAGGTCAAGGAACTGAAGTCTAAAACTGGTCCTCTTAGTGTGATCAAAGAATAGAGTATTTTGCACAGGCAGAGCTAAGGTTATTTAACCTGACAGAATGAAAGCTGAGAAGGGATATATGAATGCCGTCTGCAAACACATCTGAGTGGGAAGGCAACGCAGAGGAATAAAAGTTCAGTCTGGAAACTGGAAGAAAGTTTCTGACCATGAGAGCTGTGAGGTTCTGGAAAGACTTTCCAGTGGGAATAAGGTGGAGCTGGCACAGTTTATGGATGAGATTATCAGACATAGTTATCTATGACAGCAGGAATTTTCACTTGGTGATCTGGGAGTTTCCTTCCACTGCAATGTTACTTCTAATTTGAGGGCTAGGATAGCAAGTCTCTCTGCCAAGGAAGGGAAAGACAACTGCGAGGAAAAAAGTTGAAAGAAAATGTTAGTTTGCATAATATCATAGATGGGAAGTATGGAGTGGTTTTGATGGTCTGGGTGTGTAATTATTATATTTGGCTTATTATTAGCCAAGATTTGTGGGGTCTATGTAGTTTTAAAACTCCCTTCTTTAGTTGCAATTCATCTGTGGCTTATGGCATAATATTTCTTTGGCTAGAAATGAAAATAGAAACGTCTCAAGAAAACAATGAATATTTTTCTTTCATGAGATGAAAATATTTAGGTTAAGGATGGACAAAGCAGAATGATTCAAATGTAATCTGTTTTAATAGCCTACCAAACCTTCACCCCAAAATTGAATTGAATTCAATTCCCTATCTCTTTTCCCTTGGCTGAAAGTTTTCATGAGTCTCTTAGACCAGCATTGGTCAGCGGTTCCCCTTCTTGGTCCCTTTGTTCCTTCTACATGTCATCTTTTCTAGGGAAAATAGTACAATGATTGGAAGAAGTATCTTTGTCTGAAAACAGATGCAGGAATGTCCATGTTTCAGCTGTGGGATAGATCAGTAAAGGTTTCTTACTAATGATTGTAACATAGAATAGACATATGTTTTGAAAATATATTGTTGGAGACACCAAGCTATATGGGATATGGATGAACAGGATTTTAACTGGAGCTGTGGTGTGAAGGAGCAGCTCTATTGATGTTTGAAGAGAATATTTTTAAGATCACTTGTGAATAAACAGGTGGATAAACTTCAAACAGAGCATCCTCTGCAAGAAAGAGGATGAAATGGACCTTGCCAAGATTCCCCAGCAACCTTAGATGACAGTCAGTTGTTCTCAACAGGCGACATCGACATTTTGCAGCTATTTAGAGATGCAGCACTGCATACCCAAAGGGTAGGAAAATGTGGTTTGTAGTAGAACAGCTGCTGCTAATAATGCAAGTGATGAACTGAAATGAACAATGGATATTAAGTTTTTAAAGTTTCCCTAGTCCCCTCTGGCTATGCTACCTATTACAGGCCTGCTTTGATTTCACACCAGAGTATATCATGATTCAATGGGAGCTGTACAAGTTAAACCAATGTGAAATTCAAATCAGACCATGTGTGTTTGTGGGAAAAAATAGGAAAGGATTTAAATCTTTTGTTCCTGTGTTATAGTTTTCCTTACAAAGAAGCTTTTGGGTTATTTTATGTATGTTTTAAAAAAAACCCAACCAAACAACAGAAAGAATAGACAATCTGGGAAAATTGTCTTGCAGATTAGAACAACCCCAGATCTTCCGTGTGATGATTTATGACGTTATTAGGCTTAAACTGAGAGATGGCAAAGCTGAAACAGGCGATCAAGAAAAATGTGAGGGTGCATAGAAGTGCATCATTTGTTTTGTACAATAATAAGTAATTCAATTAGCAAACAAATTCCTAAAGCTCTTCAACTGTATTTGTGAGAAATCTGTTGTTACTGCAGACAGAGGTTGTTAGGTGCCAGAAGGAAAGCACAAAAGTCAAATTCAGAAACAGTCAGTCAAGATGAGGAACACTTATTCAACATATTGATTTCAAGTAAGGCTAATCTGAATTTAGATCAGTTGTCAGACCTGGACTGTATGAAGAAGGACTGAGGAAACANGCCAGAAGGAAAGCACAAAAGTCAAATTCAGAAACAGTCAGTCATGATGAGGAACACTTACTCAACATACTGATTTCAAGTAAGGCTAATCTGAATTTAGCTCAGTTGTCAGACCTGGACTGTATGAAGAAGGACTGAGGAAACACTGTAGGCTATTTCTTTCATAATGCATCTCCTACATTTTGTCCTTTGATTTTTATCCATTTTGTCCCCCCTGAAATGTTTGCAGTTTTGGTGGCAACATGGTAACTTGGCTGGAGGTACTTGGAGAATGGTCTGTATTTTCCAAAAGAAAATAGTGCTGTTTGCCCACAGCCCACAGTAGCTTGAGGAACATCTGATCTGTAGAACAGAGACCAAGTCAGAATGCACACAGGTACACAAGTGCTTCCAAAATAATTTTCTGAAATGCTTCTGTACCCTTCAGTTGATTTACTTCCTTGCTCCAGATTGGGATGTTTACTCCAGTTATACCTAAGCCATTCACTGGCTGTAGCAGAGAATAACTAGCCACTATTTTGTTTTGTTTTGCGTCAAATTCCAGATTTTCAGCTCTATTCATGTTTTAAAGAGTAATCAACAATTTTATTCTTACAGTGCTTTAAATTATTGCCATTTGCTTCTTTTTGATCTTCTTTCTCTAAGGAGTCATCATTTGCCTCATTGGCAGCAATATCTTTTATTTGATATCCACTTGTAGATATACTGTGTCGTGTCTAACCTTCCTGCTAAAATTCTACCAGAAAGAGGGAATGAGCTGCCTCCCTGGCAAATTATCCCGTGAATCTCATGCTTCTCTACTTGTGGTATCTCCTTCAATTTGCAAAATAATTCATTATAAGCATTATTTAATGTAATAGGTGAGAAGATCAAAGTCCCCCCCCCGCCTTTTTTTTTTCTGAGAGATCTTCTTTGCCCCCTCACCTGTGATTTTTCTTGCAATGACGTTACTTTTACATATGCAACATGTCCCCTCTGAAGTGAAATGTCTGTGTTGTTCCACAATAATGGTCCAAAACAACGTACCCTGCAGAAGTGGTCATGCAGTTTTGACTTTTTTTTCTGTAGATTACTGCAGTAAGAATTATACATTTCTAAGAAGTATAAGTGGTCACTTTTCAGAATGCAGCAGAACCTTAAACCTCTTCAAAAATATACTTAGCTAGCTGGATTCAAAAGCAAGCCATATTTGATTTCTTTTTAATTCCAGGTCTTTTCTGCAACAAAGTGAAACTTTAATTATTGCAGGACATTTTGTATTTTATCTTCTGTTTTCCAGACGAGTCATGCTTCTTCTTGGAAGGGGTATGTCTTCAATGGATCATTTTTGAGAATTCAAATCCAGAAATGTTCTTAGCTTGGATGACAACCATTGAACTGGTGGTATCTGCAAAGAACAGTTATAAAAGATTGAGTCAAAGGAAGGGGACCGCAGGTCCTTTTGAACATGAGGGAGAGTCATGCGAAAGATGGAAAAAAGGAGAGTTTGGCTTGATTAAATGCAGGTGTTACGAACATGGAGCAGAAGAAAAGACTTTATTAAGCTCAGGGGTTATTTAAAAATTTATGAGACTATGAAAAATACCAGCTCTTTTCCAATTAAAAGAAAACCACCACCAACAAAAAAGGATCCTAGGAGCTGCGAAAGAGCAAGAGGTAGCAGCACTAAGCAAATCTTGTTTTGCTTTATTTGTATGCTTAAAGGGGCCTGGGAGTTTGCTCAGCCTTGCCGCAGCCGTAGCCTCAGTCACAGCTGAAACCCGGGGTCCCTCTCGCTCACGGCGCTGTTGCTGCTGCTGCAGAGTGACTTCGTAGTCTCTGCTCAGCCTTCTTGTTCATGTTCCTGTGGTGCTCTGAAGCTGAAAGGCAACTTATTAATTAATACTCATCACAACAGTTGTCTGGCTTGAAACCTCCTTGGAGAGTGGTCATATAACTTCAATTCTGGGTGGCCTCAAGCTGTTTTTACCACCTCTTATGGTTTAACTGATATTCTTATAAAAAAAAAATGCATTGAGTTAGCAGCATGATCTGCTGATGGGAGCATACCTACGAGTCATTTCTGCATGTGGGGAGGGAGCTATCTGGATTTCCTCCTGTGCCAAGTGCTTTGTTTCCCCTGGCATTTGTGCCTGTGGCACATGAAGACATTACACTGCCCACTCACCTCATTGGCACCTTGCTGGCTGCTGTTGTCATGCATTGACCTTTCCACAGTACTGTGTTCCACAGGTGTGATCTAGAAAGGGTTTCTAAATTTCCATACTAATTCTTCCAGATTGCCACGTTGTCCTCTGCCTCGCCTGCTCAGTACTCGCCTGCCGGAGGACATGGCGCTGCTTGCTCCATTGGCAGCAGAGGTTAACTTTTCATTTCAAGCTGTGGAGGTCTGTTCCTCTTACCCTTCAGTCTCTGAATATTTCCAGTTTGTGCAATGGTATTGGCAAAGATTTTCCAGCATTACAGAAGGGATTGAGACACCATCTAAAAATATCAATCCCATGACATCATTTAATAATTGTTTGGCCCAAGAGAGACTTCTGAGGGTAAAAGTACTGGTAACATTGCAGGTGACAACAGCAGTGCCTCTAAAACCAATAGTTTATTACTCCTTTCTCAGAATGAGAACATGGCAATGTCAGAGCTCAACTGCTTTCTCATTGTTTTTCTTTTCCCCTCAGCAGAGCAGATTTTGTAAACTCCACAAGTGTTTTCCAGGCACATCTACAATGCGCAGTTAAGTCTGGTATGAAGAAACTTGAAGAAAGGCTGCCATGAGCTGATTTTTCAGGGCCAGAAATCTGAGATAATTGTGGGATCCAGGACCCACTGGGATCAGCTCGACTTCAGTAGAATGGTATGTGCTAAGAGTTTAATGATGCTCTATTCTTTCTTACAGCTATTTATGGAAGAAATTTACAGAGGAATTTTGGTGTCTGGATGAAGTGATAATTGTAATATTTTCCTTAATGACACTAGATGAAAGATTGCCCCTGTCAAATTCTGTACTCTTGAAATGCATGGAAATGAATTGCCTTGAAATTGAACACGGAGTGGAAACTGGCCAAAAAGAAGCATTAAACAACAACAAAACACTCCCACCTCCAAAAAAAAAAAGAGAGAAAAAAAATGTCTTTGCATGACTCTTGCACACATAATGTGGAACTAGCCGCTCATTCTCAGCAGTTACCCAATCTGTGTCTCACCTTGTAGGGTACGATTGCAGTATATACATTTTCTAGGGAATTAGCAGTGTTAAATATTGATATTATAGTGTTAAACCCATAGTAGGAGCAGTAATGTTGAAGAAAATTCTCGCCGACTTTCAGCAAAGATTGAAGAGCTTCCACAGAATTTGTCTAAATCGTGCTGCAAATCCACGTCTCCCAGAGTAAATGGCACTTCTTAGTACTTGGAAATTACATCTGGAAGTAGTATTTTCTCTACAGCCTAGAAAATCTATTCTCTCGGCTCCTCTGGCTCTCCAGCCTCCAGAATTGCTGCTTGAATGGATATATTGTGCAAAATCAGATTGATTTGGCATACAACAGGGTGCTCTCATCTCGTCACGCAGAAAGCCAAATGCTTCATTAAATATTTTGCCAGTTCTACTTTTTAGAAACAGCACTTAACTGCACAGTTACTACAGCCATTACAATCCATTGAAGTGCTGCAATAAATTGCCTGTCACCTGAATGGGAAAGTTTACATAATACAACAAAATACAAGGTTTTATAATACTAGCCATTGAAAAAAATATATATACATTTACACAGTTTGGCCATTGGATAAAAACTGCTGGCATCACAGTATTACAACTAGGACTGCAGTCAGAAAGTAGTATTAATAGTCACTGTCTTTCTCAAAAGGGTGCTTTTAATTTCTGGTTTTAAAGTGAATATTGCTACTGCTGAACCCGAGTACTTCAGTGAAAACGAAAGGGCCCAGTTCCTTTTTCTGCAGTTAACCGTCCTAGGAAGTAGACACTAGTCTATAGCATGCATTTAGATATAAGGACAGAGACTGACCTCTGCCAATGATGATTTTCACCCGTTCTCACCCCAGTGGTCCTTACGCGGACCTGCTTCTGCAGAAGCATAGTGCGCAACAGGGCCCAGGGAAAAGATGATGAACTCAAATCTATTAGTTACAGACACCAATGTGTTCTTGTTGCAGACAGGTATGTCTGGTGTCCGTATGTGAAAAACGTTGCTTTCTAACATATGTAATGGAAGTAATGAGGCTGAAGCAGTGTTTCTTTCACGGAGAGGGGTGATTTCCACAGCAGGCAGATAACAAACTAATTAGAGCTTCACAGGTTAAAAGTAATGCATTCAAAAAAGTCATGTCTGCTCACAAATACCACATCCTTATGGCAAGGCACTGACCAGTGGTGGTGATGTTGTGGAAGACCTCTTTTTTCCAGATGGGTTATAGGTGGAGCACTGGCACTGCAGCTGGGGAGGCAGAGTCTGCAGGCGAGAAAGATGCTCACCTGCCTCCTGGCCATGCGGGCAGTTTCAAAAGCCACCCGGGTTACTGCTGTTCACTGGTGACGTAAAAACAGTTGGGGCTCTACCCTTAGACGCAGATGGTGGGAAGGTGGCATCAGTGGGTGGACGCTGCCTCTGAGTGGGATAACTACAGCCTCTGAAATTCCAAGGCTGGTGATAAACAGATAAAATTTAACAACTTTCATGAAGTATAAAGGAATGTTAAAAATATACATATATATCTGCATATAAGTATATATATGCACCTGAGTATTACCTTTTTGTTTATACTTCTAGGTATGCCCTCTGTAAACTCTCAGCACTTGTTGCTGGAATCAGAATACAAGGACAAATAAATCCATTCAGAACTTCTGCCACAGAAATTATTTCTTTAGACTCAAACTTTTTAGTTGTTTCTAACAGTTCTTTTTGTTACCTGAAGTGTCTGACAGGACTTACTAGTGTTTGCCCAGGGTAGCCCGGGCGCATCCTTGCAGCCTTGCAAAGAAATGCTACGCATGGTACTTTTTCATTTTCATGGACAAGCTTGGTTGAGTCACTGGAGAAGCAATCAGTGAGCTATTCATAAACAGGGACTTTTAATGTATTGTGCTCTTCATATATATTATGAACTTGTGTGGCCCTCTAATTACGTTCCAATCATCAGAGCATCAAAGTGCCTTTTTTTGTTTATAGTCCTGAGAAACTAGAGTCAGGTTTTATGAGCCTAACAATATATTAGGAAGCATCATTTTTGCTTTATATTATGGGATATTTTTTTTTTATCACATGAGAAGAAACTTTCCACCTAATCATTGCAATAAAGGTTTTGTGAGACTTTTGGAAAATTATTTTGTACTTGCACTGCTGAAAATTGATGCTGGGTCCTATTTATATGTTTAAAAATAAGTCCTTAAATCTTTAAAGTACAGACAGCTTGTGGGACCTCCCTGTAGGTGCCCCTGTTTATATTGCCAAAGTTTAGCTAGTGGTTGCAAAAACCCAGCAGCCAACTTACTAATGAGCTTGTTTTGACAGGACTGCATAGCTCATTGCTTATTAATGCACCGTGTTGCTGGCTGGATCATGCAACACTTTCTGGAACTGTAAAAGTGATTCAAGAGTGTATATCAAAACCAAGCTGCAAACCAAGCTGGAATCAGATTCACTGGTTTAACAATCCAGTTTAAATATTCAGGGAAGGATTGTCATTTTCCCATGTACTGCTATTCTCTTCAGGTCAAAAACTTCAGAGTTTTCAGTACGCCGGGACAAATTTATCCTGGGGATAACTCTAATGAAGTGAGTGAAGTCACACCAGGGATTCATTTGGCTCATTACTAACATCTTGTCTTCTACCAGCATGCTCTGCATTTCTCAGTTGACACACTCTGTGCTGTGATGAAGACAGAAATGGTCAGTTCAGTTTTCAGGCTCCTCTGTCCTTTCCACGGCAAGTCGCGTTTTGGATTTTTAAAAGCAAAGTAGTGTAAGTGCTATGGGCTAAAAAGAGTGTAAACCCCAGGCAATATCACAGTCATAATAGAGAGAATTGCAGTGATCGGTGGACAGATACCTTCTTCAAACAGACTGTTCCCTCTTATGATGCTAGGTAATTCAAATTTTAGTGTAACACATTTTGTTAATGTGCATAAGGATTCATGAGGCCTCCGTGACCCTGTTGCCTTGCAGTATGACTTCCCATGGGATTTCCCAGATGCAGTATTTCTGGGGAGAACCCTTTTCCGTCTGAAATGTCTAAAGTCTGATTAATATATCATCAGCAATCTTTGACAACCTTGCAGAATTGATCTCTTTGCCCTGAGTATTAATCTGGCATTGCAGTCTCAACAATGGCTACTTGGGGATGACCTCCGGCAAGTTTTGCAAAACATTTTTATTAATTTATATTTTTAGTTTGCATAATGAAACCTCCAGACAAATACAGTAGCTGTGTTTTATTCTTCTATTCACAAAAATACATAGAAAGAAACAATAAGGGGAGATTAGAGAGTACAAAACTCTTTACTAAAACCTTTTTCTTTTTTTTTTAAAACCTTTATTACATTGTGACTACATTATATACACACATATACATGTGTAGATACACACAGACATGTGCATACATGTGACCATGCACACAGAGACATATGCACATCTTCCTCCCTGAGCATGTATGGCATTTGTATCTCATTGATTATATGGTACTGGCCTTAAAAATCATTGGGCATAACATTACATAAAACTTTGTTTGTAAGTATCTGCCAAGACAATGTAAGTCTGGAGCTACAGATCAAGTCTTTGGGGGTCAAGGCTTGAAAAACAAAAAACTATATACCTATGCAGAGAACTATGATTCTAAGGAATTTAATATGTATCACTGAGTTTGTTCCACTTTTATAGGTTAAATGTATTGCAACAAATGTTTCCTCTGGCATTTGAGCTCCTGTAGTGCTATTGGGATGTAGCGAATGACCAAAAAGGGGCTTTCTGGTTTTTAGTTTTCCACAATTCAAGAACTCCAGAACATCTTGTTTGTGTGGGTCTGACACACTCAGGAATTCTAAGAAACATATTTATCTACAAGTCTATGTGTCTCTGTATGGACTTGCTTAACCCTCTCTGTCAGTGAGTTTTCAAGACAGAGATATGGCAATATGGTCAGAAATCAGTGATCAGACTAAAATCTTGTCTTATATTTGTAGAGTTCTCCTCGATGTCATTGGAGTTACCTGAATATACCTGAAAGCCAAAATTGGTCTTAAGTTCATAAAAGTTAATAGCATGAGTAGAATAATGCAATTAGAAGACCTCCCACACTTAGCAGGAGCAGTAGGATTTAATAACTTATTATATGATTTCAACTCTGATTGATAGATGTTCATTGGGTTAGAATAAGCCTTTGCCTTTTCCGTACTAAAAGAATCCGCACAGACTAGCTTTGTTTGGGATATTTCATATGATTTATAATAAAAGATTTTTTTTTTCTGTGAAAATTAATCCTAGGGACAACTTTTCTTTTCTTTTAAAAAATATTTCAAATAGTTTCATATTTTTTTCTCTGTATATGTGGATTAAATACAATAATATTCTCTAGCAATAGAAGTGTGCCTAAGTATTACCTTTTTGTTTATACTGCTAGGTATTCTGCTACGCTATGCCCCTGTAAACTTTCATCACTCGTTGCTGGAATCAGAAAGAGGAGAACGTGGCACGTTGTCTTTGGCTTTACGATAAGACATAAATGTTTTGGTTTCAGTCCATGTTGCTTTCACCGTCATGGAATTTGGCTTTAGAAATTAGCTTTGAAAAAATATAACACCTCAAACTGAAGAAAGCTGACTTAAAAGAAAGTAAAATGTGCATTATGTTTTGTACATTTTATGATAGATTTATATGGGATCCTAAATACTAAGAACCCTTCAACCTTTGTTGTGTTTAACAGAAAACTCTTGTGACTCTTAGTGAAAAGTCTGATAAATATTAATTTCTCTGTTTTTGTTGAAAAGCTAAAAATTGGCCACACTTCCTACAATTCTATTTTTTTTTCCCCTGCAAATGTTTGATTCTGGGCCAGTGAGGTAATTATATGATCTTTCACTCTCCTCTGAAAAAAATCATCCACATAAACCAAGGCTGTTATTAAGTGCGCTGTGGCAAACAGGATTCTTCAACATAAACTAAACATATCATGTTAAATCTTACTAAAACAGGGAAGCAGGCTGCTGTTCTGACGATGTTGTGATCCTTTCTGATCACCTGTGATGGGATTAACTCATCTAATTTTTACCGCCTTTAATGCAGGGGTCTTGTTTTAGCTGATCATTAAAGCTTCAGCTATTCTAAGATAAGTGAGATGAGCCTGGTCCCTGTGGTGATACCGAAGAGCTTGAAAGGATTTAAAGAGCACTGAGGAGAGGTGTTATGGGGAAAAGTAGAAGGAATCAACATGCTAAGGAGGGTGGGAAACTGCAGGTAACCAAGGGGGACAAAAGCAGAAAAGGAAGGGTTCCTGTTCAGCAAGGGAAAAGAACATTTAGGACACACCTCATGAAAAACTTTCAGACTATAGACGATAAATAAATTTAGGGTGAGAATAGTCTCTCAAGGGAAGTTGTAGCTGGCTTGTTGCTTAGGAGATTTAGAAGTACAAGTCATCAGGGGAAAAAAACCCAGACAGCCCAGAGGAGGGGTTGAATTCCTTTACTAGTCTGTGATTTTCCATGTAAAGACTAACAAAATTAAAATGATCACTAATAGAAATGCATTTACAAGACTTTCCCATTCTGGAGAGGATGCATTTAGAGTACTTCAGAAATGCTCTCCTTTCCAAAAAATCCTCTCCAAAGGTCCATCATGATGGTGTGGTCTGAAGTGGGATTTCCTTTCAGTTTCTTTTGATTTTTCATTTTCTCCATAATGTGGATTTTTCAAAGAATTTTTATAAGCTTTATTGCCTATCTATAAAAAACTAAAGCACCAGTTGAAATGGAGGTGGCTTTTTCAGAGGTCTATATCCATTTGGATATAGTTTTGCTAAGGAAAAGGATGAAACATAACACTGGTAGGTTTGGAAATTAGAGTTTGAAGGTGGTCTTTTAAGGGTATGTTTTATCAACACGTCGTATTTTTTTCAAGATGTTTACATGTATATCATATAATGCTCTTTTTTGCTAAAAAGGGAGGAGGTGTATTTGTGTATCTTTCAACACTATATACAGATGTTTGGAGATAAAACAACAGTAGTAGCCAGAACAACAGAAGCATTTTTCAGGACTTGGAAGTAACAATCCTCCATGAGAAGTTCTTCCAGTCTACGGTTCATCATCAAATGTTTCTGCAGCTTTGGGATACTTCGGAACAAATGCAGGCTATGGAAACAGGTAACCTGTTGACACAGAGGCCACCACATCTCAGCTGCTTGGATAGCAGGGCAGAGGTGTCTGTTTACTGAGCTGAGTAAGCATAGAAATTTATGAGTAGACCAAACTTGTTCAGAAATGGCCACTCACAGCAGGTTGATAAATGCCGCAATAATTTGTGGAATTAGCAAACAGCAGCATATCAGTGGTTTAGCAGGGAATTAGTTATGATTATCTGTATAAACCCAAATTCCTTTTCCTCTTGTCTTCAGAAATATTTACAAATCAAATAAGAATAGGGTTAAGACAACTGATTTTTTAACACAAAAACCTCAGAATTAGATACAGCTGTTACTGATAGTTTGATAAATTCTCATTTATTTTTTAGGTGTAAATGAGTTACGCTTAACAAAAGGCTTAAAGAATTTCATGAAAGTGTGATTTTCCAGATGTACAATATTGCTAGTTTGCTTTTATACGGCCGTCATGAATTTCAAAGTAAATTTAACCTTAATTATGTTGAAAGTCTCTGTAGATTTTTTAAGTAGCTGCAAATCTTCAATGCTGAATATGGAGCAACAAATTTCCTATTAGAGAAACATATTGTTAATTTGTTAAACAAGTCACACCTGATTGCCAGTTACACCTCATTGGTATGCTGTTAAGACAAGCCCCTTCACATTTAGTTAGGCATTGTTTCAAACAACTTGCCAACAAAGATTTTTCCTTGGATCTTGGAAGGCAATATTTTACACATACTCAAAAACAATAACATTTGAATGACAGTTATTTTCAACTTGGGGTTTTGACAAAGACTCTTAATTGTTATTCCCAGGCAAAAATCTTCATTAAGAGGGAATCTGGGTTATAAATATTTATCAATTACCTGAGGGAAGAATCCTTGAGAGGAAACAGTGTTTTCTAAATAATTCAACCTATAAAAATTAGTCTGGGAATTCCTAAGTAAGTTTACATTTAAAACACATATGAATGTCCTCCAACTCTTGAAACTTGAATTGCTTCAAATCCTGGTTTTAACCACTGCTTTGCCACTGTCCTTATGGCTTTGCACCTGCCACGCTCAGTCCTTATGATCCAGGGTTTTTTCCCCAAAGACAAGGAAACCTGATATATTTGGTGGGTATTTTGGATGCAAAGATGGATTATCTGTAGTTTGCTTCTTCTACCATTAGGAATCTTTAATATGCAAATTAAGTTTCCTTGAGCTTTTGCCTGTCCAGTGTCAGGTTATGTCATGAAGGTGGTCTTGGGCATGCAGTCGTGTGACAGCAAAATGTGTCACCAGAAGCCGCAGTGGGAAATATGTCTCAAAGCCCATGTAAGGGCTTGGGGAGACAAGAGTGTGGGTGTCACTCTGTACCCTAGGAACTGATGGCTCCGGAGTTAACTCCAGTTGGATGCCTGCCTCTTCATTTAGGTACCAAAATCAGAGACTTGGTCAGCAAAAGGGCTCTGAGATAACCAGCTGCTCCTGAGTCTACAGAGCGATGGTTGGTTTTGGGTGCAACCAAAACAGGGTCATTCACACAGGCTCCTGAATTTAGTCCCCTGTTGTGACTTTGAGGAACCGCTTAATCGTATTTTCTGTTTCTTCTCTAATACACAATTATTTTTTTCCCTAGAAATAAAACAATAGCTGAATAAAGCTAATTGGAAAGCCCAAGAAGGTTTATGAAAAGCACAGACAAAGGAACAACCAAACAGAAGGAAAGGCATGATATTTTCTCTGTTATGCTAACCTACTTCACCAGATCATGGCCAAAAACAATGGATGTTGATGGGGTATAACTTCTGTCCCCAAAAAAGAAGTCAGGACATACTTAGAAAATGAAACAAGTTCATCTGGGGATGCAAGATTCTTTGCATGTAACTCAGTGGATGAGTGCGGTGCTGACTGAATCACAGAGTTTCCCAAGAGTATGTTAATATTTCATTACTTTACACTGGTACTTTGCTTGCACTATATTATTTTAGGTATTGAAACACAGTAGAGGACTTTAACCCTTCTGATCCAACCCAAATATATGAAAAGGGTAAAATGCTCATTTAATGAGAATGACAAAAAAAAGAAAAAGAAAAATAACTATATATATAGAATTGCTCAAATACTTCATTTGTAGTTGCAGTCCAGTGAAGCCTGTAGCATGTTATTGTTCATTGTGCTTTAGGGGGCATGTCATGTGAATTCCTCTCTGTTGCTGTCCAATTATAGTGAAACTCTTACATTAGGCTAAAAGCAGGAAAACGGGACTAGCAGCCATGGGACTTGCTGCTGCCTGCATGTTACACAGCTGTCTCTGCTGGTTAAACCACAGGTACTACAAGTCCTTGCTTAAAGTGCTGGCTCAGATTAGATCACTGTTTAAACTTCTATTCATAATAAAATAGACGTTTCTATCAGCTATATTTGCAAGGGAAAACTTGACAAGCTGAATGTAATTGCAAGCTGGTGCATGCCTGGGTCTGCAGGCAGCCTGAAACAATAGCTCCATGCAGTCCTGGAGCGCTAAATTCAGGACTCAATGTTTCGTGAAGCTCAGCTAACATCAGCCCNAAGCTGGTGCATGCCTGGGTCTGCAGGCAGCCTGAAACAATAGCCCTGAGAGAGGCATGCAGTCCTGGAGCGCTAAATTCAGGACTCAATGTTTCGTAAAGCTCAGCTAACATCAGCCAAGCAGAAGCGGAAAGAGAACACAGGAGGCTTGTGTTGCTTAATTTAAGCATAGAAAACTTCCCAAATACTTCCTGCAGGAAGGAAGAGGTGGCAAGCTCTTCTGCCAGGGCTGGGAGGAAGTAAGGTGTGCTCCTCACCTCTTGAAATGGAAAGGGAGACCTGCAGAGTGGTAGGACTTTTGGATTGCCTTGGCTGCTCAGTAGGAGCAATAGTGGCAACAAGGTGTCATGTCAGCTGTTTTTCTAGATGGGGAATTGCAGAACTGTTTCTTGACCTGGCCAAATGTTGAAATGTGGGTATGTTCGCCACTGACCCTTACATTTTTACCCTAATAGACTATAATCCTGGCGATGGAAGTCAGTCACTGTGCAAGCATGTCTGTTTTACTGTATGTCTTACTTTTAAGAAGTTTTTTCAGGGATTAAACTTCCTTAAGAAAATATGTAACAGTACATGGATATTTTGAGACCATCATTTACTGGTGCTGAAAATGCATTTTCTGTGCAATGGGTGGGTTACTGCAGCACAGTTCAGTCAACACAGCTGGTTAATACTTTACCACTAGTCACAGCTTCCGTTTTGAATTTATCCTCTTGGATGAGCAGGACAATCCTTAGTAACTGACTGTTCAGGTTATGTAATATCTTAAAGTTGGAAGAAAAGGGAATATCATTTTACCTGTCTCTACAGAACAAAGAGGCCGATTTAAGTGACTCATTGTCCAAGGGAGAAGACTGCCAGCTCTTGGAGTCCATCCTGTAGTCAGCCTTTGCAGCTGAGGTTCAAAAAATATTCTTGGTCATGGCCAGAAAAATACTGAAGGCACGAAAATTACCAACAAGTTTGGTTCTGGGGCTCTGTTTATGGTACAAAATGTGCTTGTCCATCGTCACAAAAGGTCTAGTCCATTTTTCATGAAGTGACTTTGAAAGCAGCATGTTAGCAGCCGATTTAGCTAGATATAAATAGAACAAGCTGTAATAAAGAACTGAACAATACGGTTCCCGATTTAGGGTGTGGCTAATACCCTTCATAATGTGTGAGAGGAGAAGTGATGACTGGATTTAAGGATGGCACCGCTTTGTGAAGCTTTGCTTCAGAAACGTCATAGGTTATTAAGATCCAGAAGTTGTGTTCAGAGTCCCTCTGGAATGAATCTGCTCTTGCCTTAGTTTTCTCCTGGGGAAGATACGACAGGTGAATCATACGTGGCTTGATGCTATTTGACGTTTCTGTACCATCTACAGCACTGACAGCTGGATGGCAAAAGCAGCAGCCATGCTGTCCTCCCAGCCCCTCTGCTGTGTCATCCTCCAATTTTTGCCTTGCTGCTGTTTTCCTTGATCTAACATTCAAGTCATTCATACTGAAAGCATCTGGCTGTTCTTTCTCTAAGGAAATGCAACCACTGGAAACATAATAGTGGGGAAGCGGCTAGGCAACAATTAATTATTATTTTTTTTTTAGTATTTAAAATGCTTTGCTTTCAGCAGCACAATATTTGAAGGAACAAAAGGGATACTAAACAGAGGCGAATTGGAAGGAGAGGGAATTGAACGGGTTGAAAGATAAATGACAATATGCCCAAGGGTTATGAGAGCCATCTAGCGATAAATACACTAGGAGTGAAAAAGGTCACTCTGAATAAGTGAGTGCAAAAAGTAATCAAGCATTAGAAAGAGGGACATGCCATGTGTAAAGAATGAGGTACTGGAGTTAGGAGTATAAATACTGATAAGGAAAGGAAAGCGGGAGAATGAAAGCAGATTGCCCAAGAGCTTTGGAAAGTTGCATAATGAAATTGGCTTCAAGAACATGGGGACAAAGAGCTTGGTGGGGGAGAGCGCAGACCTGCTAAAAACAGCAAGGACTGCCGTAAGGGAGGCAGATCCCTCAGTCCAGCCAAATGGCAGCCCGGCAAGTCAGAGATGGGGTGCGGAGGCGAGGGGGTGGGCACAGCACAGCCTTTCTTGGGAAGCTGCTGTGTCCAAAGGCAACCCCCGCAGCCTTGGGGCCGCTCTGACGGAGAAGAGAAATGGCTGCAAAGCGGGCTGAGGCCGGGAGCGCAGCACAGATGCGTCCCCGGCAGCCCCTTTCTTGCCGTGCTGCGCTGCCGGAGGGAAAGGCAGAAGCCATGTGTCCACAGGGATCGCTCTGGGGCCAGTCGTGCTCGTTCTGCAGTCAGATTCTGTGCAAAGCCTCCGTCTGGCATTCAGGGAAGATCTGCCCTGACATACAGCAATGATAACTTGCTGGGAATGTTTTTTACTGCTACGAGACTGAATCATAGACAGAACATAGTCATTTCAACACCCACCTGGTTCAGTTTAACATGAGAAGACCTATTTCTATGAATTTTTCAAGTCTTCCATATGGCGTATAGAGAACACTAATTTTGGACCCCCACTGCATGTTTACATCTTGATCCTGGGCACTTTAAGATGTAGTTAATGATGGAAAAAATCTGAGGGGAAAAAAAAACCTGTTTCCTGCCAGCATGTCTGACTAGTTCCTATCAGCCTGTCTCCTGGGCTATGAGAGAGCTGTGGGCTTCAAGCTTTTCATCTCTGTATGTTGTGGACAGCCCACTGGGTAAGAATACTGAGAAACGGCAGCTATGATGCCAATATTTAGCCAAACATGATGAATGCATCGGAAATCAAGGATTTCACTTGACCATTCAGATAGACCCAAAGGGCAGATAGATCTTCATAATACGAAAGAAAGTTCTCCAGCCCTCCTCTTCTCCCTTAATATGAGGACTGCAGGCATAGCTGTAGAAAGGGATGTTTAGGAAAACATCTAAGATAATACTGCATCAACTCTACTAATGCCTAATGAATTCTACAAGAAGACAGCAGTGGTAGAAAACATATTTACTTTCAAAAAAACGCCAAAATCCTGAGGTGAAGTTGTGATTGGGTAATGAGTTTGAAATGAGAAACACTGGTTGCATGGGCAGAGATGGGGGGACTCTGCACAAGTTAGTTTTTCTAATTATTCTGGTATTTTGGGGGCTACGTAGTGCCTGAGTCAGTTGAAATGGTTACCATGTTGTTCTACTCAAGTCTTTTTTGTCTATAGGAGCCCCTGGCTCGCATCACCTACTCTGCCATCACTCGGGTGAAACTCCCCACAACTTCAGTCAGAAGATGACTGAAACCTTCATCACCAGCTGAGGAACACTGCTGGGGATAGAGTAGGGCACAGACAATGAGTGATTCTCTGAAGAACTTGTTTGGGACTTTGGAATAAGCACTGCTAGAGTATTATAATTGCTTCCTGTAAGGAAGGGAGAAGACCTACAGTGAAGAGATGCTTTTATCTTTTTTCTCCAGAAATTTCTTCTGCTTCTCTTTGCTAATGAGAATAGGACAAACTCTTTTTTTTTTGGTTTGAAAGTCTCTTCTCACCTGCCTTCTTCCACAGTTATTGAGTTGTGGTTTTAATGTGAGACAGTCACTGAAATAACATTCAAATTGAGATGTTCTTTTCTTATTTCAAAGGGAAACTAAGCAAAAAGAGGGAACAATCCAATACAGAATTTCTTTAAAGATGATTGATCTCTCCTTAGAAGGAGATCATCTGCATTTCCCCCTTAAGAAAAAAAAGCAAACCTTCTTATACTCTAGGGTGAGCTAAAGGCCTATTTTGAAAAAGATTAACATACAGTGTACTGGGAATAGCCAACATGAAACACAGTAAAGAAAACTTCATAGTAATGTGTAACCAGGATTACTGGAGGTTGTTTTTGGTTGATTATAATGAAGATAGAAACAAAAGTTAAGAAAATCTCCAGTCTGTGGTGCCTAAAATTAGATGAAGATGAATAGTATTCCTGCTTGGTCTGGCGTGCCTGGGGGGTTTAGCTGGCTCACACCATTATTGCATCTGCTTGGATGCTGAGGATGTCTTTTTATACCCATAACACCAATGTGGAGTTATCAAAGAGATGTTTGTCTCTCTACCATGCAAGAAAAAAATGTGTAAGAAACTTTCTACATCCACAGTAAATCAGTGGCCTTTCAGTGCTGCCTGGCTTTGAAGACTAAGGCATCCCAGGCTTAAGGGTCCAGTGCTGGGCACAAGAGATGGATGGGCCCTTTCTCTCTGGTGGGATCCCAGCATCCAGTTTGCCTGGTGAGTGGTTCCCTGGTTGTTTCACATATAAGACTATGTGTATGTGTGCAGAAGGCAGCATTTTCCATCCCTGTGAAGGAAACGTGAAGGGGACTTTGCAAGGAGTACGTTTCAGAATTTTATTTATGCTCTTCCTAAAGGCACTAGAGGGGATAGACCTGCCTCCACCTTGTTTAGGTCCAACAAGCTGCATCTGACATAGCAGATGGACAAAATCTGAATTTACTTACTAGGTAATGAGAACAGAAATATTATGTTGGCTGAGCCCCATGTCCCACTCACATGTGATGGTGTGTCACACCCTGTATGTGTCATATGCAGAGACACTTGTGTCCCCAGGAGCTGAGGAGAGATATTTGTTTGCTGTCTCTGGCCATTTTTAGGGGTTTTGTTCTCATCCTTTCAGCTTTAAACAGCTTGCCCGTAGTCTAGATAATCAGTGATGCAGTGTTGATAATCAACACTGAGTGATTTTTCATGAAGCAAAACACAAAGAGTTGCCTTGCTGAGTAGGCAACAGGAATGCATTCGATTTGTATTTCATTCTTATCATGTGGATACTGACCCCATACTTTCCCCCCACGACCATCAGGCTTTCAGTACAAATGATGCAGCAGAGGCATGCTCTGGCTTGCTGCATATTAGGGTATATTCACAGTTGTTGAAGTTTCATAAATCACATCTGAACGACTGAATTTTGTAGGGTTCTCTGAATCTTATATTGGCCTTGTAAATACAAACATAGAGAAAGAAGTTGAGAGGAATATGTTATAGCTATGTGGACTTTCATAGGGAGTATTTCTTAGTCTATGCAGAATTTTCCCTGCTGGCTGTCTCCAGGTCTCATATTAACATCACGTCATGAGTGTGCAAATATCAAAGATGTTTTATCATATTATTTCATTTTGGTTTTGCCATTAATATGCACCTACATTCCTCCCTCTTCTTTGTCCTTACACTCCAGTTATTAAAACACTTTAATATTCCCTATGGATCTTGTTTAGTCAGCCTATACATATTTAATACAGGCAACTCCTCTGTGGGAGGCAGTCCTTCTACCAGCACCTTCATCAGAACAAGTTTACATCTTCCTGGAATACAAAGTGCAGGCATACCCTTGGCAACTGAATGACTTTAAAGAAAAACATCATGGCAACGTCATGAACTCCTCAATTCCTCATTTCTAAAAATGACACTTTGATCTTCTAAAGAAGCCATTATGCATCAGTACCTGTTGGGCAGAGACTTGCCTTAGGGGGGTGGGGTGCCACATGGCAAAAGCATACAAGGATCTCCAAAGCAAGAAGAACTGGTATCCCTAAACAACGGGTACCTGGCATCTAAAAAAAAATTAGCTGGGCTGTATGGTGGAGTTTGGAGGGAATGCTGAATTGAAACGAAAATCTTGCCTTTGGTTCTGCAGCCATCTCTGTTGGAGGTAGCTTCTTTGGCCAGTGGAGACACAAATGAGCTCAGCTAAGCTCCTCTCTTAAAAAAATATTTGAGGAAAAAGTTGATGGAAGCATTCCAACCAAGCCTCTTTGGTCTTAAGCATTTTTTTAAGCATCTTAGTTGTGTCTAACTTCCACCTTCCAGTGTTACTTTCCATCAGGGTCATGCTTCTCAGGTTTTCCACTCCTCCTCACTGTCCACAGAATGAGTGTGATCCTTCTTGTTGAAGGCATGTTTTCAAGCGAATTTCTATTTTGTTGCACTCTATTTATGCTCTGAAGGGCACAATACTCTTTTCCTTCATCAGTACTTAACGTTATTTGAAAAATGAATGTAGCTTTTTCCCCTTTAGGTCATGCATGTTGATATTCAGACTGGACCTAATGCAGAACTCTCTCTTCTGGAGAAAAATCACCTCCTCTGCTATTAGCTGGGTCTTACTTCCCGATGCAGAAAAGGATTCAGGGCTGGGTGTAAATCTGACTTTTCTCTGTCACCGTGTTGACTGGCTCTCCAAGGAAAGCATCTCTCCATTCTTACTGTTCTATGAAAATGAGACTTTTTAGCTCACTTTGCGGACACCAATTGGCAGTGACGTTCTGCCCTCTTATGAAAAGTAAATTCAGTCACTGAAAACGTAAGTCCCAGTCTTGCAAAGAGATATGTGTGGGCAGCCTGTGCCTCTTTGCTGAGCCATATTGATCAGGGATAAGGGTCTGTCTCTGTAGATAGCTTTGAAGGTTCAAGGTCTCTGTTGTGGCAACACGAGCAGTTTGCTGAGAGCCTGTATATAAAAGGAAACTGCGAGATGAAGTGGAAAATCTTGCGTTTGGCCTCCCCCCTGACAGCATGGGAGGAAGGAATGTCAACTTGGGCATTTTTCAGCTTTAACTATGAATAGCTTCAGTGGAGTTAATGATACATAACTAGTGTTTCTGTAGACAGCTAATCTGTTCTTCTGATCCTCCCAAGGCTCCCTGCTCTTTCCCCCTCTTTATTAAAAAACGAACCCAGTCAAGGCAGAATTTTAATCTTTTGTGACCTGCAGTTTTCATAAAGAGCTGGTTGGACAGGAGCAATCACAAAGTTTCTGTATCTGATGGTATTGTTCTGAAGCATTTGTTGTGCTTCCCACTTGTGGTTTAGCTGATAAGCACAGTTCAAGGAACAAAAAAAGCTTTGTTAATTGTCAACGGGCATAACAAAACCAGATTGTGTTCTGATGGTATTTTAACAGAGGTATTCTTAAAAAAACATGCAAAAAGTTGACTGTGCTGTTCTGGATAGACATTTTCTAAATGAACCAAATACAGGGGAACCACAAAAGACATCAAAATCATTAAGATAAAAGAGATCAGACAGATTTTTTTCTGTCCAATCCATCCATCTGTCTTTGGTATGAATTATGCTGTAATTATAGCTATAAATGGACATGACTTAATAATTTACATAATTAAGGTATCACTAAGTAGCTTTGAAAAGAACATATATATTTGTGTATATATATGTATGATCACATGATCATGGATACATATGTGTGTGTATATATATACACAAATTATATATATAGTCAAAGAAAGGGACCTAATCACCACAGGGGTTTTCTCCTGTCAAATTTTAAAGACCAGCAGCTGAAAAATAAGGAGCTGGAAATCTTTGGGAGAAGATTGCAAAATGTTTTATAATCCAATACAGTGGTAGGAAACCAACTTTTAAGAGCTGTAGCAGCTCTGAGTATGAGTAGCATTTGTATGGTGGTGGGACACAGAGGACATTATTGGAAGTTTTTGCTGTATGCTGTTAGAAACTTTGTGCCAGGAGTCCCTCAGTGAGGCACAACGCATTATATGGGCTCTGACACTCTTTGGAGTGAACTGCTGAAATGCCATTGAGAGAGGAAGTTTGAGATCAGATGAGCAATTTTAATGCAGAGTTTTTCCAGAGACAACAGCTTCCTCAAACTCCAGTTCTAAAATTCTCTTCTCTTCTCTTCTCTTCTCTTCTCTTCTCTTCTCTTCTCTTCTCTTCTCTTCTCTTCTCTTCTCTTCTCTTCTCTTCTCTTCTCTTCTCTTCTCTTCTCTTCTCTTCTCTTCTCTTCTCTTCTCTTCTCTTCTCTTCTCTTCTCTTNCTCTCCTCTCCTCTCCTCTCCTCTCCTCTCCTCTCCTCTTCTTCCTTTGTCTAAGCAATACTGGAGAATAGTGTTGGGAAAAAAGAAATATTTATTGACTTTGTAATGGGATTAAGGAGAATTGGAAGAGAGTATCATTAACCCAAGGGATAAATGTTATATATGCAATCACTGCTATCCAAACCATTGTTCATCTGGAAAACCAATTTAAGTTAAGCCTTTTTTAATTGGTTCTCTGTGTACATTTACTCAAATCAAGGAAGGGGTAGAAATATTTATTTTCTCTCTGCCAGATTTTTGTTGTCAATGTCTACCTTTCTTTTTTTTTCTTTTTTTCTTACGGATACTTCTTGTGAATATGGCCTTGAACAGAAATGTCTGCCTCAGAGTCAAAATATCTCTGTCCGCTGAAGAAAAGAGGGTCTCGTACTGCAGCAACAGGGCTTAGGGTGCAGCTGGAGATGTCTAGATGAGATCCAGGAGCTCTCAATACCACATCACAAAAACACATTCATGGCATGTGTGTGGAAAAAAAGCCTCTACCCTGCCTCAGCACAATGCACCTGCATCTTTGCCAGCAGTTCCTGTTCTGTATGTGATAATATTATGGAGAGGAATTAAGAGAAAAAACAATCTCATGTATCTTGTTCTGTACTTCTTCCTGCACCTCAAAATCCTTCTGAAAGCAAATCCATCCTGTAACTGTTACTCTTTATTCGCCTTTCCTTATACCCTTGCTTATGCTCCAGCATCAAGAGCCTGCGCACCCCAGCAGGTAGGCAGGATCACAGGGTAACTCAGACTGGAAGGGACCTCAGGAGGTCTTTAGTCCAGCCTCCTCTCAAAGCAGGGTCAGCCATGAGGTCAGACAAGGTTGCTCAGAGCATCATCCAGCTGGGTCTTGAAAACCTCCACAGTCCACACGGCTTTGGCAATGTAGGGATGCCAGCAGCAGGCTGTTGTGCAAGGTTTAGTACAGGAACAGCAAAGCTTATAGCGTCTGCTTGTGGGTATGGGAAAAGGGGCAGTGAGTGACAGTCCCGAAAACACAGGAGATGTCAGTAACAGATTCAGACACAGCCTTGAGAATCTGCAAACCTAAAGGCAGAAACCTAAACAGCAGCGCTGTTTTATATCAAGATGAAACATTACATTCTCATTTTTCTTTGGCTCTGGGAAAATGAGAAATTCCTTGGAAAACTCGCTACTTCTTTTTCCAGGAAATATGTGATTTTCTGATCAGCAAAGCATGCAGTTTTACTGCAGGATGGTAAATAGATGTCACAAAGGGGCTTCATGCATCTGTAGCTATAATTCAGGCTGGTTAACTGTTTTCTGTTTGTTTAGAGAGGAAGGAGCTTTGAGATGAACTGGGCAATGTAAGTATAGAGGATTAGTTTAACATTTGGGACATTGCTGACTGTATTTCAATATTGACCTTGAGTGCCACCTCCTCAGTAACGTATATATTAGGCCTTCGAGCGCCAACATTATTTTATTGATGAAGTAACCTTTTGCTTGTGGTAGTACTGGGAAACCACTACATGTATGTCAATGGAATTTTTCTATGTGAGAAAAGAAACAGTAAAAAGCTCAATTTTACCAGTTTCTTTTAGGTGCAAAACAGCCCACAGACCTCTGCATAAACCATTTTCCCTTTGTCAGCATATCAGAAGGTAAATGCTCAGTGCTAAATCTTGGCACGGCGTATATATGGAACTTCATGGCATACCTGTCAGATGTTCTGATTCATTTTTAGGACTCTGAAATATCACAGCTATAAAAGATTTAAAAGTTCAGCACAGATTCAGCCGCTCAATTCAAAGAACTGTATTCATTAACTGTTTACCTGCCCTTTGCATACCCTCCAGGCTCAAAATGCGAATTGGCATCTTAACAATGAGCAAGGCACCAGCATTACGCTAATGAGCTGCTTGGCATATTCACCTCCGTGCCACTCCGCAGAAGTTCATTCGCTTTCATGGTACACTGTGCTTAGAGGAGGCAGCGGCATTCAGGCAGGCAGGCAGCCCAGGCAGATGAAAGCCCCAGAGTTCATTGAACATGACACAGCCCCCTTCCCTTCTCTTGCATCCACAAGCAAATATATACCTACCAATGCAAAATCCCGCGTCTTGCGGTTGCCGCAGATTTCCTTACCGATCCCTTTAATCCTCCTTTCATTTCACACCACTTCCCATCGGCTGGAGGAGTGCGGACACAGACAGGTGGTCCTTGCCTTGGAAGATCTTCTTACATGTGCTGACAGCAAAGCTGCAGAACAAGTCTATCCTGATTTCATGGTACAGATTGCAAGGCTGCTTCATGCAGGGCTCTCCAGTGTACATTTGATCCCCCTACTCACCGATAGAGCTGCTCAGAAGTCTTCACAGAAGTGAAGCCAAACAGTGCCTTTAAAAAGATGCTTTAAAAAGATGCAGTTCTGCTACTGCCCCAGCCCTTTCCTCTTCAAGAACTAGCTTCTATTTACTGGAAATTTTTTGGCAGACCGTCACAGGATGGTGAGTACCGACATGTTTCTGTGCTGCATTGGCTTTGCTGGGAGATGCTGTGGAATGTAAACTTCTGTAATGACAGCTCCTTCAAGCCCTTTTCAGTCTTGTCAAGTTTTCTTATTAATAGCAGAGAAGTAATCTTGCTTCTTTCAATGGCAGCAACTCTCTAGGCAACTGCCGAATTTATAAGAATACAGATGGTGCCTGCCATTTCTTTTTTTCAGCACCACACTGCATTCCTCGTCTGACATGTGGAACTTGTTTGGTGCCATAATGCGGCAGCTGGAGACACTTTTCTTAGAGGTAAAAGCAGTTTTGCTTGCATTTTTCTTGGCAGCATTGAATTTTGCCCACCTGCAGGCAAGATTAATTTTTTTTTTCCCCTCTGAGATAGCAGAGCTCATGATGGTGATCTGATTTGAAACATTTTGGCACCGTGCCTTTTCCTCTCTGCCACCATAAACTGATAGAACTAAGCATCCCTCTCCTTCTAAGCAGCAAAAAATTCAGGCAAGCATCTAGATAAGTCTGTACATGGCATTTAAAGTGTTTAAATGGAAATGTTACCCTTTGGGCTCTATCTCTGGCAGATGACAATGCTGGTATTGAATTCTACCAAATTAAATAAAAACAAGCCTCTTTATTAGAAGAACTAAATGGAGCTGAATGCTACAGAGCCGGCTGCTTTGCAGCTCAGGCTGATCTTTCCTGACAGTCTCCGATGTGCTGCTGATTGCATGGGAGCAGCCAGAAAATGGACAGAAACAGGAGGATCTCATGACTGAAGTTCAAAGTGAAAACATGCACTAGTCATAGGGAGGATGGTTATTTCTTAACCTCTCACAGCAAAGTCCATGTATTTGGTTGATCACATGCTGCTAGTTAACCGGTTTCTGCAATGTTTCCATGCTGCGTTTGTCAACAGCTTTTATTGCAGCAGTTTGGGTTTCAGACTCCTGGTTTTGTAGTTTTAACTTCTCACTTTCCTCATAGCTCTCAAAGCAGTCTGCTGGTCCAGTGTATGGCACAGATGAAGAAAATGAAGTCTGACCTAGAGTAATATTGCATAAAAATACTGGCCACTTACTCCAGTGTTGAACAGGTGAGTTTTTGTCTCAGCGGGTGTAATGGGCTCTTTCCAAGGAAGAAGGCGCCTCCAGTCTCAGTGTGGATATATAACCTCAGCCTTACTCCATCGTCTCTTTTTAGAAATAACACTCCACTGACTCTAACAGCAACATCTCAGGGGAAGACCCAAATCACCTTGATAGAGTTTTAATCCAGCCTAATGTAACTGTGCTCTTGGAAAACCTTTAGCATCACCCACATGATGAATTGGCTGGGTGGGTAGGTAGGACCACGGTACCATTGCTGATGCTTTAGGTGATGCTTCTAGCAAGTGCCCTGCTCCTGACCCTGCTGGAGCGGTTGCTATCTCAGTTTGACAGCCTTCAGCTCTGTGCTACTTAGTAAAGATATGCGGTTGGGGTTATTGTCCGTGCCCACTGCCGGTCCACTGGTAAAGATATAAGGTTAGTTAGAGGTAAAAAGCTCAAGATGTCTTTTCAAAGCAGGGTAGTAACTCCTCCTATTTGTCATAGTAAAGGTTTCTTCAGAGTTTTAACCCAGGGTACATAAGAGAAAGTATGCTGCCAGATAAAGGCGGGTATCTAGGTGCAAGCAATTCTACCTTAGTTTCTAAGCGAGGATGTTGACAAGCTGACGACTGTCCTGCGTGCAGGCAGAAGTTCCCATTTGCTACACGCATTTTGCATTAGCACATTGCAAAAATCTGGTTCCAATATCAGCAGACTTCCCTTTTCAAATGTGCAGTAAAAGAGAGTGGGAGCAAGCTGTATTCTCCAGCTGCAGCTCAGTCAGATATTTTCTTCACTTGCTAAGTGCACGGGCTTATTGAAATTGCTTAGGTAAAAAACAAAGCAGGCATTTTTTTGTGCGGGTCACTTGGATCTTGAAGTGAATTACAAGATCAGCTGTTCTGACAGGCCAAAAGGAATATTTTTAGTTAGTAAACCAAATCAGCAGGACATGACTTTTTGCGTGTTCTCTGTGAAAACCAACTGTTCCCTATTGCTGGAGGTGAAAGGGTACATTTTTCCTTTGGCACATGGAATGACTGAATTTCAGCCACTTCGCTGTTCTAGCAGAACTCGTTCTTGTAGGAAAACTTGGTAGGTAATCAGAAATATCTGTAAAGGCAGATAGAACTGTTGCTTATTTGGCCCTTATCTGAAGTGTTTTTAAAAAGTAGCTAAGTAATTTGATAATGAGCTGTTGAAGATTATTATTGCTTATATAAAACATTGAACAGGAACATTACGGCTTTGTGGGCTGTTTGATGCTGACGTTTTGCTACAGCATCAACAAGGTCCCTGCTTAAGCACTGGCACCCAGAGGCATGGCAGGCAGCTGCAGAGATCTGGGATAACAAATCACTCTTCTCACTTTCCTCTTCTTTTCAGCAAAAAAGAAAAAAAACTATTGAGACAGAGGTACGAAGGGAACTAAGCCACAGAGCAAAAATAATACAACTGGATAGTCCCATTTTCCCTAGAATCCTGTAGACAAATGGCAAAATGGCAAATATGTAAGATTATCAAACCCTTCTAGTAAAGGTGCCTAACTTGTGAGGGGAGAATGGATTGGCATGTTGCAACTTGGAAAAGGAGTGAAGGAAGGGAAGGTGATAAAACTCTACAAAACGGTGCAAGGGACAGAAAAAAAAGCAAATATGGAGAAATTATTTACTATTTCTCTCAGTTTTACTAGCTGCCTCCTAATGCTTGCATGACTTGAGCCAATCTGGGGAAGTTTTTGCCTTCTTACCACAGGATGTTGTGGATATTAAAAATATAAGCGGCTGAAAAAGGCAATTCATGGAATTAATGGAAAAAAAAATCCTCAAGGGCTGTTAAACACAGAGGTAGATACAACATCCGACTTCGGATAGTAAGATTTCTGACAGCTTAGAGGATGTATTAGGGAGTATCCAGGTGTGCTTGTCCTTTTTCTATAGTCTTTCCTTATACATTAATTCCAGGTTTTGATCTGAATACACTTTTGGTCTTTCAGTTTCAGTATTGTTAAAAGCAACCTCTGCTGTTAAAGGAAGAGAGGAAAAGGTTTTATCTGATGCCTGTCAATTAGTGTGTTGAAGTCTTCTTTTCATGCTTCCCTTACATTCCCAAAGTAGCAAATTCAGAGGAGT
This sequence comes from Himantopus leucocephalus, assembly GCA_003993805.1. Lineage (NCBI taxonomy): Eukaryota > Metazoa > Chordata > Aves > Charadriiformes > Recurvirostridae > Himantopus > Himantopus leucocephalus. The sequence goes on along the minus strand of RSEF01000004.1, from coordinate 83,757,205 downwards.
AGGTGTCAATTAACTGAAGTTCCAGTGGTAACAAGCAAAGCAGGAGGAATTACCCAAATCTGCGGTCTTAATTCTTCTCAGAATAAATGTCCTTCTCCTCTGCGTGAAAAAATCTGAAAAAGTTCAACAGTGGAGCTAAGCCTCTCATTTCATAATTAAGTCAAAGCTTAATTTGTTGCCACCCATCTGTGCTTTTTTTAACCTCTGATGCTCCCTAAAACTTTTCTGTGCTTTAAGAAGGCACGTGTTTCAGTGAACAACTTACCATTTTATCACCTCTGTCCCCACAGTTTTAAATTCACTTTTTCAAGAAATTTCCATTCACATCATTTGTCTTTCAACTTGAGCTGTACATAACAATGTAATACTGCTGGCTGAATGAAACAAAGTCCTGATTTTATAGCTGAATATTTGGTATTGAGGGTTTCCCATTGTTGTGCTACCACAAGTTTTCAAATTACTAGATTCACCTGGATAGCATGTCTATTATTTTTATACTCAAATAAATGCAAAAATCGATATTTAATGTTTAAAAGATAATTTTCTTAACCATTAATATGGGCTTTGTGAATGTTGCAGATAAGGGAGAGAGATATAAAACAGAGCTGTGGGATGGTTCCCTTTGGTCCTGTTTCTGGACTTTGGCAGAAGCAGAGTTAGGGCACCTTTAAGCTCTTTTTAATCCCTGGTCCCTTGGTCTAGCTTTAGGGGCTTTTTTGGATGGTGAGTCCACTCTACTGGTATGTCTCTGCTCCAGCTCCAGCCCTCTCCTCTGGCCCACGCAGGAGCCATGGGACAGGTTATTAACAGCTCTGTGGTCTGTCTCTGCAAAAACTCAGAGGAGGATGATACAATACTTTTACCATCATTACAGGTATATGGCACCCTTAAGGGGAACTTTCCAAAGAGACTACTGAAAAGGTAAGCCAGTTCCTCTGTTTAACAGCCCTGGCAGTCTCCCCTTGATGAGAGGACATAAGCCAGGCGGGAGCAGGCGGAGCAGGTTACAGCACGCAAGGGAACGACTGTGTTGTGCATTTCTCCAGCCTGGTGTCAGGCATAGGTGCTCTGGCTCAGGCAGGCACTGCACCAATATCGTCGATGTTATTGATCGGTTTGTCTCCCAGCTGTTACTTGGCTGTGCTGCAGTGTAAATCCTTCTGGCGGGGCTTCAAGCAAGGCAATTTTTCATTCACAGGCAGTAACGGAGCTCTGTTTATCCCCTCACCCATTTTTATTTTTTTTTATAGGGGGATAAAAAAGGGTCTGGAAAGTATTCATAAATGCATATCTGCTGTTGGCATGTTGCACAGGTACACTAGTCAGGTGCCTGGAGAGGAGCTGATGAAGAAAATAGAGTGTTACCATGTAGGACAGTTGCTAAATCGCTTTCCCCATTAACTAGTGACATTTGCGTTAAACTAATGAGACGCATGTCTGCTGCAATGCAGTGTACATTTATTCTTGGAGATTGCTTTTTTCAGCTTATGTACTGTTTCACCAACACTCTTAGCCACCATTACAGCTGATTAATGATGCCTTTCATTAAAGGGAAACTATTACGGACAGCCTTATTTGATCTACTTTGAAACTTTTCTATTTCTGATCATCATCTTCTGTCCCTCCCTTCTCCTCCTTCTCATCTTTTCTCAGAAATGATAAGCGAGGCAAGAGATAATGCATTCACAGCCTTTGATCAACTGCTGTACATATGGCACATGATGAAAATCAGACAAAAAGCAAAGTGATATTCTCGATAAAACAGGTACTTCTACATTAATAATTTGCCATCATCTAAATTGCTATAAAAATCTCAGCTAGACTGATATAAGCCTAATGCCTTTTGCACAATAGGCAGGTTTTAAAGTACAAAGCTACATCTCTTCTCTGATACAATCTGTATTTTAATGGAACTTGCTCTATAAGAGATGGCCTTAGGATTTCTACAGCTAGGGTATTCAGCTGCTTGCTTTAGGCTTATCTGACCTTGGCTGTTTTATGCTTAGCTTTCTGCGAGGAGTTTTCAGTGATATTAGAAGTGCAAAACACTCAGTTCTGATGTTTTTTGAACAAACAAAAATGCATTTGTGTTCTGGATAGACCTATGGATCTACTGGATGGGGAGTGGTGGCCATGCCCCTGTCAGGATATGTTTCCTTTTTGAAACTGAATTACACCATTTGATTTTCCTGAACAGATTTCTCACTTCATACAATGGAAAGAAAAGGTGTATTGTATGGATATTTCCCCTTTGGCTGTAAAGTGTCTGCAGTCCTTGGAGTTTCTCAAAACAATCAAGTGCAACAGCAGGAATTCCCAGAAAAGCAAAGTCAAGACACTCTCCGGCGTTTTGGCATTGCCCTATCTCTGGTGTGATGACATGCAGAGGGCATGACTTATTCCCACCTCTATCCATTGTACGTTAACCAACCACAGAAGAGCTTTGTGTTGTTGGGAAGGAGGAACAGAGACCACAGTCTAGAAAGAAAAACACATTTTCAAACGGCTGTGTAGACCAATTACGTCTTGGGAATACTCATAAAGAACATATGATACAGCTCATAAATTCTTTTAAAATATTCAGCCTGCTGCAAAGACGGCACCCTAACACTATTAGAGAGGTGAGGCAATGAGGGATATGTCTCTTTTGCCATAGGTATGAAGTTCCAAATATTTTGGCATCATGATTTATCAGCCGTGTGAGACTTGCGAATTATCTACTGTATTTGCTTCTGTTCAGCTCTCTGACTTCTACCACACTGTATCCTCATATTCTTGTGCAATATCCTACTCAGTCTGGGTTTGATTTCCTTTCATCCCAATTTAAGGAAAACAAAGAGGTTTAGCATCATGTCAAGACAGTATCTGGCTTAAGGAAAAAAAGAGAAATGTAAAAGAGCCAAGGTTCCTGTAGATGTGAGGTCTTGACTGAACCATCTTCTACAGTGGCAGGAGGCAGCCTGCTGGGCCAAATTTCTTAAAATGCCGCTCTGCAGTGGCACCGCACAGCTAGAGATGCAATCTCTTGTGGAGCCATTATAAAGGTCATGTTTTGTTCCTCTACATCACCAAAACAAATAATCTCCATTAAAAAATAGGTGTGAAAAGCAGGAAGTTTCTGCTGATTTATTTCTTTGTACCAGCCACTTTTGTATTTAAAACCTACAGGCAGCTGTTCCCATCACACATTTTCCCAATCCTTTAAGCATCTCTCATATCTTTGTTTAATGCTGAGGAGGTGGGCTGTGCACTAAGCACTCAGAACTGCTCACCAAACAATTTTCTGAAAATTATTCAGGAATACATAGGTATAGTGTGTTTCCTGGTTCGGAAAGGAACGCTTTTTACCCCTGGAATTGAAGACACAGTATTGTATGTGTGAGCAGCTTCTTAAATATGACTGAGTATAGTGTATGAGGAATACAAGTGCAGCAAATGGCTTCTCAAGGACAGGAGCTGTTCGGAGCGTTTCTCGCTCATAAATACTATTCCTATTACCCACCAGAACAAACGGGGTGATTGCTAAATGTGGAACATTAGAAATCAAAGCAAGAAGGTGTTATGGAGTTCAGTGGACTATGGTATTAGAAATGTGCTTTAGTTAAATGGCTCTGAAGTCAGAATCTTTATTACCTTTATTCAGAGCAAGAAACAACATGATGCAAGGTCTTTTTGTGATGTCTAAAATGTATTTTTAAGCTGAGTTCTTTGTAAATGTTCTCAATTCTGCAGGTCTTGAATGTTTTGTTTGTTTGATTCTCCCCCCTCCTTACAATGCATTTCAGCATTACAGCCCCTTATGAGATCTGGACTTTGGAAATTGTATTATAAACACAGTAAGGGCAAGAAAAAAATCTGTGATAATATCGTGCTTTGGTTCAGTATATAAGCACAAGGTCAATAAGCAGTACATTGATGAACATGGAGTCTGCACTGAGGTGAAAGGAATAAGACACACATTTAAAATGAATGCTGTAGCCAAGAAATTTTCAGCAACTGGTGTATGTCCTGGTACTGATTTACCTTAGTTGCCCTTTGCATTCTGTGAGGACTCCCTGCACTGCGAGGGATCTATAAGCATTAGCCTTTTCTTAACAGGGAGAGGGAACACAGATTCATAAAAAAACAACAAAACATAGTGGGAACACCTCATTTGCAATCAGTTCAAATCACAGAGGATCGCATAGTGCTTGAGATGCTATCTTGTCCCCCCCACACTGCCCTTTTCCTGGCTTGTCCAGTCTTCAAAATTCCCTATATTCACTGCAGAAAGCCCATTGTAAATTAGCTACAATTATGCTCAGCTCTTTGCTCGGAGATGTATCCTTCCAATTTCTAACTGTCAGTTGTGGTTTTGAACACCACCTTATCTGCTCAGTGCCTGATTATTAAGGGAGTTATACAGGACTTGCCCAACCAGCAAGCGGTGGTGATGACTTGAATGCAACCTTAACACAACCTTGTTAATGCTGGGAACAGTGCCTTGATCTAAATATCTGCTTATATACTCTGATTGTGGCTTATTCTGCTGTACGTCTTGTCAACCACACAAGAGTTTCTGACTGTAGATCAATAGCAGTATGAGCCTCATCTGCTCTCCTGATCTTTCCTAGGTGATTAGTTTTGCGCTAAAGGTCCGTTGGCAGTCTGTAAGTGGAGTGTGGCTGGCCAGGCTGATAAGGTCCCATACATCTCTTCAAATTGCCTGGGTTTTGGATGGGAAGATTCTTTACCATCTTTGGAAATTCTTACAAGTATCTTATTTTAGCTATAAGCAGTAAAATTTTTTTCAGAAAAAAAAAGTTCTTCAAATCAGTTATGGTTGTAAACTGGAGAGAAATTAATAAACAAATAAGTTTTATTCAGGGTTTCAGATTGAAAGAAAAATTTTTACAATTTTTTTTTATTTTTTATATTTTTTAAAGTTTTAACCTCTTCTTTTTTCTTAGTGTAACAAAATGGAATGGGTAGCATTTCATCACTTCTGTCTGTGGCAATAATGTGAACCTTTCCCTTCCGCTTATTCCTTTTTCTTCCCTCGCTCCCTTCTTTTCGGAAATTGTTATGCTCCAGGTATACTTGTGGGCGCTGCTATAAAGTCCAATAATACATTTCAAAACGTTATAGTCTTGGAAAATTTAAAACTGTAGGCAGTTCTAAAAAGCTGGAGAGGCATAAAAATGAAGTAAATTTAAGTCTAAAAAAATCCTAGATTTCACTTCTGCTATTAAAAAGTTTCACAAACGATTAAAGAAAAGGGGGAAAGGGTATGAAAGGGGAATTATTTCTACTGTTAACTCAGAATTTAATATTAATATTTAGTTTTATGATTAAAAAAAATCAGATGGGATATTTGAATGAAAATTTCATTTTAATTGTAGATGCTTTTCCTCCAAAATCTTGAGAAATATCTCCTGGATCTGGCTTCAGAATTTAAATACATATATACTGGGTCGGTGTCCTATGAAGTGATTCATGCAACTTCTTTTAGGATGTAGCGAGTCTGCTTTGAGACGCCTATATATTTCCCTCAGCCTTTAGAAGGAGAGTAGCCTAGAAAAGTAGTATAGACAAGACAGTTAAGTTTTAGAGGGCTGAAGTTAGAAACTGTGTTTTCCACCTCTCTTTCCTTTTGAAATCTGCGGTGGGCATCCATATGCATTTGTAGGTACTAAAGTCACAGTGATGATCTGCCCCATAGTCACTCGACTGCAAATTCTTGAGGCATGAAGAATTTATGTGTGTGCGTTTAAAGCAATGAGCATAATAGGGCCATGATTATGGTTAGGGATAATACAAAACTCTCTTACACAAACTTCAATAGTTATTGTTTTGCATTGTTTTGCACACAGTGTTTTGTACAGATTATGAAGCTGCTAAATCCATTGAACTGGAGTATCATGGACAGTTACTAAGATCAACAAATTCCTGGGATTCTCTCCCTGAATTAAAATCTCTTTCAGTTTTGCTTTCTGGTGAGTATTACCTCCAGCTGCCCCGGGATCCATGACCCATTTCACTACCACATTGTGCAAGAAGGGGTGTGTTTGCCTCACACCCATGGTGAGGGGAGAACCCCAGCCAGCCAACCCTTCGTGTTTTCTCCTGCAACGTGCCGAAAGGCTCTGCTGAAGGCGCAGCAGGGCTGTGCCCTGCAGGTAGCTGACATGGGCACTGCCCATGGCTCTGCAAAAGGGCAGAGAAAAACATTTTATAGTCACATTTTCTCTTCTCTGTATCTACTCTCACTCTTTTGCTTTGCTACTTTGGTTCAAATGTTTTGTTTTTTCAGGGGAGGAAATCTTCACATGTTTTCTCTGCAAATGAGCACAGCACCTGCACTACTTGCTTTTTTCCAAAATAGAAGAGCTCGAAGCAAAATGTTTAGGCCCAGGCTGAGCCAAAATATCACCCTCCCAAAAAAGAAAGAGCGACCTGAACTCAAGAAGCTAAAGGTTGGATCTAAGCTTCCAAAAGCGAGCAGGTACAGGTAATTCATAGCTACTTCCACTTGTACCCTCAGCTTCAGAGGAGGTCACAAATAATAAGACCACAATTGGATAGAAAGGTGAAAGTTTGCAAGGTGCAGGCAATATTTTATACTATCCCAAATATGGTGCTCATAAGAGCAGGAAGAACATAAAGTTAATCCTTTATCCTAGGCTTCTGAGAACACAGGTGAAAGCAAAGGGTTGGAGGCAAAATGCAGTTTCATCTCTGAAGATGCCCACATTTATGGCTCTGGTTTATACTGTTCTGTGCTTCTGTATTTATTTTAGCTTATTAATTTTATCATATTAACTAATTCCAAGTTGTTCATGTGATGTTGCTATATTTTTTAGATAAGACAGGACACAAATACTTTGACATTTGTGAAGCTGAATATACATGGTATTTCTTTTATGATGGTTCACATTTAATATTACAATTCTGGTAGTAAGTCTGGCTTTGGAAGGCTACATTGCTGCAGATTGATCTATAGCTGTGAAGCATGATACAGTGAGAGCTGTACCAGATCAGTGGCTCCTGAGCCTGTGTATTTCTTCTGCCCTAATGGTATATCCACCATCTCATTTTCTTTCTGACCCTTCAGTTATAGGTCATGGTAACACACGGCCCATGATAATTCAAGCATCTGCTAGACTTTCTGGGCTGGAGGTTGTAGTTGGCTTCCAGAAGACTTTGCAGTGTTTGATTTGAGTTTGTACCTTTCTCAGAAGAGTGTCATTAATAAATCCAGCTGAATAAAGCAGCTCCTATTTCTTTCCTAATCTAGTAAAGAAATAACATTCTGTGAGTAACCAAACATAGAAAGTGAAAAAAAGTTTGATCTGTAGCACATTAACTCCTCAGTTACATTGGAAAGCATTGGTAGCTCTACAACATAATTCATGTTTCCTAGGACTGGAGGATAGCAGGACAGTTTAGGTTGTAAGGGATCACAGGAGGTCTCCAAGTGCAACCTCCTGCCCAAAGCCGGGCAGCTGTGAGATCAGACTAGGTTGCTCAGGACTTTATCTAGTCAGGTCTTCAAAGCTTCCAAGGATGGGGAATTCACAGCCTCTGTGGGCAGCCTGCTGCACTGCTTGCCTGTTTTCATGGGGAAAAAATTACAATCTCTTGCTATTATCTCGGTCACATTTATCAGCTACCTCTTCTGCAGCTTGACCACACTTAGTCTAAAAATTTTGTCAAAACAATTTCTTGGAAAATAATATCTAGAAGCAGTAAGACATTTTGCAGTGTGTACCCATTTAAATCAAAGCCATCAAGGAAAAAAATTGCAGTTGAAAGCATTTTGGTCTGGAATTGCTATTGTTGAAAGAGATCAGAGATAAATTTTGAATTTTTTTATTTATACCTATGCTTTGTTTTTCTATGACATACCAGTTTTAGGCATTACATGTTATGACATTTATACAGACCTGCTACTGAGGATAATGAAATAAAATAATACAAAACCATAGCTGTATAATGAGCAGGTAAAAATATCTGTATTTTGGAATAAATGCTATATCTTCCAATTGGAATCGACGTTTTTCCTAAATATCATTTTCAAGGTAAGAAATTTATTGTTATAGCAATGTTTCCAAAGCATACTTTTCTACTGATAATAGAAAAAAACACATATCCAAATTTCACTTAAAACAAACGTATGCAGTTTAACCAGCCTCAACCCTAAATTCCACTTGCCGATGCTTTCAAAAGTGTTGATTTGGAGGATCAGAGTAACCAATAGAATGGACCTGTTTTCCAGAAAAGTACTGTGAATGTTACTGATCTTGATCTCTGTCCCATCTTAAGACAAGATTTCACTCTATACTTTTCATTACTTGGGTCTGTTTAGGATGTTGAAGATAATTTTCTTGGAGTTATTAATAATCCTTTTACTTTGTATAATCAGTAAACGGTCATATAAGTTTTACTTGAGTGTTTGATATGCAGTTTGCATATATAACTATATACATTTATGCTCTTCAAAAGAGCAAAATATACACTAAACTTTTTGGGCTGTGGTACAACACAGATAAAGCTAAAGGTATCAGATCAAATCCTCAGTGGGCACAAATAAATAACATTTCATTGACTTTAGTGGAGGTACTCCAGTACATGCCAGTGACGATCAGGAATATGAAAGAAAAGCATTGCAAGAGCCATGAAGAAAACAAAAGCATTGCAATATTGTAATATACTGTGGTTGTGTGTGGATCCCCAGAGAGGTGCATTCTGGAAATACACCAGGAACAGCAATTACAGTGTGGATAAAGAAAGACAATGAAACCATCTCATTTTAGATTCATGGGGTCAGAAAACAGAAATTGCCTGGCTTATATTTTCCCCTTTTGAAAACCACATATGTTAACAAGGGGAGGAGAGCACAGCACTAAAACCAGAAGAATTTGCTGCATTGCATGTAAAAGCTTTTAGAAGGGAATATTTTCAGGTGCTTAAGGAAACAACAATGCAGAGTTAATTCTGCAAATGGGGTTAGCCAGAAGTTTGAAGTGCTGAGGTGAAACCTGAAGTGAAGCTGAATATTTACAACTTCACTCTGTCTTAATCCTAATGCTGCAGCACGAATACATTTTCATAATCTCTGTGCTTGTGAGTCATCCTGGCGTCCTTTGCAGCACAAATTCACACTGGGCTATGTAATTATTTTTAGAAAATGGGAACTTTGTCATCTTTGCCATGCAGAGGGATCGGGTGATGCAATTGGATCCCCATTGCTTTCCTGAACTTGTGACAATGAGGAACAAGTTCATACCAGTGATTATTCATGAGCTTTGTCATAATCAGGATGTGTATATGTAGATACAGAGCTGCTGGGAACAGTTTCAATTAGAGCTCTGTGTGCTTGGGACTAGTGATGCCTGCTTCAAGCTTTACAAGCTGGTGAAAATAACCTTCCAAATACGGTATCTCAGACCTGAAAAGCCTGAGGGGCTTCCTATCCTGAAGGAAGGAACTGGCAGAGGGAGAGAAATATTCTGCATGATTGAATGCATTCTTCCCCAACAAAAAATTGTGGGCCTGACAAAAAGTACTTGGGATTACTGGACAGCAAAGGGGCTGCGTAATGAGATATAGAGTCCTTCACCTTTGGGTCACCTGTGACAAGAAGTCATTATCATCTGTCAACTGTTTAGTGGTCTATGTGAAATGAATGTTGTCCTTTGTTCCCTGTGAGAAACATGTACATCACACAACTGCAGCTAGCCAAAATGGCATGCATTGGCACATTTGCAAGGATGGCAGGAGCACTAAGATCTAACGTAGTGTTGCGGTTGAACTGACTCCCCTCATTCATGATTGCTTCTCTTGTGCACATTTCCTGCTTTTACTTGAGGTTGACCATGACTGTAGGATTATTTCCACTGTTTTCATGCCCCCCACACCCCATCGTCAATGACTATTTAATACAGAACATGCAGAGAAGGTTGAGAGTTGGAGCCACCTCCCTTGCAGAAGAAGGTCCAATAGAACAACCCTTCTGGTTCAGACCTGGAGTCTGCCTAAACCAGCACCCTGTTCTGAGTCAATGTTCAGGGAAGAGCATGAGAAAATAAATGTGGAAATATCCTTCTACAGACATGCATCTTCCTGCAGCAATCAGTGATCTGAAGATTTTCTGAGCAAGATGAAGTTGTCCCTGCCTTTGTACTGAATAGCTCCTGATGGACCTATCGTCTGTGAATTAGTCTAATCCTTTCTGGAACACATTTGTATTTTTGCTCTCTGCAGCATGACAGCAGAGAGTTCAGAGTACCAGGCTCTTCCTGCCGATTACCTTCTCTTTCCAGCTTCATCAATTTTCCATTCCTGTATCAGGAGTAACAGCCTCAGCGGGAGAACCAAACATCCTGGCTGAATCACAGTCTGATGGTTTGGGCACTTCCCAGGGACATTTTTGGACAGGTCTGGACATTTGCCAGGGAAATGGAAAAAGTAGGTTTTCCGATGGCTAAAAGGAGCCTAAAACCCCAGACTTCCCACTTCTTGTGTGCAGGCTTTAACCCTTCCTTATTACATGGAAGGACAGAGCCGTTGCTCCCTTCTGCATAGCAGGTGGCCGTCCTCTGGATGGTCTAAAGCAAGGAAAGGGAGAACCGTGGCAGCTGTTTTTATTCTGGTTGTTACACAGATGAGGCAGTGGAGGTCTAGCAAGGCTGATCCACCCAGGCTCAGACTGAGAAAGTGTGCCCACACTGAGAAATGCACCCAGCAACCTCCTTCCTCCTTCTCAGGCCTTTGACCTGTCCCTTTGCCCAGTGAACTTACTGAGGACAAAAGCTGTGGCTGATTTCCCAGTACGGAGAACAAAAGGGGAGCAAAGGGAACTGAGGCACCATGTGCCTGGTTTCCCTGCTTGTGCAGTGCTGTCCAGTTAGCTTGGGTTTTAAAGCAATCCAGTAAGAAATGCTAGCTGCTTGTTGTGACACCATCTCTGACAAAGCCTCAGGTTGGATTTGTGTAGTGACATCAAATTATTTTTGCCCATAGATTTGCTATTCGCTGTAATTTGTCCATTGATTAAACTGGACATTTGCAATGTTCAATAATTGCAGTATGATTATGAACAATATATCAAGACTCCTAAAAATGTAAAAGGACCTCTGGCCACTAACTTCTTTCTGTATACTGTCNTGAATTTCATTATGTAACATACCCCTTCTTCCCAATTTCTCCCCCCCCCCCCCAAAAAAAGGGGGGGGGGGGGGGAAGAACAAGATCCCAGAAAGCATTTCAAGGCACAGCTCTTCTCCACGATGGATATTGCCCTGTACTGTTTGCAAGCACTGAAAACTTTTCACACAATAACTTGCAGCCTGCCCTGAGAGTAGGTTAAAGTAATTGATTGAATAGATTTAGATAAAAAATAAGAAATCAAAAGCACACTCCATAAAATCACAAGTCCATAAACTCCACTATAGTGGAACTCCCCTGTAATGAAAGGTGAAACTCTGCAGGACTCCTCGTATGTTCCCTCCTTATTTAGTACTGTACTTGGGTTTTACACCATTCCTGATAAATGAAAGCTGTCACGTCGTTGCCATTGACTACACCTTGGTAAGGACTTTCTGAAAGAATAACCTTACGGGTTACTGCATAAACATGGGTTTGATGTATAGAGCCCCTGACCGCGACAGTGTGTTGCTGAAGATGTTTTTAGGATGTCCTACAGATATTTCTGAGGCAGATACAACAGTGCTTTACACACTGACTCATTATGCTGTGTCTTTATTCAGTGCCACTGGGAAATGTAGACACATCTATCCTCTGACATATTTAAGAGGTAACTTCTAGTGAAAGCAGGCATCTAAATGTCTTTGAGGGTTGATGTCTAGAGCATTAATGAAACTAATAGCAATGCTTACAATCAGTGATATTATTTTCTTACGCAATAAAGAAAAAAAGAACTCAACCAAGTGAGTGGACAAAACCACAAAGTTTTGACACAGTTCTATAATTTCCACAACAAAGTTTTTTGCACTGGAAGCCATCTCTGCTGACAGCATTATTAGTATAAGGCATAGTGAATAAAATCATTTTTGCATCACGATGTCAAAAGTATCCACGCAGAGAAAGCATTACAGAGAATTCCAGTATTTTTCACCTTGAGGTTTTACTCGGCTGTGTGAACCCCGGAGATTTTCATCTGAATGAATATTTTGAGAATTGCCTATTTCTAAATTTGCCAATTATGCTTGTAGGAGCTGAACATTTTCTGACTTAAATTATATATTTTCTTCAGATAAAGAAAATCCTACTTCTCATAAATATTTCATTAGAAAAATGAAAACATGTGAGCTTGTCTTACAGATAAGATGTCAAGGTTTTAGGAAAAAGAATTGCCAGGAAGAGGTTGAATTTCAGAAAGAAAGCCAATGAAGAAATTCAGAGTAAACTAACTTACTTTAAGGTAAAAATGAAGTACATTGTATGCACATTTATATATTTAAAGAGTTTGGGCAATACCCATAATTATATGTGCAAATAATCAATTATTAGAAACTGCCAATCTTATTATGGTAGGTAGTTGAAAACACATATACACATTTTAGCATAAGAGTATGTTGAAATTCATATGCAGATTGATATTTATTTTTCTATTTGTTAATTTGCAAATAATATTTTATCATTACCGTATAAATATCTGTATTTGTGTGCACAGGTTACACTATCCAATACTATATTTTGAAGGGTACTTGTTTTACAACCATACGCAGTGAAAAATAAGTTTGAACTGTTTAAATTTAAATTCAATCCACAGATAAAAATTCATATTACAGCAACTGTTTGGAATTGTTGATCTTTCTTGACACATTACCATTGCTGGTAATGGGATGCACTTTGTGAAATTTCAACTTTCCAAGTCAAGGGGTTAACATTTAATCAATAGTTCTCACTGTTATGGGCTCTACTGGGAAATACTAGGTTGTGATATACGCTATGCATCATGAAGCAGGAGTTAGAGTCTGGTAGAAAAATAATCTGATTGCAGAGTTTCATTGACAGTGCTCTACTCATACATTTTCTATACTTCATTATTTTCCATAAAGTCCACATAAAATTGCCATGGTCTTCTCCATTATAGTGTCTAAAAGATGTCACTTACCAGATTGTTATTTTGTTCTCAAATGTTTTTCCATGCTCCTGCAAAAACCCATGTCTGGTTCCCATTGGGAGTTACCGAGGCATGTTAATAAATTGGAGTGTAATGAACTGGTGCTCGTTTTTTCCAGTTAAAGCATAGGTATGGGGGTTGCTTCCTGGAATAACTGGCAAAACTGTGTGTGCACGTCATATTAAAATTTTAAGATTGATCAGAACAAAAATCCTTAATCTAAATATTCCAAAGCCTTGACAAATTTTAAATGCAGAGTCATAAATCAGTAGGTTTTAAAACCAGAAAGGACAGCTGTGATTATTTAATGTGGGAAAAGTGAGAGGTGACAGTGGTAAGATGATCCTTATTAATAAGAAGAACTAGTCTGTTTTCTGACTTGGATACCAAGGGGTCACTCCTAAGACGTGTCACGCAGCCTCGGCTCTACAGAAGAGAACGAGGCCTCACAAGCATACATACGACCAGCCTGAAGATCGGACAGCGTCTGGGCTATGGCCTGACTCCACGGGAAGATGTTGTGGGGCAGATTTCAGAGCCTCATCAAGCCATTCCTGCTTCTGCACGCCCTGCTGAGCAAGGCATTGCCATGGCAGGGAGTTTTGCTGAAAAATGCTCAACAAATTCCAACAGCTCCTGTGAAAGAGCAGATCTTTCTTAAACGTATTACCTTCAGTTAAAATTTCATGGTAACTTGTATCTCTTTTTCCTTCTGTCTGAAAGATATTAACACCTCTGTGCTGCTTTTTGGGACTAATTTTCTTTTTTCGGGTGCAAGTCTGATGTTTTCCTTACAGCACATATTTTCCTATTGCCTCCATCACGTCCGTGTGCCCACAGGAGTCAGCAGGAGACCTTCTCACTGCCTGGCTTGGCCTTTGTGGAAGGGGAATACCTGAAAGTCTCCAAGCACTAAGAGGGTTTGCTGGCCACTGCGGACAGTGAATGGAGATTACAGACAGTCCCATCTCCCTAGGGGATAATAGGAGGTAATGGTTGTCCAGGAGAAGTTTTATTTCAGCACTTTGTTTGGAGACAGCTATTATATGAGAGTACTGAGCGGACAGAGGCACAAGATGGAATCCTATTTATTTTTCTATTGTTAGGATCTGTGCTCAAAATTTTTTCTCTCTCTAAGCTGTACTTCAAGCAGAGAATATCCCATCAGCAGCTCCATATGTGTTTCTTTTCATGCTAAAGCTGTTTTACCCTGGGGTTTTGTAGGTAAAATGATAACACAGAAGAATTGTGTGTTATCTTTAATTACAAACATGCTTGCTATTCCCCTCACAATCTTGGAAGAACAGTCAGCTAAAAGAGAAAACAGATCACTCTTTCAGTATGTTTGTCACAATTTTTATACTGCAAAGAGCAATGACAACTTGCAATGTATCAGTTTACAGGGAGGTATTACATGGCAACTGTTTAGTATACATGTCACTAAAACTGGCCATCTAACTTGAAGGAATCATTATTTTGCTGCATAGCTTAAAGGTGACCAGTGTCTATAAATCACTCATGCACACTATGTGTGTATATGCTTTTCCTTACTGCCTATTTGGGGGGAATTTATAGAGTAGTTCTCCAATAAATAAATTAATTACTGAAATGTAAAGGCTGCAAATGTGTTGCACTGTAGCAATGCCATTCCAAAATGAGGCTACACCTTCCTTACAAGAGCAATATATGCTTGAAAAAAATATTGTACTATTAGGATGCCTGGAAATGAGCTCCTAAAGAATACAGCAAATTTCTTGTTTTCATACAATTCTTTATTTTTTGCCATCCCTTTACATTACCCACTTTCATTCTCCTCCATTAAACTACAGACTGCAGGTAGCAGAAAGCTGATGCAAATGGAGAAGACCCTCTATCTTGTCACTGTTAAATGTGTATTTTTGGGAGTGTTGTCCTGACCCAGGGATTGTGAAACTCTTAAATAATCAAACCAAACCCAGACTGCATGTGGGATAACTTGACATAACAACGTTTGGTACACAAAACAGCTTGGAAGTAAGGAAAAACCAGTGTCACTTCTGGACAGCTCTGCTCTTCTCACCTCCATACAGCTCTGCTTCAGTTTGGAGCTTACACACATGCTCACCTTCCTCCCCTCATTTTAGTGCTAGCATCAATAAGTACAAAATAAATTTTATTTTAGTTAGCTAGAGGTGCCTGCTCTCCTGTAGACTCAGGTCACATTCATAGGCTGTGGATGATGGCTGCAAATGATTTGTGGCTCTGAAATATCTTAGTCTGTGAATGCTTAAGTGCGTAGCATAAAATTCATGGAGTAAAAAGTAACCATATTTGCTTTACTGAGTTCATACTGAGCCATTTCCCAATCAGTTAATGCTTCATATTGCTTGTCATGTGACATACATATTTGACAAGTCTAAGCGATAAATCCAGTGAACGTGGCTTAATGGCATGCCAGACCTGGGAGCACGGGNCCAGACCTGGGAGCGCGGGCTCAGTTCTGGTGCAGCTAGCTCAGCATCTCCTCCTGCCAAGGAAAAGCCACGGTGTGTTGCATCTTAATGCATCGGGCAAAGCCCAATGACAATGCTCCCTTTGACTTTGATGATGTGGAATTGGGATATTAAACACAGATTCCCTGATGGCCTCTCCATGGGCATTAAAAACGTGACTTGTGCTCATCTTTCTCCTTGGCATTGCTGTTTGTATGGAGGGCGTCAGTTCTGGTTGACCTCAGAAGCCCTGACCTCAGAAGGGCTTTCAATCCAATGTTTAGCTCAGTAACTTTTTCCAGGTATGAAGCACAGAATACAAATCTCACATCCAAATATGATCCTCACATCTTGCATCTTATGACATGTCCAGCAAGACACAAACCAGGGAAAAATTTGGCCCTGTTTGACAAAAAAGAGGTTTTCGTCTGAACACTGTATCCAGCACTAGTGACAATTCATTGGTATTGCTTTCTGAATAGAGTGAGATTCAGTACAAAGTAGTAATTTACTTCAGCTGTTGACTATATTCAACTTGATTTAAATATCTTAATATTTAATTATCTACATTCGTCTTACTGAAACGCACATAAAGGAACATCTTCAAAGAAATTAGCTTTGAACATTATTTACAGACAAGGTGACAGCTGTCTAATTCATTCTCTTGTGCCAAGGGAGAACAGCAAAGTGATGTAAAAAGGTTTTGAACTGTATTATTTAATTCACATAATAAATTTCAAGTAGAGTCATGTGGTAGGATTCTACGTGGTTCACTGCCTTTCTGCTGATTGTCTCATTAGACGTTTGCACATCTACGTCTGGCCCACCTAAATAATTTCTCCATCTGTCTTGAAAAAAATTGCTCTAGCAAAATACTCTGTTTTTCCAATAGTGTGTATTCCTCCTCTGTGTGTGTGTGTGTGTGCGTGTGCATGCAGCATGAAACACTCTGAAAAGCACAATACTGTTCTGAAGGCCTTAAAGGCAAAGGAATGTTAATGTAGTTGCTTTCAATGCTGATTGTATACTCTGCACTGATTAAGTTCACTTCGGCCCCGAGTCGCTTATTGACCACTGCTTGATGGCAAACGGCAGGAAAACAATACTGCAGGTGGGTAGATAGAAAGACCTCTCGAGTCATGTCCTCTCGAGGTTCTGTCCAGTCATGACGGAATGCAAAACTTATTTGTAGTGAAAAAACACACCACTTTTGGCTTTGATTCTCCGCATTACACAGAGTTGGGAGTGCTGTGCTCTGCAATTTCTATAATCCTTTTAGCACTGAGCTGTGTAATGCTGGTCTTTCATTAAAATACTCTCGAGGATAAGGAAGAACAGATATACTGACCTTACCAAACTTAGCGTTTTGGAGAGAAGAATTCAAACTTTAACGTCAAATAGCTGGTGTGTCAGTCCAGAGCACAGTTAAGTGAGAAGAGGACTGAAAAGCTGAGATGTAAAAAGGTTAAAAACTATGTTTCAGCAAAAGGCTTTGCAGAAACTGATTGCTCTGATGTAGATTAAGCTGTACACTGACCTTTCAAAGAATAAGCACTTTTCTCAACTGTCACTGTATCAATGCACAAAACAAGCAATATCATTAGGGAAGGCACCCAGGCTGGCAGACTTTGAAGAGCTTATGTCGATGAGTCATGACCCACCCATTCAGCAAATAAAGTGAAGGTTAAAGCTTGTATGTATAAAATAAAACTTACTGAAAAACTGCAATTACATTGCTCTCTTAAAATAAATAATCTTGGACACAAAATATGGGATTATTTAGAGCTAGTGTACTCAAAAATATTTCCCCTCACCAAAAGGCATAAAATCAGCTGCTGTGAACCCCACCAACATTTTGCACCTCTATGTGTTTCATACTCAATGGGAGACAGCTTTTTTAGCCTATGAAAATTACGATGATTTCAGACATTTTTCACTTTGCATTTGGCAAATGATGTTGGAGAAATACCCTCTGCAAAGCAGCTAGCTTGTTAGGACACAGACAAGGATTTGAATATGCAACTTTCTTTTAAGCAGAGATTAAGCATTTAAGAGATTTCTTGGGAAATGTTTTGTTGTACATCACAACTTTTTTCAAACATCTTAGTGAACCAACAATTGCTGAAAAAATATTTTATCGGGGTAATTTCTCACCAGGTCTGTGTGTGCATGTTAGAATCAAAGCCCGACTTTAGGCAGGAACTCAAGAGCTGATCATGGCAAACAGGTAGGTCTACAGCAAAGTTTTTGCAAACTCCACCAAGCACATCAACTCAGCTGTATCCAAAGTGGTGGTGTACCACCCATGTGAGAGAGCCATGTCCAATTGTTCTTAGCACTTGGCAAGTTGAGCCTTTCTGGGATATTTTCACTGTTCTGTACAGAAAAATGTGACTGCTCTTCTGAGTCCTCAGCGGAAATTGTGGCACCAGTAAAGTATGAATGCACAAAGGTATATAGGCTGTGCCAAACTGGTGGATTATTTCTTCATTGTGAGCTGCAGTGAGTTATATATGAACTAGTTGCTCATGTTGAAAGTGTTTCCACCCTGCAGGAGTAAACTTACATGGCAATGGGTGTAATGAATACACTGCTTTTAGGCACAACGCCAAGCTGGATTTAATCTAACTACACTGGCCAATAAATGAGGAGATGGTGGCATGAATTTCCATACTGAAATACTGAGCAAGCCTGCCAGAAAGCACGAGCTCTTACTTGAGGAGCTAAACTGTGTAAACACATCTTTCCTGCACCAGAACACAAACTACCAAGATTAAAACTAGATTGGGTATATTTATTTGTGTTACAGTCAGAACAGACATTGCTCTAAGTGTGTGGGTTGGGTGTGTGAGCTGTTGCTGGCTGGAGGGATCTAATTCAGGGTAGAACGTCTGGGCTAATACAGCAGTCAAGCAAAGCCTCAGACTGGAAAAGCAGCAAACCACAGGCAATTGAAGCCTTTTCTTCCATGCCTCTTATGCAGCTGGGGAGAAACGGTCAATATCTAGCTCCATACCAACAGTCTTTGCAAACAAGACACATCTTTCCACTCATAAAAAGCACAAATAAGCAGAAAAAAAAAATTACTTCCTTTATCCAACCCCTTCATCTGTGCATGAAACTCAAGATCAGACTAATCCCTAGTTGATCACAGCTCACCGAACCACTTCACATATGTCAATCAAGTTTATGTAAGCTACAAAGTGCAGGCTGACGGGAGGAATTTTACATGCTCGATTCAATCTCTTTGAAAAGTATCATTGATCTGGGTGATGGTAGCACCAGTCTTTGTCCTACCAAGTTTGAAAAGAGCAGTAAGAAAAGGGAAGGTAGGAAAAGAGGCCATGGCTGTGCAGGCTTCAGCTTCAGCTACTGCAATGAAGCCAGAGGGGCAAAAGAGTGATACAGCAAGGCTCCAAATGTGCCTTTCCGCTAATCACTCTTTGCTCATCCAGTGTGACTGGGAGACCAGGTGCTCTTCACTGACCCAAAACCTGCTTTATCAAAGTACTAACATCACAGTAAGACGGATAGAAGCGTTCTCGCATTCTCATTCTGTGCCCACCTAGGTCACGCTGTTCTGTAGACGAGGGCTTTTTCTGATGAGGTCTATGAGAAAATTTTTCAAGTTCAATTACATGCAGAGCTACTAATGACACAGGCCTAATATGAGAAATTCTTTTGTAACATATGTGAATATTTGGAGCTAAGATGTCTGGCAGCTTAATAGCCACAAAGCAGAAAAATATTGCTGAATACATATGTATAAATCCTTCCGGTACAAGTTTTTGACATTGGAAGCTCTGCAAAGTTTCATAATGAATCTGGAGATCACTGATCACAGAACAGAAGCTCATGGCCCTGAGTATTACATTTCTCTTCAGTTAAGGAGGGGTTATAGCATAACTGTCCTGTCCTCTGTTCATGGTGGAACTCAACTTGTTCACACGGACTAGTGCTACTCATGATGACATCCCATTTTCTGTCTGCTCACTGGCTTTGAAGTAACTTTGTCATCAAATGATGGGCATATTCATGGTTTTTTATATACATACGTATTATCTTATCTATTTTGTACAAAACTTGTCACATGACACTTTAATGTGGACTGTTGTTAAGCCACATACATTTCTACAAGTGTCTTCTGTTAAGGTACTCTAAGCTTGTGATATGTCCCTAATCTCTTTCTTCACAAAGTGTAAAGGTCCATTATTTGTGCACCCGCACACCATGGTGTCTTTCCTCATTTCTTGTCTTTGATTTTTAAGAGAGACACAAATGAAAGCAGGATGTACTATTACATTCTGACATTTAAGCCTTCCTAGTAGTCCGCCTTGCATATAGACTTTAACAGCATTAGCTTTCTCCTGGACCACCTCTTTCATGCTCCCTATTTGTTTAATTTGCACTGCCTCCTTCACATTTCTCTTGATGTAATGTTAATCCCACTGGGTTTGCAGGTTTTGCATGCCTGTGACTGAGTCTGAATTAAATCTGGGCTTCATGCTACACAGTCCTTGCCTACTTTGCTGCAGAAATCTGGAAACCTGAATCTGCATCCTGAGGTGACTAAAAAGAACCACTGCCAGGAGCTGTTGCCAAACTCAGGTCAGATAGCCCAGGGTACTAGAAAATGCCTTTCACAGATCCAGCTGTTATTAGATTTAGACTCATCTCAGTTTCCAAACAGTTTCACCCACTTAGAGGTTCACTGCTCACCCCTGTCCTTGTAGTCCAGGAGTCTGAAGTTTTGTCCTTCTGGACTATGTGGTCCAATACACAAAGACTTGCTCATCATATTAGCCATGAGAGTTGCTGGAGGGTTTTCAGAGCTATGACACTTAAGGAAAAGACTGGTTTGCACTCTGCTGAGGGTAATAGCTTTGCAGAACTCATAAAAGCATTCACAATTGTTCTTGACTGAATCATCATAACAGCAAGCAGGTGCTTATATATAATCATACCTTTTGGGAACTGCCTCAGATCATTTGTCTGCCTCAAAGGATGTTCCTCACAGCTATTCCTCTGAAAGACATAAAATGACTCAAATTGGCCACTTGGCTTTCATTTCTACCAGAAACAGTGTACAATTCAGGATTACTTTGTTGTTTACACATCTTAAGCAAGACACATGGAAATTGCACTTTTATATGTCAGAAGTGGTTTCTTTTGTGTTAATGAGCAAAAAGTTCCTCTACTTTTTCACCCCTTTTTTCAAAATCTATTGTATGAATTTGATTTGTTTCATAAGACATGTTGGACTGAAAGGGTATAAACATGCTTTCTAGCCACTAATGCTTTTCAACTGGCAGGCACTTTAACATATAGTGTATTACTAGTAAACAGACCCATGCAAAGAGAAGCCAATGAGCCTTTAACACATACAGTGACATTAAAAAATAAAAAAAAAGAAGAAAATTTTAACTTTGCAGCACAATTTTAACACAGAAGAGCTCATCCTTTCCTTTAAACAAGTGAGGAATAATTAAATATTTCTCTTTCAACTCTCTAGATAGTCACTAAAGAAATCTCACTTTCTTATACCACCTCTGGACTTACATCTAGGTGATTTACATTCTTAAAATCGGTATTTCAATTAACTTTTTTTTTCAGAGAATACCAGGCTCACCACTTTTGATATTTTTACAGCAATTAATGAAAAAGACCCCCCACAATGCCACAACTGCTTTTTTTCACAAGTTTGGCTAGCTTTCTCCTGCTATATTAAAGATGTACAATATGGTGGAAGAAATACTAGGACGTGATTGATGACAATTCCTCCTCTTTGCATAGTCAAAGTGCAAAGGGAATGTAAGATCAGTGTATGATACTACTAGCAGGAGTGTAACAGCTTTACAACTGCTTTGCCATTTGTTTTGCACAAGTCAATGGTCACAGCACACCCTGGTAGACCAGGTCCCCACAGTCCTCTGAGCAGCCTACCCTGCAGTTTGCTACTGTAAAAAAAAAATACTAATAATTATAGGAACAAAATGGAAAGGATGTATGGTGTCCTCCTGCCAATGGATCATTTTTATTGTCCTTTTTTTTTTTTAAACATTTGTTCCTTTGCCCTTAATACCTTAATATCACTACCTTGCAGCAAAGAATCAAACTGCTGAAAGAAAAGCTTCCAGGACTTGTTTACAAGTCTCCAGGAAAGGCTGAACCCTCATCAAGAAAATATCTTGTTTTCTTTATGACTTCTCTTTTTGCTTTGGGAACATAGCTTCGTTTTGAAGAGCATTTATAAAGCTATATCTGAAATCTCAGTGAAGTATCTGGGGGGGCCCTTCAACGTCAATGAATTGCATGAGATCTAACAAGTACTATGTGCCTTGTTTTGATCAAGCTGTACAATGGGCAAACCATTGATTTAATAACTGAAGTAAGACTTACATGATTAAGTATGGAATTATTCTAAACTGTTTAAAATCAGATGCAGATCTTTATTATATTAAATCAGTAATACCATTCTGGTAATTCAATGATTTATTTTTTTTTTCTTTTGCAGATACTTGCAGTTGAAGGCAGATTTCACACTTTGAAAGTAGAAAGCTTTTGTTATAACAACTTTTCTCAGTGGAAGTAATTGCCTTTGGAAGGTGAGATATTCTTGTGTCTCTCCACAGATTAATTCTCTTGGATCTTATCTGCAGTGGCAAAAAATGGAACCTGTGTCTCCTTTGCTGCAATTTAGGCGTGCTCAAATGTTATTACCACTCTGTTTTCTAACCCTTTAAGGATAGATTACCAGGTAGTAAGGAGATACTAACCCCATTTGCATTAGGTTTTGCTCACAACCAGTAATTCTTCTACATGGAACATAGTAGCTGGTACTGAGCTTTTGGTTGGGTTGAAGCTTCCGGTACACAAGTTAGCAACCTGGAGAAAGATATATACATGTTTTCCTTTTTTTCTCCCAAGACACCAAAAATCATTCATTCTTGTATGTGGCTTTTTTTTCTACATACTGTTCTGTTCATTTTCATGGTCCAACTAGGGAAATGAAATTTGGCCTGGTATTAACTATTTGTGGAATTCACAGTGGAATCTAATGTATTTGCGATGCTGCTGGGCTCCTTACTTCCTCCTGCCCTTTCCAGACACAGATTGCAGCGCAGTCAGCCTGCAATCAGCTGTAAGGAGGTGTTCTGAGAAACCTGGAGAAAGTCAATAAACAACCAGAAATGAACCTGCGCGCTAAGGAAACAGATAGCTCAGGGTAGTGCTGCAGCAATGGTGTCTGAGCATGGCAACCCAATCCCTCTTTGTAATGGATGTCCAGAGGGGAAGTGAAATGGATGCAGAGCAAAGTAGGAAAAGAGCAAAAAGTTCTCCAGAGACTTGGATGTCAAATGAATGTATAAGGGAACATTTACAGTACATCTTGTTTAACTGGAATTAAACTTATCTTTGAAACAATTCCCTAACTTGCCCTGTGTTAAGAATGACTGATTCTCTTTATTTAGTATAATCTTGTAAGATATCTACTTGAAGCAGCTAATAATTAATTATAGAAGTATACTATAATTAGCTTTTAATGAAAAGTACTTATAAAGATAAATATTTGTATACTCATTGTATCGATTGGAAGTTTAAGGAAGAGAAAGGCTCAGGCCAGTAGCTGCAAGACCAGTCAATGATTATTTAATTATAATTTTGGAGGTATCTGCACCACTTTTTTATAAAAAGTGAGCTGATCTGCTCCAGTCATGAATCTAGTCACATAAGTTCACTCTGTGCTCATCTTTTTAAGTATCTCAAGAGCCAGGTTTGTCTAAACTGAGTTTTCTTTGTAGCTTTCTTCTAGAGATTAAAGAGCCCTGCATAGTAAGAATCAATATATAAGACATCTTTCATGGGAACCTGACTTGCTAGAACATTTACTGGAAATTAGTGTTTGGGCTAGTAGAAATCTGTCCTTCACAGCTAAAGCTGAGGAAAGGACAGTGCGAATAGATTGCAAATGCTTTAGGAATCGTGCTGATGAAGCAGTTCCCCATAAGCAACCTGCCTAAAGCCATGGCAAAAGCCTAGTGCCCTTGAATGTGCGAAAAAGGAACAGGGATTAAGAGCTGGAAAGTGGTTTTACCACTTCACCTGGTAGTAATTGTGCCAAATCAAGCTGCTGAGTCTGGTTTTGGATCTCTTAGTTTAAAAAAGGACATAAGAAATTCGATGCATCTCACCTGTGGTCTGAAAGTTCTCGTACAATGGAAAACATAGAAATTTCAATCAAATCAATTTATCCAGAGGAAACTAAGATAAACTTTGTTTTGATGGTGTGCATGCCATAGTGAAGAGAAAACAGTCACTGCTAAAGAGTTTTCTAATCTACTGGAGAAAGGCACTGTAAGAACTAGCAGCTAGAAGTTTAATCTGCAGACATTCAACTAGAAGGAAAGCACACAGGTGCTCAGCACACATTGGAAGAAACTGCTGAAGGAAGTGCTGAATTTTTCATTTCTTGAAGCTTTTGTATCAAAACTGACTGCCTGTCTGGAATTGCCTGAGTTGAAATCACATCCTTGTGCTCAATAAAGGCATGCCTAGATGTAATGCTTGATCAAGGATCTCATACTAAATAACCTAGTGGTCCTTGCTGACTTTAAAATCCAGCAATCTATTTCTTCTACAGGCTGAAGGGAGAAAGAAAGAGATAAAAATTATTNGTGATGCCGAGGTACATATATAGATGGATGGATGGATGAGAATTGATGGCTTCTTACCTTGAAAAGAAAATTTTCATACTTGCAATATAATAAAAGAAACATCAAAATAAAACCAATTAATTTTTCCTTTAATTATCACAGTTTCTACAGCTGTTGAGCAAATTATAGCTTCTTTAATATGCCAATTTTGAAAGTACTTCACATTATAACCAGCAGATAACAAGGGAATAAGAGTAATTGGAATTAAATCTATACAGTGGAGAATTCTCAGTTTTAATGTTGTCTAAATGGGTTTTAACATATTGAAACTGCCAGAAATTCACATGTGAATAAAAGCTGTTAAAGAAAAAGAAGAGGAAAGAAAAGTAGGATATAAAATAAATATAGCTCCAGAAAACTTTTGGAGTAAAATAGTGCTATGCAACTCACAACTCCCATGAAGTTCCACTACCATTGATCAGCGTTCGGTTAATATTAGTTAAGTGCCAACACTGATAAGGAATAGAGAAGTCTCACAAAACATGATTCTCCTGGATGACAGGCTATTTTCCTTCATGACATTAATCTTTTATTTCTCATGAGATAAGAAACTTCAGATGAAGCTCAGAGGAGAGGGAGGAACAGCAACTCTCTCAGAGAACAACGTTGTATTTTGATGCTGGTACTTGTTCCATGCCAGCGCCAGTCATGCTTGGACCTCCCTGCTGTGCAAAGCTCTTGCACGTAAGCATGGAAAGTGACCTTATGCAGTTGATCTTACAGCTGAAATAACCCAGATAGGAGGTAGACAGCCAATGAAGCAGAGGCTGAGGTGACTTGCTTGAATACCCACCAAGAGTAGGATTGAATTCAGGCCCTGGGACTCTGAGCTCAGTGCTGTTTGCTCTCCCTGACCCTGAGAACTGGGATGTGAATTACCACTGAAGTCTAAGGTAAATCCTAGGAGCACAGCGTCTGCTAGACCTACACCATCTTCCTGCTGAGACATCTAGAGTGTCTTGAGCCAGTCAGCCATCCAGCACATAGAACAAGCATGGTTTCATGCTTTTGTCCTTTCTAGTTCTTTGCACAGTGAAGATTTTATCTTGGGTGTGCACAAACCTTGGGCAAATCCTACCTGCATGAATATCAGTGGAAAACCTTCCGTTGACTTTGGTGGAAACAGGATTTTCAGACTGATGGACAAGAAAAAACACACAGATGGCTTTGACAAAGTGGCTTTTCAATGGCAAAAATAGCAAAGGAGCATTTTGCCAGGCCTTCAAAGATACTAACTTTTAGGGTTTGGACAAAAAATTATGGACAGAAACAGTCTTCCTCTGCATCTGCATTACAATTTTATTTCCATTATGATGTGGAAGAAGCAAATTTGGAAGCAAATCCTCTGTTTGGCCCTCATTTTCTACACCTGTAATCACAT
>RSEF01000004.1:83687592-83731410 GCA_003993805.1 Himantopus leucocephalus | reverse complement strand
AAAAAAAAAAGGTGCTATTTTAATGGAGTAAAAATGTGCTACATCTTTGTATTGAACATGAGTTTGAGAACTAAAAGTAGGTAAAAATACTTTTGTTCCCGTATTTTTTTTCACAGCAACTGAATAAAAGCAAAAGTACATACTTCATCTTTCTATCAGTAGCTGGGATCTGCCTATAAATTCCTATTGCATATAGTACTTTATTCAGATTTTTAAAGAAGGAAAGGATTCCACTTCCTAAGCCGTTCCAGCTTCCAAAGGGCCAGATAAATATTAGTCAGAATTATGCGTTAATTAAAATCATCTTACAGATATATACTTTAAAGGATCAAAGCACTTCTATAAATATGCGTACAAAGAATATCCAGGAGTCTTTTAAATCCATTTGTGAAATGCAGCTGTTTCTGGGGTGAAATGTAGCAACTAATTAACAGTAAAAGCACACAATAGCTTGAAACAGCAGGTGAATACAACTTCTTCCCGTCACAACTGTGGCATAATATAAGTAGACAATGTAATTATCCAGTTGGAATTTGAGAGGGACCTTATAATTAGCATATTTTTTTTCCTAAGGAAAATGTTGGGACCTACATGCTACAGAGGAATCTAGAAATACCTGAAAGAGACTCACTACATCAAGGCTTTGGTTTTGTTTTTGTTGAAATAAACCAACTTCACAGTATCCTTCTCTCACTAGGAAGAAACATTTGTCGATCAACAACTTGAATCTTCACTCCTAACACCTTTATTTCTCAGTTTGTCTTACTAATATCATCCTATGGGCTCTGTAATCATATTCTTATGGATGTTTATGCATTTCTCTTAAGCAAGAGCCAGCCAAAATGACTTCACCCTACCTGTTCTTTCTGGTGGTAATACTCCCTGGTACCTTTATTTTCCATGGTGTACTATTTCCAAGTTTTGTATGTTCTTGAGAGAAAACAGGCTAAACTGATTATGTCTATTCATTTCCTGGGGTTTGTGATTCTTCGGTGTTTGATTTTGCTTTTTATAATGTAATAACTGACAAAATAGTCTCCATCCTTTAATTCTTTCCACATCTCTTTGAAGACTTTTGCCTAACCTATGCAGCAAGGGTCGTTTTTTTTCTCTGCTGAGCAGTTTTCTGCCCTGGCTTCACATTCTGTTCAAATGATGATGAATCCAATTTGTATTATAATCATCATCATTATTGTGATTATTTGCTGAAATGAAGGACAACCAAGTTGTCCCAGAAGCTTACACATTATATTAGCCAGGAAAAAAAAAAGGTATAACACTGCACATAGGAACAGGTGGAAGGATAAATTCTGCCACGCTACCAGTGTGTTAGGAATCCTCCGTAGTTTCACTTATGGTTTCTCTTTCTGCAAATATCAAAGGATAATCTACAACTTTTTTGTGCTGTTTGAAAGCTACTGTTTCTTCAAATGCACTTTGCAGTTATGTCTCTGTAAGTAGCTGACTTCACTATAAGCATCATGTGTTAATAGGAAAGCCATTTATTAAGATTTTGCAGTCCTTAGTGTTAATTATTGCAATTAATGAATGGAACTGCAAGTAGAGTTCAACTAAGGGTTTTCTAAACTATTAATGGGGCCTCATTAATAATGCTCGAGACAGTCTACTGGGAATTATTTAACAGCCATGAGACTTATTATGTACAGGACCTCAGTCTGAACTTTCATGACTCCTCTTCAGATAAATTAATGATGTCCCACAAACTCCTAGGACCACCTCTTCAGCTGTTTTTTGGAAGAAATATAGTTTTAAAGCCACCTTTGCACCCAGCAAAATCAAAATAGGGTTTTATATCTCTGAATGCATCATGTAAAAATCTTCTAGGTGAGAAAAATTACTATTTTTCACTCTGTAATACAGAATCCCACTTGGAGGACAAAGACTGGCTTAACTCTAGATCTAGGCTTCAAGAACAAAATTGCTAAACCCTTTTATGTCATTATATCCTTAGAGATGTTTCAGAGCAATAAGGTAAATTATGCCTCATCTTTTCAGCTAATAATGTTCCAATAACTTTGACTTCTTTACAAGCTATCCCACCGTAAAACTGTATTTGTTCTTAAAACAAATTGTGTCTGGTCCACAATACAGTAACATAGGCATCTTAAATGCACATCTGCAAAAACCTTTGTACATAGTTGCCTTCAGGCTTGTCAGCGGTTCCTTGCCTTTGAATTACTCCTATTAAAGCTAAGCCTTTGCTTAGGTGTCTGCAGTTTTGGGTCCCTAACCAAACAAGTAGTGCTACCGAGGGGACTTCGGCTGTGTCCCTGATTTCTCTCAGAATTGAATCCAACTTAATTTGATGTACTCCCTGCTCACAGCTCCCCATGAAAGTGGTCAAGCTATGACTCGTCTCATTTTTTTTTCTCAGGAGACTTTCTTCTACTGTACCCACAGAAATACCAACCTTAGGAGCACAACCTGGTGTGCTGGGCAGATAGGCTTTATGGCAGCTTTTTGGCCAGATCACAATGACCATGACCATGACCTTCCTCAAACTGGCCCCTGCACCAGCCGTTGTTCCCCATTATAACCTCATAACAATGTTTTTCTTTCCAAAACAATCCTTTCTTAAAACTGCAACTTCATCTATCTGGCTTCATATTTTACTTACTGTAAACTTTTGGTCTAGTATCCATACAGTAATTGGAAGAAAAAACAGAGTTTCCATCACACAAGGGTAACGATATCTCAATACAGCTCATGAGTTTGTGAATTTTAATAAAATCTGAAATCTCCCAATTTTTTCATAACTATATCCCCCCGAAATTGTTTCAGTGTCACCAATCTAGTTTGCTTAGGAGCCACTTTTATCTGCTTTATATTCTCTTATGTTATGAAAGTGAAAATGATAAGGTGGAAATAATCTATTTCAATAATTTTTCAAGTAAAATCTGACAGGATCAGTACATTTCCACCCAAAATTTTGATATTTGATTTCAAAATTTGCTATTTATTTATTCAACTGATGTTTTTTAATGGAAAGTCTGGAAGATGTATTGCTCTAAACATGTTGAAGTTAAAGGAAGCTATGCTCAAATACAATGGTGTTTACTCTGTGAGATGTGACCAGCACTTGCCTTTGCTGACATTGCATGATGGACACATACCCAGGGTGGACCATTACTCAGGGTGGCATTACTGTGCTTGGCTTTTAGTTCATGGTCTCTTTGAATAACTGAAATAAGTACTGCTCATAGATGCCTGATCCACGTGTAATGGGAAGAATCTATTCGGAGTGTGTCCTGGCTGTGTGAAATGTTGACACTGAGCTGATATGACAAACCAAGAACTTCTCTCCCATTTCTGTGTGTTTATTTGCACTGAGCTGTGCCATGCGGTAAGTCATGCCAGGTGAAGAATGCAGAGATTTCCCAGATGTGGTGGCGAGGAAACAGAACAGACGTGGTGCCTTTGTTGCCTGCAATGCACATATAAATGCACTAGCAACCTGCTAGCAATTCTCACCAGAATTAAATAAAAAAATAAACTCTATCATAACAAAAGGGTAATATAGTCTAAGAACAAGTAGGTGAACAGACCCCATGGTTAAGTTACTTGAGTTAGCACAGCGTATTTCCAATGAATTTACAATACAGTGAGAATTTACTCAAGGTGCATTTAGTCCTCTGCCTGTTCTTTTTTTTTCACTAGGAGTGGCAGGTTAATGGGCTGCAATGAGGATCAGGAGATCTAAACTTAAGCTTCTGCTCTGCCACAGATTTCCCCCATGACTTCAAAAAGTCTTTTGATTTTTTGGACGTTCCTACATTGAGGGCTGTAGTTTGGAAATGCCAGTGAGTTTGATAAGATACTGGGAACAGTCCAGCTGTGATAGCACCTGCAGAAGTACTTGTTTAAAACAAATAACTTTGGTATCTTTGCAATGAATGGTTGTCTGCAAGAGCTCCTATCAGCAACGTATTTTTGTAGTCCCAAGCCAGGAAGCTTCTGGGGGCTGTGAGTATACTAAGATTCACAAAAGAAGGGTCTATTGATTACAGCAGGGAGTGACCCCAGGATAAACAATTGATTTTATTTCGAGCACTACAAAAGAAAGGATGGATCTCTGGGACTACACAGGGAAAGAATCAGTTGGGTTGGCTCACCTGTTGCTCTGCGTACGGGATCAGCATTTCCAACACGAAGATGGAACGTACAAATTCTCTGCTGCTCAACGACAGCAAAGGTCATTGAACTTCTCTGAAGTCAGTAGTTACCATCTTTTTTTTTTTTCTTTAGCTGGGCTAATTTTTAAATGTACGGGCTAAGTTTGTAGATACTGCTCCCATATTGAGACAACCCTCTGACTGTAGAAAGTGATAAGCATGAATGAAACTTCGCCAAGTGTTCAGGAAAAGTGGAAGGTGAGGTGACAGCACACAAGAATAGGATCTCTTCAGTGGCATTAATTCCAATGCAACAGCTAAATCTTGTGTGGGGCTTAAGTTCCCATGGATCAGTCATGCTGACTGTCTTTTAATACCAAAGCCAGGTACACTGTAGCTTTGTAAACAGGTAAAACTGGTATGAAGAGCAGATGTAGAGTACAGTCTATCATGTAATGCCCAGCAGGCACTAAATACTCAGGGGGACTAGCTGAAAATCAATTATCTTCAAACAGCATAGCAAAAACCTCCTCTGTTCTCACTTACCAGCATCAAGTCCATTTAAATAACAACATCTCAAAGCACAAAAGCAAAGTAAAGCCTCATAAAAGTCTCTTTCAGCGAGGACTGCATCACCCCAATCCTTTTGCTTTGCCTCTTCAAGGAACTGTTTCTCCCTGATGTGGAGATGAAGAATTAATCATTCCATTACATAAAATGCATACTCCATGGGGAAGATGCATAAAGCACGCAAGAGACGGATGGATTTTTTGTAGACTAAGGTCACCCTCAGGGGGTGAGAGCACAGGGAAAATTGCTCACTGAGTGATTACCATTTCTGGATCCTCTGGAGAATTGCAGGCTTGATACCATCTGAAAGAGCCTATGATTTTCAATTAACTCTTTGCTCCTGTAGATTGGTAATTACCTCAGTATATGTTGGGGTGCTGGTTTGCACTCACCTCAGCAGGGAGCTGAGGAATTGGAAATGGTCTCATTTGCCTGGTGGCCGATGGCTGCCGCAGATGTCAAGCCTGAGCAGGGCTCTCCTGAATTGCTTGTCAAGAGCAGGACCATCCTCAAATTTTGAGGAATACCTCTACTGTAATGCTGGGCAGAGAAATGGGTAGAGAGAGACCCCCATGCTCATAGTCTTCTTATCTGTTTCTAGCTAGGTCTGAAAATGCCTAGCAGTGTCCTGCTGACCAGGTGATGCTGGTAGCCTGAAACCAGCCCGGGGTAGCACTGTGTGCCGGGATTTAGGTCATGGAGGCAAGAGCTATGTAAATTTGATACCCGCCAAGGCAGCAGATACTATCAAGGAAACTAAGATATTAAGAGGAAGCAAAATGAAAGAGAAGAAGTTTTTTGAAGTAAGAAAGGCGATGGAAAAGAAGATGTTTTCAGGTGTATCAGGTTATAAAGGCTTCACTGTGTTTTAATTACTGCAAGATAAATTTCTGAGAGCCTGCAGTAGCTTGTTAGACACATACTGTAGTTTTAATTAAGTAATTAGGGAGTTTGATGAGGAAGGCAAGGATTTTAGAATTTAAAGTATTCTGGAGAGTGTATAGGCAGGGGAGGTTTGTTTTTTTTTCCTCAGGTGTCTCTGTATTATATAATGATTAACCTTGAGTGAAATGTTATGGGAAGGACTGAGAGCTTTTATGCATGAGTCACAAGCATAAAACCTGACCCAAAAGCTCTTTGAAAAAACTCTCCAAGAAGATAACTTTGTCAGTGTGAAGCCTGTAGGACTTAGGTCAAAATGTGCATTCAGGGATCAGGTA
The DNA here is from genome assembly GCA_003993805.1 of Himantopus leucocephalus. Lineage (NCBI taxonomy): Eukaryota > Metazoa > Chordata > Aves > Charadriiformes > Recurvirostridae > Himantopus > Himantopus leucocephalus. The sequence continues at coordinate 83,725,487 of RSEF01000004.1, read as the reverse complement.
AGGTTTAGCAGAACAAAATTTATCTCTTGAAAGGACAGACTTAATGAGCAATATCTGTAGAAATAAGTATAACTTCTGTGTAACAGTGTGTTGAAGAGATAATGCAGTTGCTGTTAGTTTTTATGTGACATTAAGGTTGAGATTGCTCATGGAAAAGTCTTGAAAGAAATGAAAATATAGTATAAGAAAATTAAGAATACAGCTATCCTGATAGCTCTGTCACTTCTATCATTTGCTGTGAGAACTTATGGTCTTCTGAGCATGAATTCACTAGGATTTTCATACGAACAAAAAATACAACCCTATGGGAAAGGACATGCCACATTCTCTCTCTTGAGACAGCTGTTGGATTTGGTTATGGATATAGGAATCCCAGGGTTCCCAGGTTAGCACCAATGCAGAATATGCCTGTAGAAGTCATAAGGTGAAGACGTATGACTGAAAACCACATTTTTAAAAAAGTATGGGTGGGTGTGTTACTGCCACATTGAATCTCAGTATGTCTTTCTCAGAAAGGAAACTTTCTATCTAGCCAGCAAGTTGGGGTTCTGAACGAATTTTACCTTAATCTTCACCTTGAACAGAACTGTGGGTTTGATGGTATATATACTCTCTCAGGTAGTATTTTGCTTTGGCTATTATGTATCACCATGAACACATGTACAGGCAATTTATTTATTGCTACAACACTGACTATGTTCTGCTTGGGATATAAAAACAAAACCTTAACAAGCATTTCAAGAATCTGCCATTTGATGGTTCCCACTTCTTCCAACCAGACTTCCTAACTGTTGTGATTTAATTATGTGATGAAAAACATGTCAGGTGAATGCTGTCTCCAGCTCCTCTCCCTTGAAGTGTCCATGGATAAAACAGGGTGCCTGATAGTCTGTTTTACATAAACGTTAATTTGTTCTTGGTTTCTTTTTTGGAATCAACCAACCAGTTTTATCTAAATAAAATCTAAATATAGTTTTGGGGATAGTTCGCTCCAAAAGCCACTCATAAAGGCAGCATGGAAGACTGCCCCTGGTCTGGTTCTGTGTAGCCTATGTGGTCCTCCAACAGTATGCCAGAAATCTTTACATCCTCCAGCACCAATTTTTACGTTTTAAGACAACAAGGGCCCAGAGGAGACCCAGTAAGTAATAAATGGTAGGGATGTGGCCAGTCTGCTCTAGAGGCAGGTAGCTCCAACCAGCGTGGCTCCAACCCTCTGCTTGACCACAGCCACATTTAGCAGTATAGATGGAGCTTGTGAGTACGCTACTTGTTGAGGTCCCAAAGTGAGCACCTCACCCCAGACAAGAGAGGGCTCTGGGACATTGCTTTACAAAATAATCTTTGTGCAAAAAAAAAATTTTGTCTTTGTCTTTACAAGGTCTTCTGGGAGCTATGCAAACTGCATGGGAGGCGTCATCAATGTTCAACTGGGAGAATCCTTCAGCTTTTTGAGGTACAAAGAGAAATTCCATCATGAATAGCATAAACTACCTAAAATCTCTTCAAAGCCATATCTACTCAAACATATGAATACTTTATAAAAAATATAATCTCTGTGCTGATAGCATGCATTTGGTAGCAATCTGGTTTATTATTAATAAATCAGTATATTTTCCTCAGTGGGGAACAAAGACATGTAATCTTGAAATATCATCTGCATTGTGTTATTTTGTGGCACATTTCATCTCAAAGGTTACTGTTTTCACTTCGTCTTGAGTAGAAGGTCTAATCCATCAGTTAGTGTCATCTCATTATAGTTTCATCAGGTGCACCTAATGACTATGGATACCTAAGACAACTTTCTAGGGGATTTTGAAGTGTGGCTCAATGCACTTGGAAGGCGCGAACAGCTCTCATATCTAAAAAGACTAAGAATAAGGGAGAACAAACAGGAGCTAAAAAACCCAAGCGACTAGAAAGAATACCGCCATGGCTGCTGGAACTGAGTATTTTTAAACTGCAATTTAAGTAAGTTCTTCAATAATTAAATATTTACAGATTTTTTTTATGAATGATTGAATATTTTCTGTTATAAATATGAAATTACATGGTAGTTATGCCTATTTATATTTACTCAGATATTACCAATTTTATCTATAGTTCTATGTTTATATATACTGTATAGACAAACACACGTGGATATATATGTGTGCATTCTTAAAATGTCTAAATACATGTGAACTGCCTTTTTTATCACTAAATACAGCCAATTCTATGCTGGAATTAATTTTCTCTTATAGCTGCACAAAAGGCATTCAGAAAGAAAGAGGAATTCACTATCCAGTCAAGGAAAAGGCAGAATGTTATACTGAAATATGACAGGCTACTATGGTCAAAGCACTACAGAAATGTCAATGTGGTCACAAATAGCCTGGCACAGTCCTTGTTCTCAGTTTCATTCGAATTTCTAATTCTGCAGGAGTATAATTTATGTCTGTATTGAAAATTTTGCCAGTTAGTCTAAAAACTAACCAAAACTAAACTAAAACAAGTGGAACTGCTGGGAGGGTGGTCGTCACTTTTTCTTCACGCTTACGTGGGAGACCCACTATCCAGCTAGTTGGATTTTTTTTCCATTTGTTTGTTTTTTTGCTTTCTGGTTGCAGTCTCATGAAGACATGTACTGTGTCTCCATCTAAGTTTGGAAAACGCTTAGCACTTCTGTGTCATAACATAAATATGTATGTCTGATTTCTGCCACAAACTCTGTAGCTTGAGACAAGAGCAGGTTACTCAGAAAAGCTATGGAGTCTCCATCTGTGAAGGTTTGCAAGGATCAGCTAGACAAGGACACAGCCACCCTGCTCTCTGCATCTTTGCAGGTGAGAGACCTGCTTTGACCGGAAGGGTGGCCTTGAGACATCCAGAAGGGTCCCTTCCAAGCACAGTTTCTATGAATCTATAAATATGTTTGGCTCGTGCTACAAACACTCCAAGAAGTGAAAAAAAAAGAACCACCCAAAACTTGTGAAAACATTATAATAATTTCAATCAGGGAGTATTGAATGTTTTCAATTTCTTGTTAATTTATTCCTGAGCTATGAAGTGTTTCAAAACCCTGAAAATAAATGTCTGACTCACAGAAGACATTTTCTATGAAAAACTACCAAATTTACAAACCTTTTTTTGAAACTAGGAATTTTAGGCCAAAATGAAAGTAAATGCTGTGATAATTTAGAATGGATGTCAGTATTATGCCAGATTGCAACATAAAGTGAATAAACGTGGGATGACGGCAACAGAACCACAGCATAATTAACTCAGTTTAGGATCTTTTGGGTTTTGCATCAGTAACTCTAGCAGAAGACAGACAGCTCTGCTTTTTGGCCATGTCAGTATGCAACTGGCACTGAAGAGATCAGCAGTAACCAGTGAACTGAATCAAAGAGTCTTTCCATGCACACATCTGCTAATCTGAAGCAGGAGGTATTTGGCTCCACACCTATGGAGGCTGAGGTGACCTCCTGGTAGCTTTCAGCGGGGAACGGCCACTCTTCTTACCCTCTTTGTTCTGCAGCGTAAACCTGTAGCAGTTGTTTAGAAAAGGATGTGAATATCTTGGTGTTGGGAAGAGCTAAAAGGCTTTATTTGAGGCTTTATTCCAGCCTTTTGATATGCGACACTACTTCTTGGGAATAATGTGCTGAAAACAGAGCTCAGAACATTTCCAAAGATTGCTTTTATATGAGCAAAACCATTGCTTTGTAACAAACTCTCACACACAACCTAGAGCAGTGAAGTTAATGTTTAAGTTTTTTCTTAGGCGAAGAAGCTTATTCTAAAAATGGTGTAAAAATAAATTTGTAAGTGGGACATCACACTCCTATTTTGTGTCCTGTAAGTCTTCTTACAATCTTTACTGTTTGATAAATGTTAAAAAAAAAAAAAAAAAACAAAACNAAAAAAACCAAACCAAAAAAAAAAACCCCACCAACCTATTGAGGTCACCAGGATGTTTTCCTAAGTAGAAAGTCAGAAGGATGTTTCATGCAGGACACTTAAGAAAACTTCATCTCTAAAAGTGTAGGTGTTACTGAGAATCCTCAGGATAAGGTTTCAGATGCCTTAACTTAGAAGACGTGTGGTAATACTCATGTGCTGTACTCCAAGAAATTTAGCGTTGTAACTATGACTACTGACTGTTATAGAGAATCGGAGGAAGAAAGAATCTGTTTGTATGTAAAAGTGGAATAATATGGTTTATTTTCATGAATTTGGCACAACTAGAGAACTCACCTGTTTTGCTGCAACCTCTGTAGTCTACCAGGTTCATAATGCACAGTATCACAGCGAATTAGCTCATAACTTGCTCAAAGCTTAGCTTGGTATTACTTCACTGACCACACTTCATTTGCTGCCAAATCCTTCTATTTGTTTTGATGGTGGGTTTTGGTGGTGCTTGTTGTTTGTTTTTTTTTTTTTTTAAAGAAATGGAACTTTGAACAATGGTTTGTTGGCAGATTTATTTGTCTCCCAGGGCCATGAGTTGCATGGGTGTAAGCAAGGGCAGAGCTTGGCTCTAAATGACTAAAATGCTACGCTCCCTTGGCTGTGAGATGATGAAGGACTGCATAAAAATAACACACAGCATGAAAGCTTCAAAAGTAGCAGAAAGAGGGGGCCAAGCCTACCTAGCATGCTGCCTCCTTCCCAGGGGACCTGCAGAAAGGTTTCTGAGCCTTCAGCTGGTCTTGCCTAGCAGGACTACACAGTATCTAGCTCAGAGGTACGGGCAAAAGGCTGGGGAGATGCCGTGCTCGGAAGCTAACAAACAGCAGTGCCATCGTTGATTCAACAGGCTGCACTGACACCTTGGATGGAGAAAGGTGGGATGGACCATGTGCATGGGTGCAGGACTGCTGGTGTGGTGCTCCCAGCTCATTGCTCACTGCCTTTCCGAAGGCAGTGCTCCTTTTGTGTCCATGATCACTGAAGTTTTCCTGCAGGGTGGCAAGCAGAGCTTCTGCATTTTGGATGAGTTGTAACCTCTATAGTATATTGTCACAGTAGCGATGAGATGCCCCCCCTGAACAGTCCTGTGTCTGTACAGCTGTATGCACTGCCTCGTAGACCATTTCTATTTTCATTCATTATACCCATTGCATTTTTCAGGACGTGCGATTTTTAGGTAAAGTGAAAATGGAAAAAAAAAAAAATACAAGTTAGGCTCAATATAGAAGAGAGGCAGTTTAATGAGAGAGAAAAGCCAACACTGCAGTTTTTAAAGCACAGGGGAAATTTAAGCATGGAGTACTAGAAATGGGATTGCAGCCTTTGTTCTTAATACGTGTTGCTTCTAACAATTCCATTTGTTCCACTGTTCTTCAGTGCCAGGGCTAAGCAAATAGTTTGCAATAAATAATTTAGCCTTTGAATTTAACCTTCATTCCTGCTCATGGAGTTCCCATGTGCTGATTGTGGTGGTTTCAAACTTATTTGTAATTCAAGATCATGCAACTTTTAGGGGTGAAGGAAGATAATTTATTATTGTGATGTGCCAATGTGACATGACACTCCCAACCGATCACAAGGTATTTCTTGTCCTCCCTGATCTGATGATGGCTGTGGTGGGACAGAGGTGAGGAGGCAAAGCGAAAGCTGTCATTTTGAGGTGAAACATGATTTTCTCCTTTTCAAAAGATTAACATCTTGATATTTTTTTGTGGGGGAAGGTTAAAATGGAGTCACTGTTGGAACAAACGAGACTATTTCTGTCTGAATCGTTACTTCTAGACACTTAATCTGGGGTTACATCTAAAGGGGACACTGCTTGAGACAGGGCGCTCTGAGACCTCTTCCAAAATAAATTACACCTTTTGCATTGCATTGTGAAGTGGACCTTTATGTCTATGAGAGAAGTAAAGCATTTCCTGATGCCTCCTCTAGAAAACAGAGGACAAAACCAGGTCACTTCGATTTGTGTTTTTATCAATCTTTCATTCCTTGCTGGGGTAAAATATGTGACTATGACCTTACCCCAAGAGATTGTTGCTTTGACTCAGACAGGGCCAAATTTTTGTCGGAAGGAGTTACAGACATTCAGCAAAGAAAATACCCCAAAAGAGTTTCTCATACTGCAGCTCAAAGCGCACAGGAGTAAGCTGAGAGGATTACTGCCGAGCTGCTTTTCCACCAAGAAGAGAGAGAGCGAAGTGCAAGTTGTACATGCTTGACATCATAAAACACTACTATGGCAACAACTCGCTGTTTATCTGCTTAAGCATCAGTTTGTAGGGGGGGAAAAAAATGGTACAAATACGAGAAACTAAATTCTCTTGTATTTATCTTCTCTTCCTTTAGTGGGTAATTTTTGTATCAAATAAACCTATAAGTTTTCAGAATTAAAAGGGTGAGTTTTGGAACTGCCAAATTATGGAATCAATCTTTCTCTGGTGGTTACATTAGAAAGAATAAGGCCTCAAAGTCGCTTTGCTGGAAGATTGCACAGTTTTGGAAGATCTGAATAATGCACAGAAACCTGATGTACCTTTCTTACAGTTTGGAGATGGGAATCAATAGTATTTAGAATGGTTTTGGCAGTGTTCTTTGGAAGAAAACAAACAGAAAAAAAGAAGATACTTTGAATTCTACATGCAAGCAGGAAAAAGCACTACAGTAAAACAGTAATAAAATGTTATCAATCTAAAAAGCAATGAGAGGGATAACAACAATTTAATTTTAATCTCTCAGCTTGTAAAAAACATATAAGGTTTTAATCTCTAAGCATTAAGTGTTTAAGAATTCAGGCAGGCACACCATTTCTTATGGGCATCCGGAAGCAATCTCTCTTTAGCCTCAGTGACAGATAGGTATCACATTTTTTTGGACAGCAAGGATTGAAGTCACAGAGAAAAAGGTCTTGATATTCTTTTATTTTTAGAAATCTGAACTTGTCTGCCAAAAGGTATTAAAAATTCCCCTGTTTTTCTTTTTTTTTTTTTTATAAAAAGTACCAAGACTCCTAACAAAAGATTGAATCCTTTTTTAGAGGTATGACTTGGCATCTTAAACTACATAACTGTTTTCTTTATTTATCTATCTTTATCTCCTTTACTGTTTTCCTTATAAAAAGATGTGATCTCCATTATTAATTGGTATCTCAAGTTTTTTCTCTTTATTTATCCATCTTTGAGAACAACATCCAATTCATTTTCCAGGAAAACTAGATGATAGAAAAAAAGAAACTGACAAACATCCTCACATTTTAATGCAGAGATACTGGAATATGTAGAAGTAAATGCCAAGTGCTATGCACAGTTCGAGGATAATCCTTTTGTGTACTACATGAACTTGTGAAATCATTATCCCAACAATTAACCAGCAGGATTAATGAGACAGGGGGAAAAAAAGAGTAGTTGCTGCTATTCTGTCGGTGCAGAGTCTAAATGTCCCCTGACTTCATATATTTTACTTTACCTCTTGCTTGAGTGTCTTCAATCTTTTAGAGAGAGAGGCTGCCATGATTCTTGGCCCAGCTATTTTTGTCTGAAGCAAACGTTAGATTGATATTGTCACGCTGTCCCAGCTACCATTCTCATTCTCTTTCCAATGAATGCACCAGGGTCTTATTAAATAAATCAAAATTTAAAAAAAGAGAGAGAGAATGAGAGAGAGAGGGCACAAATCAAATGAAAGCCGAGTGGGCTCTGTTTGCAGGCTGTGGCCTTGCTCCCACTGGGCCCACGCAGCACGTGCCCTTTTATCTTAGTGCCTTTAAGCTATGGTGGTCTGTTCAACCTTCTGGGGCTACATATGTCTCTGGGCCAGGATAATTGTTCTCAACAGCATGAGCTTAACTTTATCATCCCTCCTGCCTCTTGACTTACTGTAAATTAAACAGTGGCTCCATGAAAAAAAATGAAGCTGGGAAGTTTCAGCAGTTTTTTAAGACTATTTTTTAAAAAAACAGAACTTGTTATTTTATGGGTACCGTGGAACATTTTTGTAGTTACTGTGTGATGAGATGGAACTAATTTAAAATTTTATTATTTCTTTTTAAACTCTGGGGCAAAGAACAATCAGAAAGAAATTAGATTAATGAGGAAAGAAGACTAGACGTGGACATGGAATATATGCATGGAAAACATGCAGGAAGCCAAATTCCCCGTCAGAGTTTGCCAAATTACCGACGACTTCTCTTTCAAAGCTCTCCTAATAACTCCCCATTGTATGCAAAGCCCATAAGAACAAAGTTAATAACAGTGTATGAGTATCAATTATACATTACAGATGTAAATCTTACAAGTCCCTTCTACTCTGTAGGAAAGGGGCTGTCTTTGTGTCATGCAGCTGAGAATGCCCTGAAAGCACAGAGCAAATATTAAAGAATAGTAACTAGGGGCAGGAAATCTCTTCCTTTCATTGAGTCATATTTTAAGTACTCTGTCTACAACTCAGGCAGAGCAATGTTTTCACTGGTGGTGTCACCCTGATCTGTACCACAAACCTTCTTTAATTCCTTAAAACCCACTGAGTTTCTTGTTCTTTAGATGTGCATCATCTTTGTCATTTCATCTAAAAAGAGCCATCAGGAAATTTGAAACTCCCTCTGCCTTGATCCTAGTGCTCTTCCAAGCACCTATTTCAGTTTAAATTAACTTTTTTGTACATGGACTTATGTTTAGCCAGATGAGGTTTTACCAGCACCTTTTATGATGACATCCGTATTCTTCTGTCTCTACTGGAAATACCTGCTTTTGCTTAGTGGTTTTAGTTTTTGTAAACACCAGAAGGAGATGTTTTTTCAGAAGAACACAAAGAATGGAGATCATTGAGCCATAATTTTTATGTTCTGTCCTGGAAACTGTCCAAACTGGGATTTAAGTCAAACCAGTTAACATCATGTGAGGTTTTAGCTCCATCAGCTAGGCAACTGCAATTTTCATTGTATGCATTAGTGTACTGCTGTCTGCAGGGCTAACAGTTCTGCTGCTGCTTAAGGTTTCAGGTCTTCTTTGCAGAAGGATCATGATCTCTCATAAAGAGTTTGTATTTTCCTTATTTCTGATCATTGTTTTCCTTAATCTACAATAAAAAATGCCTTAGTCTGAAAAACCACAGTTTACTTCTTCTGAAGGAGGCATATGATGATGCACAGCTATACTGCACTGTAGCAAGGTTCTTCACTGAACCATCTTTCTTCCTTGGCCATACCCCAGGTCCTGTGCTAGGCTGCAGAGGCCCCATGTAGAATTCAGACAAATGTTTTAGTGGGGTCTCTATCTGCTTCTTTGGCCTCAGAACTATCAGAAAGTTGGCATGTACTTTTCAGTCTTTTTACACCAGGGCTATGAGGTTAAGCTCAGAAGGGAGCTTTGCCAATGGATCTCGAAGGCTTTATGAGATTCTTAGCCAGGTTGCAAAGCCCTTAAAGCCAATTCACAATTTCCCCCCAGGTCTTAAAAAAGGCTATGTTAGGCTAAGCATCTCCCTTACAGCTCTCAAATAGTGTTGCATAAAACCTAAAATAATTCTGCTAACAGAGTGAAAAGGTCTTCTGGAGATGAACCATCTAATTTTAAGTAATGGCTACTGACCACCTTCTCCTCCCTGTCAAGTTGTAGTTTCTTTATTGGCGAATAAATACTAAAAGTTCATTATCAACTCTTCAACAGCCTTGCTGTGCTGGTAGTAGTAAAGGCAACGTGTTTCATTACCAGGTTTGTAGCAGAAGCAGTAAAAAATCTGATTCACTGATTCACAACTATCTTAGTGGCATTCACTGTAGAAATCTGCTGTAGGTGTTTACTGAAACAGATATTTACTAGAATTAAATAGATATTTACTGAAGTATGTATATGACAGTAAGTCCTCATGGACAGTTAGTGCAAAATAAACTCTGGCAGCATGATATGTTGGTAATATGTCCAAGTCTACAATGATTGCTGCACCCCTACAAGCAGACAAAGTTGTGGCCTCAAGACGCTGATGATCTCAAAGCTATCATAGCTTAATACTTGTGCTATTTGTGTGCCTGAACATGCAGTCTAAACTGACAGATGCTCCTTGCACCTTTCCATCACACCATCAGGGATCATGCAAGGCTAACAAGAAGGCATGTGGCCTTTCAAGTGTTAGCTGAAAGACCAGTCTTTGGCCCCAGTTTTATCACTGTCTGGTTCTTAATCAGTGTGGATGAGCTTAGAGATCTGCAATTAGATAGCTATAGGTTTCCTCTGTGCTAGTCAAACAAAATACTCATGCCTAGCATGTAACACAGATCGGCACTAAGCTGCATACTTTCTACAAACTGTCTGTGCTTTTTTCTGAAGAAACATTTGGCCTCTTAACTTTGCACATTGCTGTATATGTGTGGAATTTGGCAATGTAACCTGCGCATAGCCTCTTTAGGTCCTCTCAATTGGCTTCATTTAAGCATCTGATTCATCGAACAATTCTGTACAATTTGGGCCTGGTGCAAAGCCAGTTTAAGTTGATGCTAAAATAAACCAGGCCTTTACATAGTCTGGTTCAGGCTTTCTTTTCCCTTGTCTCAATTTCTTAATTCTTCATCCTTTTTGAGGTTTGGCTAAAAGGATGACGGCTCCTATTCAGAGCCTAGTTTTCAAGGACACCTTTGTCTCTTATTCTCCTGAGATAGAGGCAGACAAAATGCTGCAGTTGGTGTGTCCAGAATATAAAATGGAGTGGGCAGGGGTCACGTACAGAAGTGACCACAGCCTGGGAGCAACTGGAGGGAAAGACAGCAACCCATGGCTTGACCTCTCCATGATGCAAGCAATCTCAGGAAGACCACAGCAAGTGGATCTAGTGGTTTCATAGAAAGGAGCCAGTGTTCCAGTGATCTGTTTTGTTTCCAGTGTCTGGTTGCACTGGGGGGGTCCTGCTTCTTGCTTGAACACCAGTTCCCGTCACCCTGGCTCAGATGGAACCCCCTACCTTACTACCTTGCCTGCTGCACAGGCAACAGAGGGGCCCAAAGCAACAACAGTCCCCATGTGCTATATAGAGACAGGTTTCTTCAACAATGGAAAACTCTCTGGGGTGCCCTGCAGATATATCCAATGCCTGAAGGGACTGTTTTCTCTTTAAGTATTGCCATTCATACGAAAAATATTAACAACAACAACAAAATAATCTGCTGTTCTACAAAGCATGGTGCAGGAACCAGGGATTTCTAAGGCTTGAAATGTTTGTTTCATACTCTGCCACAGATATTCGGTGCAAATTTGGGTAAATTACTCCAGTCTAGTTGAAGGGAGTTTATGCGCTTACTCCTGTGGACAGGATTTGATCACAGCCTTTGTCTTTGGAGGAAGTTTCCCTCCTCTGAGTCAGTCTCTTTATGGGGGTGGCTCAGTGCGGATTTATGCATGATGTTTTAGGTATTCACATTAAACAGCTGTAGCCCAAATCCTTGTAAATAATAATAGGTGTTTTGAGTATAAATGAAGTAGTAAAGCTTACATTTTAAGAGCTATCTGGGACTTAGCCAAAATACTAAATAAATAAATAAAGCTTACACATTTAACTGTTGACCACATTGGGTTTATGGAGATGACAAAAATGAAGAAAAACACCCCCAGAAAACAAAAATCCATGTTAGGTCAGACAGAGAAAAAGAGGTTTCAAAGTTGCAATACAGTGAAATGAAGTAGAGACTCAGCAGATAGTTAAAATGCTGCTCTTGTCTCTAGCAAGAAACCTGACTACATAGAGGTAAGAATGCTGTTTTATTTCCAGGGCTCACTAAAGCTGTGATGAATGCATATCTGGAATATATTTCTTCTTGTGTGAACGGACTACATATCACTATCATTAAGAGTAACTCAGCACGTTTATCACAGTGCATTTCAAGGAGGTGGGAAAACACACAGGTTACTGTTCTAATTCTGCAATAAGTCAAGAAACCATCAACATACTCATTGTTTTTAGTGCAAATGTCATATTTCAGAAGCTTTTTTCTTCCTTAGAAATGGCTTATGAAAAACATACTAGAAATATATTTGAATGCCGTGCCTGAGTCTTGGTAGCATTCCTGCGTATCAGCTCAAAGCAAAGAGCCTTTCTTCACTCGAATGTGTTGTGTTGACTGAATAATGTGTTAGTGCAGTCAAGAATACAGTATTTGTCATCCCCGACACTTTGAGAAGATATTCGTTCAAATAGAGTTCAGCCTAGTTCTGCAAAATATTTGTTGCTAGGCTCATATACACCATTTGTAGGTAAGGTTGGATGCCTCTATTCTTTTTAAATTTTTCCCCTCTACCACACTGTTTAGGAGTCTCACTGTTTTCAGCATCCAGATTTCATATCAGTAAGAGGTAATTATCTCCCTGAGAAAATCCCCTCTCTTCCTGATTGAGGCCGTGTCACTGCAGCAGAAATGTTATTCAGGAGCCACTAGGCATCCTTGGTGGTGACATCTGTTTGGTTGTCTGGTGAGGGATTGAGGTATAATCAGTCATATAGGTGTTGAATAGTATTGGCTTCCTGACAGACCTTCCAAATAGCCATAGCAGCAGTTTAAAAATCAGCCTGTTTGTTTCTGCCACCCAGTGAAATGCTGTGGTGTCTGGATATCAGTTTTACTTTCAGTATTGTACAAAGCAGGACAAGAAATTACTTCCAAGCCAGAAAAATATGACAACAGGAAAAAAAAAAATGCTTTGCCTATCAGATATTTCCTTACTGATTTGTGAATCACCAGATGACTAACTCGCCTATGGAATCACTAATAAAGAGTTAAATCTCCCGTCTTCTCTAGATTTCCTAAATGGATTACGTATCATTGCCTAAAATTTAGATGAAGGTTAGGCAGAGTTTGCAATTCCATTGTTATCGGTTAGTGAATAAAAGATGAAGATTAGCATGATTAAGGAGAAGTGAAACAGGGGTTCAGCAGTATCAACTCAAGGGAATAATTCTCCTGGACACTACTGGGACTGTCACCATGACTAAGGACAGAAGAATTATGCTTTAAGGAAAGCAAAAAGCAGAGCCTGTCTAACCAGCCTCCCTGGGGAATGGGACTGATTACACGGCATGCTGTTTCCTCTTCTTTTATGGGCATAGGCAGCCACCCGGAAAACATGTGAGGGAACCAATGCGACCAGCATAAAATCTAATGTAACTGAGTTCAGACTAGCAGGTGAAGATTATGACTTAGCATTTGCAAAGCTGAGAGTGGAAATAGGGACACAGCCACTGAGGTTTTGTGTCTCATGAGCAAGGTCCACCATAAAAACAGGGCTGGGACACTGCATGTTCACCCACAGAAGAGAATATGGACAAAGGAACCTGAAGTAGGGTTTTGGTGGGTGTAGCCTTGGCAGGAAAGAAAGCAAGAGAAATTTGGGAAATTCATCTTGCAGTGTCTTGCTTAACTGTAGGTACTACACTACAGATGGTTACACCAGAGCAAGTCACCCAAGCTCCCTTTAAAGTCAGTAGAAATAGTTGCTTTTAGAGTGCAATTCATCTCAGTCTCAAGTAAACAACTACAATGTGTGACATGAATTGTGTCCCGCAAGTGCCTCTTTCTCCGCTTTAACCATGCAGAGCTGCTCAGATGTGGCTGTGCAAAGCATAGATGTATGAACTTGGAGGTATGGATCATCCCGTGAGGTTTCAGTGGGACAGCAGGAGCTGCATGCTCCAAACACCCACTCCAACACTGTACCGCACCCAGAAGGGGAGCACTCTCCCCATTCAGTTCTCCACAGGCAGATATGGAGGAAATCTGTAACTAGCCCAGCATTTCTCCAGAAACTTTAATGTACAGCTTCACTGTCACTTGCTCAGTAGCTCCACCTCTGCAATCTGTATTTAGAGTGAAAAAAAAAACAAAACAAAAGAAAAAAACGTGGTTCCTTGTTGATTATTAGGTAATAAAACACTTTAAAATATAAAGACAGCTTATAAGTAAAACAACATTTCCGTACATGTTTTCCTAAGTTAACACAATTTATTTACACATAGACCTATGTAAGCACTTGCCTCGGCTGCTACAAAAGAGGCTGCGTTCCAACCACAGCCCAGAAAAAAATACTTTTTCAGTCAGTTGCCTCTGCCTCCTTCCAATGGTTTCCCTGCAAGTTTTGCCTAATGAGCTCTCCAGACTTGCTGCAGGCAGAACACTCGGCTGGGTTGGTGTCCAGACTCTATAGCTGCTGGACTTGAAAAAGTGCAATAAGATCTTAAAACAGGGAAATTCAACCTACAGCAGATAGCTAGCAGGACACATTTATTGCAGAAGTACAGTTAGGATCCATTAGGGTCTCCGTTAAGATCAGTATATCGAGAAGACTAAAGAAATGGCAGATGATCTGTTATTTACCCGATGTTATGAACAGCATAGGCAGTACTATATACTTCCAGAAATGGAAATATAAATCATAAGAAAGTTCTTCTTCTTTTGGTAACAGGAAAGCTCAAAAAATGGTTTTCTGACACCATTTCTGAAGGTATTTCTGGCTATGCAACTTTATGTCAGACAAAAACAAGATATTACAGGGCCTTTGAAGTAAAACTACCTGATGGTACCATTAAGGAAGATACTATACTTTTTGCTGACCTTTTCTATAGCTCTTGAGTTTAGACTTATCTGCTGTATAATGCCAGAACATTTTGAGTTACACAGTTCAGATGTGTTTTCTGTGACTGATACAAAGCTTTTGTAAGCCATAAAAAACAGTGAAGCTGACATGACAAGGAAGAACACTCTTACACAATACTTTAAGAAAGTTGTACTTTGATGCACTGTAGATGTTACTTTCCCTTCAATGTTTGTTTAAAAAAAATTAAGGATGCTATGATTCTTTGAGCTTTGTTTTACTAGATATTTAGCAAGAACTTAAGAACCAAAAAATCCATTTACTCCTGTATCCATGTTTCTGTGAGAGGCAGTAGCATAAGGCAGTTTCAGCCTGAAAAGGAACTAAAGAACCAGAAATTTAGTTTTTCTGTCTTAAAGGGAACAGGAATATTTTAATAGGTGGTATTTCCAGACAGAGAATCAAAATGCATAGTAATGCTTTTTATTGTTCACAAGCCAGAAAGGGAAATATCACCCTCTGAATATTCTGATTTTAGAAGGCGCATTGGAAGTTATGCTCTCCAGCCTTGCCTTCCTGCCTCCCAGCAATCAGCAGCCTGGGGACTGTCTTAGTTGGAGGTCACACCCATTCTGCTGCATTTAAAAGCTGGTCTAATCCCTCACCAATTCATATTTTTGGCTTTCTGAGTTTCCTGTGGCCAGGAGTTTCACAATTTATGTGTTGTTTGAAAACGTACTTCCTTTTGTTAAGTTTAAGTCTGCTGTCTAATAAAATTTTTGTATGACCCATGGCACACGTTGTCAATATAAGTTGTCCCTGCAACTTCTCTCTGGCAAACCTGATTTTATAGACCTCCATTGTATTTCCCCTTACTCATTGCTTGAAGAGTCATATCTTATTTAGTCTCTCTTCCCAAAAAAGCCATTCAATAATCTTATTTTTATTGCCCTTTTCTGTACCTTCTCTAGCTCTACTCCATCATTTTTGTAATAGTGGGACCAAAACTGCACATAGGATTCAAGAAATGGGTGTGCCATTGCTTTCTACAGTGCCATAATATTTTCTGTTCTGCTTTCCTCTCTGTTCCTATTCTGACAATTCAGATGATGCGGTTTGCTCTTTTGACCATCACTAGGCACTGAGCTGACATTTTCCGAGAGCATTCACGATGACTTTAAAATCTCTTTCCTGAGGGTTATTAGGTAATTTAGAAGCTCTTGAAGTATACATGCAGTTAAAATTGTTTTTCTCACATGTGCTGAACTTAGCAGCACTGAATTTAATCTTATATTTAACCACTTGGATGGTCGGTGTTGAGATCCATCTGCAACTTCTCACAGTCAGCTTAGGACTGACTTTGCCGTCTCACTATCCGTCTCACTATCCACCTCACTATCCCTGCTCCATCTGTAAACCTATCAATCTCTGTCTAATTTACCAGTGCAGTTAATTTTTGTACTAGCACAGCTTATCTGAGGTCATATTTTCTTGGCATAAATTGCTTCAAGGATTTCTTTAATGTACCTTCTTTTATAGTGTTACTTTGTCATCATTGTGGATGCTTGGTCTTTTGAGACCAGGACAGAAACCAGTAGATCTGTACTGTCTAGAACATTTTTTTTGTTTCAGTACTTTTTCTGGGTTTTTTTGCCTTACCCTCTCTTATTTTAAATTTTGAGTTGCCATTTTATGGGTCAGTACCATGAAATATAAAATAATAATACGGGTATAAAACCCATTAATCTGTGAAATGGATAGAGCATTTGATAAAGAGGAAAGTGAGTTAAATAATGATAGACTGCTTGTCAGAAAGCAACTAAATGACAACAGAGGGTCTCCCATAAACTGCTTCTTGCACCAAAGTTGTAGAAGTAATAGATTTAAAACAGGCTGCAGCCTACTCCCCAGAGATAACCTCCACACACAGACAAAAAAATCCTCAGAAGCTGCATAACTTTACAACTTGCATTTGCTTCATTCTTCATTCTCCACAAGAATAAGAAGATGCTTGAATTATGACTTTGGATTTAAAATGTGTAAATATATCCAAATTCTATAAGAATATGATTTTTCCAGTCAAAAACTTCTTCCAGATGCACTAAGACTTATCTGAAACATGCCTTTCATAACAAATCAAAATTTGCAGGAGCTTTTCAAAACTGAAATGTTCTTTGTTTGCTGTTCTTGCTGCTGTTCGCTCCTTGTCAGCTCTGGAGAATTTTTTAAAACTTCCATCTCCTTGATTCTGATGTAGATTATAGAGTGGGAGGTTTTGGTACTGCAAAAACAAAGTCATTGCTTGCCTACACTATAATGAAAGCTGCTGCATGAAACATGACTATCATAAGCAATGATGGCTTTATCTGAAGCATTTGGTTTTATATTTAATTTTAGTGACTGTACTGATTATAAAATAAAGATTTCAGTCCTAATGATATGTATGTATTCATTAGGGAAAACACTTTATTCACTGACACTGTTCCCTTCTGTACTGACATTTCTGAATCAAATAATAGCTACAAATTGTTGGGTCTGATATTCTTCTTGCTGGGCAAATTAGGAATAACTCAAGAGAAATCAGGGAAACTAATATAATCCTAGTTTATCCCTCTGTCCATACATATTCCCATTGCTGGTTTTTTTGCTTCCTTTCTTAATTCTGCTCCCTGCTACAATTTGCCTTGGGGCAATTTTTGTATGCCTATGACTAGCAAAAATAAATCCTCTCAAGTATTTCTAGGGAAAAAATATGTAGTACAACATCATGAGAGAGGGCAGTCTCACGTGGAGGCATAGTGGATCAATGTTTCATTCTGGTCCAAATGACCTTCCTCTACAAATGGCATCATCCAATTGGGACTGAGGTTTTGTTTAGGATTGATTCTACCTCATCTTTCCTGTTCAGTAGTGACTAGTTTTTTTTAGGGTTGATGATGTTGTTTTTCCCCTAGAAAGTGTTTTCAAATGTTTCTGTACTGTGAATATCATGTTTTTAACAGTGTGCACCTTTCTCTTTCCTCTTAATTTACTTCTGTGTATGGCCCTAGCATCCTCTTCTCTTTCACTGCCTCTTTTTGCGTGATTCCGTCCTTTGTGCTTTTCTTCTAGCCCCTCTTCCTGGATTACGTGGCTATAAGAAGATATATCTTTTGTGTAAAGAAAAACAAGCAAAATTTTTAATCAATCATACTTGCAAATAAGAGACGGAAACATAATTTAGGTACATCTTAAAATGTCAAAACTCACAACTGTTTTTCAAAGTCAGCAGTTTTTTAATACTATAATTATAAAGCAAATTTCATAATTCTCAGAAGAGGGTAAAGATATTGAAAGAGGTCATAGAATCACGGAGTAGTTCGGGTTGGAAGGGACCTTTAAAGATCATCTAGTCCAACCCCCTGCAATGAGCAGGGACGTCTTTCGCTAGATCAGGTTGCTCAGAGCCCCGTCCAACTGACCTTGAATGCTTCTAGGTATGGGGCATCTACCACCTCTCTGGGCAACCTGTGCCGCTGTTTCACCACCCTCATTGTAAAAAATTTCTTCCTTATATCTAGTCTTAATCTCCCCTCTTTTAGTTTAAAGCCATTACCCATTGTCCTGTTGCAACAGGCCCTGCTAAAAAGTCTGTCCCCATCTTTCCTGTAGGCCCCCTTTAAGTACTGGAAGGCTGCAATAAGGTCTCCCTGGAGCCTTCTCTTCTCCAGACTGAACAACCCCAACTCTCTCAGCCTGTCCTGGTAAAATAGGTGTTCCGTCCCTCTGATCACTATTGTGGCCTTCCTCTGGACCCGTTCCAAAAAGTCCATGTCTTTCTTGGACCTGGTTACAAATTAACTATTACAACTTCACTGTCAACCATCAAGAATTTTCCAATGTTTTCCTTCCTTACAAAAGGGATTCTAACACCAAACCTCCTGGTTTCTAAGGAAGGATGAGTACTTTTCTAGTTGACAGGGAAATTCTGAACTCTAACCTATAATTTTATTACAGGATTCTAAATGTTAGGCTTCCTAATGAACACAAAGGTTCTCACATGACTGTATGAGGCTTTTTTTTTGTTTTATCTTTCAACTGTAGAGCACAAAAACTTCTTTTTTAGGAGATAAGAAACACAGAGTGTTTTTTTCATCAGATCAAAAGACTTGAAATACTTAATGCTGTCCCTTCTATGTCTGTAGAAATTTGTCTGTGGCGCTGCAGAGCCTTTTATGGGGTGCTATTATTTTTTTCCGTAGTGGGATAGCTTCCCAAAATGTCCTTCCAGTTTTCCATTTGAGAGATGTGTTGGATGAGTAGATTCTGTAGCTGCTAAAGCTATTTGTTGTTTTCCTGGACGTGGATTATGTTTCTTTTGTTGCCTGTAAGAAAGCAGTCATGGAAAGAGATAATATCATCACTTAATATTTATGAATGGGTAGTTTTCTTTTAATGGTGAAATCGATACTTGTCTCTAGAACAGTTTGTTTTACTTCTAAAACAGAACAATGAGCAGGATTGCCAGATAGCTTTTCAGATTCCATAACTGAAAAATATCTGCTTATTAGCTCTTTTTTTATCTAGCCCTTTGTATTCTGTTCTTGAGCCTGTTACACAGTGTTCGAGAGGTCATTGGGTACGTCTCTAGTTTTATCATATTCTTCTCCTTGATTGTGCAATTGATTTTAAGACCTATTCCATATTTACTGAAGCTTATACATATAGATGTGTCTATGGATGTGTGCATCTGTGTGTGTGTTTATTTATGGAATTGTCAGTCTGCAGAGAATTGCCTGTGACGTAGACAGATTTATTTATCTGGTTATTTGGAGCATAGTTTCAAAATAATTGCCAGGTGAGATTGAGATTTTATTGCTAGTCCTCTCTATTTCACAGCTTTGCTGAAGTGGTTTAATTATCAGCTATTAGAGGTGATAATTCATGCACCAAATCTGAAGTACACTTTAAAAAAAAAAACCCTCAGTGTGCCATCAACGCTAGAGAGAAGAGTTCTGCTTGCTATTTATACCCCTTAAACTTGTTTTTACCATAGCCAACAAGCCATGGTGTAATGATGCCTCTTTGGGATTTTTTTTTTGGTCATTTTGTCCTTTGAGCTGTGTTCATTGCCTGTGGTCTCATTGAGGGGCTGGTGGCTGGTGGGCTGTGTGATACCACAAATGGCGCTGCAGTGGAGACACAGGCATGCTGCTGCAGAGCCTGGTGGCTCGCATGTACCGCCCAACCACCAAGGTTTTGGGCAGAGGATGTTGCTCATGGTGCCTGGCAAAATACAGACTGTGTAATACTAAGGCTTTACACAGGGGGTGCCTACTGGTGCTTTTTCTCAGTATCTATGCCTACATACAATGTGCTAATCCTTAAACACTCCTTCAAAGATAAAGTACTGGAAGAAGGTGTGTAGCTGAAGCTGGGGGAAAACAATGGAAACTGAGCCCTGTGGGAAGATCATATTGAGGAATAAACAAAAGAGTAGAAAGATAGCTGTACTTTGAAAAATATTTTGAAATCATGGTGTCAAGGTCTACACATCTTCTGTGGAACTATGTTAGTCTGATACTTACGAACGTATATAGCCACAATGCTACAATCGTATGAACTTGGGCCGTGTCTGTTGTAAGTTGTTGACAACATCCAGTACACTGATGAGAGAATACATGTAAATAATTACCATTGTTTTGTCAAACAAAGCAGAATGTCATTGTAGCCAAGACTCCTCAAACAGGATGGCTCAGGCATCTTGTTTTTCTGTTTGTATAAAGGTGTATATACCCTGAAGCTGCACACTGTTCCCACTTCCTCCCTTGTTTCTATCTTGTGTTCTTTCTCCATTTTTCTCTGTTTACAAAACAAATAGAAAAATTGTTTTGAGAGCTAAGAAGTAGGGGGAGGGTCTTTTTAGATTACAATTACTGCAATTAAAATGCTTTCTGTGTTAAAAGAATAATGCTTTGCATTATAAAATGTTTTACCTGGAGAAAATGTAGTATTTTGTCTCTGTCATAAGCATTTTGATGTAACCTTACATAAGCATATAAAGTAATCAAATGATCANAGTAATTAAATGATCACTACTGTTGATATCTTAAAATTCTTAATTAAATTTAAAGTTCTATGAAAGGAAATATCTTCCATTCTAAGCTGCCATTCTGGAAAAAAAACTATATTAAAGCTGAATAGTCTGAATAAGAGGGCATCCCCTGAGCTGTATTGAAGTTTCAAATATTTAAAAAATAAGAACTGAAACAAGAAGAGAGGAAGAGCACCAAAACAGGATCAAGAAGTAAAAAAACAGAAATAGTTTAAATTTACAGAATAAAACATTTTAATTAGGAAAATAAGGTAAAAAATAACATAGAGGGGATAGAATAAAAAATATATACAAAAGAAAAATATTTTTAAAGACCAGGAAGAGAAACTAAATGTATTACTTATATAAAAAAGGAAAGTAATTAAAAATAACAAAGGCAGAAAGGCCACATGACTTCAGTTTCAACTTTATTGATATTAAATATTAAAAGTTAACATTTTTTTAAAAATTATACATAGTTAAAACTCTCAATTCACTTCTGGTTTTCTTTGTTTTTTCCTATATGAAATTTTCTAAAATAAAATTACATGTGTCATCTGAATCAATCTTTTCTTTTATCATATTTTAAACTATTGTTTAAAATAATATTCCCTGTTCCTCATTTTCCAGAGTCACAGGCAGCGGAAGTGGTGTGCTACCATTTATCTATACTGCTGACTAGCATTCGAAAGAAAGAGACTGCACCAAATGCCTAATGCTGCTTCAGTGACACCAGTGACTCCATCATACTGGAGTGGCAATTGTGGGCACTATCGACGCATCAGAGGAAGCACCACAATTGACACATTTGTGTAGCATTGTTGAAGACAATGAGGCAAATTATGCCCTTGACATTAAACATAAATTATGTGCTATGGGTTTTGTTCATATAGCAGACCGTGGACTTGGCTAAAAACCCTGACCATACCAAACGGTACTGGACTAAGTCTGTTGTAAAAGGGTAGGGCAAAGGGAAGTAAAAAAAAAGGAAGGAATTTGTGGGGTCCTTCTATGGATAAAAATACAGTTTTATTGACTCGTTTTACCTCAGATGAGTATGTTGGGAGGATTTTTAGCTTAGCTCCTTATTGCAGCAGATGGGGATCCCAGCTGCTTGTTTCTTTCCATCCTGACAATCTGGTTACATCAGTTTTCTAGCAGCTTGCACGTCGAAGGCTTTAATCACAAAGAAAGAGGCTAGAAATGTCCTTTCTTTAGAAAATAGAACTGAAGCTAGAAATCAATTTCCAGCTTTTCTTCCAATTGGGTCACTGGTAGTGATGATAACCACAAAGGGCATGGGCTGGCTTTGTTAATAGTGACCAAAGGATGACATGGACACCTCACTTCTCATTAAGCAGTATATAGTCCTCTTCTCCTACAAAATAGAGATGACCATCAGTCCAAGAGCTTTCCCATCAAACTCGGACAAGGCACAGCCTTTGCACCTTTAAGTTGCACCTTGCAAATTTGCTCAGTTTTATAAAATATGAGGATTTTATTTAATTCCAAGTTAAGGTAATTGGACAATGGGAACTTTACAGCTCAATCTCTGAACCTCTTAACCCAAAAGCTGTAATAAATATTTATTTAAAAGTAGCACTGATATTAAATTGGAGCACTGATGGCTGTGACTCCCTAACCAGTTGTCTTGAGAAACTTTACTTTCACTCCTAAATGAAGAAGGATTTTTCCTAGCCAAATGAGGCAAAGTCTAGACGATACTGAATCTGAAGATGAATTATTGAAGGATTTTGAAGAGTGAAAGAGGAAAGGGACAATGAAAGAATTTTGGGAAGCTAGACAGTCGCACTGAGAGCTTCTTTTCTGGCTGGGGGAAAAAAAAAACCAAACCCAAAACAAAAGAAGCAAACAACTACAGGACTGCATTTTCATGAAGCTTTGTGGAGCAGAATTTCAAAAGATTATAGGTGAGGTCTTAAACCCTTCTTCAGTTTCCCATTTAAAATATAGTGAATAGTGTAAGGAATGAAAACTAAAAGGTTTGTTTAATGAAATGTTTTCTGTAGAGCTTTTTCAGAAATGAGAGGATGTACAGGAAAAAAACCATAAACTGCGCTAAGAGGAAAGACTTGCAATTAAGGCATTTATCTATTGATATGATACCCCTTTTCATGCTAAGCAAGACATTCAAACCAAACTTTTAACAGTAGCTCATTAAGTTAATTTTTTTTTCTTTTTCTTTTGTCCCATTTTCTAAACACTTAACTGGGATAAAGCATCCGAGGTCTGCTTTTTGGAAGTTCTGTGCATTCACTGTCACAAGTTAAATTGAGAAAATCTGTTCCTTTTACATGGGTAAATGCTATCTAGTGCTGTGTCTTCTGAAAATATCGGGCTTAGAATGGGCACTCAAGGCTAATGGAGATTTTGACCTGTATACCTCTGTGCTGCTGCTGCAGTGTGTTTAGCTACCCGGTACAGAGTACTGTCTGGAATTGCAGGAGGAAAGGAGCAGTCATCTCACCAGAAAGTGTTTGAATAGTGTGCAGCATGGGGCCACATATTAAACAACTTTACATCTCCGTAACACTCTGCTTCATCTTCTGTGAGAGGTATATTGGGCTTTAACTGGATGAATGCTACCGCTACGAGCGCAGAGCGAGTGCTAATTCCTGAGGGGGCTATTGGTAGCCTCTTTAGAGCTGTAGTAAATAATGACTAAGTCCATGAATTACACAGAGACTTAATGCACTGAGCCTTGTGTTCTCTCTATGCCCTATCCTGCATTGTAGCTAGTCTACTACATACTATACTAGTCTGCAGTTTCAAATGATGTTTAGGAGGTCTTTGAAGAAGACCATGGAGAATCTCACAAGTGCTTTGCTCTGTTTGCTGCACCTCAAATTGTGGACAGTTGCCCAGAATTTGACTGAACTATTCCAACAACCTTTACTTTTTCAGCCTGGGACAAAATCTCATGGGAGCTGCTGTGCAGCAGAGCCAAGGTTGACTTTCTTGTGCTATTTCACCCCTTCCAGTTCTAACCTGAAGCAGGAAACATGTTGGTGCATGAAAACTTGAGGACGCTTTCCAAATGCTTTCTCACTAGCAAAAAGGTGCAGTCTGATCTCAGATTAGATTCCAACCACTCTGCTGGTTTGTCTCAGTGAAAGATTTGTCTCTTCTGGTAGCACAATAAATCCCAACAAAGGACAACAGTCTCCAAAAGCAGGGTATACCTACATATGGAGTGGGAATCACCTTACCTAACTTTATCAGTTAATTATCTTCTCCAGGCAGGTTGTCTATGTTCCGTCTGCAGCCAAAGGTGAGAGAGGAGCATTTCTAAAGGCTGATTCATCCCATCCTGAGTGTCTAATGCAGGTGAGCAAATTGCCCTCTGGATGTGCCTGTCTCTTGCTTTTTCTCCCTGCAGAGACTCTAGAGGGAACCTAGATAACCAGTTTAGACTAGACAATTTTCAGATGAATAAAGATAAGTGAGATAACTCCTATCCTCAGGTCTGCATCTATGTGAAAGAAAGTATAGGTGATGGGAGAGATAAAACATAGGCATAGTCTAAAAACAGTGTAAGAATTATCTTACCAGACTCTCTGTATGTGTTTGCACGTCTGGTGTCTGTATGTGTATTTGTTCGCGTGATTTTCCTTTACTCCAGGATAACCACAAAAAGGGTATTCAGAGCAAACGACGTTTCCGTTCAGCAACAGGTGAAACTGCCAGCAATTGGATACTGCTAACTATCCACCTAGAGGATCGCCACCTTCTTGCAAATCTCAGGACCGATACTTCAAAGCACACACTGTCATCTTGGTGCACGGGGCCTTAAAGGTTCAACTAGTTTGGAAGTGAAATATCTTCCATCATTCCTGTGATTTGCATGTGAAATTGATTTTATTGGATTTATTTGATTAAGAGGCACAAGTGTTTCCCCAAGGAGTATAAATAATCATGTTACTACAAACAGGGTAGATGTGACGATCCATAAAGGCAGGAAGCGGTGGCTGAATGTTAGCAAATTTTACATGACTGCAGTTATTTCGCAAAGTTTTGATTTCTTGTATCAGTTCATGGTAAAGAAAGAGAAAACACTTTGAAATGACAATTTGGGTGAAATTTTGGTGGATGCCAAGCCCCATCATTTTCAGAAGTTCATCCCTGGCCTATCTATTAATATTTTGTGCTTGAAACCTAGAGACATTGCTTCCTCTAATTGATTAATAATTTTCTTTGAAATGTTAACATTTATTATGTATCACTGCTCCCCATTTAAAAACCACTTTTTCTCCTTCCGTTATGACAGTGCAAAGCTTAAAACTATTACAGTGAGGACTGTCATCTTCAGCAGCTTTAATTGCTCAGTGGTGGCATGTATGTACACACACAATGACATGTATATACACAGACAAAATGAAGCAGTATAAGCTGCTAATGCACTATGTGGCCTGAGTAACCTGCAAGGTACTGTGTGGGGATGTCACACTACCTGGAGCAAACTAGGTGATGCCTAGTGTGTCACCTCTTTGTGTGCACACCCCCTCTGTGACGCCTGTCTTGACCATGTTGTTAGCTTAAAGGTCCTGAAAATTAAATATCTTTTTCTTTTCCCATTTTATAAGGCAGGCAATAGGAACTTCAAATGCCCACTTGTTAGGGGCTCTCATAGTGTCCCAGTGGCTTCATCTTTCTTTAAAGCCCATAAGCTCTCCTGGGATTGCACAAAGAGTCCACTCTCAGAGGTCAGTTTCAAGCAGATCTTGCTTCCAAGGATAGAAAAAAAGTAGTGCATCATCCATAAAACAGTAATTAATCTCACCTAAATTTAGTGGGTAAAAGTTAGGCTTCTGGTCCCAGCTTGTCAGCCAGAGCCTTTTATGGTCAGTGGAGAGGGACATGCTCTTCCAGAGACTGATTTAGTAAGACGAGTCCTGTGCATACAGTTTCTCTGTCAAAAAATTGTATTCCAATTTTTGAGGTAGGAGTAATTTTCTTTAATCATAGCTACCTACCAGTTCTAGGTGTAGGATGATAAATTGATGACAACCACTATGAAACAAATTAATCAGCCCAGTGTTAGCAGACTTCTATGTATAAGACTTTGCTCCAAGGAAAAGCCAAAGTTTCTGAAGTTTCATTGCTACACAAGCTCTTCAATCACATTTGCAGAACAAAACCACAGGTAATTAGAATGTAAATTATCTGATTGTTTAATATTCAAGATTAATTGTTCTTTTTTTCTTATATTTAGATTTCCAGCTCTTGGGGAAAGGGACTATTGTCTTCTAAGTCCACAATCAAGGATAATGTAGCAGGAAAAGTAGAAAATTCTACAATAAAAAGTTTATACAGTAATTTAATTGGAAGGCTTTTGGTTTGGAGAAGTGTCATTATTTGCATCTCTGTTTCTATTCACATAAAACCACAAAAACTCAAGGAAAGATTCTTATTAGCCACCATGGAGACTCCTTCTGTCGGAATTGGTATTACTCTGTGTAATTGTTACACTTACAGGCTTTAATTGGTGTATATAATTCCGGTTGCTGTGGTAACAGTAACTTAGAATTTCCGGACTTCCGTGTGTTTAAAATCTCAACCTGAAAATCAAAGGTCTTTTTAGAAAAAAAATCCAAAAACAAAGGAAGACAAACAGAAGTGTTGAGCATAGAAATTTCTCCTACTGAGCATTTTACTTGAATCTCCCAGAGCAAAATTAAACAGCATAACTCCATGAAGTTCACAGAGTTTGCTTTGGGCATGAATGTCCCAAATAGAAAGCCAACTTTCATACCACAACAGGAAAATGGGAGTCCTGCACTTACTCACAACGCCAAACTCAATGGGTTCGCTGATCCTAGTGTCACTTGCCTTGGAGAGTCTTGACCTTCACCCAGGAAGACGAAAATAACTCTTCCCTCATATCAGCTGAAGGCAATCGTGGTTGCTCAGGGCTCAGGCCATGCCGTGTCCTGGGTCCTGTGCTGGAAATCACTAACTGTGGTCCGCATACATTTGGAGTTATTTCTGACAATTTACGCTCTGAACTAGAAACATTCACAGCATTTTAGTTTGTAATTCTCCTTCAAAATCTTCCTTCTCATTTCCCTTTCTGTGCCACCCAACCATTTTGAAGAGCAGACTGCTCGTCTGCTGGAAATGCTTCTGAGGAACAGGGTCCATGCCACTGCTTCTTCATACTCCTGTGGGTGTCTGCCTAAAGCCATGCACTCCCTCTCATTTTATACCTCATTTCTAAGCTTTTGAGGGTCTTTGTCATGTCCATTACTAAGTGTTATGAACTCCTGGTCCCTGACTAGAATTTCGAAGCAATATGGATGTAAATAATAAATGTCTTTTATCTTTATAGAAAGACACTAATCTTATGGTGGTCTTTGCTCCCCTTCAGTTCCAGCACTGTTTCATCCATCACACTCATAGCTACCCTCCTGTTTAAAGCCAAAACCAACAGAAAACCAACCACCGGCAAAACCCTTTCTGATAACTAGAAGGACACAACCCTCCCTGAGCCACTAGAAAACAAGCCCATAGCTTTTGCTGAGTTTCATCTATACTTAGCATTTTTGCCATGACTAATCCATTCTTTCACGCTAAATTTGCCATGGCAAAATGACACGCCTTGATCTTTACATTGAACACCAAACATAGCTAAACCCTTCACACATGCTATCAGGGAGCTGCTTGATTTCAGCACCAGAAATGTCATGCCAGAATGGTCAGAATACAGAACAGCCTGGGATAGAAGGAAGTGACATATTGTTATGCAGAAATCACCTTTTTCACTTGTTGTGTATGAAATCACAGTGTCTATGTGCATCACTCTCTAAAATAAGACCAAACCATATGGAGAGATTTTAACCTCCCTCCCATAGCAAAATTGCATTACACCATAGTAATCTGCATCTTCTTTAAGTCTTGCAGTTATTGCAGTTATACGCCCAAACTCTGCAGTGTTTTTTACGTCTTGCTTAGCTGGTTTTGTCAGTCTCATGCACAATTCTTTAAGAATAATTCAACATCAAACTGCTTAAACTTAAACTGGCAAACAACAGGAGGAAGATAATGTTTAACCTCTTACACACCCATGATAGAAAGTCACGTACAATGAATAAATGTGGTTACTTGGCCTTCCATCTGTTCTATTTTTCCAGAAAAATGAAAACCATGATCTTGGACACTCCTGTGGTTGCTTGATTTGACATATGTTCCCAGTTTCTGTGAGAGAAGGCAAAGTACAAATGAAGTTGATTAGAACCTCTCCTTTGCCAAGTCCATTTCTGCTCAGACTATGGAGCAAAGAAGCTCTACTTCTAATACGTAGCAAAATATCCAAGCCAGACTTTTGCAATGTGTAAAAGTCTGGACCTTTTTTATGACCTTTCTCTTGATTAAGCTTCTGTGATTATAACGAGAGAATAAATCACCTCTGGTAATTATGAAGTACGAGCTAAACCTGCCTAGCTCGTACAGCAGTACAGAACAAGAGCACAGCCTAATGTTTCCTCTGCCTTGGAAATACTGTCAGCTCCCACCAGGACTGCGTGTCTTGGCTGCAGCCCCTTGTGGGGTATATAGTCCTCCTCCACGAGGAGCCCACCTTTCCCTACTGGCTATAACTGCTGTTGGGGGCTGCACATATTTTATATCTTCTGATAGCTTGGAAAATGTGTGGCACCTTCAAAATGTGCTGTCACAGATGGTTCATTGGACAAGTCTCCCCCCCTGGCTCATGAGCAGAGGAGAAATTTATGTTTCCTACATTTTTCCTATAGCTGCTCAACAGAGGTTAGGACAGAGCCCCAGGCATGTTCTAAAGCTTCACTAATGTTTTCCATATCTGCAGAAACTGGGCCAAGTCTGAGTCCCTTTGCAGTCCATGGTGAAACTCACTTGGACTATTGGGACAGATACTTGGCCTGTGTTCCTTAGTTTGCTTTATTTTATCTGGTAGTCCCTTGCGCTTGAGGAATAAACCGTGAAGACTGGATTTATATATCCCCTAAGGAAGAATGGGAAGTAACTCAGAATACAGAGAAAAAGAAGAAAAAAAGAAACCATCCCCCAAAACACTTTATCATGGCGCTGACAGCCCACGGAGGAGAGAAACGGGGTAGCTGTGCTGCACTCTGGGTCCCGGAGGAGGCGGTGAGGGGAATGTCAGCAGCAGGCTTGGCAGGCTCCGCGCCGCTGCGAGGCAGGGTGGAGCGGCCTGCGCAGGGTCACACGGTGAGCGGGACAAACTTGTAACCTTCTTCCTCCTTCAGAACATACCAAACCAGTGAAAGCATGCACGGCCTTAAGCTCAATGGGCCACAGCAGTGAAATACTTTCTGTGATAGCTTGCTTTGCTTTCTTTGCTTTTATTTCCTTTCTTGATGGTAAGTTTCAACTTAATAAAAAATGATTACTTTTTTTAGGTTGCATAGTCTGCAATTTTATCAATCCCCCTTCTCAAGTGGGTAGGAGAACTGATTATGTCTAACTTAACTGGCCTACTCCAGTAAGACATCTAAACTGGGGTCATACTTGCGCATCAGAGCAGCAAAGCTAAAAACATGCTGCGGGCCGAAGAGCTGGTGACTCAGGAGGTGGGACTCTGCTGGGAGTCTGAGTATCTGCTTTCCTGAAAGCTACAAAATGTGCTTGGTTTATTTTCTATAAAGGGCCCCGTGTTCCTTCACATCTTGATTAAAGTCCTGCAAATTGGGGTGGGGGGGGGTCATGGTTTGGTTTTGGTTTTTTGCTTGCATAGATTATCTTCTCTTTGGAGCTGTATGAGCTCCTAGGATTGATTTGTCCCCTTCGTTTGCACAAGTAGTCAATCCTATCACCCAAATCAATGATGATGGTGCTGCAGAGGAAACTAGGAAGATAATTTTTAGGGGTTTTAGAATGTGATCAAGCTATCATAAGCCTCAAGATGACTGGTTCCTCCGAAGGCATCATTTTTTGAGCTGGACTAGTGAACTTAGAATCACAAACTCACACAGAATCACAGAATGGTAGGAGTTGGAAGGGACCTTCAGACATCATCTGGTCAAATCCCCCTGACAAAGCAGGTTCACCTAGAGCAGGTTGCACAGGATCACATCCAGGTGAGTTTTGAATATCTCCAGAGAGGGAGACTCCACAGCCTCTCTGGGCAGCCTGTTCCAGTGCTCTGTCACCCTCAAAGTAAAGAAGTTTTTCCTCATGTTGAGATGGAATTTCCCGTGTTCCAGCTTGTGCCTATCACCCCTTGTCCTATCGCTGGGTACCACTGAAAAGAGTCTGGCCCCATCCTCTTAGATATTGATAAGCATAGATAAGATCCCCTTTCAGTCTTCTCTTCTCCAGGCTAAACAGACCCAGATCTCATCCTTTCACCTCTGGAAAGGCATCTCAGGATGCCAGTTGCGTGGCCACAGACCTATGGAGCACTGCCTGACCGTGAGCTGCAGCCCCTCTGGCTTCACTGTTTCTGCCAGAGTGTCCAAGTACTTCAGTTAGATATACGTGGGCTGTAAAGTATGTGAGGCTTTTTTTTTCTTTCTTTAAATGTGCCTGTTATTTTTTGTTCCTGTTAGAGAAGGCAGATGGAAAGATTTACGCCTTGCACTTGAAGCTGAATGTGTTGACGTTTATTGTAGACCTTAGAGACTTTAGGTGTCTTGACTGTCTCAGACTAAGCTTCAAGGAAGTCCTTGCCCAGACAAGCTTTGCCTCCTCAGAGAAAGTTCTGCTCCATTAGGAAAGCAGGGCTGTTTTCAGCGACTGAAACCTCAGACTGGACTTGCCTTTCTCTCTGAAGTCTGTACAGAGCAAACACCACAAATGAAGTCAATACGGCCCAGTTCAACCCTGCATATCCCGTTTAATTGAGATGCTGTTAATCAAGATTCTCTCTCCTCTCTCTGCTGATGTGCTGCATCCTGGCAATGTTGTCTCCACTATGGCTGATATTTCTACAAAAGCAGCAGATTTCCTTGCATCAGGTACCTCTGCTGTCAGTTGGAAGTAGGCAGGGATATCAATTGTGGCAATTTTCTTATCACTTACAGTTGTGATTTTATTTTGCAACATGTGTCTCTCTAAACAAGCAGATGAATTAATTTTCATATGCGAAAAGATTTACTACCTACAATATTGTATTGAAGTAGTAATATTTTTTGACCACTCCTGGAGTGAGTGTTTCAGTCCATGTTTTTAAAGACTGTGAGAAAGCTAGAAATCATGGCAATAAAATAAAGCTGTTTGTTAGTCAGAGCAGAATGTTATTAACAGGAATATATCATGAATAAGGGAATAATTCAGTCACTATACTAATAAAACTTGCCTGTACCAAGGGCAGGACTGAGGTATTGGGGGTTTTATTTCACATTGGTTGTGAACCCATCTACAGGAATGTTGAAACAGGAGTCCGTATTGCCTATGAAGATGGACGTGGAGACAGGCATGGGGATGGAAATTAATATCACATTATGCAGCCGTGCTGCAGTCTTGTCAAGACAGGATGTTTTTATAGTATTAAATAAAGTGGGCCACAGCTTATCCTCTGCCCCTTAGGGCAAACAACCTGACATAATTTGTCTGCATGTTTGGCACTTTTACCATCGCAGAATAGGGTGGCCTCTGAGTACCTTTCTTGGGCTTCAGGTTACGCCCCAGCATTGCCTGGGCATGGTGTGGGGCACCACTGGTTGGCCCAGCCCAAATCCCTGGTCAGAGCAGAGCCGGCACTGGACAGCCATGGCCAGCCTGTGAAAACTTCCCACCTGCGCCCTTGGCCCTCTTCCTTGGGCTGATATAATTATTTTGAACTTCCCAATGTAGTGGCTATTGATTTCTTCATTTGTTTGCTATTTGTCAACAAGCAAAGCCACCAAACATGTGCTTCATCTGCACCCTCTTTTGCATCGTTGGTGGTAATCTATATGTTATAGCTTGACATTCAACATATAAATTCATATGTAACTTAATTTATGTACTGGAATTTACTTTCTGCCACAGTTCTAACATGGGTATTTACAAGAGCCACTTTTCTAAGACAGTCTAAGTGTCCTCCTGCAACATGTGGAAAGAGAGAGAGACAGACGCGGAGAGTCCTCAGGAGTAAGTAAAAGTAAGTAAAGTTGGGCTTTTGCTCTGGAATAATGGTCTGAATGAGCTTATCCTTCCCCATCGACATAACAGAGAGCATAGGGAGATTAACCTGGTTAGCTGAGGTTAACCACACTTGTCCTGGGATGCTGAGCATCTCTCATTGCTGCTTTCTCCAAGATTAGATTTGCAGTTAGCATAATTGCTGTTAGTCACATTTTGTGTACCATATTTCACATCACTGTTATTTTGCACTTACTGGGTCACATTGCCAAAATGAATTAATAAACCACAGTTCGCAGCCCGTCGTCTCATGTGCAGCTCCAGCTGAACCGCTCTCCTCTGACACTTGCCTTTGGAATCTTTAGTGTACTTCTCCCAGTGTAAATAAATGGGGTTACTTATGTGAAAAAATGTTCCCCAGAGGGAAGAAAAGGTTCACAGTCAGACTTAGTTTATTGTATGTGCTTAGAGCTAAGTACACTGCTGAAGAGAGAGAATCTTTTTTTCTTTTCCTTCAGAATTTCTAATTGTAAAATATTTAATTCTATACCTTCTAGGGCAGTTATGCATGTAGCACAATTGTTTAGGAAAAACAGTAATTCTGAATATAACACATAAAGGAAAAAGATAAAAGAGTGATTCTGATAGCAGGAAAAATATTTCAAAAAGTGTTTCACACACTTTGTACAATACTCTTGTAATTACATGTGATTAGCTGGATTAGATCTCCTCTGATGAAAACACAATTTTTTCTTTAAGAAGAGAGGTGTGGTATGATACATAGGGGGAGACACAGTTCATTCAACATGACAGCTCAGCCCATAGGTGAGGGAGAGGATATTGTTCAAGTCAACTGTATGAAGCTACAGCCCTAACTGCAACGTTAAAATTTCCCATGGCGGTACCATGGAGAAGATAACCAGCTTAACACGACTGCATAGCCTTCTCAACCATATCACCTTTGACCTTACTGACATAACTGGATGTCGGCCACTGAATTGTTTCTTGAAGTTTGTCTGCGCATGCATACGTGGGATTTTTGTGTCTTCTTTTATCCAAACATTGTCTGCATTATGAGTCTTATGAAATCCTATGGATTCCAAAGCACTGCAGTTAATAGGATTAATAAAGACTGTGACGAAATTGACAT
The DNA here is from genome assembly GCA_003993805.1 of Himantopus leucocephalus. Taxonomy (NCBI): domain Eukaryota; kingdom Metazoa; phylum Chordata; class Aves; order Charadriiformes; family Recurvirostridae; genus Himantopus; species Himantopus leucocephalus. The sequence goes on along the minus strand of RSEF01000004.1, from coordinate 83,692,663 downwards.
ATTTTACTGGCTCAAAACCAGTTTTATAGATTTCCACTTTATTTTTATGTCTGACACTTTCCATGGCATGATGGATAATGTTACAGTGACAGTAAATAGAGTCAGCAGTAGAAAGACTCTTCCTGAAAAACAAAGCTTGTTTGCATGGCTCATCCCCTGGATGCCTCTCTAGAACTGGCTCCAGGTTATAATCATATTCACACTATAACCAAAGGGTCACGTGGACTGTGTGTAGCTGGATTTTATCTTTCATGTTTAGCCTACACAGAATCACAACAATTGTGCAAAAGAGATGCATATTGCAGTCCTCTGAAGAATTTTTACTCCATTCTGATCTTGTGGGGCTTTTGACTTCAAATTTGTTTTCAAAGATCTTTCATTTGCAGCAACTGCAAACCAAACAAAGTCATTTACAGAGAATACAGAGGTCCTGATGCTGTGCAGTAAAATAAAAGAAAAAACAATCATATGGGAGAAGATGCCCAACTTAACAGTCTGAATTTACAGGAGGACTGACTTTGCAGTAGCCTGCCAGGTCAAGGTGTATTACCTGTATCCAGATATTTGGGCATCACCATGATGAGTGCCAGAGAAGCACTGAAAATTCATAATAACTTGAAGTGCAAATACAGTATGGGAAAAAAAAATCAAGAACATCTTTTCAGTAACCCCATTCCTTATTACTTGCTGTAGGGCTGCCTGAACGAGTCTACTTCTGAGACTGTAGTTGCCAGGACCATGGACAACTAAGCCTAAAAATCTGCAGAATGGAGTAGATTGCAGATATCCTTGTGAAAAAGCTTATTTGTTCCTTATAGAATGATGGCTTAATCAAAAGGTCCTGGAAATAAATGAGTATACTTCTCTTTATTGCACTTGATTTTGGCTCAGCAGACCTGGTGCCACCTACATGTAATCCCAAGGCTTGTATTAAAACACAATTGAGGAAAGATCAGTATATTCATAAGTAAAAATGATTACCCAACAGTACGATGATTCACAACACTGGATCTACTACGTTTTACAAAGTTCAGCTCCTGACCTTTTCAATGTAAATGTGACGTGATGGAAATGTACAAGACATCTGCATTAAACTTTGGATTCAGTCATTTTACTTGCGGCTGGAGGTTTGATAAGTTTTGTGAAAACTGCAGTGCGCGAGGAAGATGCACGTGGCTGCAGAGCGCTGTGCTCTTCCCCAAGACACAGCTTGCCAAAGCGCTCCCTCTCCCAAGCTCTGAGTGCAGCTTGTAGGATTCACGTCTTGGTATAAAACCCCAAATGAGCTTGAAATACTGCAAATTTGCTTTTCAGGAGTATTCTTCCTGCCTAATTTCATATTTATCTTTGACATTGCTAGGAATAACCTCATTTACTAGAATTAATGGAAAACAAAGACAAAAGAGGTGTGAATGTAGAAACCCAAGCAGCTAACAAGGTGAATATATGCCTTTTTACATGGGGAGTTTCTTTGTGAGTTTCTCTAACCTGCACACCTGCTTAAGTAATTCACTTTAAAGTTTATCTAGGTTTATTTGTTCTTTTCTTGCTACCTCTGCTTATTCCCAAAGAATATTTGGCATTTGAGAATGACTTCATTTTAATGAAAATTGCTGGGCAAAATTCTGAACTTATATACACTGCTGAATATCTAAATTAGCTCAATTTATGCTTTGCATATTCTCATATTACCTAGATCAAAACGTCTCCTAATCCTACTCAATTGTGAACTTGACTTTTTATTCTATGCAGGTTAATGAAAGTTTTTCCAGTAAGTCTGGAGAGGTGTTATACTGTTGTAACACCCTGCCCTCCCCCCCAAAAAAACCCAAACCCCAAACTATTCAAAATGACCTGTGTCTGGCGGTGTTCTTCATATATTAAAGGAATCCTTTTCCATGGATCATCTCAATTATTTGCAGTTACAGCCACAGGTAACACAGCTTATGATGTGTCCTCACTATATACTCATAACTTGCTCCTGAGTCATCTTGCATCATTTTTATCTTGATATTATTTCTGGTATAGTATTGTTTTCAGTAAGACGTCAGGAAGTATCAGCATATACACACTCACAAATTTAAGCTGTTTTGCTTCCAAGCTGCATATTAATTAATTATTCAAATTTTATTTTATTTTTATTCTTCTTTATCACTATGGCATTTTTAAAGGAGCAGAACAATTAAATACAAGTAGCAGAGGTTCACGAGTCATTGATGCTTCTTAAACTAGCAGGATTTTTATCTAAATAAAAGGCATACACAATAATTTAATTGGATTTAGATTAAGTGAGACTGAAAGGAACAGGTTAATGCAATCTAGTGATCAAAAATCTCTCTTAGATCATTATTTATTGACAACCTCCACAGACTTCTTTCTCTATTAATACTAGCTACTGTTTTGCTAAATCTGTTTTGAAACTTATGACTTTAAATTTCCTGTAGCTGAAGTCACGTTCTGATAAACACTTGTCGTCTTTGAAAATGATAGGGGTGACGTATGAGGTAGAGTCACTGCAGGAGCTGAGAGGAGTTCCCAACAGTACCACAAACAAAGGGAGTGCTTTTCTCAGGTGAAGTGGTTTGTGTGATGACACCATAGACTAAATGTTTTTCATTTGTGAGCAGGATGTGGAGAGCTGGGAAGGGAAGACAGAAATCTGATGACAGAGCACTTCTTTGGGATGGTGCTTTTCAGCTTTTGGTTGGTCACAGCTCATAGCTGCAGCATATAAAGGTGGGGAGTGAAAGCAGGGAGCTCCTTCAGTGCTGGGACTTGTTGAGCAGAGGGCAAGGAGGGGCTTTGTTTTCATATGGGTGGGAAAAAAATAGTCCTATCTTTGAAGGTGAGTTTGGTTGCTTATTTTTAGGAATGCTTTGTGGTATATTTAGGGCTGAAAAATGCAAAATAGTTTGTTTGGGGTTTGTTTTCCCCTAATTTGAACATTTATTAATTTCTCTTGTGAAGGGAATGGAGATCTTTTATTCACCTGCTGTGAGTACCTAAGCCTCTGGGGAAGGTTTCTCTTGCTTAGCATCTTGTGTCTGCATTTGAGAGAAATAGCTGACCTAGAGAGCAGTAGGATAGACATATATGCTCCTGCCCTCCCTACCCACTTTTTTAGTTTCCAACAGTTGTCAGCATGGAGGCTTTCTGAACCAGATGTGGCTCCTCTGGGGCCTCTGCAATTTGCTACCCAGAGAATGGTGAGGCACCACCTCCTTTGTATTAGTTTGTCCACCTCCTCTTTGCTCCTGAACTCTTGCAGTGGAATAAGGAGTGAACAGTCATTTCCTAAACACCCATACCAGTAATGAATGTATGCATTATTATATTCTTCAGACTGGAGACACAAAGTTTATTTAGCCATTCTTTACACAGAAGTGATTTTTTTCATGATGTTCTTCTCAGGACTTTTCCTGGTTTTACAGTTGTTTAACTTTTTGAGAACTGGGGGCAAGTTTAAAACATAATACCTGAAACACAGGCAAACTATGGATTTATTCATCAGGATCATGACAGCCTTTGTCTTGTTCTCTACTCCTTTACTAATAATTCCTAGTATTTAGATGGCCCGTTTGATTACTATTGGTCAGTGAGGTGATAGACCCATGAAATTATCTATTATAACCCCAATATCCCATTGCTAATTAGCAACAGTGAGAGGAGTGGTGGTGGAGCAGGTTTTGTGTGTGTTTGGTGGGGGTTTTCCCCATGTGTATTAACTTACATTTTTCTACACTGATCAATAAAATGACTGATGAAAGTCACTCAGTCCTGTAAAGAAATGCAACTCTTCACAGGTGGACCTCAATGTTGCTGTTGTGAATAATTTAGCAGACTTCCAATCTTTTCAGATCCCTCCAATCTTATTTTCTGTGACCTATGTGGGTAGGGAGAAGAGAATCTTATTGCACTAGTGGCTGTCAGAAATAAGAAATCTAATTAAGTCACTCTCTCTAAGTGTGTGTTATTCTGTTTTCGGGAGGTAGATGTCAAGATAAAGAACAGTTAAAGTGAAAATAACAGTGGTTTTGTCTGGTCCAGCAGCATTCCTAAAACAAACAGAACCCCTCTGTCTTTGTGGCTGCAGATACCATCCCCAAAAGCGGCTGTGCAATGGCAGCGTGGCGGCAGGAAGACACCATCTGTGCAGCGGTGAGGGGTGCTGGGGGACACGGGGAGCAGGAATTGTGCACCGTGCCCCAGAAGGAGCGAGTTGCAAAACAGCCATCATATCTGTAGGGTCTTTCTGAGAATTGCTGTCCATCTTTGCACTTTTGGAATAGGCTTTTGCTGCATTTCTCTAAGGTGTAGTGCTTAGAAAGCTACTGTGTTGTTGGGTTGTTCTGTCTTCCGTTGGTATTTGCATATACAGCATGTGCGAGGGGGTGGGTATGGGGTGTGAGTTGTTGCAGTTCAGTCAGGCTCAACATTTTGATTACAGACAGTTCAAAACCAAGTTTCTCACACATCAGAGCTCAGGAAAGAGCTGTTCAGGAAACTCCCATCAAAGGCACCTCTGAAATTCTCTTCCACCACTTCCCATGAAATGCAGTTCATTAAGACTTCTTAATTGGCTCGGAAGAAACACCATTGTAAAACAATGAAATTAAAGTGCTTCACCAGTTCTGGAACAATGTTTTGATTTATTCATTTTAAGGGGTTCTTTCTGATGAAACTTATTTTGTCTGCATAATAAAGATATTCAGAAACTGGAAAACTAGACTACAGTGTTTGTTTTCTGGAAGCAAAATACCCTAATCTGTCTGTCACAACTTTCTGACAGCTTTTTTTATCAGGAAACACTGAAATGTTTTAATTCCAAAATGTGAAAAAAAAGAAAATTGAAATGGCAAAATTGTCTTTGTCTCAGCTCATTTCTACAGGTGGAAAATCCTGACATAGCCCCTGAGCTCCTGCTGAGGCCGTAGTCAACAACTTAAGGCTTACATGGTACAAAAATATTGTCAAAGTTTTAATGAAATTAAATAAACTAGTTCATCACATTACTTTTCCTTACAAATGATTCAATCGTATGATAGTAAAATGCCAGTGTATTTAAAAAAAA